>JARHVA010000288.1:92500-752500 GCA_037957365.1 Torreya grandis | reverse complement strand
TCCTCTGTCTGAGATAGAACAAAGGGCATCTCCCCTATCTTCTCATATAATGTGAATATATGAGTGGAGTAAAAGGTATATAAATATATTATACACCAAATATTGAGCTTATATTACCTCTCTATCATCTTTAACACTCAAACTTCCTCAAGACAACTTATCGAGTTAATGATTGTGCAGGGTTTTTGAGTTGACTATAGGTTGTATGTTTAACCTTAGCCTTTGATATATTTCATTTATATGGTCATCATGTGAGGTAGATATTTCAATTATTAATATGTTATCAAACATATCAAACACCCCATATTTATTTTCCATTCATCTCAATAAGTACTCTTCACTTGACTAGGCGTAGTTGGCAGACTGGGTGATTGTGCTATCAACTTAGAAAAAGGGATATGGATGTAGGTGTCTTCCATGCTAGACCTTGTATCTCATGCTCCAAGATATCATTAAGGTATTTGAACTCATTTCATGATTTCTTAAGCTTGTTCATATCATATAGTAAGACTTGCCAACACTTAGACTGTCATACTCCCAATACACTACCATACTACAGTCAAATTGTAGGTGCCATTTTAAAACCAAAAGGGCCCCTTATAGGTGTTATTATAATTCAAAAACCTATGCCTAAACTCACTCAAATTATCTTTCAGACACTAGTACAATTTTCATTCAAAATAAGTCAATTTTCTTTAGGGTATGCTTCTATTATGTCTCATTGTCAACACATTGTCAGTCAGACTAATTATAGATACCAATTTAGAGGTCATGAGACTTGTAGGTGATGATGTTCCTCTCAACCTTAGACTTCAATTGATTTGATATTCCTTGAGGTCATTAGAGCTACTTAATATCAAATTGGGCCACTTCATTCCATTAAAACCATAGCTTCACTCCACACTATCATCATGCTATAGGGTTGTATTGTTAACATTTTTTTGTTTCAAATATCAATAAATACCTAAAGTGGAAATCTACCCACATTGGAATCTTGTTTGAACTATCCCATTTTTACCATACAATATAATTTTCATGTTAAGATACCATTTTTAGGCCTAGGATACATGATGGAAATAATTGGTCCCATCTAAACTTCAAAACACTTCACTATGGGAGGATCCAACATATGAACATGATATTATTTGGGAAAGTTAAGGTAAAGTGTCCCTTAAGCACTTTATCCACCTATGAGCATGGTTTTGGGGTTTGTCTACAACATAATGACTTCAAGACTATCACAATGGCACTTTAAATTCTCCTAGACCTTGATGAGACTTAAAACAAGTTCAAATGCTTTCATTCATCATCCTCAGATCTCTATGGAGTTGTCTATAAGTGGACATCAGTTTTAAGAATGTATATATTATAGAATTTATTGTCTCAACCAAAATCAAACCATCTTAGATATCTCAAATATGTTGCTTTCACCTCAAGATAACTCTTATCACTTTGGAACCTTCATGTATGATCCTCATGACTATGCAAGGCTCTTTTTCACTAGACTGTATGTGGATGTTTACAAGGAGGTCTGATTGTGACATGTTTCTTGATTGTGTTTCACCAAGTGATAGTATTGAGAATAATATTTACAATGAGAGGTAATTACCATGATGTATGAGAAGTGTAAAGCATCATTCCCCCTTTGTCCTAAAGCAACATACATGAGAATGACCCTATAATAGGTGTAGAGAGGATTATAAAGCAAGTTAGTCAAACATTAGTCCATAAATAATGAAAATGTATAAAGAACTAACTAACTAAGCCTATCTATTCCTATGGGAATTACAAAGGATAACAAGAAATTAAATGAAAGAAATCAAAATCATATTACCTTCCCAAATTGATTCACCATACCCATGTGGCTCAAAAGCATGTTCTCCCTTGATCAAGAATCCTTGTCTTTATCCACAAAGGTTGCAAACTCGTCCAGTGTCTCAAGAACACTCCATAAAACCTAGTCTCATGATTCCAAATCACTAAACTATCCTATCAATAAAGCTTTCAAAAAAAATCAATGATCAAATGAAAAAGATTATGGAAATAATTTAACATTATAACTTTGTAATATTCAAGCTTAAAATTCATGTCCATGGCTTCTCTATTTGTAGATTTTTGAGATTGGTCAGGATCAACCATGACCGTCCATTTCAAGATTGAGATGTGTGGCCATGGATAATCCTAATATTTGGAATTAAACTCATAAATATCCTCAAGATAAATAAGCATTAAATAGGCATGGGAGGCATTAACTAGGCATGGGTGACCCATAATCCTGATATTTTATGCAATTATGGCTTGATGGATACCATCCCATAGATGATGTCACCTGATGATATAATTAATATAAATAAATTTCAAAAAAGAAATATTGAACAACTCTCATGGAAAATCTACTTAATCTCTTGATTTGAATTAATTATATTTAAACAAAGTTAATCAACATTTGTGCAATTATTTGGAAATTAGCCCTCAATTAATCAAAATCATCAGAAAGTCATATTATTGCATTGAAATTTGACTCAAGAAGAATTAGAAGATAACATTAGATGCATCAAAACTATATTTACATTTAGGATGTTTCCAACACAAAATAACAAAGGTACATGGTGTATACCAACAAATTTAGGAGAAAAGAGTGATCTAGAGCACAAAAGGTGAAATCATCATTTTGACTTGAAATGAATTGATCAAAATTAGCTGACCCATAAATTACATTGCCCTATTTAGGGATACTTTGACCTAAATTAGCACTTGTAAATGAAAATTTTGAACCATTTAGTGCATTTTATGGATTTTGACCTAAAATGTGCATTTGAGTGCAATGCAAGTAAGATTGACAATTTCAACACCAATAGTGTTAAGAATTAGATCTCTACATTTTGCCCCTATATGAGAAGGCATAGAGAGACATTCAAGTGAAACAACATATTTTCAAAGAAAAGAGTTGTCAAGAAGAAATTGGAATGAACCCATGATGCCCCCTTGAGAGGACATACTAGGATGGAAGAAAATGATGGACTCTTGAAAAGAGAGAAATTAAGAGATTAACCCATGGAATAGATCACATCCAAATGAGCTAATGCTTGCACATGTGATTAACATCAATGATTAAAATATAATTAGAAGTATAATAGGCCCCAAAGATAAGGGGAATAGGAAAGATACAATCCATAAATGTAAGGGACACATTGTAAATGTACCTAATTTGAGAGTACAAGATATGCACTTATGACATTTATCAATCCTGAGACAAGTTGCACACTAAATATTGCCATCATGGGCTTTAATATCGAGAGCTTAGAATTGTTGTTCCCAAAATTTGTCACTTATTTTTGGGGACAACATATCAACTATTTTGGTCTTGTAGGCCAAAATTCTCCCTTTTCTTTTTCAAAAATGTCCTGAGCATCCAAGTTCTTCAATTATTTGAGCATTTTCGGTCAAGGGACTCACGAGTTCAATAGGTTTAACAACTTCAATAGGAGAGTTATCACAAAGGAACAACTTTGAAACACTTAGGCAATTTCAAGGCTAGTTCAATGCTGAGGTTCAATCAAAGGTCCATCGGTAGGCTTCAAATAAATGAAACTAACCATTGAACCATTGAACCCCAACTCCAAAGGTTCAAAGATTCAATGGGTTCAAAGGTTCAATGACATTGGCATACTTAAAAGAGTTAAGTGCTTTGGCAAGTTCAAAGTTCAACCACTTTGAAAAGTTCAAACAGATTTAAAGGACTTAAACAAAAGAAGACTTTGAAGAAGAAAGATTGAACTATTGAACTATTGAACCTTGAACCAAAAGAGTCAAAGTTCAAAGGTTCAATGAGTTCAATAAAGTTTGAAAGACATAGAAGAACAAAGGATTTGAAGAGCAAAGAATGAACCATTGAACCATTGAAACTTGAACCAAAAGGGTTCAAAGTTCAAAGGTTCAACAGAAAAGAAAAGGATCTAGAAAGTTTGAAGGATCAAAAGATTCAAAGAAAGATAATGAACTGTTGAACCTTAAACCAAAGTGGTTCAAATTTCAAAGGTTCAAGGAATTTCAAAATTTGAAAGGAAGCTTTGAGTGAAGGAAGGAAGTAGAGGATTCTAGAGACAAGTTTGAAGAGATGGTTCAACTGATTGAACCAAGGAACCAATTGAACCAAAGAGCTGATAGGACTACCCAAACCATTGAACCATTGAACTGATGCACTCTCATGGTTCAAAGGTTCAAGGTTCAAAGTGGTTCAAGCACCTAGAGACTAGTGACATTCTTGTGGATGTCAAATTCATAAGTAATGAAAAAATTGTTGATATTCAAATGTGGCGTGGACTTGAGAACAAACTCAACGACCAGCTGAAGAAGAAGCTAAAAGAGCTAGCTGAAAGGGAAGAGATATTCTAAGAGCTTAGATCACAAAGAAAAGGAAAAAATACAACAAGGAAAGAGGGAATGATGTAGAAAGACTAGAAATATCTGCATATGAGTTATTTCCAGTAGGTGAAATAGTCCACCAGGTGGACATCAGAGAGTGTGAGCACTCAATAGTGTGGCCTATTTTTATAGATCGAGTAAAGGTGAAGTGGAAAGCTGCACAAATATAAAAAAGAGGGCCAGGTGGACCATACTTTTGAGGGGACATTTGAGAAGAATTAACATGCCAAAGTTAAGGCCGATGCCCTATTCCAGCATGGCCCCTTCACAAAATTTCAAATGCATTCAAGGCATTGAATGTAGCATGGGCCATTTTGGGAAACAAAGTGCCAAGTCTTTCTTGGTTACTATATATTGTAATCTCTCATCTTATGCAAGGGAGATATCTCTATTATAGAAGTAAAACTTTGCCCAAATTGAAAGGCATTCCCTCAGACTTTGTGTAGACACCGAAATTGTGTCTAACCCTTGTCGTCCTCCCCTTAACCCCCATTTTTATTCTTCCACGCCTATTTAACCCCTGTCAACCATTTTCCTATGAGCCTTGACCCTAGCAGCATGTAAAAATGAGCAAAAAGCTAAAGCTAGCCTTTGTCCCCATTCTACATCTGCCGATGACGGTCACTACCCGGCCGATGTCGCTAACGTCGGTCACTAATTGGCCGACGTCGGCAGTCCTACTGGCATCGGTTATCCTTAACACTGCATTCTCAACCCGAACGCAAGATCCGTTATCCGTTATTCATCATTCAGTTGCCAATCTGTTTCTCGATCGGTTATCAGACCTTCCTTCGTATCAATCAGCAACCTCTTCATTCGAGGGATCAGCCAACTTTTGCATTCAACCAATCTGCAATCAATCTCTCGTATTCTCTCTCTCCAATACAGGTATTCTACTTTAGTCATCTCGTTGGAGGTATGCTACATCAAACTTCTGCAACACATCGGCAACATCAATCATGTCTCCTATTCTATCTTCAGCATATAACAGGTAAGCATTTGTTATGTTTTTTTATTTCCTTTTCTGGTTATTGTTTTTATTTAATATTACCACCCCGATCTAGAGTTAGACCATAGCCCCGACCTTACTTCCACTCGTATCATCTCTATCTCCCTCTGCAAAAAATACAGTCTGTAACTCTGCCTAGATCCCTGTATAAACCCCCAAACAATCCCTCTGACTCGTAAACCGGCTTCCCAAACCCTCAGACAAAAACTTCAAACCCTTTTGCAATCCTAAAACCCTATCCAGACCTGACCAGACCCTGTCCTAAAGCTATTGCCCCAATCGATGTCGATCATTTCCGCTACCGATGTCGGCACTTTAACCGATGTCGGCACCCTTCTTGACCAACGCTGGCACAGAGACCGACACCGGTGACTGTGCAGAGTAGTTTGCTGCATATCAGGTATGCATTCTACTTTTTGTCTTTTATTTCTTTCATTCTGTCTTTCATTATTTTTACTTCAGTCAAATATTTTGTTTTTAATTAGTGGGTTGATATCCCTTAAGGAAGTCTTCGTACTTCAGGGATCAAGCTTTTGCTTGACAGCCCACCGTCTCTTCGTCTAACGTTTTTTGTGTTTAGTCTCTTTTTTTTTGCAGGTGTCATTCCTCCACAGCCAAAGAGGAGTACCTTCCAATGTCTGATTTCAGTGCGCACGACTACATCCAGGTATCTTCTAACCCTAGACCATCTCTTAGTTTCTCATTTCTATCTTTTGAATGTGAAAGCAAAATTTAGCATAGAAACATTCAGGCACGCCCGGTGGGACCCTAGGGCCTTCTTTGGGTTCTTTATTTCTTTCGTTCATATAGGTGCATTAGGTTCCTTCCTTTTTGCCTCTTTTGTCTCTTCTAAACGACATCATAAGCAGGACTAAAAAGAACTTTTCTTTTCTTTCTTGCACTTCTAGACTAGTCAAAACTCATATTCTTCGACCCTTTCTCCATTCATCTTCATACGAACAAACATTTTGACTTGGGGCTTAAAATACATTGCATTGCATTTCTGCTTGCTTGCATTTCTTAGACCACACTTAGTAATTAATAACCGCATATTGAATTAATCTAGTCCACTTGATGTTACACGACCAAACCACTTAGACAAAACAAACATCTTAACTTACCTGAGACAAGGCCCGACTGGGATTTCATCCCCCAGCGGATACCTTACCCGTCCCGGTGATCTTACTTTGATTTCATCACCAAGGGGAAAGCTCACTCTGTTCTCTGGCAGAGTCTAATCTCTAAGGGAAGTATATTTTGGCTAAGCGGGCCCAACTTATCACTGGACTCGTGAAGTGAGGGGAGCTTGCTCCTTAGCACCAGGCCATGTATGAAACCTAACACAGACTTCTTGAGCACCATAACTGACCCAAAACCATCCATAGACTACTTCTTCTAGGACTTGACTCAAAAGCCAATCTTCCCTTACACACATTCTAAGGCATAAGCCACTATAATCCTAAATATTTACTCCTAGGGTTTTAGGATCTGCTTGTGTTCTTCATCTTTTCTATTCTTATCTATTTGTTTGAGCTTGTGAGGACGTTCTTTCTTATCTTGAATGGTTCTGACTCGTAGTCAAGCCAAGGCTCTAGTCGATCACGCGAGGCATCACCCGCTTTTGTCTACCCCGTCCATAACCAGTCCTGTAATGGAGTTCCACTCAGAGACTGAAAGAACTCCTACTAGACTATCCCTGACCTAGACTCCTATTGTCCCAGAAGGGGACCAATATTTTGCATGATTCTTGGACCTCAACGTCAAAGCCTTGCAGCACTATCTCACGAATAGCTGAATGTGAGACTCCTTGGGCAATCCAATTTACAGAATGCTGACCTCTCTTCTCGAGACTGCGGCCGTATCAACAGCGTCCGTAGTTCAACCTTTAGACGCCCAAGCTATTACCTCAACTAATGACCAACCTTTGACGAACCATCCAAGTGTGGCCTTTCCCTCCATCTTTGGGCCCACTTCCACCAGGGTTTTGGCCCCCTATCAACCTCAGCCCACTCAACCACTCTCTACGCCCTTTCAGAATCTGGTCATCTCTATTCTGCCTACCCTAGCCCCTATCAACACCAGGGTGGCTACCTATCCATTGGCCCATGTTACCACTAACCAACCTCCTGTGGCAACGTCGAGCCTAGCTGTGCCTTCTACCCAACCATCCTTAGTCTCCTCTTCTATCCCTACGACTAGTCATCTGTATGTTGTGCCCTTACTGGCACAACCGACTATGTCGTATGTCTCTTCTAGCCTCTTTCAAGCACCTTACAATCTAGGGGGCACTTCACCCACCAATCTGTCAGTAGATATCATCAAAATACTGATGGACAAGATGTCTAGCCTAGATACCTCCATTTTCAGCTCACGCAATACTCTCTCATACGAACAAATTTGCAATGAGCCCATTCATCCTTCTGTCCCGATCAGGCCATATCCCAGCTAGTGGGAACTTCCTAAGTTTTCTCATTTTCAAAGCAAGGAAGACCCACAATAGCACTTACGGGCATTCAAACATGCCCGTTACCTTATCGCCCACGACGATGCATTACTTTTACGCACATTTCCTATGTCTCTCTCAGGTGCTATGCTTGACTGGTACAGCTCCCTTGCCAGCCATTCCCTCTTCACATTCACTCAGCTGGCCTAGCTCTTCCTTGACCATTTCTCTATCAACATCACCAAGAAGGTCTCAATCATAGACCTCTATTCTATCCACCAATTCGAAGACAAATCCATTGCTGATTTCATTGCTCGTTGGAGAGGCCTCATCAATCAACTCTCCTTTTCCTTACCCCAACCTAAACTTATTGAACTTTTCTCCCAAGCCTGCGCCAGACATATTTCTTCCACCTTGAGGGTTCAGACCTTCTGCACCTTCGACGAAGCCTTCACGATGGCCCGTAAACTTGAGTTACGTGCCATCGAGGAGAATAAAGTCAAGTTGCAAAGCAAGAATCCCAACTCCAAGACCAATGACCCCTCTTCTAAACCTCCCTCATCCAATCCTAAATCTAAAGCTTCAGCAAATGCTGTGGTCGTTAGATCTTCGTCCTCTTCCCCTTCAACTAACTAGCCTGAGCCATCCGCATCCCAGAGTGCCACCCACCAATTCCAGCAGAGATATATACAGCGACAGTATACTCCACTCAGAGAATCATACGCATCTGTGCTAGAAAAACTCATCAAACAAGGGGTCCTCAATCTCCCCCAGATCCGACCACCTCCACAATTTGATCCCTCATGCGCCATCCTTACATGGTATAGAGAAAATGACTTCTGTAACTACCACCGTGTTAAGGGCCATGACACGGGCAACTGTAAAACCCTTAAAAACATCATCCAAGACATGCTAGAAAAGGGTGACCTCATCCTCGACAATCCCAATGCACCACCTAATCAGGGCATCGACATCTTTAAGCAACCATTCCCCAATCATCCACCAACTCAAAACAATGTCCAGACCTTGACTGACAACATCATGAACACAACATTCAAACGGTCAATACGATCTCGCCCTTCATCCCTGACCAACTTCAAAAGGTGAGTCCACCCATCAATCCATCACATGTGGATGAACCTCTTTCTCCAGTTAGTTCTCCGTCAACCTCTCTCATCTTGGAGGATGCCTCGACCTTACCAGCACCACCAGTTTCACCATCCTCCTTCTTGCTGCCCATGGAGGACCTAACCCTTCTTACTCCTCGACTGCAAGTGGAGGGCACAATCATCCCTACCCTTTACCTGCTTGAGGAGCCTCATTCCCTGGTTTCTTCTCCACCCAGTGAAGAACCTGCCTCTCCTTCATCTCCAACCATAGATGAACCTGTCACGACTTCATCATGCCTTGGGTCTGAGACTGCTACACCAGTCTCATCTTTAACCCCACAACCATCCACATCTTCTCAAGAACCCAAACCTCATCCAACATCTTCTCAACCATTTTCTCGATTAGTGGAGAAACTCAAACTTCTCCCTTCAAGGAAAGTGGAGCATTAGGGATTATGGGAGCGTCTCATAGCTCTTTAACATGTCCATGCCCTCTCATCTCATGCTGCTAATCCTCCCATGGAAAAATCTCCCAAGAATGTCAACAAAAACCAGACTCCCGTTTCTAAATCTCAACCGACCCCATCAAAACCAAAACCCACATCTACCCCATCTAAACCTATCAAGTCACTTGGCATTCACCCTGCCTCTACCCTCACTCATCCATAAATGAAGGTGGACCTAGACCAAACCTCGACCAATAGTAGTCTTCAACCCAGGTCACAGAAGACTGCCAATCCACAGAGGCAAATGCCTCCTCCTCTGTCACCATTACCCTCCATTTTGGGCCCCCATCCTTCGACCCTGACTAGAGTCCTTCCCACTCTGACCTTTAATCAAAACCAGTTGCCTCCTTTGCTTCCTTTGCCTACCGCTAGCCTACCCTCTCTCAAAAAGGTGTTACCTCCCACGAAGAAAGTACCGTCTCCACCTGTCGCCGCACCATCAACCCAAAAAGTTGTACAGAAGCCTCCTCCGACTCTGCCCAAGCAAAATTCACCAATATCACACACATCGATGAGCACGGACCCTTTAGTGGGCTCATACTCTTTGATCTTGCACTGACTTTTGTAGACTTCTAGCATAACCCTTCCACCCATCAGGCCTTTCCAACCTCTCAGGTCTAAGCCCTCCTAGTTCAACGACATGAAGATTTGCTTATATCATCGTATGCCAGGACATGATATCGAGACTTGCTATGCCCTCAAGACCGTCATTCACCGCTATCTAGAGAAAGACACTCTTCTCTTTGAGGACACTCTCGACTAACCCCTGACTCCCTCTCATAACCCTCCGACCTCTTCAAACCCATCAACATCTCATCAGCAGACCATGACCCCTTTATCTTCTTCACCGCCTATCTTCAAAATCAATGCCATTCACATAACCACCAGGTCACAAAAGGACAAGGTGAAAGAAAAAGCCGCCATTCCTTGGACCTACCCTTTCGTCCAGCGACCTCAACCGCCCAAGCCCAAGATTTCTATCCTTAGCGCGCCTGAAACCCCTTCTTCTTCTTCTTCTTCTTTTGGACCAATCCATAACTCCATGTTGAAATAGCTTTACCAGACGCTTGTGAAGATGTCCCTTTATGAACTCATCCAAACCTCACCCCAACATCGTCAAGCCCTCATCAGAGCCCTGCAAGCAGTGGAGGTTCAATCGGAGGACCCCCAGCCACTTGCTGCCCTTGTCCACTCTTTAGCCCCTATTGCCTCCGTCACATTCAACGATTCTGAGATTCCCACATCTAACACAGAAGATCAGGATGCCACCCTCTTCATCACTACCTATGTTGATCAGACACGCATTAAATGCGTTATGATCGATGGAGGCACCAACATCAACATTATCTCCACCCATGCCTTTGAACAGTTGACTCTTCCCAAGAATTGCGTCTCCAAAACTGATGCAATCTTTCACTCTTTTAATGACACCACTACCACGACCATTGGCACAGTCATCCTTCACATCCACGTTGGTCCACACACAGTCCTGGAGCTCTTCTGTATCATCAAAGGAGAGTTTCAATACAACATCTTGTTGGGCCGACCCTGGATCCGAGCCATGGCCTGTGTCCCCTCCACCCTCCACCATTGTGTGAAATTCAAGCACGATGGGCAAGTCCATATCATTCCCACTGACCCTTCACCCTTCAAAACTTGTAACACCACCTACCATCCAAATGACATCCTCATTTATATCAAGCCATCAATCCCGACACCACCTCCATCCGTGGAAGCTTCGACCAGTTTGTAACAGGCAGTCGCCCTCACACCTCCCCTTCAAGCGACGACCACAGACCCCATGGAAGATATCTTCCAAAGACTTTCATTGGGGGAGTATCACTTGCTGGCCTTATATATGTTCCAAACTCCCCAAGAGTATGGACACCTTCATCACAGCCCTAATTATGACCATCAGATCAGGATGATCGTGCCTTATGGTCCCCCTCACCTCTGAACCAACCTTGTCTATGGGGGGATTGATCAAGCTCCTACTGATTGCAATCCTCTTTCTTCACCTCAACCTTTCACATCAGACTTCTCATTTCTTGGCAACCCTGCCTTTGCACACACTTATCTTTACAGGTGTGCATGGAAGGGTTTTGGTTTCAGATGCTATGAGCAAGGCTCCCATCAGCCCATCAAACCGCTCAATGATGACGATGCCAAGAAACGGTATGGCCTGGGATATCACGACCCCACTCAGGACCTTGCAGACCTTTGCCCCGAGCCAACCATTGACCAATCTCCTCCAGGCTCACCCATCCCTCCTCCTTCACCTATGGAGTCGGTGGTTTCCATCCCTCCTAGTTTTTTTTCATAAACACCATCCGCCTAGAACCCTTAACTTATCAGCTCAATGGGGTGTCCAGGTCTCTCCCTCTCATTTTTCCCAGCATGATAGAAGATGAGTCGGCAACCATTCACACTATCCACTGCATTGACGACGATGCCATTCTTTTCTACATGGGCACCGATGACTCTTTCATCTAGCACTCTTTCCCTTCTGAGACCCAGGTTATGTTAAATAAATCAACCATTGACATCAACCTCCCTTATTCTGATGTTCCCCACATCTTAAAGATTGGTCAATCTTTAGACGCTCAGGAGCAGCTTGACTACACCCAGTTTCTCTCTGACCATAGCAAGGCCTTTGCCTGGACCTACCGTGACATGCCTGGCATTGACCCCACCATCGCCACCCATAACATTGTCAACAAACCAGAGGCTAAGCCTATTAGGCAAAAGCTTCAAAAGATGCATCCTCGCGTTGCCCTCCTTGTCAAAGAGGAGCTTCAGCACCTCCTTTCTGTCTCCTTCATCCAGCCCATTAATTATCCGTAGTGGGTCTCTAACATCATCCCAGTCACCAAGGCGATTGGGGGGATTTAGATCTGCACAGACTATCACGACCTTAACTTAGCCTATCCTAAAGATGACTTTCCTCTTCCTAATATTGACTAGCTTGTTGATCTCATAGCCGGCCATGAGATGCTATCTCTCATGGACGGGTTTTCAGGATACAATCAAATCCTGATTGTTTTGAAAGATCAGCACAAGACCACTTTCATTACCCCATGGGGGACTTTCTGCTATCGAGTCATGCCTTTCAGCTTGAAGAATGCAGGCACCACTTATCAGCGTGCCATGACTTACATTTTCCATGATCTCCTCCATAAAATCATGGAGGACTATGTGGATGACCTGTTCAGCAAGTCCAAGCTTCGCCGTGACCATTTGACCATTCTCAATATCATTTTCTCTCACCTTCTTCAATACAATGTCCACCTTAACCCCAAGAAATGTGTCTTTGGGGTCCTCTCTGGCAAGCTCTTAGGCTTTATCGTCTCTTTCTGTGGCATCGAGATAGATCCCACCAAGATTTGTGCTATCCTCGAGATGCCACCCTCGACCAATCTCAAGCAGCTTCGCAGTCTACAAGGGAAGCTCCAGTCCATTCACCATTTCATCTCGCAGCTTTCTGACTGCTGCCAACCTTTTCATCATCTCCTTAAGAAGGATGTCTCCTTTACATGGGATAAGGACTGTCAAGAGGCTTTTGAAGCCCTCAAATGCTATCTGGTCTCTCCACCAGTTCTCATTCCACCTAAAGACGATCAACCCTTCTACCTTTATATCTCTATCACCAATCATTCGTTAGGTGCCATGATCACGCACCATGATGACCATCACCATGAGCAAGCTGTCTACTATATCAGCTGAACACTGGTCGACTATGAAACTCGATATACTCATACCGAGAAACTCTGTTTGGCATTAGTCTTTGTTGCTACCAAGCTCCACCACTATCTTCTTAATCACAAGACCTTTGTCATCACTCACACTGACCCTCTTAAGTTTATGCACTCCAAGCCATATCAACATCAACGTATGGCTCAGTGGCTCATGTTACTTGCTGAGTTCGACCTCGAATTCATCCAGCAAAAATCCATCAAGGGGCAAACCATCGCTGATCAATTGGCAGATGCCCCTCTTCCCAACAATCAACCTTCACAGTGCGAGTTCCCTGACGAGTCTATTGCCATGCTTTCCACTGATGACACTACCTACCAAATGACCATGTTCTTCAACAGCTCCAAATGTCAACTTGGTGGGGGTGTGGGAGTCATTCTCATCCCACTCGATGGTGAGCCCATGCCTTTGTCTTTCAAGCTCGACTTTAATTGTACCAATAATATGGCTGAATACGAGGCCTTAATTTTGGGACTTCAGACCGCCCTCTCTCTCAGCATCAAGTTCATCAACATCTTCGGTGACTCACAGCTTGTCATCAATCAGGTCAACGGTTCATACCTCTGTAAAAATGAAATTTTTCAAAGGTACAAAAACCGTGCTGACATTCTCCTTGCATCTTTCGACCATTACCTCTTGCAGACTATTCCTCGATCTATGAATAAGTTTGCTGACTTCTCTCGCTTCTCATATCCCATCTTCCTCATCTGCATCCAGACTTTTTGTCATGGTGCATCATGTGCTGTTACCTTCCTATATCTCTCCTAACATTAATCATGTCAACACCATATACTCTAGCCCATGAGATGTTTGGTATAAGCAACTTGTGGATTTCTTATCTTTGTCTGTCATTCCTCTCAACCTCTCTAACAATGCGCGGTGAGCTTTTATCAAGCGTACTGCTCGCTATACCATGCTAGGGGGTCTTCTCTATAAGCGAGGCTTCGACGACCTCCTTCTCTGCTATCTCACCTCCACTGAAGCCTCTCAAACCATTAAGCAAGTCCATGACGGGATTTGTGGCGGACACTTCAGTGGGAATTCGGTTGCCAAGCACATCCTTCGTTCTGGGCTATTATTGGCCCATCCTTCATCAAGACTGTAGCGACTATGTTCGGTGTTGCATCAAGTGTCAGCAACACTCTAACTTGCTTCATCTTCCTAGTCATGCCTTACAAGTTGCTCAGGATTTCTGGCCTTTTTCTCAGTGGGGCTTAGATCTCATCGGTGAGATTAACCTTCATTCGTCTCTTCGTCATCAATCCATCATCACTGCCACTGAGTATTTCACCAAGTGGGTGGAAGCCATTCCTCTCATCTCTACAAAAGCTGACAAGATTGTCGACTTCATTAGCACCCACATCATCTGCCACTTTGGTGTCCCTCATAAAATCATCACCGACAATGGCAAGTCCTTCAAAAACAAGACCATCTAAAAACTCTGTGACTCATTTGGCATCAAGCTCAGTTTCTCTTCGCCTTACTACCCTCAAGCAAATGGGCAGGCTGAGGCTTCCAACAAAATCTTGACTAAAATTCTCATGAAGGTGATCAACGACACTGGAAGGGATTGGCATATTCACATTCCCTTCACTTTGTGGGCCTACCGCACTAGCATTCGAACCTCCACAGGTGCTACCCCTTTCTCTCTCGTATACGAAACAGAGGCTATCCTACCTCTCGAAGTATAGATCTCATCTCTCTACATATCTCTGCATGACATTCTTTCTAATGATGACTTTTGTTAAGATCACTTAGCTCAACTTGAGTTACTTGACGAACACCGCCTTGCTTCCCTCAACCATCTCCATGTTTATCAACATCACATCAAGCGAGCCTATGACAAAAATCTGCGAGAATGAGATTTCAATATCGGAGACCTCGTCCTCAAAGAGAATCAACACATGACCAATATGGAGTGAAGTAAACGAGGCAAGTTTGCCCCTAATTGGCTTAGACCTTTCATTATCACGCACAAGTATGGATCAGGGACATATCGTTTGTCTTCTCTCAACGGATGACCAGAACCTGAGCCTCTTAATGCATTGCATCTATGACTATTCTTCTATTAGTCAAGTACTCGTCCACTTGACATTTAACTTGAGCTTGTCCCTTGAGCAATCCCCGTCCTCTTAGTCCTCATTCCTTTCAACCCTACTCCCCTTAAAAAATCCTATATACCCTTTTTATACAGTATGGATGCTTTGTCCTAATAAAAGGGAACTATTGACCTTCTATAGTCTTGTCTGTGACTCACATTTTTGTCAAAACAAATCATGATGTCATAATATCCAAGGTCACACAATCAAATCAAAAGACAGACTTCTCCCTCGAAGGACAGTTGTACTATCATTGCTGTAGCAAAATATAGACCACTCCCTCGAAGGATGGCTATGACTAACTCTTGCTACAAACAACAATCTTTCTTAGAAGCTTCCTGCATTGATCAGCTTCACAAATTACCACCAAGCAAATGACATCTCTAAGTAGACTTCCCGCATCGATTAGTCTGCACAAAAAAAAAATCAATCATGGACTTGGCTTATAGTTGTCTCAGGGTCTCCTATAAAAAGGGCAAAGTTATCTCTGCTCTAAAATGGGTTACCCTATCCTCCTCCTATCACCTGCTCAAGGGACTTCGAGCTCACTTTAATGTCAAAAGTGATTCGATTACCTCTCTAACACAACATATGGTCAACGACGTCATGCATGAATGGGGCTCTTGGTTCTAATAACCCCTATCTATGCTTTCCTTCTGGTCCTTATCAATGAAAGAGCAATATGCCTTTCACTTCTTCTACACTTTGATCACATTCAACTTCATCACTTGTTAAACCTAATCAACTCAACTCACCTCTCTTTTCAGGCCACTCCTATAGCCTATTCACTAGTTTCTATGGACACCACTACACATGGAAACTATCGACCAGACGCAATTTATGTTAAGCATAAACCAATACTTGCTGAAGCATAAATAGACTTCAATTCATCTTTAGCATACATCCATCATGAATATGGAAAATTTTTAGGGATGAAAACACCTCTTTTCTCCTTCATCACTCGACCTCGACCTTAACCAAGACTAGTCTATCGACCACTTTCACCACCTATCTACCACTCAGACTCTTTGTTTGAACTACATTGGTCTGAGGCCCTAAGACTGGGGCTATGTAGGTAGCACTCAGATGACATAACATCTTTTGGGATTAGCTTGACCACCCTCATTTGTTCATCTCTCTGATGAACAAACCTTCTTTCTTCCTTTTGACCATGACCTTGCCCTCAACCAAGACCAATTCCATCCCTTTGACCCTTCCTCCCTTTTAGGGAGAACTACATTGGCCTGAGGCCCTTCACATAAGGGCTATGTAGGCATCACTTAGATCACATAACATCTTCTGAGGTTAGCTCAACCACATCCTTTCGTCCATCCATCCACCTTGACCAATGGCCATTAGAGATCATGCTTGTCTCCTCCAACTTCGACCACTTCTAAGACAATGTTGCCTTGGTTGTTTTTTGCCTGTATGCTACCTTATGACTAGTTAGCAAAATTGTGCGCAGAATATTTTTGACCTTCACAAGTATAGGATCACAAGCCGGTTGATCCGCACTACTTGTGACTTTTTCATGTTTCTAGGAGCACTTCCTAATCTCGAGATACCTGGAACACTATGACCCATTAGAGCTACAGCTTAGATTGAATAACCCGATCAGCAGATGACTAAATGCTGGGGCCCAGTTATTACAATTTTGGCACTCCTCGACCCTTGACCTACAACAATTTAACCTGACTATCTCGTGAAGTGGTATGCGTGCAATCATGATTTTTGCAGTGTTCACCCTCACCCCCTTTTTCATCCACTCTTTGTCAAATCAGCACCCAATTCTTGGTTCCCTTCCCTCGACTCCTACTTTGAGGGGGAATACCTCATCCATAATCAGGGCAATCCACCTCCTATTTTTGTCTTTCAATTCATTCGAACAACCAACAAGATGGAATCGACCTTATCCCACACCTGGGGCAACCAACTCCTATTTTTGTCTTGCAGTTCATCCAGAACAACCAACAAGACAAAAAGGGGCAAATGTAGACACCAAGATTGTGTCTAACCCTTGTTATCCTCCCCTTAACCCCCATTTTTATTCTTCCACACCTATTTAACCCCTATCGACCATTTTCCTACGAGCCTTGACCCTGGCAGCATGTAAAAATGAGTAGAAAGCTAAAGCTAGCCTCTGTCCCCATTCTGCATCTGTCGACGACGGTCACTACCCGGCTGACGTCACCAACGTCGATCACTAATCGGCCGACATCGGCAGTCCTACCGATGTTGGTTATCCTTAACAATACATTCTCAACCTGAATGTAGGATCCGTTATCCGTTATCTTTTATCCGTTATCTATTATTTGTCATTCGGTTGCCAATCCATTTCTTGATCGGTTATCAGACCTTCCTTCGTATCAATCAGCAACCTCTTCATTCGAGGGATCAGCCAACTTTTGCATTCAACCAATCTACAATCAATCTCTCGTATTCTCTCTCTTCGATACAGGTATTCTACTTCAGTCATCTCACTGGAGGTCTGCTACATCAAACTTCTGCAACACATCGGCAACATCAATCATGTCTCCTATTCTATCTTTAGCGTATAACAGGTAAGCATTTGTTCTGTGTTTTTATTTCCTTTTTTGGTTATTGTTTTTATTTAATATTACCACCCTAATCTAGAGTTAAACCATAGCCCTGACCTTACTTCCACCCGTATCATCTCTATCCACCCTCTACAAAAAATACAGTCTGTAACTCTACCCAGATCCCTGTATAAACCCCCAAACAATCCCTCTGACTCCTAAACCGGCTTCCCGAACCCTCAGACAAAAACTTCAGACCCTTCTGCAATCCTAAAACCCTATCCAAACCCGACTAGACTCTATCCTAAAGTTATTGCCCCGACCGACGTCGGTCATTTCCCCTACCGACACCGGCACTTTAACCAATGTCAGCACCCTTCTTGACCAACGTCGGCACAGAGACTGACACCGGTGACTGTGCAGAGCAGTTTGCTGCATATCAGGTACACATTCTACTTTTTATCTTTTATTTCTTTCATTCTGTCTTTTATTATTTCTACTTCAGTCAAATATTTTGTTTTTAATTAGTGGGTTGATATCCCTTAAGGAAGTCTTCATACTTCAAGGATCAAGCTTTTGCTTGACAGCCCACCGTCTCCTCGTCTAACAATTTTTGTGTTTAGTCTCTTTTTCTTCGCAGGTGTCATTCCTCCACAGCCAAATAGGAGTACCTTCCAACATCTGATTTTGGTGCGCACGACTACATCCGGGTATCTTCTAACCCTAGACCATCTCTTAGTTTCTCATTTCTATCTTTTGAATGTGAAAGCGAAATTTAGCATAGAAACACTTTGAGCTCAGATTGTTAATCGTATTTCTTTATTTGAATGAGAAAATAAGTGACCTTTTAGACTTTGTGCTGGAATAGCTTATGTTATTTAGGAAATTTTTCTTATGTCTATTTCTTAGAAGCATTCTTGTCCATTTAATTTAACAAGTAGAACTAGTGAAAGTAATCAGGAAGGTGTCCTAAAGCTGACTATGGAGAGACTTTGTGCTGCCACAATGGTCTTTAGTGTGTTGTTTTCTATATCTATGTAAAGGATCTTGGGATGGCTTTGTGCCCCCATTGTCCTTCGTATATTTCACTCTTTGGTAGTTGAGGTGGAGACTTTGTGTTACACTTCATCTTGTTGTGTTACTACGTCTAGTTACTTTTACTATCCAAGAAGGAATCTGGCTGTTGACTGAGTATTACTTCTGAAAGAAGAGTACCTCTAGTAATCACCTAGGAATTCTTCTATGTTTGTGAACATCATCTCTAAAAAAAGAGAGATGGATGGTGTTATCCTACCCTGAGTGTTATTTTTAGCTTATATTTATAGTATATTAATATATCATAGTTATAGGGAACCTCCCCTTGATGAGAGGAGAGATTTGTCCCCTTTTGATGTGTTCAACCTACACATTTGGCTTATAAATCTCCCTATGTTGTGGTTGAAACACCTATTTTTCCCTTAGCTAGCTGGTGAAAAAATATTCACCCAACAAGAATTAGAGGAAAAGAGAGAAAATTCTACTTTAGGAAGGGAAGCACCACTAGAATGGGGTCTCTAAAGAGAATATAATTAGAAGTACTCTAGTAGAGTAGATTTGATCATGATAAGATAGTTTTTCCCCCATATTGTAAATCTTGATCATTGATAAAGAATAAAGAATGGTTTGCCCTTGTAGGGTTTAGTTGATTTTGATATTGTTCATATTGTGGGCCCTAACATGGGTAACTGGAAAGAAAAATAGCTCAAAGCTATAACCCAAAAGATAGGTTAAAGTGAATGGGCACAAACGTACATGCAATGGTGTAATGGCTTATAAAGCCATATAAAACCAAGCATATGAAAATGCACAAAGTGATGAGAGAGATGAAAATAAGAATGAAGATATACAAGCTAACCTTAATATAAATTGAGCATTACCTACATAGTTCCATAGACTCAAGTTCCAACATGAACTTTAGGCCAATGCAGTTCACCCATGTTTGGGAGAGAATGGAATAAAGATTGATGAAAACTTGCCAAAAATTGATTAGACTCACAATTCATGAAAATAGATGCACATCTAAACATAGAGTTAAGTGTTAAATTGCATGTTACCTAGATTCCTAATTCTATATCATGAGCCTAGTTTTTGTGAAGTGTTTTTGGGAATCGTTCATCAGAGCTGATATTGACATTAAGACGTCGAGACTTGAGCACAAAGTGCTTGCTATAGCAAAAGAAATTAGGCATCATAAGTATGAATAACTTAGAATGACATAAGATTCCAATTATGCTAAGCTAGTTTAAATGTGAATACCTATAACTAAGGATAATGGTAAAACAATGACCAAAACTAGAGTTATAGTGATTTATATTCAAACAAAAAGTCAAAAACAAAGAAAAAGATAAACATAAATGAACCTAAATTGAAATCAAAATATGATCTTAAGTAGGAACAAAATGTCTAAAAACAAAAGTCAAGAATGTATTAACAACATGAGACCAAGATATGAATAATCAAGATCCATGTGGACCATCAAGGCATTCTTGAACACAAAAGAGAAAAGCAAAATCAAATAGAAAAAAAAGACACCAACAACAATTAAATAAACAAAATGGTCCAAGAATAATGTAATATATTAAGATCAAGATATAAACAATCAAGATCCATGTGAATCATCAAGATGTTTTGAAACACAAAAGAGATAAGCAAAAACAAACAAAGAAACACAAAACCAAGATGAGACAAGAAGTAAGAAAAAGGAGAAGAAATAAAAAGAGAGGTGTGAAATCACAACAAAATACCAAGAAAACACAACAAAACACCAAGAGAACTCAAATAAACACACACAAACAAAAACCAAGTTAGAACACTTTAAAGACAAATGTTCATGTATGTGTGGTAGAGGCATTACTTTTCACCACATCATAACAAAGAAAAATGACAGGACAATTGTTCCCTAATTAAAGAGGAACAATGGTAGAAGAAATGGGGGAAGAGAAGAAAAGGAAGGGGTTAGCCGAGCTAACTATAGATGTATAAGACAAGTGGATGCTACCTACATAGTTGCATAGATGCATGTTCTAACATGAACTTCAGGCCAAATGTAGTTCTCCCAGGAAATGGGATAGTAGAAAAATGATGATCATACTAGCTTGATTAATGCTATCTAAGAAATGGAAGATACGATAAACAAATGAGAATGGTCTGGAAAACAAGAAACTGATGAGATGAGAAAGAATGACCTTGAAAAATGGCAAGTGCATGGGACAAGATGAAATGAACTAGCATTTCTATGCTTACAAAATGGCAAGAGTGTAACATGGTGGAATGGGAATGTATAAATGTATAGAAGCATGAGACAATGTTTTATTTTTTTGTTGATCATGTTCTGATGTTTTTGGTATTTTCAAAGTATTTCTAATTTTTTTGGTGTTTTTGGGATAAATTATACACAAGGTGGGACCATCTAGTTGAGGAGATGCACATCCTAAGAGTAGAGGTACAATTAAGCTATATGCAACAACCCATGCTCACAAATTGATGAGAGCAAGGATCTTGATAAAACAATAAAGAGTAGAAAATGTGATATAGAATAACGTGCAACCTGAAGTAAAAAATAAGTATCTACATTCACCTATTTGTAACAATGTAGCGATGGTCTAGAATTGAGAAGATGTTTCCATTCACTTGTTTGAAGTTACACAAGACTGTCCTAACTGAACTGCTTTGTAGAACTATTGTTGAGGATGTTCATAATGTTCATGAGACATAATTGAGATTATAATTGATCAAGGGATAACAAGTGTTCAATCTTATAACATGCCTTAGACATAACAAAACATATGCCTCTCAAAGAAATCAATCTAGAATGGAATGAAGAATATGTTCAAAGTGCCAAGGATTTAAAGCCTTTACTGTCAAGAATCATGAAAAGTGGACCAGGGTAGTATAAAATGTGTTTAAGGTAAGATAAAAGGGTGGGATAAAATTATGATAGCACAAGTTGCCCCCAAGTTAGGGGTCTTATAGACAATGGTTCAAAGTTGTTCATGCATATAACCTCTTAAGGTGTATGATGTTCATGGGCTCTAAAAGTTCTTTACTATTAGGTTTAGCCAATCGATATGCTCCTAATCTATGGTTTGTTGTGACAATATATGGTCCTAACCAATTAGGCTAAAACTTGTCTTTCTTTTGGTTTTAGCATTCGTATTCTTCTAGTTCTCTTTTAAAACTATCACCAATCTCAAATTCTTTAGGGAGCATGCATTTGTTGTAGCTTCTCCATAATCTATTCTGATAGGCTTACAAGTTTTCTAGGGTAGCCAAATGCTTACCATCAAGAAACTCTAGTTTGTGTAGTCATGAGGCTCTATAGCCTTCATTATCTTCAATATGCTTTAGTGATATTCTTAATGATGGGATCTCAATATTGACTGGGATGATAGCTTCAATTCCAAAAACAAGGGAGTATAGAGTAGCTCCAGTTGGGGTGTGATTATTGGTTTTATAATCCCAAAGGGCAAGAAATAGTTGTAAGTGCCAATTACAGCCAACATCATTGACACTCTTCTTTAAGATGGATAGAATGGTTTTATTTGATGCCTCAGCTTGTCCATTACCTTGTAGGTTATATGGAGTAGATTTCCTATGCTTGATCTTGAATTTTTCACAAAGAGATTTCACATCTTGATTCACAAAGGATCCACCATTATCAGATATAATACAGGCTAGGATGCCATATCGACAGATGATATGGTAATGAATGAATTTGGTTGTTTGTTTCTTGATAACATAAGTGAGAGAAATGGTCTTAATCTACTTGGTAAAATACTCGATTATAGTAAAAATGTGCTTATGGCCATCTAAAGATATCAGGTTGATTTTCCTAATGAGATTGAGACCCCATGTTGAGAATGGCCATGGTGTTGAAATCGACTATAATGGTAAGGAAGGTGCATGTATCAAGTTGCCATACTACTGACAAAGAACACACTTATTTACATAATCATAAACATTTATCTCCATTTTGGGCCAATAATAGACTATTTTGAGGAGTTTCTTTGCTAAGACTACACCATTGGTATGGGCCCCACACATTCCTTCATGAACCTCCTTTGGTGCCAACATAGATTCTCCCAAAGATAAATAATGAAGAAGCATTCCATCATAGCCTTTATGATAGAGCATGTTTACAAGGAGGATATAACGTGTTAAACAATGAAGGAATAGTTTTTATTGCTTGTTGGAAAGGTTGGTGGGAAATACATGACTATGGAAATAGTTATAAAATTCTTGGTACCATGGTAGCTCAGGTGAGGGATTAGGATCATCAATAGTGCATATCCTCTCTAAATATGATAGAATATGTGTCGACTAAAAAATATTTTCAATCAGGAACTAATACTCTTTAGAACTATCATGCATTTGAATCATGGAACTAATTATTGACATGGCATTGATAGATCTATTGTTTACTCACAAAACTTGCTCAAACTATAGAGATTTAAAATGTGTTTTGAGGTTATCGATAATTTTCTTGTAAGGAACAAGCTTATCATCCCTTGTTTGATATTGGTTAGTTATCTAATTTATGATTAGCTACAAATATCCATAGACCTTTAAGCTTTGAATATCCCACTGTATAACAAGATAGAGCCCTATAACTAATGCCTCATATTTTGCCATATTATCTGTATAATGAAATTATATATGGAATGCTTTGGGGATCAGATCCTCCTATGGCATGATCAATAATATGCTAGCTCTAGACCCTTGAGGTGTGAAGGATCCATCAAAATAGAGCATCCACTATTTAGGTTCTTGTGATGCTTGTTTTATCATCATGATAGAATCATTTGGAAGGTCAAAGTTGAGAGGTTGAGTGGCAATAGGAGCTTCTGCAAGTTGGTCAGTAAGAACTTGTCCTTTGATTGCCTTTTGATTCTGGTACTCAATATCAAACTCACTGAGGAGCATAATCCATTTAGCCATGCATCCTTGAAGAGTTTCTTTAGATAAGAGGAACTTGAGAGGATCTACCTTAGTGATAACAATAGTTTTGTTATTTACCATATAATGTCATAATTTCTAAGTGGTGAACACCATAGTTAGACATGCCTTCTCAATAGGCATATAATTATGTTCATAGGCTACCAATGTGTGGTTTAAATAATAAATAGTGTGTTCCTTACCATGATCATCATACTAAGCCAAAAGTGCCCCTAGTGCATGTTTTGTGGTTGATATATAAATAAGTAGTGGCTTTCTTTGTGTTGGAGGTCGTAAGACTGGTCGATTGGCCAAGTATGTTTTAAGCTTTACAAATTCTATCTAACAATCTTCATCTCACTGAAATGTTACCCCTTTCTTTAAGAGATAGGTAAATGGGTGGCACTTATCTGCCAATTGAGAAATGAACTTATATATAGACTAGATCTTTCCTTGTATACCTTGAATATATTTAATATTGTTTGGTGGAGGCATTTCCATAATAGCATTGACCTTTATAGGGTTGACTTAAATCCATCATTTTGATACAATAAACCCTCACAATTTTCTTGATGTGACTCCAAAGACACATTTCTTAGGATTTAAGCAAACTTTATATTCATGAATCCTCTCAAATATTCTTTGTAGAATGTTAGGATGTCCATCTCTTGTTCTTGATTTTTCTAGTATATCATCAACATAGTCCTCGTCAATGTCATGCATCATGTCATAGAAAATGTTAGTCAGTGCATGCTGATATGTGGCTCCATCATTCTTCAAACCAAATGGCATGACTTGGTAACAAAATGTCCCCCATAGAGTGGTGAATGTGGTCTTATGATGATCTTTAGGGGTTATATTGATCTGATTATAACTAAAAAATCCATCCATTAAGGATAATATCTCATACCTAAAATTTGAGTCGATGATCATTTAAATGTTGGGCAGAGGAAAATCATCTTTGGGGCATGCTTTGTTGATATCATGGAAATTAGTACAAATACATATGCCTAGGTTTTTTTCACTCACTAGTACTATGTTATAAACCCATTCAGATTAGTCTAGTGGTCTGATAAAATTAGCTCCTAACAACTTTTCCAACTTTGACTTAACTAGAAGGGAGATGCATGGATGCATCTTTCTTAATTTTTACTTGATTGGTTTAGCACCAGGGTGAAAAAAAAGATGATGCACAACTAAATCTAGGTCCAAGCCTAGCATGTTAGAGTATGCCCATGCAAATATGTCTATATAATACTTAAGAATGGATATAATATGTTCACATTATGCTTTAGTAAGGGAAACTCCAACATAAACAATTTTGGGATCCTCATGGGTTCCCAAATTCACTTTTGTTATGATCTCCATAAGGAGTGTGGATCCATCTTCTATAATTATAGGCAATATAAGGTCATGATCATTTTAATCTATTATATCTTCTTGTTGTTCCTCCCAAAGACCCAGATAATATGAAGAATTAGAATCTATCTTCTCAGGTAAAGGCCAATTGGTAAAAACCTCTGGAAACTCAAGAACAAGATGTTTAAATATTTGATGTTATTCTGAAGAGATGCTTTTACTAGCTATGAAAATTGGGCTAGATGGGATTTCTATGTCCTGAGGGGATGAGCAAACTTTCCCACCTAGGAGTGCCTGAAACAAGTTTTCACTCAAAGGTTTATCTTTTTCTTTACTTTTTCCCTAATCGATAAGTGCCTCAAAGAAGTTTTCACTTGAAGATATTTATGTTTTTTATTTCTTATGACCAATAAACTTTTCCTACTCTCCAAATTAGGTAGAAGGATCTAATAAAAAATCAAAACCCTACTTATGATCACCAATGGGGAATGCATCTTGTAGGCCCATATATTCTGCAATCGATTCTTCATTTTGGAACTCATTGAGGCATATGACCAAATTTTGCTAATCCCAATCTATGAGTTTAGGATGGAAAATACATAGGTTATAGTGAGGTTTTGCTTCATGATGGGAAGCACCAATGGTAAAGATATAATGTCCTAATTTAGGAAGGGAAGCACCACTAAGATGGTCTTTTAATTTAGGATAGGAAGCTCCAATAGGCATTATGGTCAATATGGAATTTAAATCAAACAAATCTAAGTCAACAAGCTCATCAAAATGGCTATAATGGGATGTTGTGTCACTTCTAGGAGTCTTGTTACTAGTCACTTTAGAAGAGTCACTATCAAATATCATGATGTCATCCTATGGTGGTTTAAATCTGAGACCATGATTCCAATTGATAACTTTAGCTGATAAGGGTTGTAAAATTCCTTGCACCTATGGGCCAAGGCCTTTCCCTATATAGTCAAGATGATCCATTATCCTATTAGGGATAGGATAGTTTGGATTATAAAAATAATTAGCAAGGCCTTCAGAACATAACCAATCTCCCTCGATAAAAGCCTCTCGATCTTTCTTTGGTGTAATTGTAGGTACAAAAACCACATGAGGTTTTGGTCGTTTCTTCTTTGGTTGCCAAATCTGATCAAGTTTGTTATGAGTCTGGGAAGTTTTAGGCTTACCAAATGTTTTAGGGTATTTTTTTAATTTTTAAATATGGAGGATATCCTTCAGATGGTATGTGGAAATACCTATGTCTTTAATAACCTACTTGGCCAGAGCTACAAGAAATGGATCAGCCAAAGTGGAGGATAGATTACTAGGGTCTATATAATTAAATGGAAATGGATGATAAATGATGGATTTTTTATTCTTTATAATGAAATTTAGAACCTGGGCAATAGTTATAATTATGAAACTTAGTTTCAATATGTTTTTAGTATTGATATGGGTACTGATCAACTAGAATAGTAACCTCAATCCCATCATGGAGAAACTTAAGGCATTGGTGAAGAGTAAATGGAATTGCCTGTACTTCATGGATCCAAGCATGACTAAGAAGCATGTTATAAAGAAGCTCAATATACATAATATATAATAATGTGTGATGAGAAATAGACCCCACCATGACTGACAACCAAATTGAACTAGATGACTCCCTCTGAGCATTATCATAAGCCTTGATTGTAATAGTTTTTGGTTGAATGTCTTTATCTATGTAGCCCAATCATTGTACCAATTTAAGAGATATGATGTTTAGTCCTAAACCATTATCTATAAGAACCCACTTGATCTTGTGATCCATAATGATTATCTCAATGTATAGTGGGTTATTATGGTTTGGGTCGAGGGTGGATATGTCTTTTTGATCAAATGTGATTTGCTTAAATGAAGACAAGTGTCCAACTAGGTTCTAGAACTAATCAAGGTTCATATCATTAGGCATAATATAATCTTTCAAATTTTTTTTGGGGATGGTTCTATAGACATTAGATGTCTACAAGAGTTCTTACATGGAAAATTATGCATGGGTTTTATCTAATTGATCTGTTAGACTATAAGGCCTTTAAATTATGGATTAAAATATTTTTTATTTGTTAGAATAGTATTCAACTTTGGAACCATTAACACAATATTCTCATTGGGTTTTATGGAAGAAGTGGGTAAAGGGCACTGGTTAGTAACTCATGAGTGCCTAGTTATGACTACACAACCTAGAGGTGGCAAGGAGTTATTATAATTCAAAGAGGAAAGCAAAGGGCCTTGAATGGTGACTCATGGGTGACTAACTAAATTACTACAATTTTGGGTCAATGAGGAGCATTTATAATTATAAGAAAGGTGATATTATTTAGGATTACTAACCCATGTAAATGGAGTAGCAACATGATGATGTGAACCTAACATAGTATTATTAGGGGGAGAGGGTGTTGACCCTATAATGATGGGTCTTATGTTGCGAGGAACACAAGATTGGCCATGAATTTTTACAGTAATAGTGGAAATGTCAGTTGAAAAAATGTGCCCCATAGCATTATTATAGTCGTAAGGTATGTTATTATAAGCCACATTATTAGTATGGGCATTATGATCTCGATTATGCTCATTACAATTTTGACCTTATTGTTGGTTCTAATTTTTCCTCTGTCCTTGATTATGACCATTTTGATTTGTTCTTGGTGGTGGTGGATCATGTCAAGGAAAGGGGTATTTGTAGATTCCCATATCCTAATTTGTGTCCTGATTAGGTGCCAACTTAATTACTAGTTCACCACTTTCAATAAAGTCCTTAATAATATGTCATAATTGAACATAATGATATGCACTGTGAATAGCAACATGATGAAAGTTACACCATTCATTCTCTTTGTACTAATCTAGTTTTGGTTTATCTTGAGGAAATGGCCTTGATACTATCCATACAATTAAATTATCTACAACAAGATTTTGTAACATTATTTCAACCGATTCTCCTAACTTGCTAAAGACTCTAAAATTATTATGAAATGTCTTTCATGGAGGTTGTCTCTACAAAGTAGGTAGTGGATTTGGGGGAGTTAATTATGCATTTAGAGGAGGCATAGCCTATACCATTTGTACATGTCTTATTTCAATCACCCCATTTCCAACCATGTTCTTATTTTTGCTAAATGCTTTAGGATTATCTTGCATAACTGTTTGAAATGGTGATTTAGTTTGATTAGTTGCTTAACCTTGCACAAAAATCTTAATAAGGCCCTTAGCAA
Organism: Torreya grandis; assembly: GCA_037957365.1. Lineage (NCBI taxonomy): Eukaryota > Viridiplantae > Streptophyta > Pinopsida > Cupressales > Taxaceae > Torreya > Torreya grandis. The sequence continues at coordinate 724,036 of JARHVA010000288.1, read as the reverse complement.
TAAGAGACTTCTCAATCTACAATCCTTTGTCAATAATTTCTTAAAATTAGTTAGCATAAGCTAATCATAGATTATGCATAACTTCAGGATGCAAATTCTATGCAAAGATATCAGCCAACTATTTTTCTAGCAAATTATGTTGAAAGCAACCTGCCAATACTCTCCACCTTTGCAGATATGCAACAAAACTTTCACCATCACACTACTTGGATTTGCATAAGTCAACAATGGTTAATTCATGTTCTATGTTATATGATAAATGGTTAACAATTTTTTTTGATAACTCATTCCAATCCACAAATGATCCCTTAGGTAGTTCAAGTATCTAATCAAGAGCTTATCCCACTAAACTTTGTGAAAATAGTCATAGTAAGTAATCGCTACTATAAGAAACCTCTTGACATAAGATGAAGAATGCCTGCATGTGCTCACGTGGATCTCCTTTTCCTTTGTACTTGTCAAATTTGGGTGCCTCAAAATGAGGTGGAAAGGAGTTTTGGAGAATAGATAAATCAAATGGATATGGGCATATCTTATCAAATTTGTAATTTTTAAATCTATTACTCATATCCAATATTTGAACAGTTTCCTTCATAGAATTCCATTCTTGCATATTTGCTTCATTTGTGAATTGAATAAGATGTTTTTGAGGTGTAATGTACCCTTGGTTTAATTGTTATTGGGGTGGAATGTGCCCCTAGTTTTGTGTGGATCTATAGGGAGTGTATACCTTTTGATCCATGAATGGGTTCTGATTTGCTCCTTGAGTTGAGAATATAGGCTGTTGATTCTTGGATTGTAAAACATTCCCTAAATTTGTTTTTTTCATACTTTGTTGATTTTGGAAATTTCTATGTTTATTTACCAATTTTTGTGTTGGTTGAAAAGACTAGCCAAATTGTCTTGAGGGATTTCCTCAATTAGAACTTAATGTTTAGGTTTTTGAGTTTGTAAAGTAACAAAAGGTTCTTGGTGATTGAATAATGTATGTTTCATGTCAAATGGAACACTTTGTAAGGTCTCTTATGACTTTAACTATTCATTTAGATTACCTTAATCCACTACATTAATGTCCTCATCTAATATTTATTGCATACTTTCAAACACTTTTCCTTGTTCTTTCAAAGCATCATTGTGAATTGAAGTGGCAAATAGGGAGTCAGTTAAGTATGTGATAAATTAATCTACATATCATTGACTTATTATCTTGATCTTAGCTAGAAGATCTAGATTTGTGGGTTTTGACTCTATTTTTATTTCTTTTCCTTTGTTAGAGGAAGAAGGTATGTCTATTCATGCAAAATCTTGCTCTTGCCATCATTGTTCTCCTTCTCTAACTAAGGTATGCAATTATTCTATAGGAAAGTCAAAAATTAGTCTAGTACCTAATTCTATCAATCTAAGAAGGGCTTCATCTTGATCTTTCTAGGGTTGATATTCATCGTAATCATCTTTGGATCCTAATTTTGTGGGGATATTATAAAAAACAATGGGGTTATCTTTACCATCATAAAATTGCTCATCTTCATAACTAATGCCATAAGAGGCCCCATGATGAGTGAAGCTTTGAGTCATGTCTAATAAAGTTATTTTTTGTGTTTGACTAACTTTGGACCAATGATTAACAACCAAACAAAGTATGATTTTGTTCTCTTTTAAAAAAATAACCAAGGTACCAATGAGACTATAAGGGAGGGTGGTTTGAAACCAAGCACAATTTAGATTATTTGGTTCACAAGTTTACTCAACCTTTGGTAAGGTTGAAATCATATAGATTGGAAGAGGGTAAGGTAACTTAAAGACCCAAGGTGAAAACTAGTACACCAAAACCTAGATCTTTGTGATACACCCTTACTATAAAAGCTAGTTTCAACTTTGACAAGTTGACCCTAGAAGTTTAGAGGAAAGATCTCCAGATTATGAAGAAGACAAAATGGACTAAGCAACTCAAGATGTAAAAACATACGTGAATCCCTAAGTATAAATCTAGGACCAAATTAGTAGCACAACATCACCACATGATTTTAGTAGGATAAAATATGTTCTAGGACTCAAAGTGCGAGCGATACACAAGATGACTTGATTCCACCAAGATGATAATGTGATTTTGAGTCTTAATAAACGACCTTCAATCCGTAAAATTGAACCCAAGTTAGAACAAGCTTAGTGCACAAATGGTGAACCCACTTTGACACACCAACCCTTAGAACTCAAAAGGTTCAATTTTGAATGTGGATTATAAATGAAGGATTTGAATAAATTGGGTGAAAGATCTAGATTCAATTGGGTAGCATGATTGCGCCAAAGTGCATGATAGAAAGTTTTTGATAACAATTTGAACAAGGAAAAGATGAATTTGATAATTGGACAATGTAATGCCTCCCTTGCTCAAGCAAATTGAGGAAAATGTGTTTTGGTTAAGTTTAATGAGTTAACAAGAAATTTTAGACACAAATCAATACCAAGTAAACTAATGACAAAAAATAAATGTCTTAAGTCTAAACTGAAAAGGTATGACAAAGTGGGGTCTACTAAACTAATTTTTTTTTTATAATTCTAGGGGAATCAATTGCATAATGACTTTCACATCAAATGATGCAAAATACAAGCACAAAAATTAGTTGACCGCAACATTGGCTAGTTATAAAAAGGTCTAGTCTTTTTTACAACTACTACATCTTACTGTTCACTCAGTGTAGCGTGATGTCCAAATGCAGATATATCCCATGTGAAAATCCAATTAGGAGCCAAATGAAATCAATGCCAAGAGATGAAACCCCAAGTCAAATCTTTCCTAAAGAACTCGTGGGAGGTAATGACATACCCCTCACAAGCCAAGTTTGTATAAAAACAAAGAAAGCATGAATGTAGAAAGACTTTAGGGTCATTTTCAAGATCATCCAAACTTTAATGAGTTTTTGGGGAGTGCTTTAGATGACATTATTTATAAGCCTTGAACTAGGCTAATTTCAATAGGAATGACACTTTTGATGGCAAGGGTTAGTTAAAGGGGACAAATGGAAGAACATACACACAACACCCCTCTCTTTTCCAAACAAAATTAGATCAAACAACTATTGAAGACAAAAATATTGAAAAGGTGAGTTCATTTTTAAGCCCAAATGGAAAATGAGGTGGTGTTCATTTGACCCCTTGGTCTTAGTTGAAAACTTTGAAAACATTCACCATAAATATCTAAATTTTTTGTTAAACACCAAAACAAGGTTCCTAATTGATTTTTAAGCATGTAAAAGGTGATCTAAACATGTTTTTAGAAATTGTCAATCTTGGTCCTATAAAAAAAATGTTATCATGTCCTATAGCCTTGAAGATATTTTAGGTTTGAAATAGTGAACTTAAAAAAAAGATCTCTTGGGTTTGTATTTTAAGAAAAACATAGTGATCGATGTGAGTTATATAACTGATGATGGTTACATTTGCTAACTAATGATGGTTATCTAACTAACATCTGTTATACCAATGTGACTAATGAAAGCTATCCAAATGATGTTGATTTTACTAATTGATGTCAGTTACTATGTAAACCTGTGGCAAACAAAAATGGCAAAACAAAGTTAGAAAATCAATTTACAAGAGTTTTAATGACCTAAATGAAGATTTTAAAACTACAAAATGATCTTCTTCATGTGTAGGATGCATTTGGTGATAACTCTTGAACCAATATAGGTTGAACCTTGTCCTCGCTTAGTGCGAGTGCACAGGTATTTTATTAAATTCAAAAAAATCAAGTACATAAGGATGCCTTTACTCCGTTAACCCTTTTACAATGCAAACATGGATTTATATAGTTTTTACCAATGACTGATAAAAACAACTAATCCTATAACTAAATAAATATGGGAAAACAACCTATAAGGTAGTTTTAATTAATAAATATAAAACATTAAAACTACCTAAAATTAAACTAAGTTTATTTTATGGGGGTGTCTTTACTAAAAGATGCATGCCCCATTTACAATAATTATTTATTACCTACCAAAAATCTAACCTAATGTTAAGACTTTGGAACAAGTCATAACAAACCCCCCTATGATACAAATTCAGGTCTTTAGACACCTACCAAGCATTTTTTTGATTTTTTCAAATTTGATTCTGTCAAGGGGTTTTGTGAAGATATCAACTGTCTGATCGGCAGTTGGGCAATATATTGGATCAAGAGTTTTCTTTGCCACTAGCCTTCACAGATAATGGTATTTGACATCCATTGTTTTGTTTTGGCATGAAACACTAGATTTTTGGACATCTTGATTGCACTCTGATTATCAATGTATAACTATGTAGGAGCAAACTGAGAAACCTGAAGATCTTCAAGAATATGATGAAGGTAAACAATTCTCTAGAAGCATCCCATGCTGCAATATACTCTGATTCTATTGATGAATTTGCCACTATATCCTACTTCTTACAACACCAAGCAATGGCAGTTGAGCCCATATGCATAGTGTATCCTGTGGTTGACCCTCTATCATCCACACATCCACCAAAATCTGCATCACAATATCCAACAAGTTTGAAGTTCTTGTTGCATTGATATTCAAGGCCATATGTTTTCATTCCCTGAAGGTAACAGAGTACTCATTTTGTTGCATGCCAATGAATTTCTCTAGGCTCATGCATAAACCTAGATAAAATTCCAACTAAAAATGAAATATCAGCCTGGTATTCATCAAGTATATCAAACCTCCCACTAATTGTCTATATGTGGTGCCATCAAAAAAGGCACTGCTATCATCCTTAGACAATTTAAAATTACTTTCCATGGGAGTGAGGGTAGGTTTGCAATCACTCATGCTAAACCTCTCTAATAACTCAAAAATATACTTAGTTTGTAAAATGAAAATACTATGTTCTTTCTAAGTTACCTCTATGCCTAGATAGTAGTGAAGAAGTCCAAGATCTATCATCTCAAACCCATCTTTTAATTCCTTCTTATAGACTTGTTATGGTTTTCATTATTACCTGTAATAAACAAGTCATCTACATAGGGAACAAATATCACCATTTTCTTACCTTGCACTAAAAAATAGAGAGTATCATCAAATTCACTGTGATGAAAACCAATGGATTTCAAGAATGAATCCATTTTCTCATACCAAGCCCTAGGTTCCTATTTGAGCCCATACAAAGCTTTTGTGAATTTACATACTTTGTGTTCAGCACCCACCTGTTCAAAACCTTGAGGTTGTTTCATATAGAATTATTCCTAAAAATCACCATTTAAAAAGGCACTTTTAACATCTAATTGATTTACTTTCCAAATATTTTGTGATGCTAAGGCAAGTACCATACGAATAGTGTGCCATTTGGTAGTTGGTGCAAATGTTTCCTCATAGTTAATACCTTCTTGTTGTGCATATACTTTTGCAACAAGTCGAGCCTTATGTTTATCAATGGAGCCATCTGATTTATACTTAGTCCTATAAACACATTTACATCCGATGGGTTTAACATGTGGAGGAGGATGAACTAAAACCCATGTATTATTGCTAAGTATGGAATTATACTCACATTTCATTGCCTGTTGCCAAATATGTTCAGTAGATGCCTCCTCAAAAGTGGATGGCTCAGTGGAGGAAGTAGTAACAACCATAGCATAGTTTACCTATTTTCAAGAATTCTTGGGCCCTATTAAACCAACTTCATCTACTGTCAAGTCAAAAAAGTACTTTGAGCCCATTTTGGATACTTAGTCAAATTATTCAAATCAGGGACTCTAGAATTCTCATCATGTGCATTATTCAAAGGGGGACTTAGAGAATTTTCAACAATTTCTAAGTCATAAACCTATGAACTTGTAGATGAAGGAGAGGAAAGTGAAGGCATTTTAGTCTCATACCCTAAATTTGAAGAGTTATCCCCATTATTCAAACCCTTATCTCTTTTTGTGTTTTTCCTCTCTAATCTATCAAGTTGAGAATCAATCTCTGCAGTGTTCATAGTCCCAAACTCATCAAATATTACATCTCGACTCACTATGAATTTGCCTGAATCTTGTGCAAGCAAATGAAACCCCTTTTTATCTTTAGAATAACCAAGAAAGATGCATTTTCAACTTTATGGTTCCAACTTAGTTCTGTGTTTAATAGGAACTAAAGCAAAATAAAGACATCCAAACACTTTCAAGTGTTTAACTTTTGGTTTAAATCCATACCATGCCTCATATGGAGTTTGTCCCAAAAGTGCTACTATGGGGGACCTATTTCTCAAATACACTTTAGTACCAATGGCTTCGGCCCAAAACTTTTCATCAAGCTATTTATAGTGCAACTTGGCACGTGTTGTGCCCTCTAAAGTTCTATTCATTTGTTTAGATACTCCATTTTGCTATGGAGTATAAGCATTACTATATTGTCTATGAATTCCATGTTCTCGACAATAATCTAAAAATTCATTAGAGGTATACTCACCTCCATTATCTGAATGAAGAGTGGCTAAATGTGAACCTGTTTCTTTTTTGACTAAGTGTAACCAATCAACAAACTTAGCAAAAACTTAGATTTGTTTTTCATAAAGAATACCCAAGTCATCCTAGAAAAGTCATCAACAAACAAGACAAAGTATCTACACCCACCAATGGATGACTTTTTCATGTCACATACATCACTATGAACTAACTGTAAACATCTGTTAGCTCTCCAAGATGACTGTTTAGGAAAATTTTCTAATTTTGTTTGCCCAAAACACATGACTCACAAAGAATACTATCTTTGCAAAAAGTGGGCAACCCATTCACCATACCATATCTCTAAAAATCCACTAGAGAGTGTATATTCAAATGTCCATAGTGGAGATGCCATAACCGCTATGTAGACATAAAACCTATACCTATGTTAACAACTACTGCAAGTTCTATATTGGGAAGAAGCACCTTACAATGCAATCTAACCAAGTTTCCATCTTCATATCTTGTATACATTATTTTATAATCATCCTTCACTGAATTGATGTAAATGAGCCCATTTTCAAGTATAATTTGATAACCTTTCTTTCAAATAGTTACCAAAGAAAGTAAGTGTTTCTTCAATGTGGGAACATACCAAACATCCTCCAAGTATTTTATAGACCCATTAGGAAGAAGAATCCAAATAGATCTTAGTCCTAGTGGTGTATGCATAGACTTATCTACTAAGGCAACTAGAGAGAGAGAAGCTTCCTTATAAGACCAAAAGAAATCTCTCATAAATGTCATGTGTTTGGTTGTTCCTATGTCTAAAACCCATACCTCTATGAGCTCATCTCTAGCCTCATATTCAATATAATCAATGTGCCCCAAAGTAGTGAATGCAAATTCATGAGAAACATTAATAGATTCATCATAGTCATGATCAGCATACTGAGTAGAGTTAGACTTAGTCACTTTTTGTGGCCTCTAAATTTTATCAAAAAGAATCCTACATTGTGAGGCAATGTGACCAAATTTTCCACATCTATGACACTGAATGTCTGATCTACCTCGACCTCTACCCCTATATGAGTTGTGACCATGTCCTCGATCACTTAATTCATGTGAATGTGATTGGTTAGATTGTTGATTATTTGAATGACCCCTACCTCTATTTTAATATCTACCTCCTCTGTAACCTCGACCCCCTCTATAACTATTTCCTCTATTATTTTGATGCCCAGATGAAGATGAACTAGGCTTTGACTCTAAAACATGGGCTTCTTCGGTTTTCTTGGATTTATTGGGTAGAGAGAGGTCATGTTGGATGAAAAACTCAGCCAACTTATCAAAGGTGATGCCTATGATCTTGTCAAAGACATGCAACATTTCAACAAAATTCCTATAGGACCCTGGTAGTCCTTTCAAAGCAACAGTAACTATGAGGTCATCATCTAGTTTTCCAAAGCCAGCCTTAGTGTACTCAGTAGTGATATTTTTCAACTTAGACATATATTTACCCATATCCCCAACTTCATCTAATGACAAAGTAAACAGCTGCATATGAATATCTATCTTCTTATGCTTAGGTTTCTTATCATACAAATCTGACAATGTTTTCCATGCAGTGTAACTATGAGGAGAATTTTCAATATCAACATAAGTATCATGAGTACAATAGCATTTAATGAGAGTTAAGGCCTTATAATCATGAAAATTAAATATATCTAATTTAGCTTGCTCTATTGGCAATGTGGGATTTTAATTCTTAACAATATCCCATAACTCATTAAAAACTAGTGAAGCCTCCATCAATCGTTTCCAATCTAAATAATTGGAAATTGTCAATCTATCACCATCTGAAAGCAAATTTTGAATTTTTGGCATTTTGAAATGAAAGCAAGTGTAGTAGAGAAAAGTGCAACAAAATTCAAAAGAAATGAAACAAATATCACACTCACTACACAAGACACTGCTTCTACGGGGTTTTGCACTTAACCTCACTAAAAATAAATGATTACACCCTTATTTCACCAAATTACAACCTTATTCCACCAATTACACCCTTATATCACCATAACAATGTAAAAGAAATATGATTGAATTCCCCCTTTTTCAATTTTTAAAATAACACAATAAGTATGTGTTTTACAATAGTCAGATTTAAAAAGGAAATATTCTTTTAAAAAAAGCATATTCCAAAGCAAAAAGAACTTTCTACAAAACAAAGGGATTTGAACCCTTGACCTCCTCCTTTTCAAACTTCTTACAAAATAGGCTTAACCAATTGCTCTAAGAGCATTTTCAGAACATTACACTCATAAATTTATACTTATACCAGATTTTGTGTATGAGGGAAAATTAAAAAAAAATTACATGTGAATGTGAGTAAATAAATTCAAATTCTTTCCTTTTTATAGCCTTCTCTTCCAAGGTATCTCCCGTTGGACCCAGTCACAACAAATTTTATGAAAACCAAACTTTAGAAATATAAAAAAATATTTCCAAGTTTATACCTGTGCCATGCTTGCCTGGGACGCCATGGCTGCTGCTGGAAGTTTTTATTCGCCTGCTCTCTCTCTCACAGGCTGTAAAAATCTGTACAGGCATGATAAAATAGATTTTAACTAAGTTTTGGCAAATTTTTTGAGGTATATTTGTAGGGAATGAGTTGAAAATGAATCCAGGGTGTTGGAACGTTGTATAACTCCAAAAAATTCCCATATTTTCAATTTGAATGCAAAAATAGGGGTTTTAATGATATTTGCAGGTGTTTTAGCTTTTAAGAAGCTTGAGAATGAATGGCAAAGGCAGCCATGAATGGAAATTTTTAGAGATTTTCAACAAGAAACAGGCCGTACAAATCTAGTTTTTGCAAAAAAAACAATGAATTTAATAACATTTAAATGCTAAAAATTCTTTTTTTATGCAAAATTTGGAGTATGAATGATCAATTTTAGTGGAGTATGAGGTTTGAACACAATTTTAGTGGATTATGAATGATAAAAAAGACCAGACTGTGGTATATGGAAAATACAAGTTTAAATGTAAATAATATTTGAAAAATTAAAATAATTTAATAATTTTTCAAACATTTAAACCAATAAAAATTTTCATTTTGTATGGCATACCTTATTTCATGCCAATGAAATCATGTGAATTTGAATTTTCACCTTGCCTTCTTCGAATTCACCAAGCTCCCAAAATTACCATGCTCTGATACCACTGATAACTCCTGAACCAAAATAGGTTGAACCTTGTCCTTGCTTAGTACGAGTGCACAAGTATTTTATTAAATTCAAAAAAATCAAGTACATAAGGGTGTCTTTACTCTGTTAACCCTTTTACAATGCAAACATGGATTTATATAGTTTTTACCAATGACCGGTAAAACAACTAATCCTATAACCAACTAAATATGGGAAAATAACTTGTAAGGTAGTTCTAATTAATAAATATAAAACATTAAAACTACCTAAAATTAAACTAAGTAAGTTTGTCTTATGGGGGTGTCTTTACTAAAAGATGCATGCCCCATTTACATTAATTACTTATTACCTACCAAAAATCTAACCTAATGTTAAGACTTTGGAACAAGTCCTAACATTTGGTCCCATTGGGTGTGCTAAGATGTATAGAGGATTACAAAGAAAGTTAGTCAAACATTAGTCCATAAATAATGAAAAATGCATAAATAACTAACTAACTAAGCCTATCTATTCCTATGGGAATTACAAAGGATAGCAAGAAATAAAATGAAAGAAAGAAACATCATATTACCTTCCCAAATGGATTCACCATACCCATGTGGCTCAAAAGCATGTTCTCCCTTGATCAAGCATCCTTGTCTTTGTCAACAAAGGTGGAAAACTCCTCTATTGTCTATAGAACACTCCATAAAACCTAGGCTCATAATTCCAAATCACTAAACTAGCCTATCAATGAAGCTTGCAAGCAAAGTCAATTATCAAATGCAAAGGATTGTGGAAACAATTTAAAATTATAACTTTGCAATATTCAAGCTTAAAATTTATGTCCATGGCCTCTCTATTTATATATTTTTGAGATTGGTCAGGATCAACCATGACCATCCATCTCAAGATTGAGATGTGTGGCCATAGATAATCCTAATATTTGGAATTAAACTCATAAATATACTCAAGATAAATAAGCATTAAAGCGGCATGGGAGGCATTAACTAGGCATGGGTGACCCATAATCCTGATATTTTATACACTTATGGCTTGATGGATGCCATCCCATAGATGATATCACCTGATAATGCAGTTAATATAAATTAATTTCCAAAAATAAATATTCAACAACTCTCATGGAAAATATACTTAAGCTCTTGATTTGGATTAATTAGCCTTAAACAAAGTTAATCAACATTTGTGTAATTATTTGGAAATTGGCCCTCAATTAATCAAAATGGTTAGAAAGTCATATTACTAAGTTGTAATTTAACTTTGGAAGACTTAGAAGGTGACGTTTAGATGTGCCAGAACTGTATTTCTATTTAGGATGTTTCTAACACAAAATAATAAAGGTACATGGTGTATAACAATGGATTTAGGAGAAAAGTGTGATCCAAATCACAAAAAGTGAAATCATCATTTTGAATCAAAATGAATTGATCAAAGTTAGTTGACCCATAAATTGCATTACCCCATTTAGGGATACTTTAACCTAAATTGGCACTTGTAAATGACAAGTTTGAACCATTTATCATGTTTTATGGATTTTGACTGAAAATGTACATTTGAGTGTAGTTCAAGTAAGATTGACAATTTCAACACAAATGATGTTAGGAATTGGATGTTTACAATAGGTGGAACTTGGTCTGTAACTTCAATGGTGTCCTCTTAGTAAATTGAGATGGTTCATGTTTATATTTTGACCTATACACATGTAACCAAGATAGAAACCATGAGATAAGGGTGATAAAACTCTCTAGGATGTGACACACTTAGTTTATATGAAACAATCCAAGCAGAAGAGAAACCTTGAGGTGATGGGGATGAACATGTAAAAAATAACAGGAAACTTCTTAGCATTGGTTCATAAATATTGGTTAACCAAAATTGGAACTCTTGCCATGAAATTGTGGTGAGCAAAGAGTATTTTCATTCCTCAAGATAATTTGACCTGACTCAATTCCTATTATCCGTACTAAATCAAAACTTTTTGACCACTTCTACCTGCCTAAAAGAGCAATGGAAGAATTGAATGGTTTTATGTGATTTTTGAGATCTTCAAGGATGATCAAGAATGGAAGTGAGTTTAAGGGATCTAAAGGGTCACTTTATAATCCTTACCACATGCCAAAGCTATTGTACAAGCCATACACTCAATTAAAAATTGCTTCTAACTACCCAATTTTCTTATTTTGAATTTACACCTACATTTTGTTAGTTATGAAATAGTATCTATGAATTTTAATGACACATGGGATGTTTAATTACATTCTAAAACACTTGTATCTCTATTAAAACTTTACATGTCTATTAAATGTACTAACTATGACCCCTAGATGACATAAGACTAAGGACTAAAAATGAATATGACCAAGGTTAATGATATATTAAATGACCCACTAAGACCATGGTATACCCTATTACACCATATAATACTTATTTATTAGTTTTTAACTATAGGGGATTGAATTATTTTGACTTTTGGTCAAAATAGTTAACATATTTAGTGATTTCCTAGGGGTGGTAAGCCAGCTATTCCAAAGACTAGTAGCCTACTCCTATCCATTGGGATATGGAGTCACCTATGAAAATATTAGACACTAAAATTCCTTTTAAATCATACAAAACACACCAAACAACAATAAACAATACATGAAACAATAAACTAAGCAAACATATTTGTGTTCTCAAGAACACTTATGGAAGACACATAACAAACTCAAAAAAATTAACCTAAACACAAATTACCCTGAATTAATTTCTTCCTCTTACATCAAAGGGGAAATTTGAAACCTTTATTGTTCCATGAAATTAAGGAGTGAGTGATTCATATTAACTTTTTATCCTTGACACTTGTATCTCCAACTCTTTCATGATGTTTTCCAATCTCTTTGGCATGATACTCAATGAAATCAAGGTAGCTACAAATAGATCACCTATGGAGGTGAACTCCTTTTGCAATTTAACAACCTCAACCTTCTCATGGGACTCAGTTTTAGCCTCTCATGGTGATTAAAATTTTATTTCTTCTTAGACATGATGTTCTTGATTCATGAGATCATCAAGATTATATTCCTTCTGCTTCAACACATTTGTAAATGGTTCAAACTCAGGTTAAGGTTTGGGCTGTCTCTCTTGGACCTTAGTCCCCTCGAGCATGCTAGAAATATTATCACCAAATATTTCACCCTAAAGGAGGTTGTTAAATCCTAATTTAATATTCTGGAAACATTGGAATACCTCTAGGCCTATGGGTTGCCTATAATAGAGGTAGACCTTTAGGTTTAAGGGTTAGCTCCCTAGATTGATCCTCAAATGCTTATCACCTACACTAATTGATTGCTTGGATGAAAAGGGATAGAAGTATATGTGAAAGTAAGATATTATAAAGGGGTGATACAATATAAATATCTCCAAAATATCATCATATAATTGCATTAAGATACATGACCTAAAACACCAACTTCAAAGTCATAAAATACTCTAACATTAGTATTTCAAACATGGAGGTTATATGCATGAAAACTACTAAAGGTAAGTGAAATATAGATATATTTTAGACACTAAGGCTACTTTTACACTTGAAAATAGACCCATAGACTTGATAACACTTCATGTGACTTGATAGAGCAGAACAACTTGCATCAAACAATGAAGGATTGAGAAGGCAAGGATAGATGTTTATCACCAGACTTCAACATACATTAATTCACAGACTAATATAAGATGTTTTTGAACTCAAAACTAGATTAAAAATATTATTTAAAGTAAAATTAAAATATCAAACTAGTAGGGCTTCACCATACCAGGTGTGGAATTAGAATACAAAAGCCAAAATGGCTTGCATTTATATAATATGAGAAGAGATAGAAGAAAGTAAAGCTCAAGGGTCATAATGATAAATGTAAAGGAATGAAAATTATTAAATTTAAGAGGGATGAAGTGGAAAACAAAGGTCTATAATTTAATCTTGGACAAATTTCCACTTGAAGCATGATAACTCTCCAAACTTGGCGTAGAGGTCTTCAAATGGCTTCTTAAAACTACCTTCATGATTAGGCATATTTTAATCACTCAATACCTAACTAGGGAGAGTTGAAAAATATTAAATATAAAGTAAGGATTAGGAACATGCCACAAAAATCATTAGATGTGTTCATAACTAATGGCCTTCTTTTGGATACTTGTTCTCACCATTTATAGTCACCATCACTAGCCTTATAGGTCTATCTTCACATTTATCACCCAAATAGGCTTTATTTTCTCAATAAAATACATGTAATTGGTGACATGACACATTTAAAGAGTCCCCTTACCTTCTAATCCATGAATTATACCTTAAAAGGCCTCCCAATTAGACTTATCATCCTCTCACTTGGCAGCCTTTCTCCATTTTCATTATTTATCATAGACTACCTAAAGTGAATGGGTTAGCAGAGATGTTTGTGTTATTTTATGAAGTGATAAATGGACATGGAGGGTTAGAATATGTCCAAATTTACCTCCCTAAATGATCCTCATCCTTCAACTCTCATCTACACCTAAAACACACACAAAATCCTAACAAGAAACCCTATTCATACAAGTAGGGTATAAACCAAATATTTGGGGAAAAGCATGGGAGAGTATTCTATAGCTTCAAAACCATTTTTAGACCAAAATATCCATATTTAATGAATCTTCACTCATTTATTCTAATTAGGTCTCAGGCAAGGGTTTAATAGGGTTTTAGTAGGTTTTGGTCCTTAGGGATTATTCATAAAAACTAGACACACAATATATGGACAAATCCTACTAAAGTAAAGTTTAGGACCTCCTTAAAATATACCAAAGTGTTTGGTTTTCCATGAAACCAATCTGTATAGATGTGAGCTTTCAGAAATGGCCTATTGAGCTTGGGAATGTATTCTGAATAGGTTTGAGGTGTTTTCAATCCAATTTGATAAATCTATGTTCATTATCTATAACTCAATGGATTTAACTCAGCATAAAATCTCCCTTTAAGGTAATCCAATGAATTTAAAGGTTAATTTGATCATATAAGTGATATCTAGACCCCATTAGGGCTTTAGGCCTAGTCTTAGGCCTAACAGGCCTAATTATGTTCATGGCCTATAACCAACTCTAAGTGGTTTTGCAATAACTATGAGTCCTCCCATATGTTATTTCATGTTTAAAAAAACATTATACAACCTTATTTTAATGTTTCAAGCCTTCTCAACACATCCCCTTATCACTTACCTACCTTTGCTTGTAGTCTTGCCTTTCTGGGAGAGCCCTCTGTCCAAGATAGAACAGAGGGCGTCTCCCCTATCTTCTCAACAAATGTGAATATCCAAGTGGCTCAAATGGGTCATAAAGACCTTATAAATAAAATATTGAGTTATATTACCTCTATATCATCTTTAACACTCAAACTTCCTCAAGACAACTTACCAAGTTAATGACTAGGTAGGGTTTCTAAGTTGACTATAGGTTATATGTTTAAACTTAGCCTCTAGCATATTTATTTACTATGAGCATCATGTGAGGTAGATATAACAATTATTAAGGTGTTATAAAACATATCCAAAAACCCATATTTATTTTCCAACCCTCTCAATAAGTACTCTTCACTTGACTAGGGCTAGTTGGTAAACTGGGTGACTATTATATCCACTCAGAAAAAGGGATATGCCTGTAAGTATCTTCCATACTAGACCTTGTATATAATTATCCAAGATCTCCTTATAGTATTTGAACTAATTTCATACTTTATTAGGCTCATTTATATCATGTATTAGGACTTGCCAACACTTAGACTATCATGCTCCCAATACATTATCATACTACAGTCAAATTATAGGTGCCATTTTGAGACCAAAAGGGCCCCCTTTAGGTGTTAGTCTAAGTCAAAAAATTGTGCCTCAACTCACTAAAATTAAGTTTGAGATAATAGTACCATTTTAATTTAAAATAAGTCAATTTTTTGTAAGGTCTACTTCTATTAGGTCTCATTATCAACACACTTTCAATCAGACTAATTGTAGATACCAATTTAGAGGTCATGAGACCTATAAGTGATGATGTGCCTTTGAACCTTAGACTTCACTTACTTTGATCTTCCTTGAGGTCATTAGGGATACTTAAAAAAAAATTGGGCCACTTAATTCCATTGAAACCATAGCTTCACTCCACATTATCATCATGCTATAGGTTTGTATTATTAAGGTTGTTTTTGTTTCAAATATCACTGAATACCTACAATGGAAATCTGCCCACATTGGAACCTTGTTTTCACTATCCCCTTTTTACCACACAATCTACTTTTCATGTCAAGACACCATTTCTAGGCCTGCGCTACATGATGGAAATAATTAGGCCCAACTAGACTTTAAAACACTTCACTATGGGAGGATCCAACATATGAACATGACCTTATTCAAAAAAGTTAATGTAAATGATCCCTTAACCACTTTATCCAAGCATGGTTTCAGGGTCTATCTACAATGTAATAACTTCAATACAATCACAATGGAACTTTCAATGCTCTTATACCTTGATGAGACTTGAAACAAGTTCAAATGCTTTCATTTGTCATCCTCAGATCTCTATGGAGATGCCTATAGGTGGACATCAGTCTCATGATTGTATATATTGGAGAATTTGTTGTATTAACTAAAATAAAACCATCTTGGATATCTAAAATATTTTTATTTCACCTCAAGAGACCTATTACCACTTTTAAATCTTCACGTCTGATCCTCATGACTGTGTAAGGCTCTTTTTCACCAGACTGTATGTGGATATTTGTAGGGAAGTCTAATTATGACATGTTTCTTGATTATGTTTCACCAAGTGCTAGTCTTGAGACTAAGATTTGAAAGGAGAGGTAATTGACATGACATATGAGAATTTGAAAACACCATATCCCCCTTTTTCCTGAAGGCACTCTCATGAGAATGACCCTGCAAGAGGTTAAACTTGGTTTGTAACTACAATGGTGTCTTCCTAGCAAATTGAGATGGTTCATGTTTATATTTTGACCTATACACATGCAATCAAGCTATAAACCATGATAGAAGGGTGACCATACACTCTATTAACACATTCCACACTTAGTTTGTATGAAACAATCTAAATAAAAGAGAAACCTTGAGGTGATGGGGATGAGCATGTAAAAAATAAGAACAATCTTCTGAGCATTGGTTCATAAATATTGGTTCACCAAAATTGGAAATTTTTCCATGATCTTGTAGTGAACAAATATTATTTTCATCCCTCAAGATCATTTGACCTGACTCAATTCCTACAGTCTATATTAAACCAAAATAGGTTGACCACTTCTACCTACCTAGGAAAGTGATGGAAGAATGGAATGGTTTTATGTGCATGGAAGTGAGTTTAGGGGACCTAAAGGGTCACTATAATATCTTTCCCACATGCCAAAGTTGTTGCATAGACTGTACACTCAACTAAAAACTACCTCTAACTATTGGATTTTATTTTTCTAACTTTGCCCCTACATTTTTTCAGTTATGAAATAGTATATCTAACCTCCACTGATACATGGGATGTTTAAGTCCACTCTAGAACACTTGTCTCTCTATAAAAACTATAAAAATCTATTAAATGGCCTAAATATGACCCCCAGATGACATAAGACTAAGGACTAAAAATGAATGACCAAGGCTAATGACATTAAATGACCCTTTAGGACCATGGTGCACCTTATTACACCCTATAAGACCCTTATATTAGTTTTCAACTATAGGGGGTTGACCTATTTTGACTTGTGGTCAAAATAATCAACACTAATAATTTAAATAATGCATATAACATGTACTATCTAATGTGGTGTGTGCATGGGTTATAGCCATTCCTTTATTTCCACCCAACACCTCCATCTATGTCACCCTGTCCAATAATGCTCATCTTCCATCATGATTTGAGGGATAAATCTCTCCTGTGCACAACTCATGACAAGAAGGTAGTTAGTCCATAACATTGTAACATATATCATAAAGTACTACTAAAATAACAAGTTAACATGATCATAATATACAAATATATAATAAAACTAACTCATAGCAATGCAATCATGCAATCAAAGCAATATTCAACTATCCCATAACAACATAAAACTTACAACTTTGTTAATCAAATAAAATTACCAACTATAAATATCTATGAATAATCATGTAAGTTTACTTAGTGAGGAATCAGGATGTGACACCATTGATATAACCCCACCCCCCCCCCTCTTTTTAGGGAAGAGAGGAAATAAAACTTTATGCTCACGTCATCTTGAATGGAATAAGTGGCACTCTCATTGTAATCATATAAAATGCAAAAAATGGAAACTTGAGCATGGATAATGACACCTAATCCTTAGGTTCATCTTGCTTGCTCTTATAACCCTCTCAGGCTTATTTTCACTGATTCCTAGTCATTCATAGTCTTCCAAACATGATCTCAGCTGAGCCAGGTCCTTCTCTTCATGACTAATCCACCCCTAGGTCCCATATACTCAAGACAGTAGCACCAAATTTGGACTATAGTGTTGGACCCTAGAGTGTCCCCTTTTCATCACTCATGTCTAATCATAATTTGAGCCTAGATTACCATTTTCCCTGACTCTTCTTATTTATTATGTCGACCTAGTCTAGTTTCAACTAACCCATGACCACTAGATTCATATAAAATCCCATTCAAATATCATTTAGAAAGGGTTGACAAATATCACTAAAGCAAACAAGAATACAAGCAAGACCACTCAAGTAATCTTCCCTATTCTCTACATATAGATAGCCTATATACCTTCAATCCAATTCAAGTCCTTACACCCACCCCTATTCATCTAAATCACACCCAATTGTTGTATTTCTTGTATTTTCATTCCCTATTGCACTAAACACTCTTAAAGGGAGAACTACATATGGCTTGATCCCTCCTTAGAGTATTGGTATGTAGGTAGCGTGCCCATACATGGGTTATGAAGCACACCCAATGAATTTTACACACACTAACCCCTTTTCCCTATTTTCAAAAGTTTCTATTTAAGTGCATAGAAGATAGAGACATAGAAAATCATCTCTACAAGTAGCTCTATTGATAATGAGGCTCTAAAATTTGGTACATAGGCTCACACTGACTAGGTGAACAAAACTCATAAAGCTTAGATCCTTAGGACAATAGTGCCAGAAAAGGACTATATCACCAAAGCCCAAGGTGTCTAATTTTATTTCTCCTATCCAATCAAGAAATGAATTTTAGGATCTTGTTTATGAAAGTGTCCTAGGCCTACACACAAATTTACAGACCCTATCATAGTCAAATTAATATAGAATAAGATAAGTTTAATTTTTTCTTTCACTATTATTTTTAGAAAAGGTCAAATTGAAATTAAATTTCATAAATCAGTAGCTTTAATTTAGAATATTATTTATTGATTTTCTCCTACTCAGACCCTTTTATCATTTAGGAATTAAACATTAATTTCCCCAAAAATAATAAATCATTTGGTGAACCTGAATTACTTCAAATTATACATAAATATCCTAGAAACCCTAGGGTAAATTCTTAGCTGATTTTTCCCATAAAATTTTGAATTTTTTCTTGAATATTTTAAGCAAAAATTCATCCCAAATTTTAAAATTTAGTAGTAAATTTTAAAATAATTTTATTTCAAACCCTATTTGCATACACTAGGTCCTAATAATTTTTCAATATTAATCCAATAATTTCCAAATTTTTTGCTTGCATATCTAAATTAGAAATTTGATTTAAATCCTCAAATTCAATAGTAATTTCAAAAATAATTTTATTTAAAACCCTAGTCACATCAACTAGCTCCCAGTAATTTTCTAATCATTATTCTAAATTTTTAGTTGCATATTAAAATAAAAAAATCACTTCAAATTTCAAAAATTCATAGTAATTTCAAAAAAAAAAAAATCATAAAACCCTAGTTGCATCTACTTGGTCCCATTAAATCAAAAACTTTCCCATAAATTTTTGAATTTTTACTTACATACTTAACTTAGAAATTTAATTTCAATTTCAAAAATTCATAGTATGTTACAAAAAAATATTATTGTCATAATCCTTGCTTGCACTAGCTCCTATTTTACATCTTGAGGTATCACCTTACATGTTTGGGAGCTCTATATCCTTTCTATGCATATTCTAGTTCCTTATTTAGATTATATCAATTTAATCTTTTTTACTATTATCTTGGTTGTTTTCCTTATGCCACCTAAGTTTCTTACATCTCTTCCTTCAAGATGAAGTGAAAGACTTAGTGGTGACCCTCTTGAATTCACCCAGATCCATTCAAATTGACCATATACCATAGATAGACAACCAACTCAGGTTCTTTTTATAGATTTTACAAATCCAGATTAAACCAATTTCAATGAGGATAATTTTAACAAAGAATAATATGAGAATAACAATGATGATATAAATACCAATGTTTATGTTCCACTATATCAGACTCTTGATCAACTTCTATCCATTGTTAATAATGAAGTTTCCCTCAATAAATATTTGATCCTATAAAGTTTTCAAGAAAGACTCTGGGACCAGCCCTAAGATCTTACTTTTATTTTACAATCTATCATGAAAATAAAAAAGGATAAACAAGTTAAATCTTCTCAAACCATATAAAAACCAATTGTAAATGACACTATAGGGGAAACTATGTCTCAACAACCCCTTATAGCAGCCCAACTTGCCTCTATGCCACTAGCTATAACTAGTACATATTTATCTCCTAATGTGATAGCCCCTGTGCAACAGATAAAATATTTTCAATCCATGGTGCTACATCTTGAGCAAGGTGCCTCTAGACCTACATAGTTTTTGGACTCTTTTGCTTTACTTAATACACCATTGATATGTCACATTTCTTCCACACCTTTACCATAAGGTTTTGTTTAACCCAAGCTTACTATTTATGATGACAAAGGTAATCTAGAGACATATTTAAGATCATTTCACGTAACATGCTTGGACTATGTACCAAATGACTGGATACTTACCAAGCTATTTCCACAGAGCCTAAAGGATTATGCTTTACAATGGTTCTATAATCTACCAAATCAATTGATCAATGCATTCAATCCTTTAGCTAACATGTTCCTAGCACACTTCAGTATCAACATTGGTGTCAAGGTTTCATATGCTCAAGTTACATAATAGAAATAAAGGTCAAATGAGCATCTCATAGATTATGTTCTTCAATATAAGAACATCTTGGCTAAGATGACTAGCCCCATGGTAGATTAGGAGTTACAAGACCTCTTCAAACATAGCCTTCCACCAACACTTCATGAATCAATCATGTTCAAAAGATTCTCTTCCTTCACTGAATTGTGTCACACATTAAAGGAAAGAGAAGTCATATTAATTTCATTGGGAAAACTAAAGTACACTAATAAATTAGACACAACTAATAATATTCATAATAAAGTCCCATATAAGGTCAAGTTCAATGATACTAAAGGATAAAATCAACCTATAGTCAATGTGGCTTTTGGTCCTCCTTAATGAATAATTTTATCAGCACCCCCTCAGTGTACTTTTTCACACCTTCCAGTTCTTCCAGCTAGGGTTTTGCAACAACTTTTGAATTGTAATATCATATATCTCCCTCCTATTTAGGAAGTTGATCCAACAAAGCCTCTTCTAAAGGGATATGATCAGCATGCATTTTACAACTACCACAGGGCACTAGGCCATACGATAAATAGATACATCCATTTAAATCACAAGATACAGAACCTAATAGATTCAAATGATATTCATCTTGGCACTTTAGTTGAGGCTCCATTGACAAATCAAACATAGGATAAATCATTGAAAATCTTCTCATATCTATTTCCACAACATTCCAAACAAGAGGTAGGGGATTAATCAGGGGTTCACCATACATATCATGCACATCCCCCACCAGATACATGCAAGGCACCTTCAATTGAGTTATATACTTTGAGAAACATGATTGGTGTACAAAATTCTAGAGTTCCAACTAGACCTTTCATCTCATTCTCAGAGTATGAGATTATTAAGGATGATAAGGACTATCATGTGCTCTTTATTAGAGCTCACATTCATAATCATCCTATTCAGAGTGTTCTCATAGACAATGTATCCAATGTGAATATGTGCACTATGACATTAATAGAGTTCATTAGGTGAGATAGTAATTCCTCTATGGGTTGGTGCTATACATGTGGCCACACCATTTACTATATTTCTCAGTGCAAGAGTTTCAGATATGTTACTTAGTTGACCATGGATTCAAAACTCAGATTAGTACCTTCTATAGTTCATAGATGCATGAAATTGATTCATGCTAATCAGGTTATTATAGTTGGTAGAGTTCCATATGAGTTACCATTCTTGACTTCAAAGCCATCTAGTATCTCATAGTCACTAGTTTTAGTTTTTCCACCAATTTTAGTTTGTCCTCTAATTATAATTCCTACTCCAGTTTAGATCTAGACACAATTGAGACATCTACCACCAGTACAAAGGGTTCATACACCTACACTGATTCATGATTCTAGACAACTTCCAACTATAGTATTCATACCGAGGGTAGTCTCATTGATATCCCATACATGTACACATAGAACACATGTTCATAGAGATTCTCCTACTTCTAGATATGTACCTAAGATCCCTATAATTGCATCTACTTCTTAGAGTTATAGAGATACCCCACAGTTAGTTTCTACTTCAGATATTTCAGAGCATCTATGACATATACAACTTTTAGAGCCATAGTCTTAGCATTTTCATCATGCTTCATGATCACACAAGATTCCACCCCTTGATATAGGACACCATGATAGGGAGTCTTGCATGAGACTCATTGTGACATCCATCTACTTGATTGCTTCACTCTACCCATTGAGGGGGCATCCTAATTCTACATTCAAGACACACATCAATATACATACCCATTGGGGGCATCTTTTACATGACTACACCATCCATTTTATGTCATTCCTACACTCCACACTCTAAGTTATCATGTTGATATACATTATCTATTATCTTACATAGATTAATTTATAGACATTTCATCATTATCTAGTACTTATGTATTTCTTAGCATATACCTTGTCTTATACTAGACATGTCTTGCATACTTTCCCTCTTGCTTTGATTAATTAGATGTGATTATATCTTCATAGTCTTTACATGGTTTATCTTCTTTCTTAGTGTATCTTGATGTGATTGCATTACTAGTTCCTTTTTGTCTCTTGTATGTGCCTTAGTACATTTTCCAATTTCCTTTACTTTTATTCATGTGTGTGTCTTAGGACATTTTCCAAATGTTCTTTATTTGTATTCTTTTATGTGCATGTGGCCCTTGTGCCAAATTTACTTGCTATAGTTGTATATATATGTGGTATTTAAACATGCATTGTATGATTACTTTCTAGTTTGAGTGACATGTGCCCATGTCCCTTATTTGTATGGCCCCTTGGACACCCTTGTATGCTTCTTACTTTTTGATTTGTGTGCTTGTTTCTTGATTGATTTTAATTGTTTAAAATGCCATGATCTAAATCATGCATTATCTTGCTTCTTAGATGCCATGATGGACATCCTGCTCCATCCCTGAATGATAAATAACAACCAACAAACTAACAACTAACATTTCTAGTTTTAATTAAATGCTAGTACATTACACATGCTATTACATTGTTATATCTATCTAGGCATACCCTTGTTGATCTAATGATATCTCAATTCAAACCATGCTATATCTTTAGATATCTTGTTGATTACAATTACTATATCATGTATATTTTCTAGCTTAACACCCTTGTAGGGCTTCTTCTTTTGAGGGTAGTCATTGAAGGCTACCTATTCTTACCCTTAGAAGAGGGGGAAATAAACATGGGTTTTGATAAAGAGATAAGAGCTCCTATTGATAAAAAAATTTAGTTTTAGAACAACTAGAACAACAACCAATCATCAAACCACTTAGAACAAACCAAGTAGATAGTTAAGAATCTAGAATAGTGATTAATTTCAGCCCAAGAAAACAATGTTGAGGATGGAATACAACATCAAACACCAAGGTGTCCTATTTCGGTGATCTTCTCTAAATAATAGAAAAACCTTATTTTATACAAACATGCAGAAAAGTAAGTTTAGCTACAATTTTTCAAAATCAAACCAGTTTAGAATTAGCAATTTTTAGTATAGTTTTCTCAAATAATCTATATATAGGGGGAATCATGCACATCATGATTAGTTCTCACTTTCAATTTTAGATATGGTAGTTGGTATAACTTCTAGATCAGAATCCATGTTTTAGACACTAGTGATCGGGGGCATATTGTACAACATTTTTACTTCTTTTCTTTTTGAGTTTAACATTACCTAGGTATTCTCAGTAGTTGTGTGCCTTACTCTATCTGTAGGTGGTTGGCATAATTTTAGAGTAGATTTCATACAAGCCTAACATTCACATTCCTAATTTCTTGAGTGGCTTCCACATAAGCCAACTTTTCATTTTGGAGTGGATTTCATACAAGCCTTATCTCCATATTTTCTAAGTTGGCCAACATTAGCCTAGTTTCTAGTATACATTCAGATATCCATGCCACATTATCAAAGTTATAGAGTATTCATGGGCTTTAGAAGCTATCTCATAAAACATAATTATTCATATTAGTATCAGTTTATAGCTTCATTTCATAGGGAAATGATGGAGCTAAAGGGCCAGCCTTTATATTATTGAGCCACCTATTTAGAGGAATTGGACACACAGTCCAAACATTGATTAAGACATGCAGGATCATATAGATTCACTTAGTAGGTGATGATGGAGCCAAAGGTCCAACCTTTGCATTCTTGAGCCAATTTTTAGGGAATTAAGCACTTAACTTTGTTCATAATATAACTTTTGGTATAACAATATCCAACACATCCAACATTGCTCAGCCTTACTCAACATCACAATAAGTTTTATATTGGTTCACATACCTAGTGAGGTGTATTCATCCCTTTATCTCTCTTACCCAAATTTGTATGTTCTTATTTTATATTAAACATAATAAGAATTTATACACTCTTTGTTTTCCTTTCATAGATTCACACTTGCAAAATGTGCTCTCTATACACTATCTACCATTACTCAGCATCACATAGCTTCATGGGCTTCACCTTTGTAGGTAAGTTTAGGTACACTTTTTATTTTCTTTTATCCTAGTATTTTGCTTTTTTTCATCACTAGAATAAAGTGGGTGGGGGGGAAATGTAGTCATATAAAATGCAAAAATTGGTGTATTGAGCATGGCTAATGACACCCAATCCTTAAGTCCCTCTTGTTTGCTCTCATAACCCTGTCAAGATTATTTTCATTGATTCTCGATCATATATAGCCTTCTAGACTTGATCCCAACTGAGCCAAGACCCTCTCTTCATGACTAATCCACCCCCTAGGTTCCATTTTCTTAGGACAATAGTGCCAAAGTTGGACTATAGTGATGGACCCTAAGATGTCCCCTTTCCAATGCTCCTATCCTATCATAATTTGAGCCCATATTACCATTTTTCCTTGATTCCTCTTATTTATTATGTTGGCCTAGTTTGGTTTCATATAACCTATGACCAATAGATCCATATAAAAACCCATTCAAATATCATTTGGAAAGGGTTGGAAAATATCACTCAAGCAAGTACGAATACAAACAAAACCACTCAAGAAATCTTCCCTATTTTCTGCACACAACCATCCTATACACTTTCAAGCCAATTCAAGTCCTTACACCAGTCCCTAGTCATCTCAAACACACCTAATTTTTTCATTTCTTTCATTTTCATTTAGTATTGCACCAAGCATTCTTAAAGGGATAACTACATATGGCTTGATCCCTCCTCAGAGTATTGGTATGTAGGTAGTGTGCCCACACATGGGGTGTGAATCATGTCCATTGCATCTTACACACACTAACCCCTTTTCCCTATTTGTAAAATTTTATATTCAAGTGTATAGAAGATAGAGACATATAAAATCAGCTCTACAAGGAGCTTTGTTGATAACGAGGCTCCAAAATTTGGTACATAAGCTCACATTCACTAAGCAAATAAAAACTAGAAAGATTTTATCCTCAAGACAATAGTGCTAGGGAAGGAATATTTTACTGAAGCCCAAGGTATCTAATTTTAGTGATCCTATCCAATTAAGAAATAAATTTTAGGATCATATTTGTGATAGTGTCCCAGGCTTGCACACAAATTTCTAGACCATGTCTCAGTCAAATCAATACATAATAAGATAAGTTTAATTTTCTCTCTCTAATTATTATTTTTAGAAAAGGTCAAATTGTAATTAAATTTCACAAATTATTATCTTTAAGTTGGAATATTATTTATTGATTTTCTCCTACTTAGACCCTTTTATTATTAGTAATTAAACACTAATTTCTCCAAAAATAACAAATCACTCATGTATTTGAATGTATGATAACCAGTTTTACCTTGGTAGTGTGGGTATAAAAGAATGCAACATTATGTAGGTAATACCTGTGATAATATCTATGTAATAAAAAAATTAGGTAATTTTTGGTATTCCTTAACATCATTCCCTGGATTCCAACGTAAATCAAGGTTTTGAAATTGGTCATCTGATACTCAAGATATGTACATTTAAAGTTCTTATAGAGGTTGTATATTAGGAGTTTTTAATATAAAATTCAATTAATTTTTGCTTTGATCCTTTTTAAATTTTGAGCTCTAAGTAGGAAATACAATGTTACACGATAGAACCCCATAACCACTATAATTTGAAGTGCTCTGGACAACCCTAGCTGGCTAGGATTTTGATGATCTAGTAAGTAGGTTTACGTATGAATTGAATGGTAAAATGATTTTTTTGAAAACTTATCCTTTGTAGCATTTTTTTTTGGCTTTTTAAGGGTTGAATTACACTTCTATCAAAATTTGGGATAGTTGCATTCAGGATTCGACATTAGTGTTTGATTTGTAACATAATCATTTGACATTTTTATCCTACATTGACACTATTATCTTTTTTATTTTTATGATTTTTAACTATAAATATGTGTATTTCATTTATATAATGCCATGACTAATAATTATTTTTTACTTGTTTTTCTTGTATAAAGATGTACATATTCAATAATTTTAGCATGGTAGGCATTTTCCACTCTAGTAGAGCTAGGGATGGATACAAATGACTAGTTCCTCTAGTTATAGGGGATGATGCATGGTGTATTAATGGCTACACATAGTAGTGGGCAAGGGTCTACTATCCATTATTATTACCATTTATAGTTTCATATCATGTTGCCATACCTACAACACAAGGATATGTATATGGATATGGAGGTGGTGGTGATCCCATGGGTGTAACACTCATAGATGTGGTGGCTATTATAGCCACATATAAGTACCTTACTTTTGAATTATTTTATTTGATTGACATAATATTTGGTATGATAACTATAACTGATTTATATTTTGTATGTCTTGTGTATAGGTGATCAAAAGTGGGCTACCATGGTAATCCATGAAATGCTAGATCTCACTCAAAGTGTACCCATGGATATATCCAATGAGGTATTTATTGAGAGAGTTATTGATGTTGTGGGTATAAATTTACCCTTGCATGATCTAGTAGTGAGGGTAATGGTTATATATCACACCACAATGACTGATCAGGGGTAGTTGTGTATAAAGCTAGATAGATGAGATACCCTATAGTATAGTGCTATGAAGATCATATAGGTTTTAATTGAGTGATATGACACTCTGCAACATGAGCATAAAGTGAAAATGCAATGAATAGGCACATATGAGGAGAGTGTACACAAGTTGTCTTGGGTATGGGGGCCCATAATAGACCCAAGTAATTTCACATCAAGAGGTATGAGAGTGGTGGATATATACATTAATGAAAAACTCTCGGTCATACACTTTGTTATGGTCATCTCTCATCTCATAGCTTAGTGATAGATCTAGGGTAAGCACATTAGTTGGTTATTTTCCTCATGTTGAACCAATAGATTCTTCAACATGGTAATAATCCCATTATAGTGTAGGAGAGATATCCTACCGATAAAATCATCAACCTAATATTCATGCATCTAGGGTTCACTAAGAGCTCTCTCTTCTAAATCTTGAATAAGTTGAGGTTCTCTATAAGTTCTAGATCTTAGTCATAAATTCATGCAATGCCTTCTATTGGTGAAATATATCTATTTATGGTAATGCCAAATTTATTAGGTTCACTCTAATAGCTTCCAACCTCCCAGGTCCACATTCTATCCTAGCCTTTTCCTTGGAAACCATTATTGATCAAGTAGTCATGCCACTACATGTCATTATATGCACCTTGGTGAGTGAAGGGAGAAATCTAATCATACACATTCCTTTATCATGTTTTCCATTTTGTATGATCTTCGACTATAATTTTAATCATTCCTAGACTTTGTGTGTGCCATGGAAATATGCACAAGTAGGATACTAGGGATAATCACATTTAAAGTGGTCTAATGACCCACATTTGTAACAAGGGAATTATGGAAAACTATCACCTTTGTGTACTCCAACATGGCCTATATTTTCATGTTACTTCCTATAGTTTCCATAATGTTGGTTAGGTGTCCCACCATAGCCTTGGTTCACCGGTCTATTATTGGAGGGTCCCGTAGTGTCATGCTATGTGTTTTATTCTTGTGCCTCATGGATTTCATTAATCACCCAAAAGTATTAAATATTATTGGTGGAGGCACTATAAATATTACAAGACATGGATACCTTTGTGTTATTCATGCAATGTAGATAAGGGAAATAATGCATTTCATAGCCCTCATGTAAAATATCACATGAGGTTATTGTTATGAAAATTAGTATTCACATGTAATTAGTGAGTTTACCATATGGTACAATTATACTTATGGTTATATTTTTATTTGGGTTAGTTGTTATATTATTGTGGTTAAAAAAATATTACATAGATAGTTATATTATTATCTTAATATATTACAATCTATATATTTGTAATATATTATGGTTTGTAATGGGTCCAACAACCACATGATTCTTGGAGATAATAATGGGATTTTGACTCCCTAATTATAGGATATCTCTTAAATATATATTTGGATCTATACCTATAGGTATATTTATTAAAAAATATAGAGTGAAACAATAAAATATTATATTATGTGATTAAAATATTTGCCTATGTAGTCTTTGTGTACGGATTTAAGAATTTTTGCATGAGTTAAAACACTGCATAATATCCTTAGATTATTAATAGTGGTATCAAAGGAATATGAGGTCTTGATCATGATAATGGGTAGATTCATTTATTTATATGGTTACCCCAACTGATAAAAGTTATTTTTGATCTTTTATATTTTAGGTAGTTTTAGAGTGTAGTTTAGTTTTATGTGTACTTGCATGTTGGAGTTTCGTAGAGAGTGGTTATTTATCAATGCAATGTTTATTTTGTCTAGGTGCATATTATTTTTTATAAAAATATGTAGATATGTACATCACCATTAAAGCATAGGAAGAGGCTTGAAGAATATTTTATGGGAATTAAGATGACAATTGAGTGTAAAACAACTAAGAAGCCTTTTCTCAAAAGAGAAATTCTTTATTTGTTTACTGATTGGGAAAATAATTGTGTTAGATTTATTTTGATATATGTCCTATATGAATCAATTCTATTCATTTTATGATCTATTTATCAATAGACATGCATTGATCAATATTTATGTTATTCACATTTTCATGAAGTTTGGCCTAAATATCCCTGTGATAGTATATCCACGCTTGTTAATTATTGGAGTCTTCTCACCATACAGTGTAATAATTTCCTATGATGGTATGTACATATATGTATTCACTCCAAATATCACAAATTGCATGCAATCTTACCAATTTCCGTTTATTTTTAATCTTTTATATATCTGGTCAAAATATTCATTTAGTTTTTTTATTATACATTTTGATAGTGGTATTTTGGTATGTATTATGTTGAAATCATTTTGTTTGATTTATTTCATCTAAAAAGGTTGATAAGCCTTTAGATTCACTAAGTCTGGTGGTGCATTATTATTTAAATTTATAATGAGTCATTTAGGTTTAGGTCCATTTTTTGTTTGTATTCTTTTTTATATTGTCAAAAACTCAAAAATGTCATTTAGTTTGTCAAATCCAATCTTTAATTGGATTTTGATCATTAGTCATTTGGTTACAAAAAAAATAATGAGTCATTATCAAAATTTGTCAATATATGTTGAATATATCTTGTCAAAATCAATAACAATGTCACCAATGCCAAATCTAGTCATTGTAATGGATGCATTTTTGGCAGAAACTGACATCCAACATGTTTCACATTATGGGAGAGAAATTGTAAAAATAAACACAATGTGGAAACTCTTAAGCTTCAAATCCAAATTATATGAGTAAGCAGTGACATGAAGTAGGTCAAAGGCAATAGAGGAAGGAAACAATGAAGGAAGGAGGCTTTTCATACCTCTCTTTAGCCATTAATGATGGGGCCACTTTTGATTTAGTGACATTTTGTTTTAGTTGTGTGGTGTGGTAGTTGAATTTATTTTTTTAGTGTGTTTTGTAATAAGAATAGAGGTTCATTCATGTTCACTTTAATATTGACTATTCCTAATACAATCCCCTAATGTAAACATATAATGTAAAAATGAAATCACAAAACAAAAGTAATAGTATGATACTTGTAGAGGTTGAACAGTCAGATGTGTTCCTGTTCATACCTAGGTTTGTGGTAAAATTTTGTAAAACCATTGAAGGTTATGAATATGGTTCCTACTTGAGTTCCCATACTGATTAGGTTAGATGTGTTCCCTATAATAAATGGTTGATAAGCATATGATTATTGTATATGTTCCCACTCTAATTTGGTCAGATGTTTTCCCAATAATGCATGGATGATAAGAGGTTGATGTGTTCCTTCTTCTACCTTCATTTTGAGGTATGTGCTAAGATCATGAGTGAAGAGAGGTGAATAAGCTATAGAATAAGTGTGAAAGTTTTTTTTTGTTACCATGTAAACACTAAGAGGGGAATGTTAGGAAAATTAATGTTCACATGTAATTAGTGAGTTCACCATATGGCAAAATTTTACTTACTGTTATATTGTTATTTGGGTTAGTTGTTATATTATTGTGGTTACAATAATATTACATAGATAGTTATATTATTAGTTTAATATATTATAATCTATATATTTGTAATATATTATGGTTTGTAATGGGTCCAAAAACCACATGATTCTTGGAGAGAATCATGGGATGTTTACTCCCTAATTATAATCTATCTCTTACCTATATATTTGGCTTTATACCTACTAGTATATGTAATAGAAAATATAGAGTGTGAAAATATAATATTATATTGTGTGATTAAAATATTCAACTGTGTACTCTCTAAGTTTAGATTTAAGAATTTTCACGTGAATTAAAACATTTCATAATCTCATTAGATTATTAACAGTTATCAAGGTGTACATACCATGCCTTGGGAAAATTTTATTGTTATGCCCTTCCACCTTGCAGTCAATGTACCATAATCTAGAGTGTGTGTCATGCATGATGTTAGATATTATCTATTGTAATAGTGAATCCATAAATCCAATATATAAATATATTGTTATTTTGACTCTTTATCAATGCTCTAAATAGCATTGGCTTTGAGTGCCACCTCTAATATTTCTCTTGGTTCAAATAAATTCCTCATAGAGAAGGTGCACTAAATCAATATAAGTGATTTGTTAACAAAACTTTGGGCATGACACATTGGGTGAAACATATATGAGAGCTTAGACACTAGGGTTTTAAACCTCACATCATATATGCAAATCCCTTCCATTATTTCCTACTTGATTTAATTGAGTGTAACGATGCTATATTACTCAAATTTGGGTATGTCAAATTCCTGTAGGAATGCATTCTTATAAAAAAATTATTCCACAATTATTTGGCTAGGGTCCAACTTCTTATACCAGGTATGTTCATGATCTATTAGATTTGTAGTAAATAATCTTTCTTTATGCTCTAGCAAAGTGACTCGCTTCACATGATAGATGAGTTCACACTTGTGAACATGCTCAACAATATTATTGACCCTACAATTCTCAAGTAAGCTCATAGACATTCCATAATATATTTGAGGGGTACACACATGCACAACATGAATTTTTTGGGATTGTATCATGGGTGCATTTCTAGAAGCTGCATTTGAGCCTTGAATTCCTCCCACTAGTGGTACAACTCCACCAATGAATAAAATGGGTTATACCATGGATTTGATAGTTGCTTGGAGCACCTATTGGGTTACCAATGGTCTTCTATCTCCTACCATTATAATATGGATCAAAATAATTATTTTAAGGCTTATATCTCCTCCAATGGGTGGCATAATATACTTCATGACATCCACTTATTGTGATTATTGTGTGAATACTAGTTTAGATGTAGGGTAGGGGAAAACTTATTCTAGCAAACTTCCTTCCTCTTGGTAGGTGATAAATTAACCTATAACACCCAAATTTATAGTATCTTAATATTATTCTTCTAATTTAGAGTGGGATGCATGAGCATGTATGTCAAGTCAAGGATATTTGCACACTCCTTTAGTAGCTTCCTTGAATCTATCCCAATCTTGAGATCCTTTAAATTCTTATAAGTGTTGTTCTTGCTCATTTTTTCTCAATTATTTATCATTAGAGTGAAAAATTTTTACACAAAATCCTAAATCATTCCATTCCTAATCTATATAGGTCCTCAAGGAATCTCTCGAGTTAGACTCCCCAATGTCCCTAGTGTCCTTCTTGACTATTGCCTTTTATCGATTCTCAACATATTTGTGCCTTTTGAGCTCATGCTTAGTTAGTCCTTCCATGTTGAAACTCTCCTCACTACCCTCCAAATATCATGTTACGTTTCCCTTAATTATTGATGTAATTAATGCATTTAAATTCTTCGGCAGCCATCTCCAAGTTCTCTTGATCACTCCCACTTACCATCATATCCATAAAATATGACCCAAAATGTTGGTTGTCTGGTCAAGTCTAATGGTCATAGTCATGTCACTCCATCTATGATTTATAACATTTAATGAATCAAATCTTATGATAGCATATCATGCAATTATCCTTGCAAGCTCACCCAAGGTGTATGGAATGTAAACCAATGTTGTTTTGGGTTAATTACATGTGATGGGGCGAAAACATATCTTGGAATGCTTAGACTCATGCACTATAGTATCCAAAGTGTACTTGGTCCTATCTTATTAAACCAAGGTAATAAACTATCTCATGTGTGTGTAGTCCTCATAAACTACATTCAATTAAATAGTAAGACATTAATCATCATGTAACACATAATCCTAGTATAATAGCAAAGATATTGATATAGAAACATGGATAATGATAATAGAGTCAACCACATAGTCTTATTGATTACCAACCTAATATTACATAATTTTTCATGCTTACAAGGTGTTCTCTATGCTTACAATACTATCAATTATTAATAATAATATTATCTCTATTCTAAGATATTGCTCTAATTATTAATGCACTCTAGATACAATTTGATAACATTTCTCTAAGGAGTTTGTCCTCCCTTATTTTTGTAACAACTGATTAAAATTCCAAATATTGCCAACCAAATATTTCTCATTTATTAACTGCTATTACTAACTCTTTTCCATCGATAGAGTTTCATTTATAGGCTCCTAATATCCCTTCCTCTACAAACAATTGCAACTAGCTATTAATTATTATGTCATTTCACCCACTTGGTAGTTAATGCTTTGGACTACCTATTTTAGGCTATTTGGGGTTTTCAAAAACACACTTAAGAAAATAAAAATGTTTGAAAAGAGTAAGACTGTATTCAATTTTACATTTAAATATATCTAATAATACAAGTTTACCTAATTTAGTATATATAATAAATACAATCAAATACATTGCAACCAAGGGATAAAGAAATCATATTTTATTTGAAGTTTGGATCTAAGATATGATAATGATCTAGAATCATTTTAGGACATTGATTAGGCTCTAGGATCTACAAACTATATGTTTTTGACTATTTTCACCTACAAGAAATTTGTATCAACCATAAACAATTGCATTGATGTAGATGACCAACTTTAACATAGGTATCTAGCCCAAAATATACACAGAAGTGGATCAAAAATCTTTTCAAACCTATGCTCTCACCTGTGTGCTTATTTGGTACCTATGAATATGTAAATCTATGTGGAAGATCCATCCAATAATTAAAACCCTAATTTCTTGCCTTTGACCTCTTCTAACTTGGTAAAAAGGGGTTAACACATGAGTTGAGATAACCCTAGTAACCCCAGTTGTGGCTAAGTGTTGCCTACATAGCCAATACCCCAAAGAGTTCCTCAGGGTCACATATAGTTATTCCTCCTACCCATGTATGTGAAATTATAATTGTGTAACTATATGCTCTTTATCCTATAGTAACCCTTGGTATAAATAATACAAGAGTATAAGGACCTTTTGAGTGCTTCAAATATTTAATATAGTACTATAATGCAGTTTTATAGCTTAGAATATAAAATATTTATTAACTATAACTTGTTTAATCTAATTTATGGGATGATGTAATTAGACCATAACCTTTGTATATATAGATATCTCTTGATTTTTTATTAGGACCTAGTGGTGCACAAAAAGCTAACAATAATAAGAACAAAGGGGACAAAACAAATGGTCACCAAGTGAAAGATATGTAAAAATAGAT
The DNA here is from genome assembly GCA_037957365.1 of Torreya grandis. Classification (NCBI taxonomy): domain Eukaryota; kingdom Viridiplantae; phylum Streptophyta; class Pinopsida; order Cupressales; family Taxaceae; genus Torreya; species Torreya grandis. Next base: position 689,624 of record JARHVA010000288.1, on the reverse strand, counting down.
AAAAGGATAAGTCTAGACACTTGCATCATAGTTGGACACTTGCATTGATGCAAGAGTCCAACATAAACATAGGTGTCTAGAGGATAAAACATAGGGATACAAGAAAACACATGTGGGGACCCCTAGGATACATGAAATAAAAGACAAATTACAACATATAGTCTCAAGGGGGTAGATAAAGTAAGTGAATTAATGTGGAACCAAAGAGGTCCAGATGAAACCACACCACTAGATATCTAACCCTTAATCAATATATGTATATATGAAAAATACTATTTAAACATGCTATGAAAATTGTGTTTATACCAAATATGGATATCTACATTCCACCACCACCCTCCCCCCCCACCCCCCTTTGATCTATTAATACATAAAAATTGAAATTGGTCATTTAAAGGAAAAAAAATGAATACCTTGGTGTGTAAACACCTTGTCTTTGCTTAAACTTTCTTTGAACCTTTGATTTGAACATTACCTATAATAAAGGGCATGCCAAAAATTAATAATTGCATATAATAAATATATGAATAATAATAAAAAGTAACATAAAGAAAGAATATGGATAGAATACACCTGTGTATGTGCTATGTAGTAATGACTTTGGGATACTATAAATTGGAGAAGTAGAATGGGACTTGAAACCTCATCCTCTTCTAGCTAGGAAGGTGAGTGAGCTTTTAAGTGATCAAATAGGTTTCACCTTGTTGGTGTTACATCTAGAGCAGGGAGAGTTAGAAAGTGATAATGCCCTAAACCCAAAATAGGAAGAGTAGTGCTACAACCATTGAGAACATCATATCCTAACCAACATAACTCATGTGCATAACTTGGTGAGACTATATGATCTTATTGTTATCTAAAATAACACACCCCATTTTTGAGTCTAAAAATGGGGACCCTTTTTTGCTTCAGAGTCTAATATTATACTTGTGAACTAGGAATTTGACTCAAGAGAAGATGGTTAGTATCATGTTAGTTCCAAAATGAAATCAAAATGAAATAAACACACTAATATAACATCTCTAGGCCTAGTTACGAGGGGGAGCTTAGTTAGCAAAAATAAAATGGAAAACATAACTAAAATTCAAAATAAACCTTATTTCACCTTCCTTGGATGATCCAAATAGCTTGTTGAAGTGGCTTACTTGATTTGTGATCATGAGGTATGCATCAATGAAGTGTGGCTACCTCCATCTCTCCTTGGAATCATCTTTGGCTTTGGATTTTTTTTGGCTTAGATTGGCTCAATATTTGGGCATTATAACACTAACATGTAATGATTTTGAATGCGTTTGGGCATTATAAGTCTGGCATAAAAGAGCTTAGAATTATGGCTTTGAGGCTTGTTATTTATAGATTTTTGGAATGGTTTGAGGATCAAACATGACTGTCCATCTCAAGATTGAGATGTGTGGCCATGAGGAAATCTAAATATGAAATTAATTCTAAAAATATCCTCATTAATATTTGAGATATAGGGGCATTAAATAGGTATGGAGGGTCTTAATGAGGCATGAGAGGGGTTTGTTGGTTTAATATTTTGTCTATCAGTGTACTAGTAAATAAAATAGGTCTGATAAGCCAAAGTAGGAAGATTAGTCATCCAAATGTGTAAGTTTATCACATCAAAAGGAGACTACTCTCTCATGTCATCAAGGTGAGGTTCCCTACGGATATGTTTTATATATGTATAAATATAAAATAATACTCAAGGATAGGACAAGCCATCCATCTCTATTTCTTTAGAGATGATGTATACAAAACAAAGGAAAAACTCAAGGGAAATGACAGACAACACTCCTCTTCTTTCAGAAGAACTATTTAGCTAGCCACAAGAATACTCCTAGAAATAAAATCAGAATGTAACTAAGGGTATGGTAACTAGCAAATCAAGACACAACACAAAGTCTCTACCTAAAATGCTCAAGAGTAATATATGAAGGACAATGAGGGCACAAAGTCTTCTCAAAGTCCTTTACATAGCAATGAAAAGAAAAACATGCTGAAGGTAGCTATGGGGGCACAAAGTCTCTCCACAGTTGATTCTTCAGGACACCTTCCTGACTAATTTTACTAATCCTACTTGTTAAATTAATGGAACAAAAAATATATCAAGGAAAAAGACATAAGAATAGTTTCCTTAATAACAAAGATATCACAACACCAAGTCTGAAAAATTCCTTTGCTTTCTTATTCCAGTAACAAAATATGATTAACAGACTGAGCACAAAGTCTCAATGATGCCTCTCAATTTGGGTAGAGTTTCGTTCAGATTGTCAAAAAAAAGATCCTTTACAATGAAAGTCCCTTATATAGCCACTTCAAAAAGGACTCAAGAATAGTAATACATCATGATGCATTGGGAACTATTAGGAAGACAAGCTGGAACTTTGGGGTATTATTAGCTATTTGATCTTCTCAATGTAGATAAACAAGCCATGTAATTGAAAGATTGCAACTTTCAATGTTCACCTGGTGGTCTGATCTTGTCTTCATCGTTCCTCTTTTTCTAGTTAATTGAATCGGGCCTTGGATTCAGTCGTTGTTTTATCTTTCCTCACTTTTAGCTAGTTTTGGTCTTGAATTTTGGGAATGCATTCGAGTCTATAAATTCAAAGGATCAATAGCTATTTCATGGACTTTAAAATTGACGTTTACATGCCTATTAATGTGCTCTCAATGGCTATTTCACTGTCTAAAATTTGACATCTTCAGGCACGTCACCCCTTGGTCTTCTTTCTACTTTTGGATTTTACCCTTTCAAGCCTTAATAAATGATCCTTGAATGGGTTAGAAAGAGCCATTTACTTTGGCCGCTTGGAGTCCCCCGCAAGGGCACCTACCTTTCAGGGTCCTTCGGCAACCCTTTGCCTTGGCAGTTCTTGCAAACAAATCCCTGAGCTTTCTATTTGAGTCTCCCACAAATTATCCTTCAGGTAAATTCCCAGGTGTTTTCTCCCATGGGTAATTTACGTGGACATTTGTCCCATGGAAAATTCTCGTAGATAATTTGTCTGGGGAAAATTCTCGTGAACAAAAGTCCACAGAAATTTGTTTCGCAAAGTCTTTGACTGGTCTTCAGATTTTTTGTGCCTGTAGCCACTTAGAATTCTTTCAGACTTTTTGTCTGAAAGAATTCCTTCAGACAAAAGTCTAAGGGAATTAAGTGTTATCCAATTTTTATATGCCTTAAGAAAATCTGAAAGAATTACCTTTCAGCTTCCCTGAAAAATGACCCTTTCGAAGGGTGCTTTTATTGATTAAGTGTCCTCCGCAAGGGCACTTGTCATTCAAAAAGTTTCCTTCTACATTGAAACACCCCTTCGAACTTTGGTGATGAACCATTATATTGAACCAAGACGTTGAACCAATCGATTGAACCAAAAATGGTTGAAGTCGATGGTTCAAGACGATAGTTCAATTAGATGAAACAAGCCGATGAACTAAGCATTGAACCAAACATTATGAACTTGCCGTTGAACGAATAGTTGAACCATCTCATTGAACCAATCAATTGAACCAAGGCTTTAAACCAAAATGGTTCAAGCCAATGGTTTAAGCCAATGGTTCAATTGAATGAACTGAGTGAATGAACCTATTATTGAACATATTCATTGAACCAAGAGGTTGAACCAAGTTTTGGTTTAATGGTTCAAACAAAGCTTTGAAAAATGTCTTTGAACTTGCTATTGAACTTGTAGATGTTGAACCAATTGGTTGAACCAAAAAAATGAACCAACTGAGTGAACTATTTGGTTGAACCAAAAGACACTGAGTGAAATAAAGCATTGAATTGCTTGGTTAAACCGAGCCTTTAAACTGTTCCTTTGGTTGAACCCGCCATTGAACCTTGAACTCATTGAACCTTTGAACCAAAGTGGTTCAATAGTTCAATGGTTTAATGGTTTAAGCCACCTTGATTTGGCCAAGTGTCTTGAAGCTGATGAACCAATTGAAGTGATTGAACTTTGAACCTTGATGAAGCGCTTAACTCTTGCCAAAGATATTGAACTTGTTGAACCTTGAACCCGTTGAACCTTTGAACCAAAGTGGTTCAATGGTTCAACGATTCAATGGTTCAAGTCTCTTTTTTGTACTCAGATGCTTGCTGATGAAGGTTTTCAACTGAACCAAAGCTCTGAACCAATCCCAAAAAATGACCAAGTGTTGAAAATCAATTCTTCTGACTGAAACCTCCTGTTGAAACCTTTGAACCTGTATAAGTGACCTTGCCTATAGAGTTTGTATACTTATATTTCTATTGAAGAGTCCATAGATTTTTTGAGAAGCTTGCAAAATGAGGAATTCGAATGTCTAGGACAAATTTTGGAAATGAAAGAGACAATTTTGGTCTGTAAGACTAAAATAGTTCAAATGTTGTCCCAAAAATGACTGCTATTTTTAGAGGATAACAACTGACCAGTAATACTTGGCTCATAGAATTTTGTGAGCAGTCACAAGAGTAGAAAAATGTCCTCCACAAGCCAGATTGTGGAAAGATTTCAAAAGCTAGGTTTGCTATTCTTTGTCTACACAGTGAAGGAATACTCCATCTATGCTTCTCTTGTATAGGCCGTTATCCCAAAGGACAAAATTGGCAGCTTTCAACCTGATAGTCCTTTATTTGTAAGAAAAATGAGCAGGACATTCACCATAAGTTAAAAAATAGGCAATATCTGAGTACCATTCATTGGTAGTGGAGACAAAAAGGATTATTGGCGTATCTTCCACTTTAGCTTCTTCACAATGTGTATCTTCTGGCTTATTATTAGCCATTAATTAACAAAGGCCTTTACCTCTGACCAGCTTTGTTGGCTTGATATCTAGATCAAATTCTTAGATATTTGCAATCAAATTACCTCTCTTTGTGCCAAACTCTTACTGAGTTAATATAGACTTGATTGTAGTGTCAAGAACTAAGGCAGTAGTATGTGAATTCAGAATATAGAAGTAGAAATGTTTGACTGCTTTTACCAATGCATAGGCATGCTTCTCTATATTTGAATACTTCATTTCATGGGTTTTGAGAGGGTAACTCATGAAAGAGATGGGGGATTCCATACCTTCTTTGTCTTGTTGAACAAGAATCACTGAAAGAGTGTGTTCAGATGGATAGCTGTATATGATGAAATCTTTGTGGTAATTTGGACAAACCAAGGTAGGGGTGTGAGCAATGGCAATCTTGATATCTTGAAATGCTGATTTGCCTTCTTTAGTCTAGCTAAAGGTGGTCTTCCCTTTCATCATGTTCACAATGTGTCTTGTCTTCTCAGCAAATTTAGGGATGAATCTCTGTAAGAAATTCACTTTTTTGAAGAAAGAGTGAACATTATTTTTACTTGTAGGCAAATTCAGCTCTTGAATAAACTTGACTCTATTTGAGTCAATATTTATGCCTTTTTTGGACACAATGTGTCCAAGGAGATTCCCCTCTATTACTCTAAAAATAGACTTCTTAGGATTCAAGGAAATACCATTCTAGTGGCAGCGCTCCAGTACTTGTTATAAGTGGCATACATGATCAGATCAATACTTTGAAAAGACAATTAAGTCATCAAGATATACCACTATGATTTTTCCAATCTCATCTTTGAAATCCATGTCCATAGATCTCTAAAAGGTAGCACCAACATTTATTAAGCCAAAAGGCATTCTTTTATATGTAAATGTACCCCAAGGTGTGGTGAATGCAGTCTTGTGTTGGTCAGCTTCACCAACCTCAACTTGATTATACCCTGAGAAGCCATCCATAACATCTCTGACCCTGTTACTGTTTGAAGCACTTAGTCCATGATTGGCAGAGGTTAATTGTCTTTCAGAGATGATTAATTTAGATTCCTGAAATCTACACAAATGTGAATTTCACCATTCTTCTTCCTTGCAAGCACTATGTTCGCAATCCATGTAGAATGATGGATTGGAAAGATAATTCTAGCATTTAACATTTTTCGTATCTCAGACATAATAGTACCTAAAATTTTTGGATTGTATTATCTGGATTTCTACTTGTAAGGCGTTGAATCAGCCTTGAGAGGAATGTAATGGTAGATTTCATTAGGTCTAAGAGACTTCAGGTCTTTATAAGAATACACTAAGACATCAATGTATTGATGAAGCAAAGAGGTGAATTTGAATCTTTCTTCAGGGGTGCAACACTTACCAATGTTGACCATCTTAGGATTTTCTTTGTTGGTTAGATTTACCTGGTCAAATCCCTGAGAGAAATTCAAATCTGTCTGTTGTTGTTTGATGAATCTATCATGCTTGTCAAACAACTTTTCAAGAGAAACCAGGCCTTTGGGAATTTTTTTTCCTTTCAGCTGTAGGAATTCTTCATTCATATCTGAACTGGATTTAGAAATAGATTCAGATTTTTGAGATTCACTGCCTTTAAAATATAACTGTTCAAAATTATCTTTTCATTCCAAGAAAGTAATGATCTAACGATCATCATTGAATATTTGCCAATGATCAATATTGTTAAGAACACTTGGTCTATAGACCAGCTCAATGGTGTACTTGGTTTCTTTTAAATCTAAATGAGGAATTAAAAGAGTTCCTGAAATAGCAAGTGCATTAGATCTGTCATTAGACTTTCTGGGTATGGCATAAATGTTGAAAGTATCAAAGATTTCAATTTGGTCCCAAACTAGGTTATGGTAGTGGTGTAACCTCTCATTCTTGGTCTGCTATAGATTTTTCACTTGACATACCACTAATTCAGCATCCCCTTTAGCATGAAGAAACTTGATGCCTCTTTCTTGAGTAGCCTTCATGCCCAGCAACAGAGATTCATACTCAATTGTATTATTAGTGTTAGTGAATTATAATTTATAGGATGAAAGAAACATATCTCCTTGAGGAGATATCAAGACAATCCCAACTCCTAAACCAGTAGAGGAATAGCTACCATCAAATTCCAGAGTCCAAATCTCATCAGACACTGACTTTACTTCAGACATTCCCTCATCAGAGATGGAGGGCCCTTCTTCATCTGTATATAGAAAGTAGTTACCCATACCTGCAGATTCAAAAAAGATTTGAGCTTTAGGGGCTGATGTCTGAGTAACTACATATTTTACCTCCTTTTCAAGGGGTAACTTCTTCATCATTCCTTGGATAGGGATCCTTGCCTCAGATAGATCCATGTTCAGTTCTCTTCCCGTGTCTTTGCAGAAATTCAATCCAAGCAAAATGCCATAAGATGTTGGGACGTCAGCCACCAAGATAGTCATCTTAATCCTCTTGTCTGGAAAGGTTGTGAATACAAATTGGGCATCTTTGATTTGCCCTAGCAATGGTACTTGCTTATTCTCCATGGAGAAACATCTCCCAAATGTCTTGGTCAGTGTGAGACTAAGAGACTCAATAACTTTAGCAGGCATGACATTGTCATATGTGCCTGAGTCTATAATATAGTTACTCAGCTTGTGGCCATTAATTAATATGAAAACATAGAAGGGTTCTATTTTTCTAGGAGCAGTTGGAGGAGTAATGACCAGATTATTTGGAATAGGTGTGTTATTTGGAAAATCAAGAGTTACTTTTTTAGCTTTTTGTCTTGCAGGGATGGTTTGATTTTTAACATATTGAACCAGCTTATTCAGTTGATCCAGATTGGACTGCAAGTATTCAAATTCAGACATCTATATTTTTGTCTTTTTGACATGATCAATTATGTAAAATGGCTGAATCGAGCTAGGTACAGAAAAAGGTACTTCAACTTTTTGAGTTTTAAGAGGGATGGGAGGTGGGCTGGTTTGTGAATTGGGAATAGAAGGTGAAGGTGAAATAGATGTATTTGCCTTTTAGGTGATGACTGGATCTTTTGATTGAAAAGGTAGAGCAGTCCCACATTTAGCAATTGTGATTACTGGTTGAGGTTGTTCCTCTATCTTCTCTTTATCAGCTTGCTGGGCTAATTAGTTCTTGGATCTAGTAAACACTGCATATGATCCATCTAAAGCTTCTCCTTTGCTTTTGGGTTCATCCTGGTAATTTAGGAAACCAATGTGGGAGTCACCAGTTGATTCTTCTTGATTGTCTTCAATGATATCAACATCATTTTATTGACTTAATTCAGGCTGGAAAGAGAATTATGATTTTGCTTCAAGGAATTCCATTGCTGAATTGGTTGGAGGAGCTTCCAGGGCAAGTTTCCCTTGTGGAGGAGGAAGGCAATTTTGTTGCCCTTGGTTCCTGGCAACATTGCCCTAATATGACAAATTTGGGAATGTCCTTTTGTATGTAGGAACAGAAGACATTCCTTGAGCCATTTGTTTTTTAGAGCAAGCAACTCATTTGTTAATTTCTGCACCATTGGATCTATGGTGCTTGTAGATGCAAATTCAGAAGATGATGAAGCTCTGTTTCTATTTGGATCTCTTCTTATTTTCCCTACTAAGATGAGATCATCTTCTACTTTAGTGGCCAAAAGTTGAGTTGTAGTGAGATCTAGTTAACTAGCACATCTCAAGAGAAAATTGACTTCAGGTAGCTGAGAATTAATGAAAAAGCATTTGAGATTCTTAGTTGTAGGTCTAACAATTACAGGGATTCTATTTCTCAATTTTTCAAATTTAGCTATGAAATCTCTCATAGGCTCATGAGGCTCTTTCTTCATCTGTGTAAGTTGAGCCAGAAGTGTATGTGCATCTTCTATAGGTTTGAATCTGGCTTCAAACTTAGCTTTAAGGTATTCCAATCAGTCACAGACTGAGCCTGTAGATGGTAAAACCAATCTGTAGTAGCACCTTGTAGTGCTTTAACAAAAAGCCTAACTGCTACATCTTCAAATTCTACTCTGATTACTCCATAAGCTATACTGAATGCTGCAATGTGTTCATTAGGATGAACTTTCCCATCACCATAGAATTTAGGGAAATTCTTCCTAGAACTACGTAGAAGCTCATGTAGAGGAGGAGTAAGATTGAGAGGACCAAAAGCATTACCCCAAGGGCCTTGAACTGCCATTATAGGATTCTGAAAAGGAGGGATAACAAATCTCAAAGGGGTAACTATAGGCACATCTTTATCAACAATAGAAGTAGATACTTCATCTGGTAATGGAGATCTAGCTTTAGTAGGAGGGAAGCTCTTGGTTCATTGGAGATGAGATGGTGAAGGAAATAGATCAAAATCACTTTACTGTACCAACTTAAACACAGGATCAACGATACCTTTAGCCCTTTGGCTTCATGTATACCTTGAATCTGCTAGATTGTAAAACAAAAAATGGAAAAGATTTGACTTTGCTTCAGTTTGAAGCTTGAGGCTTTAAACTATGCATTCTTTCCCGATTAGTGTGGAGGTGAATGGGTAGGCTATAAATGGATAATGGGTATATCCCCAGTGGAGTCGCCAAAGAATAGAAAACCCAACTTTTGAAATCTTTCCACAATCTGGCCTGTGGAGGACATTTTTTTGCTCCTGTGACTGCTCACAAAATTTTGTGAGCCAGGTATTACTAGCCAACTCTTTTCCAAGATGCACATAAGTGGGTGAGAAAATGTGAACTTTGCCAACAATTTGTTGGAAGACCTAAGTTGGCTGCCCTGCCTCTCAAACCAGTAATCATAGAGGAACCTTTTCAACAATGGGGACTTGATTTTATTGGGATAATAAACCCATCTTCAAGTGCTAGACATGATTATGTCCTTATAGCAACTGATTATTTCACCAAGTGGGTAGAAGCAATCCCAACTAAGCATGCTACTTTAGAAGTTGTATGCAACTTCCTCAAAGATAATATCATTTCTAGGTTTGGAGTTCCACTAAAAATTATTACTGATAATGCAACTTGTTTCACCTCTCAAGAGATTACACAATTCTATTTTCACTATGGAATTACACTCTCTCATTCCTCTGATTATTTTCCACAAGGGAATAGACAACCTGAGTCTAGCAATAAGAATTTGGTAACTATTATCAAAAAGCTAGCAAATGATAATCAAAGGACATGGCATAAAGCATTAGTTGATGCTCTATGAGCAAACAGGATCACACCAAAGAGGGCAATTGGTATGTCTCCTTTTCATCTTCTTTACGGTATCAATGCTAAGATACCAATCACCTTAGAGTTACCAGCCTTGAAATTAGCAAAGGCCATTGAAGATTAGACATATGAGAGTTCTCTTGAAAAAAAAATCATGTGCCTAACTCAACTAGAGGAACAGAGAACCATGGTGGTGGACAAAATTGCTGCTCATCAAAGTCTGGTAAAGAAACTCTTTGATTAGAAGGCCAAAAATCATGATTTCCAGATTGGGGATCAAGTCCTACTGTGGGACAAAAGAAGAGAACCAAAGGGGATGCATGGAAAGTTTGACTCCCTTTGGAGAGGCCCATTTATAATTCATCACCACATTGGTGAAAATAGCTTTCTATTTAAATACCAAGATGGCACACTCTTTTATCTGCCCCACAATGGGCAGAAGCTGAAACACTTTAACTCTTGAAGTATCAGATCATTGCCTCTATATATTTATATAGTTTTAATTTTGTTTTATCTTGTTTATTTTCTTTTTGATGCCTTTCATTTCTGGGTAGCATGACTCCAAAGCCCAATGGTACACATGAAGACACTAGAAATTATAGATTCTACTCCTTTCAATTCATTTTGCAATTGAAAAAATTTCCTCAATTGGAGCCAACTGTTGTCCTCCAAAAATAGCAGTCATTTTTGGGACAACATTTGAACTATTTCAGTCTTACAGACCAAAATTGTCTCTTCTATTTCCAAAATTTATCCTAGACATTCAAATTCCTCATTTTCCAAGCTTCTCAAAAAATCTACAGACTCTTTAGCAGAAAGAGAAGTCTACTGACTCTATAAGAAGGTTCATTTATACAAGTTCAAAGGTTTTAACAGGCGGTTTTAGTCAAAATATTAATTTTCAACACTTGGTCATTTTTTGGGATTGGTTCAGAGCTTTGGTTCAGTTGAAAATCTTCATTGGCAATCATCTGAGTACAAAAAAGAGACTTGAACCATTAAACTGTTGAACCATTAAACCACTTTGGTTCAAAGGTTCAACAGGTTCAAGGTTCAACAAGTTCAATGTCTTTGGCAAGAGTTAAGAGCTTCATCAAGGTTCAAAGTTTAATCGCTTCAATTGGTTCATCAGCTTCAAGACACTTGGCCAAATCAAGGTGGATTGAACCATTAAACCATTAAACCACTTTGGTTCAAAGGTTTAATGGGTTCAAGGTTCAATGGCGGGTTCAACCAAAAGAACAGTTCAATGGCTTGGTTCAACCAAGCGGTTCAATGCTTTATTTCACTCAGTGTCTTTTGGTTCAACCTAATAGTTCACTCAGTTGGTTCATTTTTTTGGTTTAACTGATTGGTTTAATGTCTATAGGTTCAACAACAGGTTCAAAGACATTTTTTAAAGCTTTGTTTGAACTGTTGAACCAAAACTTGGTTCAACGTCTTGGTTCAATGAATAGGCTCAACAACAGGTTCATTCACTCAGTTCATTCGATTGAACCATTGGCTTGAACCATTTTGGTTCAAAGCCTTGGTTTAACTGATTGGTTCAACAAGATGGTTTAACTATTGGTTTAAAGGCAAGTTCATAATGTTTGGTTCAATGCTTAGTTCATCGGCTTGAACCATCGGCTTGAACCATTTTTGGTTCAACTGATTGGTTCAACCGATTGGTTCAACATCTTGGTTCAACAAAATGGTTCATCACCAAATTTCAAAGGGGAATTTCAATGCAGAAGGAAACAAATGCCCTTGCAGAGGACACTTAATCAATAAAAGCACCCTTCGAAAGGGTCATTTTTCAAGGAAGCCAAAAGGTAATTCTTTCAGATTTGTTTAAGGCATATAAAAATTGGCTAACACTTAATTCCTTTAGATTTTTTCTTGAAGGAATTCCTTCAGACAAAAAGTTTGAAAGAATTCGAAGTGGTTACGGGCACAAAAAATACGAAGACCAGTCAAAGACTTTGTGGAACAAATTTTTGTGGACTTTTGTCTGTGGGAATTTTCTGCAGGACAAATGTCCATGAAAATTACCCATGGGAGAAAACACCCAGGAATTTGCCCGAAGGATAGTTTGTAGGAGAGTCAAATAGAAAGCTCAGGGATTTGTCTGCGGGAACTATCAAGGCAAAGGGCTGCCGCAGGACCCCGAAGGGTAGGTGCCCTTGCGGGGGACTCCCAGGGGCCAAAGTAAAGGGCTCTTTCTGACCCATTCAAGGATCATTTCTTAAGGCCAAAAAGGGCAAAAGCCAAAAGTTGAAAGAAGACCAAGGGGTGATGTGACTGAAGACGTCAAATTCTAGACAATGAAATAGCCATTGAGAGCACATTGATGGGCATGTAAACGTTAATTTTAAAGTCCATGAAATAGCTGTTGATCCTTTGAATTTACAGACCCAAATGCATTCCTAGAATTCAAGACCAAAACTAGCTGAAAGTAAGGAAAGACAACAATGAATGAATCCAGGGCCCGATTCAATTAACCAAAAAAGGAGGAATGATGAAGACAAGATCATACCGCCAGGTGAACATTAAAAGTTACAATATTTCAATTGCGTGGCTTGTTTATCTACATTGAGAAGTTCAAATGGGTAAAATACCCCAAAGTTCCAACTTGTCTTCCTAACAGTTCCCAACGCATCATGATGTATGACTATTCCTGAGTCCTTTTTGAAGTGGCTATATAAGGGACTTTGTTTCATTGTAAAGGATCATTTTTTTGAGAATCTAAACGAAACTCTACCCAAATTGAGAGGCATCATTGAGACTTTGTGCTCAGTTTGTTAATCATATTTTGTTACTGGAATAAGAAAGCAAAGGACTTTTTCAGACTTGGTGCTGTGATATCTTTGTTATTAAGGGAATTGTTCTTATTTATTTTTCCTTGATATATTTTCTATTCCATTAATTTAACAAGCAGGATTAGTAAAATTAGTCAGGAAGGTGTCCTAAAGAATCAACTGTGGAGAGACTTTGTGCCGCCATAGCTGCCTTAAGCGTGTTTTTCTTTTCATTGCTGTGTAAAGGACTTTGAGAAGACTTTGTGCCCTCATTGTCCTTTGTATATTACTCTTGAGCATTTTAGGTAGAGACTTTGTGGTGTGTCTTGATTTGCTAGTTACCATACCCTCAATTACATTCTGCTTTTATTTCCAGGATTATTCTTATGGCTAGCTAAATAGTTCTTCTAAAAGAAGAGGAGTGTTGTCTATCATTTCCCTTGAGTTTTTCCTTTGTTTTGTATACATCATCTTTGAAGAAAGAGAGATGGATGGCTTGTCCTATCCTTGAGTATTATTTTCTATTTATACGTATATAAAACATATCCACAGGGAACCTCCCCTTGATGAGAGGACAGAGCAGTCTCCTTCTAATGTGATAAACTCACACATTTGGATTACTAATCTTCCTACTTTGGCTGATCAGACCTATTTCATTTACCAGTATGCTGATAGACAAAATATTCAACCAACAGGGTTAACCTTGATATTTTATGCATTTATGGCCTAGGAATGTCATCCCAAGAAATGATGTCACCTGATGATGTAGATATTCAATATTCATTTACAAAAAAAAATTATTCAACAAGTTACATGGAATTCTTAATTAGGTTCATGATTTGGTTTAATTATCTCTTAGGTATGATTGAGCACTTTGATGTAAACCTTGGTTCTTTGTGCACAAATTACTCAAATTGTTTAGGATTTGTTATTGGTCCAAAATTTTATTAGATTAGAATTAAGATAGGATGTTAGATGTGTTAGAACCATTATCCCATTTAGGATGTTATCAACATCAAATAACAAAGGCACATGTATTGTGCAAGATATTTGATAGAAAAGAGCATTCCAAGGCACCTATGTGCAAAATTAGAATTTTGACTTAAAATTATTTGATCAAAGTTAGCTACCTCATAAATTGAATTGCCCCATTTAGTGAAACTCTAGTCAAAATCACCACTTAATATATCAATTTCAACTCTTTTAATGTGTTTTAGTGTTTTTAGGCCAAATTGTGCATTTTGGTAGAAATTGGTCAAAATCCTGGTTAGAGGTTATTGATGGCCAGTTTTAGGTGTCTACAATTTGGCCCTATTTTGGAAGGCATTGAAATATATAAGCATAATAATGTCTTCTCAAATAATAAAAAGGTCTTGTATGCCTATAATTTTAATGATGATGAACTAACTGCATGATGCCCCCTTGAGGGAATGGTTGGCATAAGTAGGTCAAAAAATGGTCCCTCAAAAATAAAAAAGTGAAATGAGGGGACCAAAGAAGTGAAAATGATGGGGTGAAAACATAATGAGTTTGAAAAAGTAGTCAAAATCATGATAATGTAAGTGGGATGGTGACAATGGTTTACCCAAAGGCAATTATAAGCATTTTACCCTGATAGTGGTAACATGGTGTTATAACATAATGATTTGCCTAAAGATGGTTATAATCATTGAGAAGATAGAGTTTTCCTTTGTAGGATAGAAAAACAAGATAACAACATGCCCCTATGTGGGCAAAAAAAGTAAAGTGGTGATAACATAATGATTTGCATAAAGGTGGTTATAATCATTAAGAAATATAGGTGGGATGGTGTATAATGATTTGCCCATAGGTAGTTATAATCATTGTACCCCAATAGTAGCAAACATGACTGATTGGTTGATGATGAGGATAATTTGATACAGAGGATAAAAATGAATTGGTACAACCTGCTAGTAGGGAGATGCTCGTTCGAACTAAACAAATGTTAAAATTCTTTCATTATTTAATTATGTTATGTAGGATATGATTAGGATTGAATCATGATGTTGGTGTCAAAGGGATGTCAATGCCACCATTAATGGATAGACTTCTTAAAGTTGAGGATTGTTTTATCATGTGTTAGTAGGCATAATGGTAGAACATCATGAGGATTTGGCTAAAATATGCATAAGGACTGACTCCCGTAATCCAATACTCAAGAAAAAATAATGGAATAATGATAAAAACCATGATGAAAATGTAAACATATGAAATATGGATGGATTCAGGTATAAATACATAAGGAATCACCTAATGAATGCACATAGACTGAATCAAGGCAACAATGTTGAAAGTAAATAAATAGGCATACAAGCAACAAACAAAACAAGCAAAGAAATAAATAATAGTTAGTCATAATGTTAATCCAAATAACACAACAAACATTTACCCTAGAAAATAGGTAATAATTGAGCAAAAAAATATGATGGGGGATTAGAAGAAAAGGAAGGGGGTGGCCAAACTATCTCCATATGCACTAGGCAAGTGGATGCTACCTACATAGTTCCATGGATGATAAATTCAACAAAAACTTTAGGCCAAATATAGTTCTCTTAGGAAATGGGAAGAAAATGACAACTGATGAAAACTATAGAATGGACATGATAGAAAAATAGGAATGGTCTTGTAAAATGACAAGTGCATGGTAGAAAAGGCCAAAAAGGATGGGGAAACTAAGTGACAAGTGATTTGTTTTTAACATAGTAAGGGTTCCCAGAATCCTTAAGACAAAGAAGTGGTCAATGTTTTGGGTTTTTTTTAATAGTTTTACAAACTTTTTTAGAATTTTTAGAGTATCTCAACTCAATCATGAATGATGAGACATGAAATGGTTTTATCTCATAAAATGATGAGAGTATTACTTAGGTTGCTCACAAAATGATGAGAGCATGGCTTAGGTTGCTCACAAAATGGTGAGAGCATGGCTTAGGTTGCTTGCAAAATGATGAGAGCATGGTGGAAAGGGTGACTGAGCTGACCTCAATAAGTATCGAGTACTGCCTACATAGTCCCAAATTAGGACCTCAAGTCACTATAGTTCTACCCTACAATGGAGTAATTTGACTAGTGTAGCAGTCAATTCAAATAAAATTAGTACAGTTGGGATAAAGGTATAGTATGACATAGAGAATGGCTAATTGGTACAATCAAGGCACAATAAATAAGTTTTACCCCTAGTTTTCCCATAGGAATTTATAATTAGGATACAATGACATAGGTTATTGAGACTAATTTTCCCATAGGTGGTTATAATTAGGATTAAGATAATGAGAGAGAATGAAACAAGAAAGGAAGGATGTAACTACCAAATGTTTGTTGTACTGCTCCAAAATACTACCTCTATATGGAATGTATGAAACAACTACTAAAACCAAATTTGAATGCTCTTGTTAAAAGTGGTGATAGAATGAATGAAATAGAACTAAGGTATGGTGGGTAGGGAGGAAAAAATGAACTTGTGATATGAAAAGTGATAGGTTGGTAGGATGATAGGTTGGTAAAAAGGTATTATACAATGAATATTAACAAAATGATACAACTTGAAATGGTCCTTATAGACAATACACCAAGTCACTCAAGTGTAGTACTGCTTGAGGTGGATAATGTTCATTGGCTCATCAATTTTATGGCCATCTGGTGTGGTAAGCCTCTGGATCCAAAGTTTTTGGTAATGATGAAAAGACCAATCCAATTGGGTTTGAATTTACCTTTATGCTTCTTTTCATTCATGGTATTCTTTTGGTTTATTTAAGGACAAGATCACCAAGTTCAAATTCTCTATGCTTGATGCACTGATTGTAGTGGCCTTTGAGTCAATTCTAATATGCTTGAATATTTTTTAGCATAGCTATGCATTTTTCATCAAGTAGGTCTAGCTCTTTCAAGCGAGCTACTCAATAATTGTGATCATCTAGGACATATTTGAAAGATATGCATAGTGAAGGTAACTCAACCTCAATAGGAAGTATGGATTCAATACCATAAACAAGTGAGTATGGAGTGGATTCTATGGGTGTATAGTGATTGGTATGGTATTCCCAAAGGGCATGGAATATCTGAAGGTGTCAATCATGACTGATATCATTGATAATATTTTTTATAATGTTGACAATGGTTTTGTTCAATTCTTTGGCCATTACCTTAAGGGTAATATGACATAGAAAAATGTTGTGTGATGTTATATTTGGAACATATCTTGTTGACATCCTTATTATTGGATGATCTTCCATTATCAGATATAATGTCAGAGGGGATACCATAGTGGAAAATGAGATGGTTAAAGATGAACTTGGAAATTTGCTTTCTAGTCACATAAGTGAGGGTTATAGCTTCAACCCACTTAGTGAAATATTTGGTGGTGGTAAGGATATGTTTATAGCCATAAAATGAGGTGGGATTGATCTTCTTAATGAGGTCAAGGCCCCATGTAGAAAATGACCATGGTGTCAACATTATTTTTAGAGTCTTTGTTGGGGCATGAATAAAATTAGCATACCATTGACATTTGGCACACTTATTTACATATACAGCTACATCTACATCTATTATGGGCCAATAATAACCATTACATAAGAGATTTTTAGATAGGATGACCCCACTAGTGTGGGCTCCACATACTCGTTCGTGAACTTCCCATAATGCTAGAGTAGATTTTGCTGAAGTCAAACAATGGATCATAGTTCCATCAAAACTATGGAGGTAAAAGGTTGATCCAAGTAAGGTAGAACAAGTGGTTTGGTGAATGAAGGCTTTGGTTTCTTTTTTAGAGAGGTCAGGTGGTAAAAATTTGTCATGAAGGTAGTTATAAAGGTTTGAGTACCAGATAAAACTAAGACCAATAATACCACAAATCATCATGATGATTGAAGGCTCATGAGCTGGTGCTAGTAAGTTCTTGACAAAGAACTAATACTCTTTAGCTATGTCTATTTGTCGAATCAAAGATCCAATAGTGGCCATAACATCTATATTTATATTACTATCCTTTGGTATATGCTCAAACTAAATGTCGATAATCTATTGTTTGAGAGTGTTGACCATGGCCTTATATAGAACCAACTTATCATCTTTGGTCTAAACATGGTTTGTAACCTGATTGATGATTAACTAAGAATTTCCATAAACCTTGAGATGAGATAAGTTCCATTGTACTACTTGGTGAAGCCCTAAAATAAGTGCCTCATATTCAGCTATGTTGTTGGTATAAGGAAAACTAATCTTGAATGATTTAGGGATTAAATCCCTTTGTGGTGTAATAAATAAAAGGTCTACCCATGATCCATGTGCTATGAATGATCCATCAAAATATAGCTTCCAATTTTTCTCCTCAAGAGGCGTGTCAATGATGGTTATTATGGATTCATTATGAAATTAAAATGTGAGTAGCTCTATATCAGTAAAGTGTGATTTAACAAGTTGATCTGTAAGAACTTTTCCCTTGATTGCCTTATGATTGAAATAATCTATGTTAAACTCACTAAGAGGCATGATCCACTTGGCTGTTCTTCCTTGTAAAGCTATTTTAGATAGTAGATACTTGAGCAGATCTACTTTAAAATGACCATGGTATTATTGTTCAACATGTAGTGTCATAATTTCTAAGCTATAAATACCATGGCTAGACAAGATTTTTTAATAGGTATATAGTTGTGTTCATACATGACTAGTGTATGACTTAAATAGTACATAACATGTTCCTTTCTATTATCATCATGTTGAGCCAAAAGTTCCCCCAAGGCATTGTCAGTAGTTGATAGATACAATAAGAATGGCTTTCTTGACATAGGAGGCAAAAAAATAGGTGGATTCACTAGATAGTCCTTTAGTTGTTGAAAAGCTATTTGAAAGTGATCATCCCAATGAAATGTGACTCTATTTTTGAGAAGATGTGTAAAAGGATGAATTTTTTTGGTTAATTGAGATATCAAACACTGGATTGACTTCATCTTGCCTTGTAGACTATGGAGCTACTTCAAATTGCTTAATGATGGCATCTCTATTATAGCTTAGACTTTGGCCAAATCAACTTCAATGCCTCAATGAGACACAATGAAGCCTAACAATTTTCTTGATGTTAATCTAAATACACATTTATTTTGATTCAATCAAACTTTGTACTCTCAAAATATTTTAAATATTCTACGTAGCACTACTGGGTGATTGACCCTTGTCTTTGATTTGTTAATAATGTCATCGACATAGTTTTCAATAATATCATGCATCATATCATGAAATATGGTGGTCATGGATCTTTGATATGTAGATCTAGAATTATTAAGACCAAATGACATTAATTGATAATAGAATGTGCCCTATAGAGTGGTGAATGCAATCTTGTGTTGGTCTTCTAGTGTTATTTTGATCTAGTTATATCCTAAAAAGCCATCTATGAGTGAAAGCATCTCATAACCCACCATGGAGTTGATGATCATGTCAATGTTTGGAAATGAAAAGTCATCCTTAGGTAAATATTTATTTATATCATGGAAATTAGTATATATTCTGATTCCTTCATGCTTTTTGATAATAAGTATAACATTAGATATCCATTCTGAGTAGTTAATGGACCAAATACATCCTTCTTCTAAGATTTTTTCAACTCTTTATTTACTAATACAACAATGTGAGAATGAATATTATGTAAGTTTTGATTAACTTATTTGGCATTGAGATTGACCATAAGGTGATGTAAAACTAAGGTGGGGTCCAAACCTGGCATGTCAGAATAAGCCCATGCAAAGATATCTACAAATTATCTTAATAGAGTGGTAAAGACTTCACATTCCTCCTCAGTGAGAGATGCACCTAATTTTATCCATTTTAGGTCCAATGGAGCCTTGATGTTTACCTATATTGTATCCTTAACTAGAAGGGTTGAAATGTCTTTTAGGATAGTAGGTAAGGACTTGAACTATCAAGCTATATCAGAGTCTTTTATTAGGACTAGCCCTTCAAATTCTCCTAGGCATGATGAATTTGAGTCCCCCAATTAGAGATCTAGACATGTGACAAAAATATTTAAAAATTCTTGAAGAATTTGATCAAACACTTGTTGTTTCTCAAAATTGAACTTAGATCCATAGGCAAGTTCATCATTGGTGGTCTTTTAGTTTAAATTCAAAGATGAATGAACACCCCCATCTAATGGTCCCTGAAACATGTTTTCACCACTAGACTGGCTTTTATCTTTACTTTTTCCCTAGTCAAAAATCACCTCAAAGAGTTTTTCACTTTGGTACCTCAATGTTTTAATATTTTATTTTGGCTAAGGGTGTTCACCTACTCTCCAAAATATGCTGTAGGATCCAACTTGATTGAGAACCTTAATTTATGGTCCCCCAATAGAACATTGTCTCTAATGCCTAGAAAGTCATAGAATGCCTCATCATTCTAAAACTCATCAATTGGTAAATTAGATTTATACTAGTCTTAGTCTATCAGTTTGGGATAATACAATGGTAGTAGGTTATGATGAATGATTGGGGTAAGGGTATGAATGGAATGAGGGTTAAACAGGTTGGTTTTAGCTAGATCATCAAAAAGGCTATGATCAGACTCCACTTCGCTATTGACATCTTCATCACTAGTTGATGGAAATGAAACATGAGTAAGGTATATGAAGTCACCCCCATGTTGTTTAAATCCAAGTCCATAGGGTCTTTTATATTTGGTCATGGAAATTGGCTCAAGTGTTCCTTATTGATTAGGTCTGAGGCCTCCTCCTTCATATTCTTGATTCTCCATGATCCTATTCGGGATAAGATACTTTTCACTCTTATAACAATCAGCTTGGTTGTCATTGTATAACCATGATTCATCTCCATTAAGAGGGTCTAGTTCTAGACTAGATGCTGATACAAACATGATAAGTGCTTTACCCTTGTTATTTTTTTTCCATTGTGGAAAAAGTGACTTAGCTTTAGGTCTTCCAAAATACTTTGGATTTTATGGAAGGTTTACATGTTGGAAATATTGTCATTGATGTCAAAGGTCTAGCATTATTGGTGATAAAGGCCCCATTACATTTAATGATGTTTATAATAGTTATATCTTGGCTAATGTGTGTTAATATTTATTTAATATTAATGAATATATTTTTGGTTGGATATAAGACAAAATAAGGGCCCATGGAGAAGTCAAAGAGTCATGGGGTAAAGACAAAAGAAGAATGGGACACATTTTCCCATGAAGAGTCATCTTGGGGAATTCCAAGAGTCACCAATTGAAGACAAAAGAGGAAGGGCATAATTTCTCATGAAGGGACACTTTGAGGAATACGAAAAGTCACCAAGAAAAGGGAAAAAGAGGAAAGGACATTTTTTCTTATGAAGGGTCACCACATGAATTTTCAAATGCAAGGATATGAAGGGTCATGCAATTTTGGTGCCATTTTCCATGAGGATTGAAGGGTCACAAAGGGGGAAGGCCAAAGTACATTTGAAAAGCTATAAATAAAGGCTTGAGAAGCCATTTATAATATGAGAGATAGAGTTTGATTTGAAATAGTAATATCTAGCTTAGAAGAGTAGTGAGAGATGAGTATGATTTGTATTTTTTATATCTAGAGTAGAAGAGCAAATGTGAGAGAGGAAAGATATATTGTAATGAACTATCATTTGTTGAGATAGCAACATTGAGAGATAATTGTGTGGTATACACAAAGGGGTTAGTGTTCCTATGGGTTGGTGCTCATGAATTATTGTTGTGTTGGTGCTTAACAAAGGGGTTGGTGCTCTTGTGGGTTGGTGCTCACAAATTGTTGTTGTGTTGGTGCTCAACAAAGGGGTTGGTGCTCTTGTGGGTTGGTGCTCATGAATTGTTGATGTGTTGGTGCTCAACAAAGGGGTTAGTGCTCTTGTGAGTTGGTGCTCATGAATAGTTGTTGTGTTGGTACTCAACAAAGGGGATGGTGCTCCTGCAAGTTTGTGCTTATGAATATTGTGTTTTGAGTTGGTGCTCATTCATATACTTGAGATTATTCTCCATGGTTTTTCTCATATTGGGTTTCCACATTAAATTTGGTGTCTCTCTCTATCTTGTGTGGTGTTTATTATTTTAGTTTAATTGCATATCTTGAATGTATGTTAAAGTGAAATTTAATTAAGGGAAAGTTTATAAGATATATTATATACTGATTCACCCCCCCTCTCATTATATCCCATGCTTAACAATTGGTATCAGAGTAAGTTCCTTTTGAAAAAGTTTTATAGCTTAAAGGTAGATCGGGAAAGCACGATGGTTGGATCACATGAAATATTTTCTACAAATAAGGCCCCTTTGTTTGATAGGATGAATTATGATTTTTGGAGCATAAGAATGAAGACTTATTTGATGGCCCTTGGATTTGACATATGACAAGTAGTGATGGAGGAATATGAAGAGTCACAGACACTTGTAATTACTCCAACAGAAAAGAAGGCAAGTGAATGTAATGCTCAAGCTTTAAATGTTATTTTATGTGGTTTATGTGAATCTAAATTTGTTAAAGTTATGTAATGTAAATCTACTCATGAAACTTGGGTAAAAATTGAGAATATTTATAAAGGTTATGGAAAGGTTCAATAAGCTAATCTTCAGACTTTTAGAAGATAGTTTGAAAGTTTGAAGATGGAAGAAGAAGAAGATATAACAAGTTATCTTTTGCAAGTTGATCAAATAGTAATTAAGATTCAAAGTCTTGGAGAAATGTTGGAAGAGTCAATGGTGGTACAAAATGTTTTGAGATCTCTACCAATGAGATATGATGCAAAGGTTTCAACAATCGAGGAGATGAAGAATTTAGCCAAGCTAAAGATGGATGAGCTTCATGGTATACTCATGGCATATGAGATGAGGACTGAACACGATAAACCTTAAAAGAGAGAAGTGGCTTTCAAAACATAAAAGAAAGAGAAAGCTAAGATTCAAGAATCAAATGATAGTTCTAGTGATGATGAAGATGATAACGGAGTCGCAAGCCAAAAAGGGGAATAGGTAAATATCAAGGAAAATTACCTTTTAAATGTTTTAATTATGGAAAGATTAGACATTTTTTAGATAAATTCCCAAATAAGGGTAATGATGAAGAAGAAGAAGAAAAGTCTACATACAAGAAGAATTTCAAAGGTAAAGTCAAGAAGAGATTCGAGAAGAAGAGCCTGTATTCTAAAGATCCTAGCTCAGCTGAAGATAGTGGAGTCAATGATTCAGAAGAAGTGATTCTATTCATAGAAATACATAAAGATGCCTCTACAAGTAAAAGTATAGATGATCAAGAAGAAGAAGAGGATGAAGCTGAAGTGAATATGGAAGGAAAACTCATTTGTGCCTTAGAAGAGTTAGAAGCTGTTGAGAAGAAGAATCAAAGATTGATGTACCAGAATGAGAAAAATGAAAAGGAGTCAAAGGAAATAATTGATGATATAACAACACACTTAGAAGAAGCCAAAAAGATTGAATAATGTCTAATAGCACAATTGAAAAAAGTAAGAAAATAATGTGAAAGGTATGTTATTGAAATTACCTCTTTAAAAGAAGATATTGAGAAAGCAGTCAATGATAAAGTAGTTAGTGAATCAAAATTTGAGGATAGCACTAACATGCTGAATAAGATATTAAAGAGCCAAAAGACAAATTAAAATAAGAGAGGTATCATATTTGAAAAGAAAAAGAGCTATGTTGAAAATCTTACAAAAGAGAAAACAAGGGAAAAAGTGAAGAATATAGAGGACATTTCAAACAAAGAAGGCTGGAGGGAACAAAGCTACAAAAGGCAATCAGGTCAGATATATACAGACAAGTCTTATTTTTATGGTTACCATTTTTATTATAATGGATATGGTCACAAGAAATTATAATTTTAGAAAAGAGTTAACAGTTTCAAAAATAAGAAGGAAAATCATGTAGAGTCAAGCAAAAGCTACATCTCTTTTGCTCCTCTATCAAGCTTTCATGAAGAGGCCATAATATGTTAGAAGTGTAATAACTTTGGATACATATCTCGATACTATAGAAGCATGTTTGAGTCAGTAAAGAAGGATTAGAGTTTTAAATCTCCATTCATTAAGAAGAAGGTTCAGACATGTTCATAGTAGAAGAAACAACTTGAAGATTCTATGTTGGTGTAGACAGCTTTGCATGTAAGAAATGAAGATCAGCCATGGTTCATTAATAGCGGATGTTCAAGGCATATGATAGGAGACAAGAGTAAATTCAAAACTCTAAAGAAGATCAATGGTGGCATAGTGTAATTTGGAGATAAAACCACTACTAGGATAGCCAAAAAAGGTACTTTGAGTTTGGATAATGGTAGAACCAAGACTAAGAATGTTTTGTATGTAAAAGGTCTTAGGCATAATCTATTGATTGTTAGTCAAATATGTGATTAGGGATACACATTAAAGTTTTATGCAGAAGGTTATGAGATTAGAAGAAAAGATTCAAATGAGTTGATTGTACATGCTTGAAGGATAAGCAAAGATTTATATGCATTATCAGATATCTTCTCAAAGGAATGATCAAAGGACACATTCAAAGATATGTAAGAGGAGTTGGGAGTAATTTATATTAGTTTCTACCATTGAGGTTTAGCATCAGTTGAGGGGGAGCTAAGTGTTATCTCTAAGTAGGCCCTTTACCATTGATGTTAAAGGGGAAGAATAACAAGTACAGGTGTAGAAATAGGTATAAACAACAGGTACATGTTGCTATAGTAAGGGGAGTTACTATAGATTTTTTAGATGATAGTATGTGTAGGAATCAGGATGTGGTAGTTTTAGGATTAAGGTTGCCATCAATGTCAAAGGGGGAGATTGTTGGAAATATTGTCATTGATGTCAAAGGTCTAGCATTATTGGTGATAAAGGCCCCATTTCATTTAATGATGCTTATAATATTTATATCTTGAATAATGTGTTGTTAATATTTATTTAATATTAATGAATATATTTTTTGTTGTATATAAGATAAAAGAAGGGCCCATGGAGAAGTCAAAGAGTCATGGGGTAAAGACAAAAGAAGAATGGGACGTATTTTCCCATGAAGAGTCATCTTGGGGAATTCCAAGATTCACCAAGTGAAGACAAAAGAGGAAGGGTACAATTTATCATGAAGGGACACTTTGAGGAATACAAAAAGTCACCAAGAAAAGGACAAAAGAGGAAAGGACCTTTTTTCTTATGAAGGGTCACCACATGACTTTTCAAATGCAAGGATACAAAGGGTCATGCAAGTTTGGCACCATTTTCCATGAGGATTGAAGGGTCACAAATGGGGAAGGCCAAAGGTCATTTGGAATGATATAAATAAAGGCTTGAGAAGCCATTTGTAATATGAGAGATAGAGTTTGATTTGAAATAGTAATATCTAGCTTAGAAGAGTAGTGAGAGATGAATATGATTTGTATTTCTTATATCTAGCTTAGAAGAGCAAAGGTGAGAGAGGAAAGAGTTATTGTAATGAAATATCATTTGTTAAGATAACAAAATAGAGAGATAGTTGTGTGGTATACATAAAGGAGTTGGTGTTCCTGTGGTTGGTGCTCACAAATTATTGTTGCATTTGTGCTCCTATGGGTTGGTGCTCATGAATTATTGTTGTGTTTTTGCTCAGCAAAAGGGTTGGTGCTCTTGTGGGTTGGTGCTCATGAATTGTTGTTGTGTTGGTGCTTAGCAAAGGGGTTGGTGCTCCTGTGAGTTGGTGCTCATGAATAGTTGTTGTGTTGGTGCTCAACAAAGGGGTTAGTGCTCCTACAAATTGGTGCTTGCAAATATTGTGTTTTGAGTTGGTGCTCATTCACATACTTGAGATTTTTCTCCATGGTTTTTCCCACATTAGGTTTCCACGTTAAATTTGGTGTCTCTCTCTATCTTGTGTGGTGTTTATTACTTCAATTTTATTACATATCTTGAATGTATTTTAAAGTGGAATTTAATTAAGGGAAAGTTTATAAGATATATGATATACTGATTCACCCCTCCCCTCTCAGTATATCTGATGATTAACATTACAATATGAAAGTTATCATGTGTTAAATATTCTCTTGGGCCATTACTTGAAATTTTGTAATTATTGGAAGTTTTAGGAGGTAGCATGTGGGAAAGGGAATCCAAGGTATTATGATCTATGCAATTGTCCTCTAGAGAATCAATAAGTATGGCCTTTCCTTTATCTTACTTAAAACTTGGATTCATGCCATATTGGTAATTATAACTTTGAAACTCAGCCTCAAGATGTTTGTAGTGCTCATATGGGTGCAAATCTCATAAAATATTCACTTCCATCCCTGAGTAGGATAACTTGATACATTGGTGTAGTGTTGATGGGACTGCTTGAATCTCATGTAACCAAGGTCTACCTAGAATCATATTATATGACAACTCAAGATCAAGGACATGGCAAAGTGTATCATGGGTCAAAGGCCCAATAATAACTGGTAGGATAATGGTGCCTTATGATTCTCTCTCCTAATTATTATAGGCTTTGATAGTTATCATATTGGGTTGTAGATCTATGATTATGTCCCCAAGAAGCTTGATAAGCTTTAGAAACACTATGTTGAGGCCTGATCCCTTGTCTATAAGGACATGTTTCATTTTATGCCACTTTATATAAACTTCTATGTACAATGGATTATTATGGAGCAAGCCAAGGGAAGACATATCACTTTAGTTGAAAGTGACTTGTTGGGTTGGAGCTAGGTGTCCAACCAAAGCTTGGAATTTATCAGGGGATATGTCACTTGAAATAGTGGATTGGCTTAGGAAATTATTCAATTATTTTGTGTGGATTGTTGACATACATAACAAATCTAAAATAGAGATTTATGTGGGTATATTTTGTAATTATTCCATAATGTCAAATTTCTTCTCTTATTCAATGGTAAACAACTTGTTTCAAGGTTGAATGGTTGGTTAGATAATGGGTGAAGTGGGAGATGGATGTGGGCTTAGGATGGTAATATTTGATGTTTGAGTTGTGATTGCAAAATCAATATTAAATACAGGACCATGATTGCTAAAAAATATGGTGATGGTGTGAAAAAAGATAGGATAAGTCATGGTTGTTGGTGCACTTGTGTGTGGTCATGAGGCAAGGATGAATTATCAATATAAGGTCCAAAAGTGGGAATCCCTATTTTCTAGTTCACCTGTGTGCGGTCCTAGGTCAAGGAAGGATTATCAAAGTGATTGGATTGGTTTGGTATGGTTATCAATGGTCTCATCTTATTATAATTTGGTTTAAGATTAATGGAGATGGTATTAATTCTAGCTCCTACAATATGGCCTAAAACTCTATTGTATTCATGTGTAACTTTGTGGTAGGCTTGTTGGTTGTTACCATTCTAACCTTGGTTCTATTCATTATTCTAATGTTGTTGATTATGTTGTTGGTTCTACTAGTTCTATTGGTTTAACCTTGGATTTTAATATTATTGATTTTGTTATTGCACTGGCTGGTGTTGTTTTCATTGTTATTATTGTTGTTGCTAGTTGTTATGTTGGGGAAAAGGGTTTTGATAAATCTGAAGAGTTTTATTAGAGATGGAAGCACTATTATCTAATGTTATCTCCCCATTATACAACATATTCTCAATCAAATGCTTGATTTGCACACATATTCATAAATTATGCTTG
Source organism: Torreya grandis (assembly GCA_037957365.1). Taxonomy (NCBI): domain Eukaryota; kingdom Viridiplantae; phylum Streptophyta; class Pinopsida; order Cupressales; family Taxaceae; genus Torreya; species Torreya grandis. The sequence goes on along the minus strand of JARHVA010000288.1, from coordinate 662,217 downwards.
TTAACTTGATGATATTCATAGAATTCATTTTCATGGTACCAATCAAGATAAGGAATGCCTTATGGATAATGCTTTGGTATATGCCAACTAATCAAATTAGTGGCTTCAAGTTTATGAAACATAGATTTAGTAGGTTCTCTAAGGTCACTAAGAACATAGTGAGTAGGCACTGTTCTCCTTAAAAGAGGGACTTGCAATGGCAAAGGTGGTTGCATTTATTGTGTGGGCCTAGGCTATTGTGCTTGGTGTGTTGGCTTAAGAGGTTGTTGGGTAGGATTCAGTTGAAAAGGTGGCATATTCTGAATAGATGGTGTTTGCACAGTTTAGCTATGGCATGAATTAGTTACTCCATTTCCCACAACATTTTTATTGTGGTTGAATTGCTTTGGTCTATCTTAGTTATTGGCTTATGTTGATTGTGATGCTTGTATTTAGAACTAATTTTGATTTTAGCCATTTCCTTGATTGGTACCTTGATTTTGATTAGTTGAAGTGAGTTTGATGATTCTTTTATTAATAAGGGATCGCTCAATCAACAAACCTTTATCAATGATTTATTTGAAAGTATGCATACATTATAGTTCCATATGATAAGCTATCTCACTATGCAAATTTTTAGCAAACACAATGACTAATTTTTTATATAGTAAACTATGGGTGAGTCATCTTGCAAGGGCTCTCCATTGCTATAGATAACTCACAAAACTCTCACCAGCTTTTTTTATTTACGTTAAGTCGACCAATGGAATCTCATGTTCAAGATTGTAGGAAAAGTGCTACACAAATTTTTATGAAAAGTCATCAAAATTTGTTACTAAATTCTTGTGAAACTTTAAAAACCACTCCAAGTCTTGTCCTACTAGACTCCTTGAGAACAATAATAAAAGGTATATGTCACTATATGCCACTGGATAGCATGTGACAAAGAATTCCATTAAATGAGATTTAGGGTCACCTTTCCCCTTGTGTTTATCAAAATTTGGGGGCTCATATCCTAGAGGAAATAGAATCTACAATTAATCCATGTTGAATGGATAAGAACACACATCATCCAAATTAAACTTTTTAATCTATTTTTCTCACTTGGATGGCCACAATTGCATCTTTCATTTGTTGAAACTCTTGCTCTAGGAAACTTGTGGGAATATTAGCCTAGGTAGATGGTTGGGTAGTCATGAGTGGAGTACTTAGACCAGAATATAATGGAGATATTTGTTTGGGTATGATAGATTGGTTTGGAAATGGACTAGGAATACACATATGTAGATTAGGGTTTGATTGTTGAAATTATGCATGTTATGGTGCAATATTCTGGTTAGGGTTGGTTATGAAGGTTTGATGCTAAGGATTTTATGGTTGGGATGGAGGGATATAACTATACTATGCCTAATATGGTTGAAAAGGGACATGTTACTAACTAATCAAACCTTGCTATTAATTGGGAACTTATGAACCAAGACCCTATTTCTAAATGAGTGGCACATTTTAAATAAAATGTAATTGTTACCTAGTAGGTACTTGAGAAACATTGGAACCTATTAGTTGCATGAATCCATATTGGGAAGTGAATTCATGTTGAATATTCAACATCTATCATTGACCAATATTTATATGTTATTGGTTAGACATCATTTGGTTTTGAATTGGAATACTAGCCTATAACTGAAGAGGTGTGTTTGTTTACTACCTAATGAGGTGGAACACTAGTTTCTCCCTATTGAGGCAATAACATATTCAACCTTTATTGTATTGGCATACTATATTATGCCTACTATTGTGGAATACCGCTCATCACTTGCTAAAGAGGATTAGGATTCATCACATTTTGCTATTGAGGCATGGCATTGGTTGTACGCTTGAAGAAGTGATTGGTTGAGGATTAGAAGTAGTTAGTTGAGATTTGGATGTATAAAATCTTACTCCCTAATTTTGAGAACCACTTGTGTTAATAAAAGGCACATTTTTTGGATAGTTATTTGTGTATTAACGCCCATTTTGGTTTGAATGGGATGTTACACATCATCCACTATGTTTTGGCCACTATTCTGCATATAAGTAGAAGATACATCTTCAATGGTTGGTGTATGAAATAAATTGTCAATCAAAGTGTTCTACATGAATGGTTATACACCCTATTTGTCTTGACCAATCAACTCTATTAACACTCCAATTGAGGGGACTACATATATGAGATGCCTACTTGACATGGTCATCTAGTTAAAATTGTGTGCTAGGTTCAAGTAGGTTTGGTATGTTGTTTGTATTTGTAGAAAGTGATCCTCCATGGGGTCCTTGCCCTTTACAAGCATACTAAGGTCTTGATACATTATTTAGACTAGAGATAAAGGATTACTAGAAGAAGCATGCTGATTATATAATATGTTATGAGACATTCTTATTAGACTTGGTAAGTTCTAATGGGGGAAGTCTACCAAAAACTTAGCCCCTACCTCTATGGCTCTAACCAAAATATCATCTTTGTTCTCCAATAAATTATGCTCAAACAAATAAGGATCATATGTGGAAGGTAAATTAATAGAATATGATTATAGAGGAAAATGTTTGTTAATAGTAGGTAACATAGCTAGGTATTGCTCTATTTTGTACTTGATCTTTCTCTGAGTATGATGGTGTATTAACCAAATAGTTAGCTAATGGATCTTGTTTTTGTGCCCCTATTTGAGTATTATAAGTGGGATAAGGATTTGTCTCATAAGCAATATTATATGTGTAGTGGTCTTGCACCATTTATTCTTGCATGACCACATGACTCATCCTTGGATTGTACATGAGTCCACTACAAGTGTAGGAATACATGTTGGGATCCATAGTGAATGTTTTGAAATAGAAAGGGAAGAGAGTTCTACAAACTCTAAAAAGACAATGTCTAAAAGATGATGTTCAAACTTGGTCTAAATTCATCAAAAGGATGGAAATGTTTATGCAATATATTATGATAAAATAATATAACATTAAGTATCTAACGTTACATGTCTTATACAAAAATATCAAGCAAATGAACCAAAAATCAAAATTTTGAACTCTAAGGTCAAAGTGTTTCAAATCAGTCTAATCTAGGAAAATAAAAGTTGCTAGGTCTTTTAGCCAAATGTGGCATCAAAATCTAGGCTCAAATAAGGCATGTGATAGGACTCTTGGCCAAATGGTATCAAAATCTAGAGTTTGAAATATATGAGGTTTTAATCTAATAGATTTGAAATATTTATAACAAAAACTAGGCATTTTACGCTTGGACATAAGCTTGATCAAATAGGTAGAAAGTATGAAAGAAAAGGCACTTTAGAGATAGTTTTTTATCTAATAAATAATGATATAAAACTTGGTTATTTTGACAAATATGCTAGACAAATGTGAATGGCATAACTGTGCTAGACAAAGATTCACAAAAGTATACTCGAATTGGCTTGAAAAACATGTACAAACTTGAAATCTATGCAAAAGGGTCTATGAAAAAATGTTTAAAATGATTTGGGAAACATAACAATGCTAGACTACTCAAAATACAACAAAATGTTTGTTTTAAAAACTCTAAGGCAAAGATGGTTTCTCACAAATTCAGCAGCGTAACATTACCTTTCTTAACTCAAATGACATACTTTCCTTCAAAGTTTTTGACAATATCTCTAAGGAAAAAAGTATGTATTCAAATGATCTTGATGAAAATAGGATGGTAACACAAAAATGTTTGGTGCATAGACTCAAAGATCAAGTGTTGACTTAATTCTACCAAGCAGTGATAATGATTATGACTCTTAAACGACCTTCAACTGAAATTAGAAATTGAACCTAAGTTCCCTCAAGTTTAGTGAAAATGGTGAGCCCAATTAACACATCAAACATATGAAATTATGAAGGTTCCATTTTGAATTTAGATTATAAATGAAGGACTTTAAAAAATGTTTGGGAAAATTCTAGGCTCAATTGGACATCATAACTATGCCAAAGTGGATGATATGACTTTAAGTTTTGATGAACTTTGAACAAGGCAAATTGAAGATTGATATGGGTAGAATAACGTCTCTTTATTAAAAGGAAAATAAGTAATATGTCTTTTTTTTTGTATCATTTGTTCACAGCATGTTTTGAATCTAAACAAGACTTTAATCTAGGACAAAACCAACTAATTAACCGCTCTTAGGTCCTAAACTGACAAGGTTGCTTCGTATTATTGGAATCCATCAATATACATCATTTGAGAGGCTTTTAGTGTTCATCCAAAAAGTAAAATGTGCATTATATAGTAGGCTTTTCACACCCCCACTTCTCTCAAATTATAGTACTATGACATGGACCTTGAGGCACACCTTGAACCAACAACACTTCCGTGGCAAGTGGGGATTTGTCTAAGATCTACAAGTTTTCAAATGTCTAGATAAATAAATTACCCAATAACTTTCATGTCATGTTACAAAAGAAACACATTTAAATTGGGTGTCCAAAACACTTAGTTTCTTGCAAAAAGGTCTAGTCCTTTTTTCAACCACTACATCTATCATTTACTCAGTATAGTGTGGTGTCCAAAGTACAAATACATCCTATGTGCAACTCCAACACTAGAAGGTGGTTTAACTGCTCAAAACTCCAATCCTAGTGGAAGTGGTTGAATTCAATGCTAGAAGATGAAACCCTAGGTAAAATATTCATTAAATAACTTATGGGAGGTAATGAAGTCCCCCTTGTAAGCCAAATTTGCATAAAAATAAATGACTAATAGAAAGACTTTAGGGTTGTTTTCAAGATCACCCAAACTATTGTGAGTTTTTGGGGAGTACTTTAGACAACATTATTTCTATGCATGTTTTCAATAAATATGGCACTTTTGATTCCAAAAATTCCCTAAAGGAGATAGATGGAAGAGCATACATGCAACATCCCTCTTTTTGTCAATCAAAAACTAAGTTAAGCAACTATTGAATATAAAACTTGGATAAATGAGTTTAATTTTAAACACCAAATGAAAATTTGGGTGGTGTTATTTTGACCCCTTGGTCTTAAGTTGTAATTTTGAAATCAAAATTATCAAAGCATTCACTTAAGCATCTAAATTTTTCATTAAGCCCAAAAGAAGGTTCCTAATTCATTTTAAACATTCAAAAGATGTTTAAAGAGTATGCTTTAACAAATTTCAAGCTAGCCCTATAATGAAAAAGTTAGTATGTCTTTTCACTTTGAAGATATTTTAAGTTTGGAATAATAAACTTTGAAAAATGAAGTTTGAGTTCACATAGTGCAATTCCATGACTCCATAGAGCAATCCCATGACTCACACGGTAATACCATGACTATGGAAGTTACAATATTATTTATAAACTACCAATGGTTTATCAACAATCTTGTGACTTGACTAGTCAATCATGACTCTAAATGTAATACCACCATTATAAAAGTTATGGTATTTTCAATAACTACTGACAGTTTTTGATAATCCCATGACTTGGTTAGGCAATACCATGAGTTAGGTTGACAATCTCATCATGGTCCAATTATGGTATTGCAATATCGCTATTAGCTAGTAGTGGGATTGTAATATCACTAATTTTGAGTAAAGATATTATCAAAATATATAGACAGAGTCAAGGTTAGTGAAAAAATTCAATTAAAATGCAATACCATTACTTGTAGTGACAATCCCATGACTATGTCAAGACAAATCTGTGACTTCTAGAAAAACATGTTTTTACTCATTTTTTTCACTTTTTGGGCCTCTCACTCAAAGATTATACATGAAAAAGGTTATTAGTTTACTTGTAGGATCCTTATGACCAAATTTGTGAGGTGAGGGTCCCATCGAGCATGCCATTATGTGAACTAGGAATTTGACTTAAAAGAGGATGGTTAGTATCGTGTTAGTTCTAAAATGAAATAAACAAACTAGTGTAACATCTCTAGCCTAGTTATTAGGGGGAGCTTATTTAACAAAATTATAATAGAAAATACAACTAAAATTCAAAATAAACCTTCTTTCACCTTCTTTGGATGCTCCAAATAGCTTGTTGAAGTGGCTTGCTCAGTTTGTGCTCATGAAGTCTGTATCAATGAAGTGTGGCTACCTCCATCTCTCCTTGCCACCATCTTTGGCTTTGGATTGGCTTAGATCAACATTTGGGAATTATAACATTAACATGTAATGATTTTTAATGTATTTGGGCATTATATGTTTGGCATAAAAGAACTTAGAATTATGGATTTGAGGCTTACTATTTATAGATTTTTGGAATGTTTTGAGGATCAACCATGACCATCCATCTCAAGATTGAGATGTATGGCCATGAATAAATACAAATATAAAATTCATTATAAAAATATCCCCATTAATATTTATGATAGAGGGACATTGAATAGGCATGGAGGGTCTTAATGAGGCATGGGAGGGGTTATCTTTGATATTTTATGTATTTATGGCCTAGGGATGTCTTCTCAAGAAATGATGCCACCTGATGATGCAGATATTCAATATTCATTTCCAAAAATAAATTATTCAACAAGTTACATGGAATTATTAATTAAACTCATGATTTGGTTTAATTATCTCTTAAGCATGATTAAGCACTTTGATGCAAACCTTGGTTCTTTGTGCACAAATTACTCAAATTGGTTAGGATGTCTTGTTATTAGTCTAAAATTTGACTAAATTAGAATTAGGATGTATTGTTAGATGTGTTTGAACCATTATCTTATTTAGGATGTTGTAAGTACCAAATAACAAAGGCACATGTCTTGTGCAAGAGGTTTGACATAAAAGAGCAATCTAGGACACCCAAGTGCAAAATTGGCATTTTGACTTGAAATGATCTGATCAAAGTTAGCTACCTCATAAATTACATTTCCCCACTTAGTGAAACTCTACCAAAATTGACACTTGAATATATCAATTTTAACTCTTTTAATGTGTTTTAGTGTTTTTAGGCCAAATTGTGCATTTTGGTGGAAATTGGTTAAAATCCTAATTGGAGGTTATCGGTGGCTAGTTTTAGTTATCTAAAATACTTCCCAGGATTTTGGTGGCTGCTTATTTAAATCAACCTTATTTGGAGTCCATTATTATATATGTGAAGATTTAAATGTGAATGTGATTTATTGTTCTAGATAAACCTCCAAAATTAACTCTACATTATAAAACACTCTGCATGAAATTGTCAGGATTTAGAACACATACAGCTTTGATACCACTTTTTAGGATCCTAATCCTTAAGCGCACAATTGATTACCTTTGTATAAGAAACTAAACATGGAATTAAACCAGAAGTAATATGTAACTAGAATTTAGAAACAACACAGAATATGAGAGACAATACAATCTTGTATTAACACTCTTCCAAAAGGAAATACAATGAAGAAATCACACTCTTCCCACACCTCTTGGGCATACAGTAATTATCCCTCAAGATTTTTCTCTCTCTCTCTCAATAAATTAAAACCAACAATCAACTCAATATCGAGTTGTTTTTCCTCCACCAGTCAGTAACAATACTGCCAGTACCACAAAGAACTCAAAGTACTCCAAGTAGATCTCCCTGATCTTACACACTTGTAGATCTAACTGATCTTACTTACCATGTAGATCTCCCTAATATTTCACAACCTACAGATCAACTAATCTTACACACCTTGAGACAACCAACCCAGTTGTTGTTCTTGCCTTCAAGTTGAGGATCTAATCCTTGTCCTTGATTACAATACAGCCCCATGGGTCTATTAAATAGATCCAAAAACAAATAATAATTAGAAATGTAGACTCAAGACTAAAATTAGTCTTTACATGCAAACTAACTATTCGTCTAAAATTAGACCAGTTCTAGAAACGCATGTAAATGCACACACACACACAGGTTGCCGACGTCGGTTCCTATCTGACTGATGCCGGCCAACCCCTAACTGATGTTGGTTACTGTGTAACTAAATATGACTGAAGTCAATTGATTAGACCGATGTCAGTTAATTTAACACTTAGCAACCTTCACCATTTGCATCAGTGAAGCTTTTAGCTCCACAACTTAACAATCTCCCACTTGGAGATAAATAGCTGCACCTGTACCTGTACATCTTCTAATTTTGTTTCCTAGCTTGTATCCCTCTTAAAGCTTAATCTTGAAGACCAACAAAAGTGGAATGAAGATTCAACTTCTTCTTTGTTCCCAGCTTTGTTAACATTTTCACAGGGTTCTTATCTTTGCTAGCCACAGTGACTGCAACAACCTTCTGCATCTCTAAAATCTAGCTAACCACCATTCCACCAATAGTGAACACATATCTTGTGGTGCTTTTTCTGCCATCCAAGTCACCTGCCATATCTGAATCTACATACCCATGTAGAGAACTGCTTGACCCTGCATAGCATAAATACCTGCTACTGGTCCCTCTCAGATACCTGAGAAGCCACTGAACTACTTTCCAGTGCTCCTTTCCTAGATTGGCCATTAACTTACTGACAACTCCCACTACTTGGGTAATATCAAGTCTAGTACTCATGTACTCAACCTCATCATGTGATTTAGGACATTGTTCTGTGAACTATCTAACCATAGGTGTGCTAACTGGTTCTGTATCTTGCATATTGAACCTCCCCACTACCTTATTCACATAATCCTCTGGAGACAAAATCAACCTGTGACTTTCCCTGTCTCTAGAAATACTCATGCCAAGGATTTTCTTTGCTGCTTCCAAATCCTTCATGGCAAGCCTCTTAATTAATTTTACCTTTAGCTCAACAATCTCCTACATGTGTGACCCTGCAACAAGCATATACACTACATACAGTAACAGGATAATGTAGCTAATATTATCCAACCTGGTAAAATAAACACAATTGTCACATTGACATTGACTAAAGCCATGCTTTGTCATACACCTGTCAAACCTTAAACACCATTGTCCTACAGCTTACACAAGACCATATAACCTGGCCTTCTGTCTCACCTGTCCATTCTCTCCTTTCTTTAACCTATAAATATATTCATCTTTTAGTGATTTCATTTCAGCTGGTAACTCTACCAAATCTCCCATTTGGTTCTCTTCCAAGGAATCAATTTCCTCATTCATACCATGCTCCCAATGTTTCCTAGATTCTACCTGCATTGCCTCTTCAAAACTTCCTAGTTTTCCACCATCAGTGAGCAACAAGTAGTATAAAGAAGGGGAATAATGAATTTGAGGCTTACTTACCCCTTTAGACCTCCATATGGGTGTTTGAGACTCCTTAACAGCTTGTTGTGCACCCAAAATTTGTTTTAACAGTGACCGATCTCGGTCACCTCTGGCTGACTTCAGTCTGCACCCGACTGATGTTGATTCCTCCTGATCACCGACGTCAGTTCCCTGACGAACATCAGTGTCCACCTGCCTGATATCACTGACTTTGGTCTACACATGACCAACGTTGGTTCCTACCTATTCGATGTCAGTTCTCACCTGACCGATGTCGGTAACTGTGTTTTCCTATGACTGATGATTTTTACCCATGAGCTCATTTTGGATCATAACCTTGTCCAAATCAACACTTTCTTGCTCAGAATTATTTAGCCTCTTGAGCTGATCTCTGTCCATCATCTTCTCCTTGAAAACCAAGGCTTTTCAGTTCTTAACTTTGTCAAAAAACATCAAATTTCCTCTTTATGCAAAACTATGATCCTCCAATAGAAGCTCCCTTCTTTGTTGACCCAATTTCAATAAATCTCACTTTCTTTTGTTGCTTACAAAAATCTTGATCTATGCTTTTCAAATCCAAAAGCTTACCATTTGACTTAAGAACACCCATTCCCTTCTCACTCATGTGACCAAGCCTATAGAGCCACATCTTTGCATCTACATCTAAAGTAGATAAAACAAAAGGAGAATCAGTAATACAAGTAGATAGATAAAGTGTACCAATTTTCTTAACACATGCTAATTCAAGTGCAACCTTGGAAACTTTCCAAGATACCACTCTAAGAGTTACTGTGTAACCCTGATCACCCAAATTTCTTGAAAAAATTAGACTCCTCTTACAAACTGGGACATGCATGATATCCTTCAACACCCATGTGTTGCCCATCTGCAATTTCAGCTGCACTTTCCCTTTGCCAACAATTTGACAAGGCTTACCAACCCCTAAATAAATCTTTCCAAAGTCTCCATTGACATAATCATGGAAAAATACTCTATTTGGGGTTGCATGGAAAGAGGCATCAGAATCTAAAAAAAAGATTTTACTTTATCCAAGGAAAATATAAGAGCATCTCGTGCAACAATACCTGCATCATTTGCTTTTTTATTTCCTTCATGCTGATCTTCTACCAACCAAAAATCTTTCTTTACATGCCCTTTCTTTCCACAATTCTATAATTGATAATTCTTGCCATTGAATTTCTCCATTTTTAGTTTACTTTCTTCTACCATTGCTTTACTCCCACTCAAATAGAAACCCCTGTGAGTGACTTATAATCAAAAAACACTAACCTACTCCGAACCAAACTCTGATAACCTTCACCCTAGCTCTAATACCACTTATCAGAATCTGAAACACAAAGCTCTGATACCACTTGTCAGGATCTAAAACACACATAGCTCTGATACCACTTGTTAGGATCTTACTCCTTAAGAGCACAATTGATTACCCTTGTATAAGCAACTAAACACGGAATTAAACCAAAAGTAATATGTAACTAGAATTCAGAAATAGCACAGAATATGAGAGACAATACAATCTTGTATTAACACTCTTCCAGAAGGAAATATAATGAATAAATCACACTCTTCCCACACCTCTTGGGCGTACAATAATTCTCCCTCAAGATTTTTCTCTCTCTCAATCAATTACAACCAACAATCAACTCAATACTGAGTTGTTTTCTCCACCAGTGAGTAACAATATTGCCAGTACCACCAAGTACTCAAAGTACTCCAAGTAGATCTCCCTAATCTTGCACACTTGTAGAACTAACTGATCTTACTTACCATGTAGATCTCCCTGATCTTGGACAACCTGCAGATCAACTGATCCTACACACCTTGAGACAACCAACCTAATTGTTGTTCTTGCCTTCAAGTTGAGGATCTAATCCTTGTCCTTGATTACAATACAGCCCCATGGGTCTATTAAATAGATACCAAAACAAACAATAATTAAAAATTCAGACTCAAGCCTAAAATTAGTCTTTACATGCAAACTAACTATCCGTCTAAAATTAGACCAGTTCTAGAAATGCATGCAAACACACACATACACAGGTTGTCGACATCATTTGCTATCTGACCGATGCTGGCCGACCCCTAAAAGATGTCAGTTACTGTGTAACTCAATATGACTGATGTCAGTTGATCAGACTGACGTCAGTTACTATAACACTCAGTAACCTCCACCATTTACATCAATGAAGGTTTTAGCTCTACAACTTAACAATCTCCCACTTGGAGATAAACAACTGCACCTATACCTGTACATGTACATCTTCTAATTTTGTTTCCTAGCTTGTATCCCTCTTCAAGTTTAATCTTGAAGACCAATATAAGTTGAATAAAGATTCAACTTCTCCTTTGTTCTCAACTTTGTTAACATTTCTGCAGGGTTCTTATCTTTGCTAGCCACTGTGACTGCAACAACCTTCTGCATCTCTGAAATCTAACTAACTGCCGTTCCACCAACAGTGAACACATATTATATGGTGCGTCTCCTGCCATCCAAGTCACCTACCATATCTGAATCTACATACCCATGTAGAGAAGTGCTTGACCCTGCATAGCATAAATACCTGCTACTGGTCCTTCTCAGATATCTGAGAATCCACTGAACTGCTTTTCAATGCTCCTTTCCTGGATTGGCCATTAAATTGCTAACAACTCCCACTGCTTGGGTAATATCAAGTCTAGTACTCATGTACTCAACCTCATCATGTGATTTAGGACATTTTTTTGTGAACTGTCCAACCATAGGTGTGCTAACCGATTTTGCATCTTGCATATTGAACCTCTCCACTACCTTATTCACATAATCCTCTAGAGACAAAATCAACCTATGACTTTTCCTGTCTCTAGAAATACTCATGCCAAGGATTTTTTTTACTACTTCCAAATCCTTCATGGAAAATCTCTGAACTAATTTTACCTTTAGCTCAGTAATCTCTTACATGTGTGACCCTGCAACAAGCATATACACTACATACAATAACAAGATAATATAGCTAATATTATCCAACCTGGTAAAATAAACACAATGGTCACATTGACATTGACTAAAGCCATGCTTTTTCATACACCTGTCAAACCTTAAACACCATTGTCTTGCAGCTTTCTCAAGACCATATAACCTGGCCTTCTATCTCACCTGTCCATTCTCTCCTTTCTTTAACTTGTAAATCCATTCGTCTTTCAGTGCTTTCATCTCGACTGACAACTCTACCAAATCTCCCATTTGGTTCTCTTCCAAGGAATCAATTTCTTCATTCATGCCATGCTCCCATTATTTCCTAAATTTTACATGCATTGCCTCTTCAAAACTTCTTGGTTTTCCACCATCAATGATCAACAAGTATTATAAAGAAGGGGAATAACAAATTTGAGGCTTACTTACCCCTTCCAACCTCCATATGGGCATTTGAGACTCGTTGATAGCTTGCTCTCCACCCAAAATTTGTTCTAACAGTGACCGATCTCGGTCACCTCTGGCTGACCTCGGTCTGCACTCGATCAATGTTGATTCCTCCTGATCGCTGATGTCGATTCCCTAATCAACGTCAGTGTCCACCTACCTGACATCACTAAATTCTATCTACACATGACTGACATCGGTTCATGCCTATTTGACGTTAGTTCTCACTTGACTGATGTCGGTAACTGTGTTTTCTTGTGAGTGATGATTTTTACCCATGAGCTCATTTTGGATCATAACCTTGTCCAAATCAACACTGCCTTGCTCAAAATTATTCATCCTCTTGCGCTGATCTCTATCTATCATTTTCTCCTTGAAAACCAAGGCTTCCCATTTCTTAACTTTGTCAAAAATATCAGATTTCCTCTTTATGCAATACTGTGATCCTCTAATAGAAGCTCCCTTCTTTGTTGACCCAGTTTCAAGAAACCTCATTTTCTTCTATTGCTTACATAAATCTCGATCTATGCTTTTCAAACCTAAAAGCTTACCATTTGGATTAAGAACATCTATTCCCTTCTCACTCATGTGACCAAGCCTATAGAGCCACATCTTTGCATCTACATCTGAAGTAGATAAAACAGAAAGAGAATCAATAATACAAGTAGATAGATAAAGAGTACCTACTTTCTTACCACATGCTAATTAAAGTGCACCATTGGAAACTTTCCAAGGTACCGCTCTGAGAGTTACTATGCAACCCTCATCACCCAACTTTCCTATAGAAATTAGACTCCTTTTCAAGACTGAGACATGCATGACATCCTTCAACACCCATGTGTTGCCCGTCTACAATTTTAGCTGCACTTTTCCTTTGCCAACAATTTGACAAGGCTTACCAACCCCTAAATAAATATTTTCAAAGTCTTCATGGACATGATCATGGAAAAATAATTTATTTGGGGTTGCATGGAAAGAGGCATCAAAATCTAAAATAAAAGATTCTACTTTATCCAAGGAAAATATAAGAGCATCCCGTGCAACAATACCTGCATCATTTGCTTCTTTATTTCCTTCATGTTGATCTTCTACCAACCAACAATCTTTCTTTACATGCCCTTTCTTTCCATAATTCCATAATTGATAATTCTTTCCATTGAATTTATCTATTCTTAGTTTACTTTCTTTTTCCATTGCTTTACTCCCACTCAAACACAAACCCCTGTGAGTGACTTGTAATCGACAAACACTAACCTACTCTGAACCAGGCTCTGATAACCTTCACCCTGGCTCTGATACCACTTATCAGGATGTAGAACACAAAGCTCTAATGCCACTTGTTAGGATCTAGAACACACACAACTCTGATACCACTTGTTAGGATCCTACTCCTTAAGAGCATAATTGATTACCTTTGTATAAGCAACTAAACACAAAATTAAACCAGAAGTAATATGTAACTAGAATTTAGAAATAACACAGAATATGAGAGACAATACAATCTTGTATTATCACTCTTCTAGAAGGAAATACAATAAATAAATCACACTCTTTCTACACCTCTTGGGCGTACAGTAATTCTCCCTCAAGAGTTCTCTCTCTCAATCAATTACAACCAATAATCAACTCAATACTGAGTTGTTGTTTCCTCCACCAGTCAGTAACAATACTGCCAGTACCACCAAATACTCAAAGTACTCCAAGTAGATCTCCTTGATATTGCACACTTGTAGATCTAATTGATCTTACTTACCATGTAGATCTCCCTGATCTTGCACAACCTGCAGATCAACTAATCTTACACACCTTGAGACAACCAACCCAATTGTTGTTCTTGCCTTCAAGTTGAGGATATAATCCTTGTCCTTGATTACAATACAGCCCCATGGGTCTATTAAATAAATCCAAAAACAAACAATAATTAGAAACGTAGACTCAAGACTAAAATTAGTCTTTACATGCAAACTAACTGTCCATCTAAAAGTAGACCAGTTCTAGAAATGCATGCAAATGCACACACACACAGAGGTTACCAACATCGGTTCTTGTCTGATCGATGCTAGCCACCCCCTAACCGATGTCAGTTACTGTGTAACTGAATATGACTGATGTCGGTTGATCAGACTGACGTTGGTTACTTTAACACTCAGCAACCTCCACCATTTACATCAGTGAAGCTTTTAGCTCCACAACTTAACAATTTCCCACTTGGAGATAAATAGCTACACCTGTACCTATACCTATACATCTAATTTTGTTTCCTAGCTTATATCCCTCTTCAATTTTAATCTTCAAGACCAATAGAAGTTGAAGGAAGATTCAACTTCTCTGTTGTTCTTAGCTTTGTTAACATTTCCATAGGGCTCTTATCTTTGCTAGCCACCATGACTGCAACAACCTTTTGCATCTCTTAAATATAGCTAACCACCATTCCACCAATAGTGAACACATATCTTGTGGTGCTTCTCCTTCCATCCAAGTCACCTGCCATATCTGAATCTACATACCCATTTAGAGAAGTGCTTGACCATGCATAGCATAAATACATGCTACTAGTCCCTCTCAGATACCTGAGAATCCACTGAACTACTTTCCAATGCTCCTTTCCTGGATTGGCCATTAACTTGCTAACAACTCCCACTGCTTGAGTAATATCAGGTCTAGTACTAATGTACTCAACCTCATCATGTGATTTAGGACACTGTTCTGTGAACTATCCAACCATAGATGTGCTAACAAGTTCTGCATCCTGCATATTGAACCTCTCTACTACCTTATTCACATAATCCTTTGGAGACAAAATCAACTTGTGACTTTCCCTGTCTCTAGAAATACTAATGCCAAGGATTTTCTTTTCTACTTCCAAATCCTTCATGGAAAACTTCTTAACTAATTTTACCTTTAGCTCAGTAATCTCTTACATGTGTGACCCTGTAACAAGCATATACACTACATACAGTAAAAGGATAATATAGCTAATATTATCCAACCTGGTAAAATAAACACAATGGTCACATTGACATTGACTAAAGCCATGCTTTGTCATACACCTGTCAAACCTTAAACACCATTGTCATACAGCTTACTCAAGACCATATAACCTGGCCTTCTGTCTCACCTGTCCATTCTCTCCTTTCTTTAACCTATAAATCTATTCGTCTTTTAGTGCTTTTATCTCAGCTGGCAACTCTACCAAATCTCCTATTTGGTTCTCTTCCAAGGAATCAATTTCTTCATTCATGCCATGCTCCCACTGTTTCTTGGATTCTACCTACATTGCCTCTTCAAAACTTCTTGGTTTTCCACCATCAGTGAGCAACAAGTAGTATAAAGAAGAGGAATAATGAATTTAAGGCTTACTTACCCCTTTGGACCTCCATATGGGTGTTTGAGACTCCTTGATAGCTTGTTGTCCACCTAAAATTTATTCTAATAGTAATCGATCTCAGTCACCTCTGGCCAACCTCGATCTGCATCCGATCGATGTCAATTCCTCCTGATCGCTGACATCGGTTCCCTGACTGACGTCGGTGTCCACCTGCTCGACATCACTGACTTCGGTCTGCACATGACCGATGTTAGTTCCTACCTGTTCATTGTCGATTCTCACCTGACTGATGTCGATAACTGTGTTTTTCTGTGAGTGATGATTTTTACCTGTGAGCTCATTTTGGATCATAACCTTGTCCAAATCAACACTTCCCTGCTTAGAATTATTTAGCTTCTTAAGCTGATCTCTATCTAGCATCTTCTCCTTGAAAACCAAGGCTTTCTAGTTCTTAACTTTCTCAAAAATATCAGATTTCCTTATTATGCAATACTGTGATCCTTCAATAGAAGCTCCCTTCTTTGTTGACCCAATTTCAAGAAACCTCACTTTCTTCTGTTGCTTACAAAAATCTTGATCTATGCTTTTCAAACTCAAAAGGTTACCATTTGACTTAAGAACATCCATTCCCTTCTCACTCATGTGACCAAGCCTATAGAGCCACATCTTTGCATCTACATCTGAAGTAGATAAAATAGAAGGAGAATCAGTAATACAAGTAGATAAATAAAGAGTACCTACTTTATTACCACATGTTAATTCAAGTGTACCCTTGAAAACTTTCCAAGATACCACTGTGAGAGTTACTGAACAACCCCCATCACCTAACTTTCTTACAGAAATTAGACTCCTCTTCAAGACTGGAACATGCATGACATCCTTCAACACCCATGTGTTGTCTGTCTACAATTTCAGCTGCACTTTTCCTTTGCCAACAATTTGACAAGGCTTACCAACCCCTAAATAAATATTTCCAAAGTCTCCATGGACATAATCATGGAAAAATACTCTATTTGGGGTTGCATGGAAAGAGGCATCAAAATCTAAAACCCAAGATTCTATTTTATCTAAGGAAAATATAAGAGCATCCCGTGAAACAATACATGCATCATTTGCTTCTTTATTTCCTTCATGCTGATCTTCTACTAACCAACAATCTTTCTTTACATGCCCTTTCTTTTCACAATTCCATAATTGATAATTTTTGCCATTTAATTTCTCTATTTTTAGTTTACTTTCTTCTGCCATTACTTTACTCCCACTTAAATAGAAAACCCTGTGAGTGACCTGTAATCAACAAACACTAACTTGCTCCAAATCAGGTTCTGATAACCTTCATCCCGGCTCTGATACCACTTGTCAGGATCTAGAACACAAAGCTCTAATACCACTTGTCAGAATCTAGAACACACACAGCTCTGATACCACTTGTTAGGATCCTACTCCTTAAACGTACAATTGATTACCTTTGTATAAGCAACTAAACACAAAATTAAACCAGAAGTAATATATAACTAGAATTCAGAAACAATATAGAATATGAGAGACAATACAATCTTGTATTAACACTCTTCCAGAAAGAAATACAAAGAAGAAATCACACTCTTTCCACACCTCTTGGGCATACAGTAATTCTCCCTTAAAAGTTCTCTCTCTCTCAATCAATTACAACCAACAATCAACTCAATACCAAGTTGTTGTTTCTTCCACCAGTCAGTAACAATACTGTCAGTACCACCAAGTACTCAAAGTACTCTAAGTAGATCTCTCTAATCTTGCACACTTGTAGATTTAACTGATCTTACTTACCATGTAGATCTCCCTAATCTTGTACAACTTGTAGATCAACTGATCTTACACATCTTGAGACAACCAACTCAATTGTTGTTCTTGCCTTCAAGTTGAGGATCTAATCATTGTCCTTGATTACAATACAGCCCCATGGGTCTATTAAATAGATCTCAAAACAAACAATAATTAGAAATGCAAACTCAAGACTAAAATTAGTCTTTACAAGCAAACTAATTATTCATCTAAAATTAGATCAGTTTTGGAAATGCATGCAAACACACACACACAGAGGTTGCCAACGTTGATTCATATCTGATCGATGCCAGCCGATGCTTAACCGATGTTAGCTACTGTGTAACTGAATATGATCAACGTCGATTGATCAGATCGATGTCAGTTACTTTAATACTCAACAATCTCCACCATTTGCATTAGTGAAGCTTTTAGCTGCACAACTTAACAATCTCCCACTTAGAGATAAACAACTGCACCTATACCTATACCTTTACATCTTCTAATTTTGTTTCTTGAGCTTTTATCCCTCTTCAAGTTTAATCTTGAAGACCAACAGAATTTGAATGAAGATTCAACTTCTCCTTTATTCCTAAGTTTGTTAACATTTCTACAGGGTTCTTATCTTTACCAGCCACCGTGACTGCAACAACCTTCTGCATCTCTGAAATCTAGCTAACCACCGTTCCACCAATAGTGAACACATATCCTATGGTGCTTCTCCTACCATCCAAGTCACCTGCCATATCTAAATCTACATACCCATGTAGAGAAGTGCTTGACCCTGCATAGCATAAATACTTGCTGCTGGTCCCTTTCAAATACCTGAGAATCCACTAAACTACTTTCCAGTGCTCCTTTCCTAAATTGGCCATTAACTTGCTGACAAATCCCACTGCTTGGGCAATATCAGGTCTAGTACTCATGTACTCAACCTCATCATGTGATTTAGGACACTGTTTTAAGCTTAGCTTGAACTGTCCAACCATAGGTGTGCTTACCGGTTCTGCATCCTACAAATTAAACCTCTCCACTACCTTATTCACATAATCCTCTGGAGACAAAATCAACCTGTGACTTTCCCTGTCTCTAGAAATACTCATGCCAAGGATTTTCTTTGCTCCTTCCTAAATCCTTCTTGGCACATGTCTGAGCTACTCTTACCTTTAGCTCAACAAATCTCCTACATGTGTGACCCTGCAACAAGCATATACACTACATACAGTAATAGGATAATTTAGCAACCATTATCCAACCTAGTAAAATAAACACAATGGTCACATTGAAATTGACTAAAGCCATGCTTTGTCATAAACCTATCAAACCTATACCACTGTCCTGGAGCTTTCTCAAGACCATATAACCAGGCCTTCTATCTCACATGTCCATTCTCTCCTTTTTTTAACCTATAAATCCATTCATCTTTCAGTGCTTTCTTCTATAGCTGGAAACTCTACCAAATCTTCACATTTGGTTCTCTCCCAAGGAATCAATTTCCTCATTCATGCCATGCTCCCATTGTTTCCTAGATTTTACCTACATTGCCTCTTTAAAACATCTTAGTTTTCCACCATCAGTGAGCAACAAGTAGTATAAAGAAGGGGAATAATGAATTTGAGGCTTACTTACCCTTTCAGTCCTCCACATGAGTGCATTTGAGACTCTTTGATAGCTTGTTGTCCACCCAAATTTTGTTCTAATAGTGACCGATCTCGGTCACCTCTTGGCTAACCTCAGTCTACACCCAACTGATGTCGATTTCCACTTGATCGCCGACATGTCAGTTTCCTGACCGTCATCGTTAGTGTCCACTTGCTTGACATCATCGACTTTGGTCTTCACATGACTGACATCAATTCCTATTTGTTTGACATTGGTTCTCACCTTACCAACATTGGTAACTGTGTTTTTTTGTGAGTGATGATTTTTACCTGCAAGCTCATTTTGGATCATAACCTTGTCCAAATCAACACTGCCCTACTTAGAATTATAAAACCTCTTGAGCTGATCTCTATCCATCATCTTCTTCTTGAAAACCAAGGCTTTTCAGTTCTTAATTTTGTCAAAAACATTAGATTTCCTCTTTATACAATACTGTGATTCTCCAATAGAAGCTCCCTTCTTTGTTGACCTAGTTTCAAGAAACCTCACTTTCTTCTGTTGCTTACAAAAATCTTGATCTATGCTTTTCAAACACAAAAGCTTACCATTTCACTTAAGAACATCCATTCCCTTCTCACTCATGTGACCAAGCCTACAGAGCCACATCTTTGCATCTACATCTGAAGTAGATAAAATAGAAGGAGAATCAGTAATACAAGTAGATAGATAAAGAGTACCTACTTTTTTACCACATGCTAATTCAAGTACACCCTTGGAAACTTTCCAAGATACCATTGTGAGAGTTATTGTGCAACCCTCATCACCCAACTTTTCTATAAAAATTAGACTCCTCTTCAGGACTGGGACATGCATGACATCCTTCAACACCCATGTGTTGCCCGTCTGTAATTTCAGCTGCACTTTCCCTTTGCCAACAATTTGACAAGGCTTACCAACCCCTAAATAAATCTTTCCAAAGTCTCCATGGACATAATCATGGAAAAATACTCTATTTGGGGTTGCATGGAAAGAGACATCAGAATCTAAAACCCAAGATTCTACTTTATCCAAGGAAAATATAAGATCATCCCATGCAACAATACCTACATCATTTACTTCTTTATTTCCTTCATATTGATCTTCTACCAACCAACAATCCTTCTTTGCATGCCCTTTCTTTTTACAATTCCATAATTGATAATTCTTGCCATTGAATTTATTTATTATTAATTTACTTTCTTCTGCCATTACTTTACTCCCAATCAAACAGAAACTCTTGTGAGTGACCTGTAATTGACAAACACTAACTTGCTCTGAACCAGGCTCTGATACCTTCACCCTGGCTCTGATACCACTTGTCAGGATCTAGAACACAAAGCTTTGATACCACTTGTCAGAATCTAGAACACATAGCTCTGATGCCACTTGTTAGGATCCTACTCCTTAAGAGCACATTTGATTACCTTTGTATAAGCAACTAAACATGGAATTAAACCATAAGTAATATGTAACTAGAATTTAGAAACAACACAGAATATGAGAGATAATACAATCTTGTATTAACACTCTTCTAGAAGGAAATACAATGAAGAAATCACACTCTTCCCACACCTCTTAGGCATGTACAATAATTCTCCCTCAAGATTTCTCTCTCTCTCAATCAATTACAACCAACAATCAACTCAATACACGAGTAGTTGTTCCCTCCACCAGTCAGTGAAAATCAACCCAATGGTTGTTGTTGTCTACTGCCAGTACCACCAAGTACTCACCGAGTACTCCAAGTAGATCTCCTTGATCTTGTCACACCTATAGATCTAACTGATCTTACTTACCATATAGATCTCCCTGATCTTACACAACCTGCAAATCAACTGATCTTACACACCTTGAGACAACCAACCCAATTGTTGTTCTTGCCTTCAAGTTGAGGATCTAATCCTTCCGTAATCCCTTGATTACAATACAACCTCATGGGTCTATTAAATAGATCCCAAAACAAACAATAATTATAAATGTAGACTCAAGACTAAAATTAGTATTTACATGCAAACTAACTGTCCATCTAAAATTAGACCAGTTCTGGAAATGCATGTAAACCCACACACACACACAGGTTGCCGATGTCAGTTCTTGTTTGACTGATGCCGACTAACCCCTAATCAATGTTGGTTACTATGTATGCTTAATATGACTAATGTCAGTTGGCCTGACTGACATTGGTTACTTTGACACTCAGAAACCTCCACCATTTGCATAACAATGAAGCTTTTAGCTCCACAACCTAAAAATCTCCCACTTGGAGATAAACAATTGCACCTATACCTATACCTGTACATCATCTAATTTTGTTTCTTGGCTTGTATCCCTCTTCAAGTTTAATCTTGAAGACCAACAGAAGTTGAATGAAGATTCAACTTCTCCTTTGTTCTTGGCTTTGTTAACATATCTGCAGGGTTCTTATCCTTGCTACCCACCATGACTGCAATAAGCTTTTACATCTCTAAAATCTAGCTAACCATTGTACCACCAATAGTGAACACATATCATGTGGTGCTTCTCCTATCATCCAAGTCACCTGCCATATCCGAATCTACATACCCATGTAGAGAAGTGCTTGACCCTATATAGCATAAATACCTACTACTGGTCCCTCTCAGATATCTGAGAATCCACTGAAATACTTTCTAGTGCTCCTTCCTAGATTGGCCATTAACTTGCTGACAACTCCCACTGCTTGGGCAATATCAAGTCTAGTACTCATGTACTCAACCTCATCATGTGATTTAGGACACTATTCTAAGCTCAGCTTGAACTGTCCAACCATAGGTGTGTTTACCAGTTCTGCATCTTGAAAATTAAACCTCTCCACTACCTTATTCACATAATCCTCTGGAGACAAAATCAACCTATGAATTTCCCTTGTCTCTAAAAATACTCATGCCAAGGATTTTCTTTGCTCCTCTTAAATCCTTCCTGGCACATGTCTGAGCTACTTTTACCTTTAGCTCAGCAAATCCTTGCATGTGTGACCCTGCAACAAGCATATACACTACATATAGTAATAGGATAATGTAGCGACCATTATCCAACCTGGTAAAATAAACACAATGGTCACATTGAAATTGACTAAAGTCATGCTTTGTCATAAACCTGTCAAACCTATACCGCTATCCTGGAGCTTGCTCAAGACCATATAACCTGGCCTTCTGTCTCACCTATCCATTCTCTCCTTTCTTTAACCTATAAATCCATTCATCTTTTAGTGCTTTCTTTCCAACTAGCAACTCTACCAAATCCCACATTTGGTTCTCTCCCAAGGAATCAATTTCCTCATTCATGCCATGCTCCCACTATTTCCTAGATTCTACCTACATTGCCTCTTTAAAACTTCCTAGTTTTCCACCATCAGTGAGTAACAAGTAGTATAAATAAGGGGAATCATGAATTTGAGGCTTACTTACCCTTTCAGTCCTCCACATGGGCATTTAAGACTCCTTGATAGCTTGTTATCCACCCAAATTTCATTCTAACAGTGACCGATCTTGGTCACCTCTGGCTGACCTCAGTTTGCACCTGACTGATGTCATTTCCACCTAATCACTGATGTCAATTTCCTGGCCGATGTTAGTGTCCACCTGCTCGACATCACTGACTTTGGCCTGCACATGATCGACATCAGTTCTTGCCTGATCGATGTCAGTTATCACCTGATTGACATCAATAATTATGTTTTCTTGTGAGTGATGATTTTAACCCATGAGCTCATTTTGGATCATAAACTTGTCCAAATCAACACTACCCTACTCAAAATTATTTAGCATCTTGAGCTAATCTTTGTCCATCATCTTCTCCTTGAAAACTAAGGCTTTCTAGTTCTTAACTTTTTCAAAAACATTAGATTTCCTCTTTATGCAATACTGTGATCCTCCAATAGAAGCTCCCTTCTTTGTTGACCCAATTTCAAGAAACCTCACTTTTTTCTATTGCTTACATAAATCTTGATCTATGCTTTTCAAATCTAAAAGATTACCATTTGACTTAAGAACATCCATTCCCTTCTCACTCATGTGACCAAGCCTAGAGAGCCACATCTTTACATCTACATCTGAAGTAGATAAAATAGAAGGAGAATCAGTAGTACAAGTAGATAGATAAAGAGTACCTACTTTCTTACCACATGCTAATTCAAGTGCACCCTTGGAAACTTTCCAAGATACCATTGTGAGAGTTACTATGCAACCCTCATCACCCAACTTTCTTACAAAAATTAGACTCCTCTTCAAGATTGGGACATGCATGACATCCTTCAACATCCATGTGTTACTCGTCTGCAATTTTAGCTGCACTTTCCCTTTGCCAACAATTTGATAAGGCTTACCAACCCCTAAATAAATCTTTCCAAAGTCTCCATGGACATAATCATGGAAAAATACTCTATTTGGGGTTGCATGGAAAGAGGCATCAGAATCTAAAACAAAAGATTCTAATTTATCCAAAGAAAATATAAGAGCATCCCGTGCAACAATACCTGCATCATTTGCTTCTTTATTTCCTTCATGCTGATCTTCTACCAACCAATAATCTTTCTTTACATGCCCTTTCTTTCCACAATTCTATAATTGATAATTCTTGCCATTGAATTTCTCCATTCTTAGTTTACTTTCTTCTGCCATTGCTTTACTCTCACTCAAATAAAAACCCCTGTGAGTGACCTGTAATCAAAAAACACTAACCTGCTCCGAACCAGGCTCTGATAACCTTCACCCTGGCTCTGATACCACTTGTTAGGATCTAGAATAAAAAGCTCTGATACCACTTGTTAAGATCTAGAACACATATAACTTTGATACCACTTGTTAGGATCCTACTCTTTAAGAGCACAATTGATTACCTTTGTATAAGCAACTAAACACGGAATCAAACTATAAGTAATATGTAACTAGAATTCAGAAACAATACATAATATGAGAGACAATACAATCTTTTATTAACACTCCTCTAGAAGTAAATAAAATGAATAAATCACACTCTTCCCACACTTCTTGGGCATACAATAATTCTCCCTCAAGAGTTCTCTCTCTCTCAATTAATTACAACCAACAATCAACTCAATACCGAGTTGTTGTTTCCTCCACCAGTCAGTAACAATACTGCCAGTACCACCAAGTACTCAAAGTACTCCAAGTAGATCTCTCTGATCTTACACACTTGTAGATCTAACTGATCTTACTTACCATGTAGATCTCCCTAATCTTGCACAACCTGTAGATCAACTGATCTTACACACCTTGAGACAACCAACCCAATTTTTGTTCTTGCCTTCAAGTTGAGGATCTAATCCTTGTCCTTTGATAACAATACATCCCCATGGGTCTATTAAATAGATCCCAAAACAAACAATAATTAGAAATGTAGACTCAAGACTAAAATTAGTCTTTACATGCAAACTAACTATCTGTCTAAAATTAGACCAGTTCTGAAAACGCATGCAAATGCACACACACACAGGTTGTCGACATCGGTTCCTATCTGACTGATGCCAGTCGACCCCTAATCGATATTGGTTACTGTGTAACTGAATATGACCGACATCAATTGATCAGACCGATGTCAGTTACTTTAACACTTAGCAACCTCCACCATTTACATCAGTGAAGCTTTTAGCTCCACAACTTAACAAAAATTTCACATCGTAGTCTATTTCAATTTTAATAACTGCGTATTCATTAATTTGATAAGTCTTAGTCTATTTGTTTTATTATGTTTTAAAACATATTTTACAACTTTTTAGGCTATTTAACCTTGGATTTGTGCAAATTATCTAAATGTTATAGATTTTATTTCTCATTTTCCTAGATGGTTTTGTCTATTGTTGTTTTCTTTCAGATTAAAATGACTAAATGATTATAACATTTTGCCTCTTGACTTTGTCAATTTTCATGTAAATGGACAAAATTTAATTTTAAATCAAACAAAATGACTAAGTCTATGCATTGATTCATTCTATCCTTAGTCATTTTTTTAGCTTCAAACTTAGTCATTTTAATTTAAATGTTAATGGCCATTTGTTTTCAAATAGTTAGCCATTTTTTAATTGATTCACTAACTAGGTTTTTTTCTATTGTGCCCACATGTGTTTTGATGCTTCCTAGAGTCATGTATTATCTTCTTGCAACACCCAAAGTTTCTAGCTTTTACAAAAGGAAATTTTGGCTCTTAGCCAATTTCACAAAAGTTTCCCAGAGCCATGTGTCAATTTTTCACTACTTCAAATGAGACACAATTCTAAAAGATGACTCTTAGTGCCACATTTCAATATCTGAATAGTCTCATGCCCATTTGAAATGCCTTTCGACACTTAGTTAATTTTCTTCAAATTTTCCTAATGGGGTGATGATCTTAGTGTTGCTCCAAGATAGTGGGCTAGCGAGTTAGTCAGATG
Source organism: Torreya grandis (assembly GCA_037957365.1). NCBI lineage: Eukaryota > Viridiplantae > Streptophyta > Pinopsida > Cupressales > Taxaceae > Torreya > Torreya grandis. Next base: position 636,456 of record JARHVA010000288.1, on the reverse strand, counting down.
ATACCACATTGCATAATCTTGTTACCCCATTATCTTAACAATATTTTTACCTACATAAAGCCCCCAAAATAATAGGTTAATGGGATGATGCCATGAGGCATAATACCATTACCCCACTAACCTAGATATTTATATGTAGGCTATGAATGATGTTAAAGCCCTGCGTGAGTAGGTGAACAGGATGACACCATGTGGTGATATCCCAAATCTTGTTATCTTAGAGGCAAGCCCATTTATGGTGACAAATTTAAAATCCTAGAGGGATAAGAAAGTGACACATGGTAGTGAAAGGGCTAAGAGCTTAAGAGCCCAAATGAATGAAAAGAGGCCACATGGCCAGAAAGAGGATGATGGTGAATAAATAAGGATGAAGCTTAGGGGTAATGATGAGCTACCAAGTATTAAATGGGGTACGTAAAAGTATAATATGAGTTCACAAAAAGGGTAAATAGAGAAAACCCAAAAAAAGAGCCATGTGTTAGGGAATCCATTAAAATAAAGGACATGTTGGATACACATCTAATGAGGCATGAAATTGAAATTGATGATCTGTCTAGCTGTTAAAATTGTCAAAAGCTAGGATTTGACCACACATCCAAGTTGATTTGAAAAATTAGATCATTTCCTAAATGAATTATGAATGAGGCATGAATAATCAATTTAACCTATGCATGAGGATCAAACATGAATCATAATAAAAATATTTGCCTTAGAGAGACATGGTCCTAACTACATGAAATGTCAAAAACTGATGATCTCAATAAATCCCATTTGAATTCCATGAGGGTATTTATTCTTGATTCATTCTATCACATTTCTGACCAACCTCATGATGTAATTGAATGTAGATCATTACCAACAAGCCTCAAGTGGGCCAACCGCATTGAAGATTCCCGTAACCACCTCATGGGATGAATTTAAATTTAAATATGCACTTGAACTCCATAGGCTTGCATGCCTATTTAACAACTCTTGTAACATGAAAAGGACTGGATCTTTGTGGATTATGAAATAAGACATATAAAACCAGACCTTTTTCCTTTGATTTTCTAGGGTAACCTCTTCCCTTCTCTCATTTTAGATCATTATTTGCATACTTATTTTTTGAGTCTGATGATTGTATGAATTTCAATACAATGTTAATAAAAAGTAAAATTATGATAACTAGATTACTCTTAAGTCTATGTTGACATTTTATACACATTTTTATCGTAGTAATGCCCTTATTTATTAGTTACTCTCTATCCTATAATATTTCACCATATTCATTTGAAGTTATGCTAAGTCTAGCTCAACGGAATATTATTTTAAATGGGAATTCATTCATTTAAATAACTTTAGTTTCACTTGTGTTTGTAGAAAGCATTTTTATATTTAACTCTAATCTTTTTCTCTTTTTTCTGATGAGGTTAACTTAGGAATATAAAAATCTAAATCTAATTACTTATCCTAATTGCTTTTATACAGATTATCTCAAAAGTTTAGCATTGTTGGTGCATTGTTGCATTCTTGGTCATGATAAAACAATGAGAGGAATCAACTGGTGAAGGGAATCAAATATTAAAGGTATGAAATTTTCTAAATATCTTAGTTAGATTTAATTCTTTTGATTTAAATCATGAATACAAAGACCCTTGACATGGAATAGAGCACATTAGTTGACTAGATTACCCTACATACCAAGATTTTGGTAACCAAGACCTTAGGAGATTTATTCACCTGAGTTTAGTTTCAGGAGAGGGAGGGATTAATGGCCCCTACCTAATTATTGGTTGTGTGTTAAAATCCCCATGAACATGTTATGGCACTAGAAAGAGGGCCACCCTAACCATGATTTAAATTCATTAATTAAAATCTTATGTGAAGATACTTTAGAACCCTTATATCCCAATGAGCCCAACATTATCTTAAGCTAGATAAGAAGGATCGCCACCTATTAAAGTCTATTGGGGATAATTTGTAACTCTTAGAATTTCCTAACCATAGAATACCAAAACCAAGAGATAATAAAGTGAAAGGAAAATTTAAACCCATCCGGTTAGCTGGTAGTTTACCCATAGATGCATCTACCCATTTTATTAACCCATTTGTAATCTCTGAGTTTTTCCCAGTGGCCAACATGGCTTGGATTGGACAAGGAGGCTATTATCCTATAAATTTCCTAGAAAAGGCTAATGATTTACCTAAAAATCTAGACAAGTTATGTCCCAAGTTCACAGTAGGAGGTATCCAAATAACTAAGGAACACATCTAGGCCTTCAAGGATGCCTTAATTAGAACCCAAGTCTAACATGAGGATGTTGCATGTAGATTATTTCCCTAATCTTTGGGGGAAGAATCATATGCTTAGTATCTTAGGCTACCCATTGGATCTATTACCACATGGGTTGAGCTAGAAACAATATTTGTAAACCACTTTAGACTCCCCATTGATCCTACAGTCCTATATCATCAATTTTTAGTTACCAAAAAGGGGAAAAAATGAACCCATGAGTATGTTTAATTTCCTTCTTTCATAATTTATATCAAAATTTGAAGGACCCTTATATTCAAGCTAAAGCAGTTGCCATATAAGCCTACCTTAGGGCTCTAGATTCAATGACATCTATATTCCTTAGAAGAACCCCAACCATGATAACATCATTATCATTGGATTATAATGAAACTATCAAAATTGAGAAAAAAATGGTTCCACAAGGTTATGGACTAGGTCCTTTGCCTTCATTAGGTCAACCAGGTGCATACAACCAAATACCAATGATTAATCAGGCTCTACTACAACAACACACTCTACTAATGAATCCTATCCTAGGAGACTTGCATGTAAATCCTAATATGATTTATAAGATGAATCTAATGAATTATCAACCCAATGGTCTACCTTACATGCCTCTTAACCATGTAGTCCCCTAGTTAAATAACCAAAAATTACTCCCAGTAGCATATAACAACATTATAGCTAAACCAAAAAATAATGGGTATGTTTCATCTAGTAGCACTTAGTGAACCCTCCCATCCTATTTAAATACACAAAGCCCTATTAGTAATACTCACACTTAGGCACCCAAAGCTAGCCCATAACCTTAATTGGTTGGAAAATTTAGTATTAACATAGATTCTAAGGTATGCAATTTGAAACAATTGTTTCAGAATCTTTCTAACAAGATGACCAACTTATGTATGTAAAGACCCCATAATTCCAACCAAAATAATAGTAACAAGTCTCAAGTTAGGAATTTTAATTTTTAGATACCCAATAGGCAATAAAATTCTAGGACAAAACATGGGAATTTGCCTAGTTCTCTTGATAGTGGTAATCAAAATAAAAATGCTTCCCATTCTATGAATTTCACAAACCTATCCTTAAAAACTTAGTGTAGATTGCATAATACTTTAGACCACACAAAAACCAACTGTGTAGAATTCTTGGCTACTTCAAACATCTTCTAGAATGAGGTGGATAATATGGATATTATGTCTAATTCAAAAGATAACCAAAACCTAAAAGGTGTAAGCCCAGACATGGCATTTGTATTAGACACTTATGAATTTTCATTTGAAAATGAAAATAATTATGAATACAATCTATAATAAGTCTATGCTTTTAAACATTTCCATAGAGGGAACAATTACCAACTCAGGAGTAAGTTAGCTAGTCCATTAACCACCTTTATTCCACCAAATAACACTCAAGTTCCACCTGATGTGAATTTAGGCAATACGTCCCCTCTACCCAAAGGACCTCCTACCTCTTATCCACCTAGAAATCATACTACATATGCCTTAGATAATAATCAATCAGAGAAGTCCAAACTCAATTATGATATCATGGAAGATCTTAAGAAGACTAAGGCCAATATAACTATGTTTGAGTTGAATCAAATTTTTAATCAAATGGAATTAATCATGAAAGAGTTATCTAGTAATAAGGGAAAGAACCTATTAATGTTTCTCAGAAACATGTTGTCCTTTATAAGGAGAAGACTAAAACTCCCCCTTTCCTCTTAATAGTTAGGATATTTGGTAAAAACATACATAACTATTTGTTTGATTTAGGTACTTTAGGGAATGCCATGCCTTATGCCATTTGCTATCAGTTGGACCTAACACCTACAAATTCAAACCCATAAGGTTATCTAATTGGAAAAAAATGAAGGTAAAGTTAGTTATAGAGTTGAACAATATTCAAATGTAATTGGCTTCTAATCTGAATATTTAGAAATATATTGATATCCAAGTGGTGGATATATGGGATGCTTATGGCATGTTACTGAGTTAAGACTGGTTAAGGACTCTTAATGGCTACATAACAACTAATTTCAGCCACATGTGTCTACCTTGGTGTGGTTTTCCCAACTATATTATAATATAATGGGAACCCAAAGTGGTCCATATGATCATTAAGTATAATAGGACAAATGAGATCCTCTATGAGGAGTCTAAATTGGGAGTGTACATGCTAAATAAATAATAAGGGAGGCATAATGCCTTCTCTATTAACATCTCAATGTGAAGTAGACCCCAAAGGTGGAAGAATTGGATTTATTAGATGAAGAAGACTTCAATGAAGCACTAGAGTTGGTATCCTTCCCAGATATTGTTCCCACATGTGGTAGCCTAGAGCGTGGTGAATGCAATGAGAGAGAATAACATTTGTGTTCTCTAAAATTAATTCCAAGCCACTACATAGTAAATGATGATAGTTTGGAGCCAATTGTTCATCAAGAGGTAAATATTGTAGCAACACTACTATTCCCTAAGGTGCCAACACTAACAATGTTATCATACTTGTGGATGTTTAAATTCTATGGTTTAAAGTTTGAGAATGGATGTGGTGCTAGGGTGGAATGATCAATCTAAGGGAAATTCCTATCTATCTACTTACCATTTGTAGTTTAATTACACTAATAATATGGCTGAGTATGAAGCATTAGTCCATGGTTTGCTATTCACCCTTGGAAATAAAGTGAAGAACATCAAGTTATTGGGTGACTCTAAATTGATAGTTAAATGGGTCAAAATCCAATATTATTGCAATGATAAATGTTTATCTAGATACCATAGCTAAGTTTGGAACTTGATCAAAATTTTTGATGCTTTTGGCATTCAAATGTTGCCCAGACAAAATAATTCTGTAGTAGATGCATTAGCTACCACTATGAGTACCTTGTAACCCCCATTCAAGAATGAGAAGATTCTTAGTAGAGTTAGTCTCTACCCCTTTAGTACCTGATAACATCAAAATTTTCCAAGTCTTTAATAATGGCCCACACATACTAAAATTCATCACCAATGCTAAAGAATTTTTAGATCAAATCATTGATGAGGATGGTTAAGAAGACTTTGAATTGGAGGAAGATGAGATGATGAACTTGAAACCCAATAACATACCTAAATGGATGATCTCACTTGAAAGGTTATTCAACATAGACTATCATGAAAATGAAAATAAGTCTACCCCCATCATGGGTATGTTGCATGATCATTGCAACTTGGGTAGTGCAAATAAAATAAAGAATGTGATATTAGGCACCAATTTCACCATAGAGGAGAAGCAATATTTCATTTTAACTCTCAAGGAATTCAAGGACGTGATAGTATGGATTTATGAATATCTGAAGGTCTTCAACACTTCTATTCTAATGCATAATATCCCCCACAATCATGGAATCAAGTTATTTAGGAAAAGATAAAGGCTTGTAAATATACTACTAGAGCCCTTAATTTTTAAATAAGTACAAAAACTATTGGCAACAAGGATCATCTTCCTGGGGAGACATTATACATGGGTTGGAAACCTATTGTCAATAAGTAAAAATAATTGGGAGATCAGAATGTGTGTTTATTTTTTAACTTAAACCAAGTTTCTATAAAAGATAACTACCCCTTGCCTTCATTGGATGAGGTGTTACATATTGTAAATGGGGCCTAGATGATTTCCTTCTTCGATGGGTACTTGGGCTATAACCAAGTGGTAGTAAATCATGAAGATAAGATCAAGACAACTTTCACTAACTACCAAGTGGGGCACTTATGCATACAAAACAATGCCATTTAGCTTGATCAACATAGGTGACACCTTTCATAGGGCCATGGATATTGCCTTTAATTAACTAATGGGTAAGTGCATAGTTTTTTACAAGGATGACCTTATAGTCTTCTCCAAGAAGAGATCAAATCATGTAAAATATTTGAAAGGAGTGCTACAAAGGTGTAGAGACCATTGGATTTCATTAAATCCCAATAAATGCATATTCAGAGTGACTGGAGGTAAATTATTGGGCCACATTATATTTTATAAGGTCATTTCTATATATCATGATAGGGTGGAAGAAATCCTAAATATCCCTCAACCTAGCACCAAGAAATAATTGAAAAATTTCTTTGGCAAGATTAACTTCATGAGAAAATTTATCTCGAGTTTTGATGATACAATCAAACCACTTAATAACATGTTGAATAAGGATGCCAAGGTAAACTGGATTATTGAGGAAAAGATGGATTTTGACCAAATCAAGAATACCATTGTTAACACACTAGTTTTCATCATCTTTGAATATATACAAGCATTTTACCTTTACTCATTTGCATTGGAGCACTCTATGGACGCAATATTAACACAAAAGAAAGAGTTATGAGGTGAAATACTAGAGTCTTTCATGATCAACCCACTCAAGAATGATAAACTTAGATACTCTATATTGGATAAATAAGACTTTACCTTGATTAAGTTTGTTTAGAAGTTCAATCATTATATTCTACATAATAAGGTGTTTGATGTGGTACTTAATCTAGCCATGAAGGCATTGCTAATGCAAAATAAATTGGAGGAAAGGCATGGTAAATGGATGACCATACTCTAGGAGTTTTAACTTGAGTTATAGATAATGATTATCATCCAAGGATAATAACTTTATAGAACCATCACCTAGGTAGATCCCCAAATCATTTACCAATAATACTTAGTGCATGACATCACAAATGATAATTAGTACATAGCTATTATTGGATATTTATTGAATAATGAGTATCTTAGGCACCTGAATTCCATGCAATGTAGGGCACTATGCTTGAGAAGTAACCATTCCATGATCAAATCTAGCATTCTCTATATAATAATCCATGAAGACATATATCTGAGATGCCTAAATAAGGAGGGAACAACTATAGTACTCAGAGACTTCCATGGGAAATATAGAACTAGGCATGGTTTAGGAAGTACTAAAACTCATCAAATACTAAGTACATGTTACTATTAGCCACATATTTTTAAGGATACTCACCTACATGTGAGGAATTTACATACTTGACAAGTCACTTCGTCATATGAATGTACTCTAGCAATGTCACTATTGTCGATCATTAAGGCTCGACCCTTTACCAAGTGGGGACTAGACTTCATGGGTGACATCAATGCAAATTTCTCTACTAGCCACAAATTTATCTTAACAATGATGGATTACTATACTCATTAGGGTGAATCCCAACCATTAAAAAATTTCACCACAAACATAATCATTCAATTCTTGGAGGAAAACATTGTTACAAGGTTTGGTATGCACACCACACTGGTGTGTGATAATGGCCATGCTTTCTCCTCCTTTAAATTAATTGAATGGGCTTATGATTATTAGGTAACTCTCAAGTTTTCTTTAAATTATTATCCATAGGGTAATGGGTTGGTGAAATCAACCAACAAGAATTTTTTGAGTATAATCAAGAAAATATTATAAAGAAACCCAAGGGAGTGACATAATGTGCTTAAATTTGCTTTGTGGTTAGACATAACTAGGATCAAATTGGCTTTAAGGAACTCACCCTATCATTTGGTGTATGGCTAAAATTTTATCTTCCCAACTAACCGAAGAATCCTAACCTTGTTTTTCACTAAAGAGCACTTGGGAATTGATGACCCAATAGATGTCTTCCTCTTGAACATCATGCTAACCTTGTTATACTTTAATAAACATCAAGAGGTAGTCAAATGTTGGATTGACAAAAGGGATAAAGTAAAGAATTTCAAATCTTAGATCTAGCCCTTTTAAAAGGATATGACTCATGAACAAAAGGGACAACATGCAAAATTTGATGTATTATGGCTCAGTCTCTACCAAATCTATAAAATCCTAGGCAAGAATGCATTCTACCTATGGTGTCTTATTGGCGAGGATGTCCCATTACCTGCCGATGGATAATTCATAAAGCATTACTTCCAAGCTTTAGTGTCTTGAAAGCCCCTGTAAATAACTTCTCTTTTGCTTTTTGTTTTTATTTCATGTTCTTTATTTTTAGCTTAGGTTTTGATTAATTTGTTTTCTATTTTTCATCTTCATTGGGTTTGTCCCAACTATTTTTGGCATTGTGTTTACTTTGATGATTATAAGAATGAATTGGTAAGATGTTGTAAAGATAATGGAAATAGTGCTCAGAGAGCGTATTTGCAAATTTTACTTGAAAATTTTGTGTGAAACTAACATTATTACTTTGATAATTTCTTAAGTTCTAAAGGTCAATGATTCATAATAGGAATTATGAATTTAATAACAACTATATTCTTGTTTGAATCCATCTAATGCACTTAATGAAATATATTTATACAAATGTAGCATTATTCTGATTTTGGTTTGTTGTAAGTTTTCATAGATTGGTTAATTTCCTTTTACCCATGGTTTGGTCCCTAACCCTTATAGATAAAATTGTAAAATATCTTTTCAAAGGGATTGAGTTAAAATATAAGATATAAAATTATCCTCAAAAGGGTGATCTCGACAACCTCCACCATTGGATTTTTGGATTGGTTGGCCATGGAACAAGGCCTTTAGAAGGGACTAAATGTATCTTTATTAGGGATATGAATGCCTAACTATCATTAGAGAAATGCCCAAACCACTTCCCCTTAATCTGAATTGTAAAATCTTTTCCTTTAGCAATTTTGGCCTTATATAAATCTGAATCACTACTTGTGAATGCAAAACAAAGGAATAAATAACTTGGTCACACACATAGATGGTTTTGATAGGATCATAAATTAGTATGTCACTTTTTATTATAAAACTTAGTACCTATTAAATTATTGTTTATTCTAAGTAATAGCTTGCAACTAATGTATTTTCTTCTTGTGAAATAGAGATTCTAGATTCTCAAAATACTCAGGAGTATTTCCTAGGAGTCTCCATTTGTTGTTGTCTAAAATAACATGCCCCATTTTTGGTATAAAAATGGGGATCCTATTTTTATTCTGAGTTTGATATTATACTTCCTAGAAGTTTTGTGGTTTCTTTTTTGAATCGACCTTCTTGGGAGTCCATTCTTTTAGATGTAGAGATTTAAATATGAATGTGCTTCATTGTTTTAGCCAAGATTATAAAATTAACTCTGCATTGTAAAACATTCAACATGTAAATTCACATCTTAGGTTTCTTCAATTTTAATAACTGAATTCACATCAATCTAATAATTTTTAGTCTACTCTTTTTTTAAAACACATTTTACAGCTTCTTTTCAGGCTATTTGAACTTGGGTTTGTGTAAATTATCTAACTATTGCAAAGTTTATTATTCATTTTCTTGTGTGATTTTGTCCATTATTTTCTTTTAGTTTAGAATGGCTAAATGCTTATAACGTTTTGCCTCTTAACTTAGTCAATTTTCATGTAAATGGATTAAATTTTCTTTTAAATCAAATGAAATGGCTAAGTTTATGCATTGATTCATTTTATCCTTAGTCATTTTTTTGGCTTTAGACTTAGTCATTTTAATTCTAATATTCATGGTCCTTTGTTTTCAAATAGTTATCCATTTTTTTAACCAATTCACTGACTAGGTTCCATTATATTGTGCATATAGGTGTTTTGATGCTTCCTAGAGCCATGCCTATTCAAAAGGGATTTTCAACACTTTTTTTAATTTCACAAAAGTTGCCCAGAGCCATGTGTCACTTTTATACTACTTCAAAAGACTTAGTTGATTCTATAAAATAACTCCTAGTGCCACATGTGAATCTCCCAATAGTCCTAGGCCCATTTGAAATGCATTTTAACACTTAGTCAAAAAAATTCAAAGTTTCCTACTGGGGTGATGATGTCAAGAGTGCTTTGGGTTAATGGGCTAGCATGATGATGCCATGTGGCATATTACTAATACCCCACTATCTTAGGGATGTTCATACCTATGCAAAGTTGTAGGGATAATATGTTAGTGGGATGATCCATGAGGCATATTCCTACTGGCCTACTAACCCAATGATTTCCATGTAGGCCAAGAGCAATGTTAGAACCCCAGGTGAGTGGGTGAATGGGATGACACCATGTGGTGACATCTTAGATCCCATGATCTTGGAGGCAAGCCCATTTATAGTGATAAAGGAAAAATATTGGAGGACCAAGAAAGTGACACATGGTAGTCAAGGGGATGAGAGCTTAAGATCCCAGATGAATGAAAATATGCCATGTGGTCAAGAAGAGGATGAAGGTGAATAAAGAATGATGAAGCTCGGGGGTGTCAATGAGCTGCCAAGTGTCAATTGGGGCTCATATAAGTAGAAATCAAGTACACAACAAGGGAAAAACAAAGAGAAACTAAAAGAGATCCACATGGAAGTGAACCCATCAAAATGGAAACATTGGATGCACAATCATCAAGGCATAAACTTAAAATTGATGGCCTGTCTGGCTGTTAAAATCATTAGAAGATAGTATTTGACCATGCATCCAATTTGATTCGTAGAATTAGATTATTACCTAAATGAATTATGAATGAGGAAAAAATAATCAATTTGACCTATGCATGAGGATCAAACATGAAGCATAAAATAAAAAATATTTACCTTGGAGAGACATGGTCCTAACTACATGAAATGTTAGCAATTAATGATCTCAATACAATCCTAAATTAATTCCATATGGGCATTGGTTCTTGATTTGGTCCATCACATTTCTAGTTGTCCTTATGATTCAATTGAATGGGGCTCATTCCCAACAAGATTCAAATGGGCTAGCCACATCGAAGATTAATGAAATTGCCTCATGGGATGCATTTAAATTTGAATATGTATTTGAATTTTCATTGGAACTCTATAGGTCTGCATGGCTATTTAAGAACAACTCTTGTACCATGAAAAGGGATGGCTCTTTATGGATTGTGAAAGAAGATATATAGGACCATACCTTTTTCCTTTACTTTTATAAGATAATCTCTTCTCTTCTCTCATTTTAGATCATTATTTACATATTTATTTTCTGAGTCTGATGATTGTATGAATTTTAATACATTGTTAATCAAAAGTAAAATTCTGATAACTAGATTATTGTTAAGTCTATGTGGGCATTATCTATGAATTATTATGGTAGTAATGTCCTTATTTATTACATTAGTCTCTTTCCTAGACTCTTACACCATATTCAGTCAAAGTTATTCTAAGTTTGGACCAACTAAATATCAATTTAAATGAGAATTCATTTAGTCAGATAACTTCAGTTTCACTTGTGTTTGTATCAACCATTTTTCTCTCTAACTCTAATATTTTGCTCTTTTTTATGATGAGGTTAACTTAGGAATAACACAATATAAATATATCAAAGCAATAATATTTCCATAGTCCATATATTATGTATGGATTTTTGGTTAAAACTATGTCAATTTTTTTAATCAACGTTTCGGTTCACAGTCCATGAACCATCCTCAGGATGAGAGAATGAAAAAGTTATTTTTCATTCTCTCATCTTGATGGAGTGTGAATTGAGACATTGATTAAATTTTTTTGATATAGTTTTAACTAGAAATCAATACATACTTAACCTAAATCTAATTACTTATCCTGATTTATTTTATACAAATTATCTCAGTAGTTTATCATTATTATTACAATGTTTCCTTCTTAGACATGATAGTGCACATCAGCTGATTGGGTTACCCTGTGTATCAAGATTTGGTAACCAAGACCTTGGGGAGACTTGTTCACATGAGTTTCCTTTAAGGAAATGGAGGGATTAACAACCCATACCTATTTTTATGTTGTGTGCCAAAACCTACCTTAATAGATCTAATCACTCTAATCTATAAATAACATAACCACTATAGATGGATAAGGCCCAAATAATAGTTTATAACAATCCAACTTGAGTGTTAGTCCATGATGTAATAAATTCCATGATATCACAACAATCCATAATATGATAAATATCCATGATAATCTAATAAATTTGGAGTATAGATCAATGTTTGATTACCTAGAAGGAATGAACCTTTGTTCATGCTCCTTGTCATATATGGAGTGAGTATAGTAGTCTTTGTAGATTGTGCCTTTTAGTTTTACATTAGTACCATTGTTATGTAATCTATATATAATGGTAATACTAATGTATAGAATATTAAACCAAATATATATCTAAACCATATATTATGCCTAAGATCTAGATAGGTTTTTCATGACCTAAGTTTGGAGGACATGTTTCCATAACATGCCCCCACTATCATGTGGAGAATCTAATAACTATGTACAAATGTGGAGGACATGTTTCCAAAACATGACCCCACTATAATATAGATGTGATAAGTACTAGATAACTATGAATATGTGGAATCCATGTCTCTAAGACATGTCCCCACTAATATTCCCCCCTTTGGGGAGGAGGGGAAATAAAATTTGCTAATCACCTCATCCTAAAAGGAATAAGTGGCATTGTCATGTATCTAAATGTATAATAACCAATTTTACCTTGGTAGTATGGGTATGAGAGAATGCAACATTGTGTAGGTAACACCTGTGATAATATTTGTGTGTAAGCAATTTTTTTTTTTTTTTATATATTTATTAAAATATTTCCAAATTGGTATAATGTGAATAGGTTCATCACCTAGATTCCAAAGTAAATCACCATTTTGAAATTGGTCATATGATAATCAAGATATGTGCATTTGAATTTCTTATAGAGGTTGTGTATTAAGAGTTTTGAATATAAATTTAAATTCATTTGTGCTTTGATCCTTTTTAAAATTTGAGCTCTAAGTAGAAAATACAATGCTGCATAGTAGAACCCCATGACCACTACGATTTGAAGTGCTTCAGACAACCCTAGCCAGCCAAGATTTTGACAAGTTGGTAAGTAAGTTTAAATTTGAATTGAATGGTAAAGTTAAAATTTTGAAATTTTTTCCTTTGTAACAAAACATTTTGGTTTTTAAGGGTTGACAAACACTTTCATCAAAATTTGGCACAGTGGCATTTGGGCTTTGATGCTAGCATCCAATTTGTGATAAAATTTTGACATTTCTATCCTACATCGACTCTAGCATATGATATTATTATCTTTATATTTTTACGAGTTTTAACTATAAAATATGTGTATTTCATTTTTGGAATTCCATGATTAATAACTATTTTTACTTATTTTACTTGCAAAAAGATGTACATATTTAAGAATTTGAATTTTAGCATGGCAAACATTTTTATGCTTTGGTAGAGTTAGGGTTGGATGTGATTGACCAGTTCCTCTAGTTTTATGGGATGATGCATGGTGTAATGATGGTTACACATAATGGTAGGTAGGGTCTAATAGCCATTATTATTCTTGGTTATAGTTTCCCATCCTGGTGTCATACCTATAACACAAGGATATGTAGGGGGATATGGAGGTGGTGGTATTCCTATGAGCATATCACCCATATATATGGTGGCTATTAGATCCACATGTAAGTACCTTACTTTTGAATTGTTGTATTTGATTGACATAATATTTGGAATGATAAATGTAACTGATTTGTATTTTATATTTCTTGTGTGTAGGCAATCAGAAGTGGGATACCATGGTAAGCCATGTTGTGTAGGCTCTCACTCAGAGTGTACCCATGGATATATATAGTGAGGAATTTATTGAGAGAGTTGTTGATATAATGAGTGCCCATGTACCCTTTTTTGATCTAGTAATGAGGGTAGTGGCTACATATCACATTGTAGTGACTGAGCAGGAGGAGCTTTGTGTAGAGTTAGATAGATGAGATATCCCATAGTGTATTTCTATGAATATTATGTAGGTTTTTATTGAGTCATATGATACTCTGCATCATGATCATGAAGAGATAGTGCATTGACTAGGGGCATATGAGGAGAGAGTACATGAGTTGTCTTGGGAATGGGGGCCCACACTAGACCCAGGTGCTTCCACATTGAGTGGCATGAGGGGGTGGATATAGATAGTGATGATTAGTATACACCTAGGGATATGCCTCCAACATATGATTGATATTATTATTTGTATAAACTCTATACTATTTTGATATGTATATATATGACACTTGTTCACATGGTTGATTTTGCTTCAAATGGATGTGTAATGCTAAATTATATGTTACTTTATGTATGATTTAATTGAATTTGTATCTAGACTATATATATGCATATGGTAAAATTGTATAACAAATATTTCAATTTAATGAAATGCTTGTATTTTAGGTATAATAAATTAATCACTATATGCAATGAAATATTATTGGAAATATGAAAATTTGACTGTAATGATCATGTGGTAATGAAATTATTGGTTTTGTTTTTGTCACTAACTCTAAAAAATATATAAAAATATCTTGAGAATCTATATGCATTCATTTTGGTACCCATATCTTTTGTGTAGGTATACCTTCTCCACGTGCCTCTTTATGAAGGACCTGATTTACCAATGGTTCCTTGATAAGAGCAATGTGGGAGAGATCAATCCTTGTACAAGGTACACTAGAAGAAAAAATAATACAAGTTTCACTTTTATTTATATGAAATTTACTTGGAAATTTAATTGTATCTCTAAACAATGCATTTGTTACAACCACTTTCTTAGGCATTTCACATGTATTTTCATTTTTCCATTCAAGCAAAGGAGTAGAAGAAGTAGTACATGCATTTTTTTTATTAAAATTTTTAGAAAGATAATTAGTTTTGCTATATTAATTTGAGTGATCCAAAGAAGGAATAAGAGTTTCAAAATTAGCATCACTTTGACAAGAAGGAACACACTACATTTCTTCAACACTTTCATTATTAGAAATAAGAGAGAAAATTTCAATTTTTGATACATCTAGAGAATGTATAGAAGTTTGACTTGCAACCTTATGAATGTTAACCTCTTGCTTATCTATGGTATTATTTTTTTTCAAGGAACTAACAAAATGTATTTTTATTGAATTTTTAGACCCTTAATCATTGGAAAAATAAGAAACATGATAACTAGGATCTATATATCCAAGAGGAATATTATTATACTCATAGCCATATGAAAGGATACTATGATCATTACCATGTTTATTATACTTGTATTTTCATCATTAAATTCTTCATTGTCAAGTTATAGGAAAAATAAGTGGTGTTAGCCTATTTTTAATTTGTTGTAAGATATTCATATGAAATACATTGATCATCAGGAAAATTAAATAAACAATCCAAAGGGTGGGTCTTTGTAGTCCCTTGCATAAGAAAATACATAATAAATTCAACTTTGTACCCAAACACAAAAATAGAAATCAAAATGCCTAGAGAAAATATATGAATAAGCATTCATTAAGTGATGAGTAAGAAATTAGATTTAAAACATAAATACAAAAACCTAAAATAAACCTTTTAAAGAAGGAGAGAACCTTAATATGCTAAATAGGGTTTTAGTTCAACAAACATAAGATAGTTTCACCTAAATGTTTTATATTTTTTGGGTTTTTTTCACAAACACACTTAGGATTTTTTTTTTGAAAGGAGTAGTATTATATTCAAAATTACATTAAAATACAACCAATAATACAAGTTTACCTCATTTAGTATATACAATAAATAGTATCAAATATAGTGCCACCAAGGGATAAAAAAGTCATATCTTGTTTGAAGTTTGGATCTGAGATATGAAAATGATTTAGAATATTTTTAGGACATTTATAAATCTCTAAGATATGATCACTCTATGTTTTTGACTATTTTCACCTATAAAATACTTGCATCAACCATAAACAATTTGTTGATGTAGATGTCCAACTTTATCATACGTGTCTAGCCTAAAATATAAATAAAAGTGGATCAAAAATCGCATTAGACCTAAATCATAACTTTTGTGCCTATTTGGTACCTATAAATATGTTTATTTATGTGTGAGATCCATCAAATAAGAAAAACCCTAATATTATTGCCTTTAACCTCTGATAACTTGGTAAAATAGGGTTAACACATGAGTTGAACTAACCCTAGCAACCCTCGATGTTATTAATTAATGCCTACATAGCCAATGCTCAAAAGAGGGCCTTAAACTTGTATGTGATTCTCCCTCCTAGGCATGTGTGTGGAATTTTAACTATGAAGCAATATGCTCTTTCTCATATAGTAACCCTTGGTACAAATAATGTAAGAGTATAATGACTTTTTGAGTGCTTCAAATATATAATATAGTACTTTAGTGTAGTTTGATATCTTGTAATATACAATACTTTATAATTAGAACTTGCTTGATCCAATTTGATAGATGATGTAATTAGACCATAACCTTTGTATATATAGGAATCTCTTGATTTTTAATTAGGACACAGTGGCACACAAAAATTAAATAATAAGAAGAAAAAAGTGGACAAAGCAAATGGTCATGAAGTAAAAGATATAAAAAATGATAAAATGATAAGTTTGGATACTTACATCATTGTTGAACACTTGTATCAATGTAAGAGTCCAACATAGGTGCAAGTGTCTAGAGGATAAAAACATAGGGATAATAGAAAACACATGTGGAGATCCTCATGATACATTAGATAAAATATAAACTACAACATATAGTCTCAAAGGGGTAGATAAATCAAGTGAAATAATATGGAACCAAAGAGGTCCACATGAGACCACACCACTAGATATCTAATTCTTAGTCAAAATATGTATATATGCATAAGGCTATACAAATCATGTTTTTAACAAATATGGGTATCTAAACTACCCAAGGTTATCTACCATCACTTTTTAATTACCTATCTAGATCAACTATCAATATTAACTCATATCATTTATCCCCATGGTATCCATTGTAGTTCTTAGATTCATATGGTTATGTGTGTCTTGATCATACTATTTTATTATTTAGAATACATGGACATGGTTTATGAAAACTTGTGACTATCTTACTAGCAATCCATGATGGGTGCACATGTATATTATGGGTTATGGGTTACACATACCACTTTTTGAATATTTAGTGTTGGTTTTCTTCACCCTTCATGTGCTTATGTAATTTAGTCTTGGTTTTGTCTTAGATTTTTTGAGATGATCTTATCATTTTTAGGCATAGTGGATTGTAGGAAGTTGGAAACAAAATCAAAGCTAGGATCAATAGATTTGGTAACCTTTATTTTCTTATCCACCATCTATTAGAAATAAGGAGAAGGTGGGCTACCTAAATAAATAATCATTTTTGTGTGAATAGAAATGACAAGAGAAATAAGAGGATGAATTTTTTGAGTGGAGACATTAGAAAATCTTGAATTAAAAATTATTTTTAGCGACAAAGTGGAAGGGTGAGGCAAAGAAGAGACATGAGGTAGAGATGGAGTTAGATAGTGCATGTGTTGAGGATATGGGATGAGATGTAAAAATAACACATGTGGTGGAGAAGGTGACCTAGAAGGAGGTGATGGTATGATGGGTAGGGACATGGAAGATACCAATGGTACCTAAATATTATCCATGCCATAAATAATATATTATTGATTTGTGTTATCAAATAATAGTGAAGGATTTACATCTATGGATATAGTGTCCATAGATAGCTGCAATGAAAGAGATAGATATATTTTGATTTAAAACTTCTTCCTTAGTGTTGAATCATTATCAAAAGTTTTATTTAGAATTTACTTCTTGTTTGGGTCTTCACCATCTCCTCCATCTAATGGCTTTGAATTTCCTCTTCCATCCATAATGGTAAGTTGAGAGGATGAGGAGGAGGTTGCATACACATTATATTTTCAAACTTTTATTGATTAGTAACACTATGCATCTTGTAATAACCCATCGAGTCTCACTATCTCTGAGTATACACCCTAAGGGGTGTACTAGGAAAGGGGTGGGTAGAACATTGGTGATTCATAGGATTGTTAACCCTTTTTCCACTTATTATCTACACACTTGTCTCTTGAAAACCTTATCCCTAATCTTGTTCTTCTCTATTTCACACTCTCTAGTCATTTACCACCTTTTATCCCCCTTTTTTTAACCTTGACCCCTTTTTGATTGTTCACTATACTAGGTTGACCCTATTAACTTTGTATAGTTTTTAGCCTCAATTTCTTGTACTAGGTCGAATGGGTCAACCCTATATAGTTTTGAGTAAAATTTACTTAGGGTCTAGGTTGAATCTTAGCTGACCTAATGAATTATTGTTTGAAACTATGCTAGGTTGACTAGGTCAACTCTATCAGCTAAAATTTTGAAAAGGGCTTAGGTTTAAATCTGCCTATATATACAAGTTAATTTAATAATTATTTAGAGAAGAGAATAATATGTAAGATCTATTGCACATTTTATTATCCACCATTCTACTTGAAGAATAAGCTTGGGGTTTCATACTTTATTTATAGATATGGATCTTGTCTTGTGGATAAGTCTTTTGGATGCATTGATATGTTGTGTAGCCTAGATTGGATTTGTTCTTATCATTCTTAAACACCATAATAACCTCTTGTAAATCACCTTAGCCAAGGGAGAAATTGAGGCTTAATGGGTTCATCTCTAAAGGTAAGTATTCTTAACTTTATTCCTCTTTTGTAGGAGTAGATAAATATGCATTTTTACTTATCTTCCATGAATTAGGATTATATATATATTGATGTGAGTATATGTATCTTATGAATATTTACTTTTATTTGTTTTTAATCCTCACTTTGTGCCATAAGCTTTGGTGAGCACTAGATTATATTTTACTTTACTTGTTATTAGTTTAGTGAGATATCAAAATATAGGACTCCCTTAAGGTTATTACATGATTGTTATTGATTGGAGGCTTTGGAACCCTCCCTAGAATAGTGTATCATGGTAAAATATCCCCTAATTGGGTCTAGTAGATCCCTATATTGGTCATGTTTTTGATTATCTAATGTGTCCCCAATCAGAAGTGTATGGTATTCTAAATTTTCTCTGAGTTAGTACTAATTTATGGACAAAATGAATATATGATTACATACATTCTAGTGAACCTGATGTGAATCTAACACTTACAGGTTTTATTTCACATTTTTCATTATTTTATCATTTTATTTCTCTATATTTGTAATACTGGGTTGATAGTGTCAATATAGTTCTAACTTATGTGCTTAGATTTAACACAGTCACATCAATAAAACTCTATTTAATCAATGTATGTTTTTTATTAGGTATATGCTACTAGGTTGACTCTATCAACTTTGTACATTTCTAAACATCTAGTTCAGGTTACTAGGTCAACTCTATCAACACAGTACACTTTTAGACTTTTAGATCAGGATACTAGGTCGACCATGTCAACTCTCTACATTTACAGACTTCTAGAAAACATGCTAGGTCAAACCTATCAACATATTACATTGTATAGGTTTTCAGCAAATAGCGAACTATAAAGCTAGGTCGACCCAAACGACACAGTTGGTAGAATTTTTAATTATAAATCAGGGTACTTCAACAACAATCTTATTTTTATCTACATCCTTCAACCCATCAAAGTTCCTTTATATCCTTCTCTATCATTTATATTATTCATTATAGTTTTATTTTTCATAGTTTTTAGTCTTTAAAACTACCCCTGTATAGTTAACTAAGTTGACCCTAATGGTGTAGTTTTGTATTTTGTTTGAAAAACTAGGTCAACACTATCAATGTAGTTCTTTTTCAAACCATTTCTTTCATAGTAAAAAAGTGACACTATTGACTTTGTTATGTAATCTCTACATACATTATCATTTGAATAGACACTATAATATATTTTGAAGTTGGAATTAACACTTATATGTTATTAATTAGCTCACACTTTTATTTTTTATTTCTTGCATGCTTAGAATAGATCACATATGTTATGGTGTGGAGCTAAAAGCTTCACCTTGTTGCAAATAGAAGGAGGATGCTGAGTATGTAGTCACCGGCATCAGCAAGCCACAACCGACATCAGTCAGGGATCAATGTACAGCAACTGGCATCAGCAGGATATCGGCCAGCATTGGTCACCTCTAGGAAGGCAGGGATCGATGTCGATCACCTGTGGTGATCAGAATTGTTGTTGATGAACAGTCAGTTAAGTGAACGGAGAGTTTGCATGATGAAGACCAGTTCGAGTCTTTAAGCCACTTGTCTAATTATTGTATGCATGAGATCTATATAATAGACTCATGGGCTATATTGTTAAGTGAAGAACTATGTATAACTCAAGTGTGGAGCTTGGAGAGTTCTTCCCATGGTGGAATCAAATAGGATTCCTCATGTATGTAAGATCAGGATTGATATGCAGGGTGTTGCAGGATCATGGTGGAGATCTACATGTGATAAGTAAGATCAGGTTGGTCTGAAGGGGTGTATGTGCGAGGGTCAAAAGGAGATTGATGGGGGAGCAGGATCCAAGGTGACAGCAATACATCAAGGAGTAGGGTCATGGTGAGATCTACTTGGAGTACCGGTTCGTACTCAGTTGTACTGGACGTACAATGAGGTGAACAATAGCTTGTGTTAGCTGTGTGTTGTGATCTATGGGAGAAGATTACTTAGGTGGAAAGATTACTTGGAGCCCTTGAGGAGGAAGCCTCACAGAGGTGGAAGAAGACTGTGATCTCTTTATTGTAATTTCCTTTGTAATGAGTTGAATACAATTATGTGTTACCTCTCATATTCTGTGTGTTTTCTCATTGATAGTTATTTGTTCTTCTGGTTATTTCCACATGTTTAAGTTGCTTATACAAAGGTAATCATGTGTGATCTTAAATCTGACAAGTTGTGTCAGAGCTTTGGGGAACTTAGGTCCTATCAAATGGTATCAGAGCTTTTGGTTGGGTTGACTAACAGGTGGTTCAGATCTAGTTAGTGTTTGTTGATTACAGGTCACTCTTAGGGGTTTCAGATTGAGTGGGAGTATAGCAATGGTAAAAGAAGGTAAGCTGAGAATGAAGAAATTTAGGCACAAGATTAACACCACAAGGAGTGTGGTGGGTAGTCTTCAAGATTGAGCTTGAAGAGGAATACAAGCCAGGATGCAGATTAGATAGAGTACTGGTATGGGTACAGGTGCAGCTATTTATCTCCAAGTGGGAGATTGTTAGGGTGTGGAGCTAAAAGTTTCACCTTGTTACAAATAGAAGGAGGATGCTGAGTATGGAGTCACCAGTGTCGACAGGCCACAACCGACATCGGTCAGGGATCATTGTACAACAACCGGCATCGACAGGATATTGGCTGGCATCAGTCACCTCTAGGAAGGTAGGGACTGACGTCGGTCACCTGTGGTAGTCAGAACTGCTGTTGATGAATAGTCAGTTAAATGAACAGAGAGTTTGCATGATGAAGACCAGTTCGAGTCTTTGAGCCGCTTGTCTAATTATTGTATGCATGAGATCTATATAATAGACTCATGGGTTGTATTGTTAAGTGAAGAACTATGAAGAACTATGTAGAACTCAAGTGTGGAGCTTGGAGAGTTCTTCCCATGGTGGAATCAAGTAGGATTCCTCATGTATGTAACATCAGGTTTGATATGCAGGGTGTTGCAGGATCATGGTGGAGATCTACATGTGATAAGTAAGATCAAGTTGGTCTGTAAGGGTGTATGTGTGAGGGTCAAAAGGAGATCAGCGAGGGAGCAGGATCCAAGGTAACAGCAATACATCAAGGAGTAGGGTCATGGTGAGATCTACTTGGAGTACCAGTTTGTACTCGATTGCACTGGACGTATAATGAGGTGAACAACAGCTTGTGTTAGCTGTGTGTTGTGACCTATGAGAGAAGATTACTCAGGTGGGAAGATT
This sequence comes from Torreya grandis, assembly GCA_037957365.1. Taxonomy (NCBI): domain Eukaryota; kingdom Viridiplantae; phylum Streptophyta; class Pinopsida; order Cupressales; family Taxaceae; genus Torreya; species Torreya grandis. The sequence goes on along the minus strand of JARHVA010000288.1, from coordinate 614,479 downwards.
ACTTGGAGCCCTTGAGGAGGAAGCCTCACAGAGGTGGAATAAGAGTGTGATCTCTTTATTGTAATTTCCTTTGTAATGAGTTGAATACAATTATGTGTTGCCTCTCATATTCTGTGTGTTTTCTCATTGATAGTTATTTGTTCTTTTGGTTATTTCCGCATGTTTAAGTTGTTTATACAAAGGTAATCATGTGTGCTCTTAAATATGACAAGTTGTGTTAGAGCTTTGGGGAACTTAGGTCCTATCAACATAGTCTACTTAGGTGGTTTTTCAATATACCATTTAATTTTACTATTTTCTCTTTTATGCACACACTACCAAATCACAAAATCTTAAAACACATTTTAAATTGTCTACCCAAGGCCTACCTACTTAGATTTCATTACCAAGGGGGGAGCCAACTTGGTTTAATTTCCAAGTATAAACATGTCATTAATGGTATATTTTGGCTAATCACCTAACACCCTTATCACTACAGTGTGTGAAGTGAGGGGCTAGACCATAATACCAAGCCAATACCATTACCAATATATATCCCTTTTAACCCAAACATCTTAAAACCATCCTTAGCTTGATTTTTAGTTCCTTGATTACAAACAACTCCCTATCACATCTAAAATCATATTATAATAATCTAACAACATTCAAGATGATCATTTAGTCAACTTTTACTTTCCAATTTGATTTCTTGCTCTTTGATCAATTGTATGTTGTATTGTAAAAAATTGCATTAGCTAAGGTTGGTGCAAGGTTTTGTGCTATGTACCTCAATTGGATCAACCTCATTGATATAATTTATTGTGCATTTCTTTTCATTTATTATTTAAAAAAATACTTGTAAAATTTTTCCTATTTTAGTACACAATCATTCTGCTCAACTCTGTATACTTTTTTAGCCTCTGTTTCTTGTACTAGGTTGATCTTGTCAAATTTGTACACTTTTTTAGCCTCTATTTCTAGTACTAGGTTGACCCTATTGACTCTATACACTTTTTTAACCTTTGTTTCTAGTACTAGGTCGACCCTATCAACTCTATACAATTTTCAGACCCTATTTTCTATACTAGGTTAACCAAGTCGACTTTGTATAGTTTTATATCACTTCTTATTTCCTTATTTTTGCATCTCTCTTTCCTTGTTTAGTCCTTATCCTTCATCATAAACTTCTTGTTTGAAGATAAAACTAAGTTGAATTCAATAGATATTATGAGTTTTACCAACCCTCATAGGGTCTCCCATAAGTAGAGCATGACTCCTCTCCTAGATGAGAGTAATGTTCATATAACAAACAAAACATATACATGGTTGAGACTTGAGATAACATATTGGTTCATTGTTAAGCCTAAGTGTTATAGTCACTCTTGTCTTTAGTTATTTATCTTTCTTTATCCTAAGCCTACAACTAATTCATGTGTATCAATCTATAACTCATGATTGGTCATTCCAAGTCAATATGGAGGAGGAATCTTAAAAATCCTTAAAAACATTAAAAAGCCAAATCATTTAATAAAAGGCAAAAACATTTCAAAATTCTTAAAAAGTCAAATCAAACTAAAAGATGTGATTCAGAACACATCTCTTTCTTCTAATTGAATCTCAAAATCTAAATTTGGCCTCATGATAGATCCAAGGTCCATTGGGATGTGGTAGGCTAGTAGATTAGAAAAGGAGAATAAAAAAATCTTTTAGTGCTACCTACTTTCTCATGTAAGCACCTAATTTGCACAGTAGATCAATGAATCTATAAGGGATCCTAAGGAATAGGGAACACATCATGGGAAGGTAGGTCTATTTTAATTTTCCTGTAACAATCTCCCTTTATGAGTTGATCTTAGTAGCATTATTATTTGCCTACACAACTTTGTGTCTATAAAAAACATGTTTCCTTTATACATTGATGGTCACTACTCACTTAGTGTCTTCTCATAAGATGCCTAAGTTATGATTTTTACATTCCCTTTTTCATGCCCTACATTCCTCATATTTCTTCTTCAAAAATATTGTTTTGTTCACTGATCACTCCCTTAGGGATTTTATTTGTGAGTTGCATTGTAAGACCATGGATATGATCTATACTTCCTCACAAATTACCATAATTTCACATTCCTATTCCCAACATCCCCTTGTTACCATATTTTCAAATTTATTCCACATCATTAGCGTTCCCTTTGTGAATTTAAGTGTAAGACCATGGATAGGACCTTGCCTTTCTCATAATATTTTCCAATAATCCAGGTCACAATCAAAAATTACATGTGTCAAATATGAGATAAGATGTGATTGATTATGAAGTTACACATAATTTACATGCTTACCAACTTGATTTAGTATTTTTTATGCTTACCTCTTTAATCTTTCAATTTTATCTTCTTATTTTCTGATTACATGTAAGAATCTAACCATTTATTGAAATTTTCTTATTTCCTAGCTTGAATTAGTATGATAAATTTAATACTAATTTTTCCAAAAAAAAATTTATCTTATACTTCCCCATGTGATTTAGTATGATTGATTAACTTAATTTATTTGTTTTAATACCATTTGTTATTTTACAAATTTTCACTTTATTACATTATTTTCATACTTCCCAACATGATTTAGTGTGATTATACTTATTTTAATTTGATACCAATCTTTTGCTTATTTAAAAAAATATATTTTTACCATCTTGATTACCAACCTTTGGTTTTCTATACTTAGTAATTTTCTTGTTATTACACATTTCCCAACATGAAATAGTGTGTAGTACATTTTTGATTGATTATATTTTACTACATCCTTTTTACCTATTTATTTTTAACCATGCATGTGTCCTACATAAAGCTAGAAAAGAAACCACAACTCATATATTTCCCATAGCATATACAACAAAAAGGTAAATACATGTGATAAAAAGAAATATATCCAAGCATCCACAACCACAACCATAATTCAAACCCATAAAATCAACATCCAACTACCAAAATGAGACATATATATATATATATATATATATATATATATATATATATATATATATATATATATATATATATATATATATATATATATATATATATATATATATATATATATATACATATATATACATATATACATATATACATATATATACATATATACATATATATACATATATACATATATATATATATATATATATATATATCATGAGTTTTAATACAAAAATATAACCACATACATAACTCTAACTCTATGGCTGGGCCCCATCATGCCTATCTTGTGGCCTAGCCATGTAGCCCATAAATGCCTTAGTTTGACTCCTCTAAATAGAGTGCTATAAAGAGGCTATCTAAGATATCAGTCCTAATACCTACCCTAATAGATGATCCACCTAGGCCTATACCTATCCTAACTAGGTTAGGGTCACTAGATGTGCCACTTTCTCCTAGGCTTGTATCTATCCCATCTATGTCATGATAACTAGATACATGGATTTCTCTTGAGTTAGGGCCTACCATGCCTATGCCTCTCTTATACCCACCCATACTAGTAGAGGCATCCCCTCTTTGTGTACCTATAATTTCCTCACAACCTCTCTTACACGTATAAACTAGCTCACTTGAGCTAGGGTAGATGGTACCATGGGATCCTCAAGTGTGGTAGTGTCATATGGCATCATTAACTCATCTAAGATATCATGGAGTACTCCCCTCACTATGGACCCCCATCTAATCACCTCCTCCTTTACAACATCTGCAAAATGCTAACTAGATAGATATTAGATCACTGATATATCTCAAAATTTATATCTATATACTCCATCTCAAGTAAACTTTAGAAAAATTTTAACCATCTTTTATTACCTATCTATGTGTTTCCTACCACTATCTCACCATTTTCATGATTGTTTGGAATGGTTTCCCCATCTATGCATCCTTTGTGAACCTCATCTATCCATCATCACCCCAAATTAAATCCTAGAGTCACCACTCATGCCTACCTCAGTCTATGCCTGAGTGGTTTCTCTATTACCCAACTCTGTCTAAGCTCACGTAATGGGTCATCTAGGATGGCCACTATCACTACTCCTCTTTCTATGATATTGGTAGTAGTACCTTTGGTACTCCTACGTCTACATTTATCTCCTCTCTCTCTATTGCCCATCATGCCTAACTTGTCCATGGTTTCTCATGCTATGGCTTGATCATTAGAATAGCAACTGGTGGACCTAATCCTCCTCTGCCCCTTGACTCTTTCATATGGTGGGCCCAAAACAATGGCATCACTATCAACCTCACTAGGTAAGGAAATCCCATTTGACATGGTACATGTGCCACCAGATATGAATTCATCCACCAAGTATAGTGGCTAGTAATCTCTATCCATGCTAATGTTGGTGCCATTGTCTCCTAGCTTAGCCACACTATATCAATATGCCTATAAGGCTTCCACACAATGTACTCTCACCTAACTATCTGTAGTGTTGGAACATAGGGCATGACCTTCACTACCTAATCCTTTTACCACCTCTATACTTGAAGCAATTTATAATTGACCGTATGGAGCAACCCAGTTGACCAATATATAGGGAACCTCTCATATATCCATGTGGTTAAAAGTATAACAGGTCGTATCAATTTCTACCTTCTAGACAACACCCTATACATGTCATGCACAAGCTGTATCCAAATGATAGATCCTAAGTCATGCAACACCCCATGCTCTAATATCATCTAGCATAAGGATATCACACATAGTTGTACCTTGCCATCTGACTTGTGATACAACTTCCATGCTGTCATAAGTCCTATCACCACCTCCTAAATATCTAAAATCTATGAGGTATAAAAATCAAACAAACTAACTCTCAATCTAGGGTATATCCTCATTGAGCCCTTTGTTTTAGTGAAATTTCTCTAATGTTATTAAAAGGAAGAGAAAATAAAATTGAGAAGGGTATGGCTAGGGAAACCTATTTGGTTGTGCATGCTTGATCCAGATGGTTGTAGATACTCCTCTTTGGCTTGGGAAGAATGACTTGTAAATAAAAATGCACTCAAAGATATGGTTGATTAGTTAAATAGGTGGGTGGATTACTGAGAAAGCTATATCCAAGAAACACAAACTTCTTTAGAGGCTATCAATCTACATTTTAAGCAATCAAGTTTTGAATGATAAAGTACTTACATAAACAATAGAAGATACTAAAATGTAATACAAGAAGATAGATTTGACTAATTATAGTAATAAATTGATTAATATTAATGCTAAATATCTTGGGTATGGTTCAGAAAATAAGGTAGGGTCCTGTGATTAGGTAAGAGGTTAGAAATTAAGATTTGGCTGAGGTTTGGTGGGTGAAAATATCTTGTTATTATTTTGTCACACAGTGATCATTGATGGTTAGGGTGATTGTCAGTGCTCATTGTATGTTTGGATAGGGTATTGGTTTTAAATAGAATAGATTATGGTTTGGTTACAAAAACGTTCTGTAGGTTACTAGAGGTTGGTTAATGGTCATGAGGGAAAAAGAGAGCCTTAGAGGTATCAACGGTAAAGGTTTGGTACTCAGGTGGTTAATAATGGTCAGAGGGTGTTCTGGTGGAAGCGGTAATGTATGGAGTTGTAGAGCTATTAAAACTGAGTAACTAAAACTTAAAAAAAGAATAATATACTTATATTGTGGCTGATAATTGATGGCTTAAAGAAGTCTTAGAGTTGGGATGCTAGAAGCGAGAATAATACCTACATAAGAATCTTTGTCTCTTACTCAAGAATTTCTGAAGATGATTGCTCTGATGATTATTGATCCCTTCTCACCTACTTCTCTTCTATTTATATAGAAAGAAGGGGTGTTGGAAGTGTAGGTTCAATAGGGGTTCAAATTCAAGTTCTAATTTTAGTCTTAACATGTATAATTCATGAGTGGATAAGAATCAAAAATCAAACTGGAGTTATTGTGATAGTTAGTGGTTTAGATGGTGGAACCTGACCGTCAGTGGTTAGGGTGACCATCAACAGTCGAGGGTCAAGGTCAAGTTGGGTTAAAGAGGTGGGCTATTTAGTGGGTCAAAATTGATTTGAGTTAGGTCTAGTTTGTGGTTGAAAGGTCAAGGTTTGGTCCCTAAGAGGCCTTGAGGTGGTCTAGGGGTGTTTTGACACTTGAAACCATAATGTACAATTTTTGAGTGTCTACATTTTTCCCTTTTTTGTTATGCAATTTATATCATCAAGATATTAAAAAATGGATTATAGGTCGAAGGTTAGGTTTTCCTAAGCATGGGAAGAGGTGTTATCTCTCAAATTAGGAATTAATGAGGTGAAATAGAATTAGGTGTAGGTTTGATAAGTGGGTAAGTTGGTGATAGAGGTGGGTGATAGGTTAGGCACTAGAATGCAAACATACACACAAAGTGTCAAAAAGTGTGATAGCCAAGATCATGCATTGACTAGGTTGCCATGGTTGGTAAAAATAAGGGTGGTATTAGGACAAGTGATAAGTGGAACACCTGACCACATTTAGACATGGTAGTTGGGTACACTCATAAATGCAAGTCTCCTAGGCAAGGTATATGTTTTCATGGGTATCCAAGTCAAGAAGTACTTCTTAGAAGAAATAAATTGGTCTAGTGTATTAATGGGTATCTGAGGTAGGAAGTGTTCTTGAGAAGACATAAGTTGGTTGGGTGTGTATAAGGTATCACAAGTTCAAAAAAGTTTAACATGGTAATTATTATCAGTGCAGTCAAAAGGACCAAGGTAAGGTCATTACAAAGAATGTGATAGTAAAGATAGAAGGACGCATGATGAGGTAATGTGGTTGGTTATGGTTATCAGTGGAGAAGAGTAATGTTCAATGGTTGAAAGGTTGGGGTAAGGTAATAAAACAAGGTTGGTACTATAAGGACAAGTGATAGGGTAACCACGTCACAATATTAGGCATAGTTGATATGGGTTACTCCTATAAAATCAAGTCTTCTAGGTAAGGTCGATGTATTTGTAGGGATTAAAGGTAGGATGTAAGCCTAATAAGATAAATATGGTTGTAGGTTTTGGGACCACAAATAAAAATGCTTTGAAGTACCTAAATGGTCAATACATAAAAGTAGTGCAAGTTCATAAAAAATGGCAAGGTAAATGATGGGATCAAAATGACTAATGAAAAATTGGGTCACAAAAAGTGTGAAAGGTGGGAAAAGATGATGAATTTTAGGTTAATTAGTTTGGTTGGGTGGTGGAGAAGGTGATCTCTAATAGGTGCATGGTTGGTAGGTTGGTTGTAGAAGGTTATCTCCAGTGGTTTGGTAGTGGAGAAAAGGTGCTTTCTAATAGGTGGTGTGGTTATGGTAATGTTGTTGTTTTTTTGAAAAGGTTTGGTTGGGTTTCAATGACTTCAAGTGGGGAATACATACGCCTTCACAAGTGGTCATGAAAGTAGAAGGAAGCTATAATGCTCCAATTGGAAAAGACCATAATGGCAAGATGGGTGGGATTAAGAACATGATCCCCTTTCATGTATTGCATTGGTGTTAGTTCATTGGTTAAAATAAGTGGCTTGATCATGTAGTGTCAAGTAAGCTTAAAATCCCTTGATTTAGTAGAGGAATAAAGGTGGAGATGAATTAAAGGTGGATAAATGGTAGTATAACCTTCTTGTGGGGATGGCTTGCCCCTCTTGTAAGTGACCTAGGAACTATTATAGATAAGTCCATGTTCTAAGTTTGGTGTAGACTAATCAAGGTGAGAATTCTATAAACATCGTGTGAAAGTGGGTTGAAGCTTTATTGGGATTTATTTGTTTTTAACTTTTGACTTTGAGTATTTTGATGTTGTTATTTGATGGGTTTGGGAAGCTGATCGATGTGGGAAGCTTCTAAGTGATTAATTGATAAAATTTGACTTAGCCATCCTTCAAGGGAGTGGTCTAAGCTTTGGATTTGTTCATGTTGATGGTTATCCTTGGAGGGAGTAGTCTACCTTATAAATAATTTTTTTTATAGTTTTGGGAAGCTGTCCTTCAAGGGAGTAGTCTAAAATGCTAAGGATTCTTGACCCAACTCATATTTGGTATCCCAAATTTAATATTATATTGGTTTAGACATGGACTAGTCTATATAGGCTAAAAGTCTTTCCTTTATGAAGGCAAAACCATATCACAAGAAGGTGAATGATGGGTGAAAGAGGTTTAAGTGACAATGACCGTGGGGATTTGGCCTATAAGGGGAAAAAAGTGTCCATGAAAATCATGTAATAGGTAGAGCCATGGTACCCATGCTTAGGATTAGGCTAAGGTTGTGACAGATGATCACATGATCTTGTTTTAATCAATTATCCTTAAAATAAGGAAATTAAGGTGGCTAAAAACAAGGGATGAGTTTATGTTAGACACAAGATGACTAAAAACTTGGTTTAAAAAAATAAAAGGATGTATATGCAAAGAATTAAAGGGTTTAGGTTTTAATATGCCCCAGATCCACACTTACATGTAAATGGTTTGATTCAATCAAGAGAGAATAGGTCCCCTAGTTACTTTGTGACACCTGATTAGATGTGGAAAAGACTCTATGTTGGATAGAGTAAAAATGGCAAAGTTGGTTAGGTGATGGTGGCTAAACTTTGGTTAACGGTAATGTTGGTTGGTTTTTGGTGTGGTTAGGTAGATTTAGGTGTTGGTTTGGGTTATTGATAAAAGGTTGGTCAAGGTCAAGGTTTGTTTAAGTTTATGGTTTTTTGGTGGTAGTTAAGATTTGATTGGTTATAGGTGAGGCTAGTTGGGTTATAGGCAAGGTTGGGTTGATGGTAGGTGCCAAAGGTTGGTTTGGTCATTGGTTAATGTTGGGGTTATTGCTTGGTTAAATATTTTAGAGGAATAATTCCCCCAGATGCTCTTTATATGAATGTTAAGGTAAGAAAATATTCATAGGTAAAGATGTGGGTTAGTAAAGAGGGTTTAGGAAGGATGAAGATGACTTCATTTGCCTCCCAAGGGTTATTAGTTGTTAGTTTGGAGTTTAATTTATAGGTGTTGGTTCAGGCAGGATTTCCCTAATGGTGTTATGGTGAGGGAAACATTGTTGGGTCAAATTTAGGTAGGGTTTGGATTTAGAAATGATGTTGGGAACATAATCCTAAAATAAAGGTTGGTTGGACAAGAGTGTCAGATTGTCCCAATGAGGGATCTTAGGTGAGGTGTGGGTAAATTGGATAAAAGGGTAGCCAAGATTTAAGAAATATTGAATGAAGGGTTGATGTTGGTTTGTGTTGATAGATAAGTTGGTTATGGTTGGATAAAAGGTTGGGTTGACTAGTTAAGGGAGGTCAGATGGGTGGTTGATTTGTCTTATTGGTTGGGTTTGCTTGTTTGTTTGGTATGGTAAGGTGATAAAGATTTGACCCTATTCAAAAGGGAATTGAACCAATGATAATGTCATTAGGTAGATGAAAATGAGTAGATTATAAAGGAATTAAATGGGTTTGATTTTAGTTGAGGTTGGGTTGGATTTAGTCATAGGTGAGGTGTTTTGAGTTTAGGTTAGCTCCATTAAAAAGGGAAGTAGAAGAGGTGGGCTATTTTCCTTAATGATGGTTTTAAAGGAAAGTTGAGAAGGTTCTTCTTGGTCAAAAAGAGGTTGGGTTAAGGTTTATTCTTCCTTAATGATGATTTAAAAAGGAAGTTGAAAAGGGGTCACTTGGTTAACAAGTGGATTAGTTGGGGTTTTGATTATGGTTTCCCTAGTTATATAAGCACTCAGGACCAAATCTAATGGAGGGACCTCATTGTGTTGAGGGATATGATTATGGGTTTGAAAAATAATGGGTACATAATGAGGTTCAATGATTTATTTCTTGAAGACACTCAAGGCTAGGTTGGGGGGAACATAGAGAATATCCTTTAGAACCTCCTACTGATCGATAAGGTTTTGGATGATCATCTTAAAAGACCCACATCTGTCTACCACATGGCCATTTGTGCGATGATACATAAAAAAATCATTCTCTATAGACCAAATGGGTTTTGGAAGAGAATCATTGATGGGTTTGATTTGAGAAATTATAATGACAAAATCCCTTAAGATTTTGTCAAGGATTGAGGCATATGATTCCCCCAATGAGGTGTATTGCCTAGGAAGCGGATGCACCAATGGCTTTTGAGGTTGTGAGCTAATTGGTTGGTTTGATAAAGTTGGTTGGATAAATAATTTTGGTTGATTTGAAAAGTTTGAGTGATTTGTTGGGTTGGGTATGCTTGCTAAGGTTGGTGGGTTAGAAAAATTTGGTTGAGACTTATTGGTATGATATGGTGAGGTTGGTTAGTTTAATAAGATTAGTGGGTTTGAAAAGTTTGGTTGGTTTGATAAGGTAGATAAGGTAGGTTTGTATGAGAGGTTGGGTAAGGTTGAGGTAGTTGATAGATTTGACATGATTGATATGGTGGGTAGGTTTGATATGGTTGGATGGTTTAAATTTTTTGGTTGGTTCAATATGGTAGGTTGATAGTTATTGGTTGGATTTGATGGGGTTGTTAAGGTTGAAAAGGGTGAAAAGGTGGGTAAGGTAGGTTGGCTTAATAATGTTGGTAAGCATGATAAGATTCATTAGTTATAAGAGTTTGTTTGATAGTTTTTGCTTGAATGATTATTGGTTGTATTTGATGAGGTTGATAAAGTAGGTTGATAGTGGTTGGTTTGATAGTTATTGGGTTGATAATTATGGGTGGTATGACTAGGGGGATAGACCAAGTCTTGGCTTTGAGATAAATAAGGTTGACACAATGGGGGTATAGGTGATTGATATGATGGTTGAGGTATGTAATCAAAAGTTTGATGTAGTTGAGGTAATTGATATGATGATTGGGATAGGTAATCCAAAGATTGGTGAGGTTGAGATAGTTGAGGTGGGTTATGACAAGGGTCAAATAAGGGTTGAAAGTTTATTGGTTGGTTGAGGTGATGATCAAGTGGTTGTTGAAAGGTGGTTAATTGGTTGTTATTGAGGTTGAATTGATTTTAGACAAGGTTAGGTTGGTTATAAGCGAGATTAGGTTGATTATAGGTGAGGTTAGGTTGATGGTAAGTAAGGTTGGGTTCATTGTGGGTGATGTTAAATTGAAGGTAGGTAAGGTTGGTTTGATTAAGGGTAAGGTTGGGAGCACAAGTGGATCATGATACAAGATAACATTCCAAGGCAAGAGGGTTATCTTCTAAGATTATAACAAAGTTAAGATCTCCAACCTAAAATATATATGGGCTCTCTATTGAACAAGGTAATAAAGATGAGGTGGATGAAGGCAAGTTGGTGGAAGATTTCCAAAGGGGGTTAGATTCCTCATAAATCAAATAAAGAGAAGACAAGGAAAAGGTCAAGAAGGTAAAACACACACTGAAAAGTAAATTAAGTTCTAAAGTTCTTTTTAGTCTCTCTTGTGGCTTATACCTTAAGATTTAAGAATTATGTGACTAAAATTAGCTTATAGAGTTGGTAATAGAAAAGAAGTCTATGATTGGTTTCAGGTTGTGTTTAGGATCTCAAAAGGATCTATATTGGAAATCAAAATGTGGTTTGGTATTGGGGCCTACCCCCTCACTTCACACATCATAGTGCTAAGGGTGTCAGGTGCTTAGCCAATATATACTAATTTATAGAGTTTATAATCAAATATAGAGCTGAGTTGGTTCTCCCCTTGGTGGTGAAATCTAAGTAGGATAGCTGAGAAAGGTATAGTGACTATTAGGTGATGAAATCCCAATCAGGATTTATGTCAATTTGTTTAGATGTTTGATTGATGTATGTGGTTTGGTTTGGTGTGTGAAACAAAAATGATGCTATAATTGAATTAATTTTATTTAATTTAATTAATCTAAACTTAAAATAAACTAAGGTATGCAGTTTATTTTAAACCCAAATGGAATTTTAATTTCATTTATGAGCATAGAATAGGGATAATAGAACCTAGATGCAAACAAATGAAACCCAAGTAGGGACTCAAGGGTCCCAATAGCTGTGCCAGAATGTTTTAATGAAATTTCACTTATGTTATTGAAAAGAAGAGAAATGATTCTTGAGAAGGGTATGGTTAGAGAAACCTATTTGGTTATGTGCACATTGATCCAGATGGTTGTAGATACTCCTCTTTGTCTTGAGAGGAATGACTTACAAATAAGGAATCAATAAAATAAATGGTTGATTCGTTATATATGTGGGTGGATTACCCAACAAGCTAGATTCAAGAAGCATGAGCTTTTAGAGGCTATCAATACACCTTTTAAGAAATCAAGTTTTGAATGATAAAGTACTTGCATAAACAATAAAAGATACTGAAAAGTAATACAAGAAGATAAATTTAAATAATTATAGTAATACATAGATTAATATTAATGCTAGATAGCTAGGGTATGGTTCAAAAAATAGGGTATGGTTCTGTGTTTAGGAAAGAGGTTAGAAAGTGAGATTTGGTTGAGGTTTGGTGGGTGAAAATAACTTGTTATTTTGTCACATAGTGACCATCAGTGGTTCAGGTGATCATCGACGATCAGGGAGACTGTCAATGATCAATGTGGGTTTGGATAGGGTATTGGTTTTAGACATAATAGGTTATGGGTTGGTTACAAAAAGGTTTTTTAAGTTGCTAGAGGTTGGTTAATGGTCATGAGGGAAAAATAAAGCCTCAGAGGTATCAAGCATAAAGGTTTGGTACTCAGGTGGTTAAGAATGGTTAGATGGTGTTCTGGTGGAAGAGGTAATGTATGGAGTTGTAGAACTATTGAAACTAAGTAAATAAAACTTAAAACAAGAATAATATACTTAGATTATGGTTGATAGTTGATAGCTTGAAGAAGTGTTGGAGTTGGGATGCTGGAAACTAGAAGAATACCTACACAAGAAGCTCTAATATCTTTCCCAAGAAGTTTTGATGATGATTGCTCTAATAATTATTGATCCCTTTTCACTTCCTCCTCTTCTCTTTATATAAAAGGAAGGGGAGGTAGAATTTTAGGTTTAATAGGGGTTTAACACTACATTCTAATTTTAGTCTTAACATGCATAATTCATGAGTGGATAAGAATAAAAAGCAAACTAGAGTTGTTATGATAGTTATTGGTTTAGATGGTGGAACCTGACCATCAATGGTCAAGGTAATCATTGGTGGTTAGAGTGACCATTGTTGGTTAGGGTGACCATTGATGGTTAGGGTGATCATCAGTGGTCAAAGGTTAAGGTCAAGTTGGGTTAAAGAGGTGGGCTAGTTAGTGGGTCAAATCTGACTTGAGTTAGGTCTAGTTTGTATTTGAAAGGTTAGGGTTGGTTCCATAGATGATTCTGAGGTGGTCTAGGGGTGTTTTGACACTCAAAATCATAGTGTGTGGTTTTGTAATGTCTACACCCATTACCCATATGGCTAAGGCTCTCCTCTCTTACTCACCATCTGGTACTCCCTTAAACATGAACATACCTTCTATAGGTAGTCCAAAGATAGCATGGAGATCCTCTAAGGTGATACCCACCTCAATGGTATCCCCCTCCACCTCCCACCTAAACATATTAGTTAACCATTCCTAAGATCATAATAACATGACTAACAAATATGAACTCAATAGAATCCTAAACATATTTATGATGCCTCTTATACCTACTACAATCAATCTAACTCAATCCTCAATCAATAATTGATTCAATAGGTCTAGAAACCATGCCAAATCTACTAAGTGCCAAATTCTAGGATGCCCCTATAACTATAAAATAACAAAATATGTATTAGATCCTCTATGTCATTTATAATTAAAATACATTCTTTTCAAATTTTAACAAAAATAAGATTAAATTTCTTTAATTTATTCATTTTTAATCAATTTGAGCTATTTTTAGCCTACTTGGCCCTTTTCCCCCTCAGTAAGCCATTCTAGGCATTTCTATCATTCTTTCAGCCTATTTCACACATTTTTGTATTATTTTGGTCACTTAGTCAAACACTAGGTTGACCAAAATTTCCTTATTTTGACCAATAAACTAAGTTGACCAATTAATCTTTCCCCTCTTAGTACTAATTTGGTAGAGTATATTTTTATACTAGGTCAGTAGTCATGTACTAAGTCAACAATCTATAAAACAAACTAGGTTAGCACATACCTACTAGGTCAGCAGTGTGGATTTTGCAAAATTTCAGCCTACTAGGTCAACCTAGTTGTTTCTACCTGCTTACCCCTTACATTTTGAGTAATGAATACCTTATGATAGTTATTACTCTAATCCCTTCAAACCTATTTCTATACATGATTTTTACTACCCCTAGAAACTTTTTTAGGCTCATTTTGATTCTTAGAATTGCTTTAAAACATAAATTTATAAAAAACACTTAATAAAATATTCAAAAACTAGTTTGAGATTCTCAGTTGCCTACCTGTGCTGCACCCTCTACCACCACTGGGAATCTCTCTCACTTTGATTATCATCTCCTTACCATCCTAGCTAGTTTGGTCTCTCAGAGTTCTTTTTCTCTCACCCACAAGTCAAAAATAACAAATGACTTCACTTTTCACCCTATTTAAACTTACTTTTCAAAATTCTAAACCCTTCAAATATTTTCTGTCAGATTACTTATTTTACCCATATATTTATTTCTACTAATCCATTTTTTAAACTATAAAAACTTTTGGAATCATGATTACATAAAATCTTTTCCACTAATATATGCCTATCTTCCAAAACTTTTGATTTTTGGCTATATTTTGCACTAACTTCTACAGGTTTGCCTAATGTTCTTCACATTTAGATGCCTTTGCTTATCTTTTAGTATACTTATTTATCTACAACACTAAGGTAAGTAAATGTATATTTTTTTCATAGCTATCCTTTCATTCATCTTATTTACTACTTACTACATTATACTTAGCATCAACATTATGTGTTATCATGTTCTATTCCTGAAGTACCATCCCATGTTGCACTCATGTGACACATGATGAGATTCGAATGGAGAATATGTATACACATAAAAATTTTAAATTTTTATTGATTATTGACACTTTGTATCTTGCAATAACCCATCGAGTCTTAATCTCTCTCAGTGCACTCCCTAAGGGGTACATCAAAAAAGGGGTGGGCAACCATTAGTACTTGACAAGATTATTGTCCCTTTTACCACTTGTTATCTACACACTTGTCTCCTAAAAACATTATACCTAAGAGTTTTTCTATATTACACACTCTCTAGTCATTTACCACTTTTTATCTCCCTTTTTCTAACCTTGACCCCCTTTTGACTGTTCATTGTACTAGGTCAACCCTATCAACTTTGTACAGTTTTCAGCCTTAGTTTACTATACTAGATCAACTAGGTCAACCCTATATAGTTTTGGGTAAAATTCACTTAGGGTCTTTGTTGGATCTTGGATGACCTAGCTCGTGACATAGTGAATAATTGTTCAAAACTATGCTAGGTTAACCCTATTGGCCAAAACTTTTAGAAGGGCTTAGGGTTAAATCTGCCTATATATACAAGTTTATTTCACCATTATTTAAATAAGAGAAGAAAGTAAGAGCTATTAAACATTTTATTATATACCATTATACTTGAGGAGCAAGCTTAGGGTTTCATACTTTATTTGGAGATACAGATCTTGCCTCGTAGAGAAGTCTTTTGGATGCATTGATAGGTTATGTATCCTAGATCTGATATGTCCTTGTCATACTTACATACCAAAACAACCTCTTGCAAAGCACCTTGGCCAAGGGAGAGATTGAGGCTCAGTGAGTTCATCTTCAAAGGTGAGTATTCCTAAGTTTGTTCCTCCTTTGTAAGAATAGATCGATATGCACTTGTACTTCTCTTCCATGCATTAGGATTTTCTATACATTGACATGAGTGTATGTCTCTTATGCATGTTTACTTTTATTTATTTCTAACCCCCACTTTGTGCCACAATATCTGGTGAGCACTAGATTAGATTTTACTTTACTTATTATTATTTTAGTGAGATATCAAAACATAAGATTCCCTTAGGGTTATTGCATGATTGTGTTTGACTGGAGGCTTTGTAACCCTCCCTAACATAGTGTATTATGGTAAGAGATCCCCTAATTAGGGCTATCAGATCCCCATATTGGTCATATTCCCAATTATATAATGTGTCCCCAATCAAATGTGTATGGTATGATCTATCTTATCTAAGTTAGGATTAATTTATAGACATGATGCATTTCTAATTACATACAAAAGTTACCTATCTTTTTTGAGGACTCTACCTTTGCACAACTTCCTCCAACTGTGTACTCAACAAATCTATTCATAAAACAATCTCTAGACATTTTAAAAACATTCTTTTTTCACTTTCTAAGATATTTTAGTTATTTGGTTGTCTAATTAATTATTGGCACTAGAAGAACTTAAATTATTTCTTCAAGGTAGGATCAACCAAATCACTCCCATCATCCTCAATACCTTTAGTAACCCATTATAATTTATATGAATTTAATTGATTTCAATTCATTCTCATTCAATTTATTTTTCTTAATTAAAAATAATTTACACAATCCTCCCATTAGTCTTCAATTTGTGGTACATGATGACAACCTGATCCAAGCCTCAAATTGGCTTCCACATAAACTTTACTATCAAAAGAAAGCCTTTTTGAGTAGAAATGCATTTTAATATAAGCCAATGTCATTTAAATATATTTTTCATTAGTTTAAGTCATACAAATTTAGTAGCTTGGGCCTAACAAAAATAAAATTCTAGCTATCTTTGTCTCCTTACACTTCTCATTGATTTCCCCTTATATTTGCATAATTCAATCAAAACTATTTTATCACTGTCAAACCTGAATATTTTGTAAGAAGCATCAAAAAATCCACCAATCCTAATATTGAATAACTTAGGTAATTGTATGAAATATTTTTTGTATGTTGTAATCAGAATAGTAGCTTCTTCAGAGATTCTAATTTTAGTGTTCCCATCGAATGTCCTCACCATCAACATTGTAAAAGCATCATTTACCCTCCTAAAATGTTTTTTTTTCTATGATAATTTGAGTATATTACTCATAAATCACTATCTTAGGGTTAAATTTTTATTTAGAGGTGAGTTGAAGCCATGATTTCATAGTTTCATTAGATTAGAACAAGTAGGAGGTCATATAAAAATGTTGATTTTATTCCAAGTTGACCAATTGCTCATAAATGTTGTCACCAATGATTTGGCCCCAATCTATGAATTTTTTGTCACAAATGATATTAATTAATAAACATATCCAATTATGAAATGGAGTAGTTTGATAATGACCCATCACTTTGTTTAAGATTTTTATGATGTCATATAGTTCATTGCAAAAATTAGACCTATTCAATGTCTTAGGCAACTTGGATTCTCCTTTCCTCTTTTCATTCAACCATGATTGAGATATTATTATCATTCATGTATCTTTATTATATTTATAATGGGATTATCCAATCTTATTCATCATATCTATAGATTATTCCCTTTGTGTAAGCCTAGAAACAATTCTTATTGATTGGATTTATAGTTTTATAATCACTTTATCTTTGGAGGACCTCACTTCCCTGGTTTCTTTGTTACAGTATATGGCACAAGTAAGCACTAAGTCAGTGTATTATACTGATGTATGAAAACCCATTGTATGTGTGAGTCCAATTTTAGTGGTCCTTTAATCAATAGGAGTTTTTTCTTCATATTGCATTCTCTCCTAAAAGTCATTCATGTTGACATGACCAAGTCTAGAATCTTCAATTTTTGGAAGGTCAATTTTAAGAATAGACATTTGCTTGTATCGCTTGTATTTGTATTTAATATTGGTGGGTTATTCATAAATAATGAGATTATTATAAGTAATTCAAGATGATTTTTATATATAAAATGAGGAGGAATGTTGTGTATGCATAGTCTAGGATTTACCTACAACTATCTTATCTCAATAGACTTAGACTCAAATAAGGCCAATTAAGTAAATCCTATGATACTTGGATGATCGATTAATGATCTATAAATTTTGAAAATATAGTAGAGGGTTACATAAAATTAAAATGTTAATAGGAAATGGGTCTAAATACCAAGCCTATGACATAAGGATGTATCTCTCCTAGACATTTATTAAAGTAAATTGATTGCAATCAATGATTGTAAGTATGCAAGGAAAGTAAACTATACTAAAGGGAAGGGTTAGAATGATTATAATTGGGTAAGCTAAAATGGTGAAATAAATAGGGGTCTATGAAACCTAAATTGAAATATGGAAAGTCTAATTGATCCTATATCCACACTATCTTATTTTGTATAGAGAAAGCTTAAACTAGTATACACACACATTCATTCACTAAGTAATAAGAATATCTGGTTTTCTAAGTAAATAAAGGAAATATTATATAGTTAAAAATACTTAACTTGGGTGGACCCAAAATATTTTGTGTTGAATATTTCAAATTTTTGGATAAATACCTAAGATATCCTCAATTAGGAACTCCCAATGACTCCTCTTATTGATCTTTAAAGACACCGCAAGATAAGGTTCTAGATTACAAACTCATTCAAATATGACTTAGGGTAGAAGAGTGATCAAAATTAGAGTGAATAAAGTATATATTATATTTTATGAATGAAATATGACCCCTATATATAGTGATCCAACACCCAAAACCAACCCTAAAAACTAAGTTGACAATGTCAACCTGACTGATATAGTTGAAAGAAGTCAACTAACATAGAATAGTATCAGCTAGGTCAATATATTATAGACATCACAAGACATAATCAAATTTTTAATTTGCTAGATGATATAGTATAAGAAATTTAAATGGTACTAAATATATGGTATTGTCTAGCTCAATATTGTGGGATATAAGAAAGCTAGCACAACTGAATAAGGACAAGATGGAAGAGGTAAATGGAAAGAAACTCTAAGGAATACAAACTGATAGTATTAATATTTAATCATGATATAATAGTAACATATCTCTCAAAACACCATAATAATTTCTTACCCCTTCCTGATGCACCCTTTAAGGTATGCACTTAGGGATATTAATGCTCAACAAGTCAATGTAAGAGAAAGTGTTAGTAAATAATAAAATTAAAAATATTGTGTATATACATATGCCCCACTTGAAGCTCATCATGTGTCACAATAGTGTAAAATGGGATGATACTTTGAGAAAGAAACATATAAAAAAATATATAAATAAAATGAAATGCAAAAATAACTAAAAGTAAATAAAATGAAAATGTGTACCTTCACTAACCTTGATGATCATAAAGAAAAGGTTGTGTGTGTTGTAGGTGAAATTTATAATGAGATGCAGACCTAAAATATAGGATAAAATCTAAATCTATATTAAAAAAATGTGTTAACACCTAAAAAATCTCTTTCCAAGATTCTATTGCTTATTTTGGTTCGTGAAAATGACCTATGGAAATAAATATATGTGTGAAAAGGTAAGAGAATCTCATGTTAAATAATTGAAAGGTTTACAATGATGATAATAAGGATGATGATGGATGTTTTATTATTTTGTAAAAAATGTGATAAAGTGCATGGTCAAAAATAACAAATGCTAAGATGGTGAAAAATGAATGTAGAACACACTAAATCATATGAGAAAACATGTAAAACATTGTAAGTAAATTAAATATTAATGTAATAAAGTTCAAAAAAAGATATGTAAATAAAGAATTTTATCTCACATAATATAAGTATGCTTAATCAAACATGAATAAAAACATAAAATACTATAAATAAAAATGTATGACAAGCATGCCAAGTCAAACATAAAGAAAAACAAAAAATATTATAAAGAAAAATGTAAGACAAACATCTCAAATCAAACATTAAAAAAATAATAAAAGAATATAAATAAAAATTTAAGAAAATAATGTCAACTCAAACATAAAGAAAAACATAAATGATAGTATGTAACATGTCCTATGTAAGATAAGTGAATTCTCCCAAAAATAAAAAAGAACATTATGGACAAATGAAAACAAAAAGCTTTAAAGAGTGACAACAAAAACTTAGTGCTACTCTAAAATGTGATGTAGGAAATCAAAACCACCTAAATACATGACAAGGATGAGTATAAGTGGTGTGTAAATCAAAGGTGATGGGTGCTTGTGATAAAGACATGAATGATTCCCCAAGGTATTACAATGAAACTCCCAAACTAAAATCCAAGTGGCATCAGAATAATAATAATGTGATAGATGTAATCAACTAAAAGTAATACCCATCAAATTGATATTGAGGAAAATATGATGTAGATAATATATGCAAGGTTACACATAGGTGATGTTTAAATCCTTAGTGGGAATGACACATTGTAAGCAAGTGGAGAAGGCTAAGAACTATCAACATCAAGGACCTAGGATACTCCAACTATTAAACACAAAGTTTGGGATAACAAGTGAAGTAATTAGATCATTTGATGAAGTCTATATGCATTAAAATGATCCTACCTTCCCACAACATGTTCCCCATTCCTTGAGTCCCATTACAGATTCAACAACCTACTATGAATATTAGGTACTTATGTGAAATAAAGGTGGCACTTAAAATGTAGTGAGAGATAGAAATTTTAATAGAAACAATAAGTCAAATATATCAAGCTTGGTCAATGTAGTTATATGGATAGGTATGTGAAATAACAAAATATATCAAGCCAGGTTGAATTTTGATCCAATTTTTTTTATAGAAACAATAAATGTACTATATCGATCCTATTATATGTAGTTACATAGCTAGAGGGTATCGATCCTAATCCATGAATAATAATAAGTAGAGGGAAAGTAAACTTAGAATATTATAGTGAACCTAGTCGAGATAGTCTGTTCACACATATAATTATGTCAACATTGACCAATATATTTGGAACACATAACACAAAATTGTATCAACATTGGTTGATACAGTCTACAATATAGAATATAATAAGTAATTTATTTAAATTTTAACTATTTTTTCTATCTATTTATCTAAAATTAAGATCGGGTAGATGTGCTAAAAGGATATGACTAATTTTTACACTCTCAAAGATACTTTTTTATCTATTGGATAGTGTAGGCCTAATATTTTATAACACTGACTATGGATGAAGTACCATTCCCATAACTCACTAAAATCAATTTCAAGGTTAAGTTGAGATTAACTTCCCAATACTAACTACTAACTGGTACACTATAAAATCAAATAGGTGGATGGCTTCCTAAGGTTCAATAAAAATGGGAATCCTAGGAATTTCCTAAATGTTGTGAGGTACATGGAAACTAAAATTTGTGTATAAATTTCATTATGGATATGAGTATTTGATAAATCCCATCACACCATGATATCTATAAATAATAGACAAGAATTGTAAACAAAATATCATGTATCCCTTCATGATAGTAGCTAAGTAGTTTGAAAGCTGTCAGAACATTTTCAAGAGAAAATAAAGGCAAAAATTAATGTTTCAAATCAATTTATAACTTTATTGAATGGAAATAAATACATGGTTAACTTGAAATTATATGTTTTATTAATTACTAAAAATAAAAGTTAATTTATTGGTTTTATGTAGAAAATGAAAACATATAGAACTAGATCATTGCAAGTTGATGTAGTTATTCAAAAAATATAGAACTGTATCAATGTAGGTTGGTCTAGTTTTTGTAAAAAAAATTAAAAAATAGGTAGAGAAAACTAGATCAAACTAAGCTGATGTCTTTTACTGACAAAAATAAAACAATATTGACCAAGGTTGATGTAGTTTTAGTAGGGAAGAAAAATAATTATATGACTATATCAACCTATGTTGATATAGTTTTATGTAAAAAATTAATTTTTGACAGTATGTAAAATTTTAAAGTATAGGTTTGAAGTATTTTTAATAATAAAATTGACCATAAATATTAATAAAATTTTATCTATATGAGTAGATAATGTTGGTAGAAAATACCTAGAACATAAATCTATATCATCATGGGATGATGTAGTTGCATGACTAGAGATAATTCAAATTTGAGAGAGAAACTAGATTATCCTATGTCAGGGTAGCCTACTATAAAAACATAGAATTAACAATGTGTCAACTTGTGTTGATGTAGTTTCTTGGAAAAATTATAATTAACTAGTCTGGATCGATTTAGGTTGATGCAATTTGTATAAAATTTAGAAAATATAGAAAAATAAATTAGAAAGATGAAACTAGATTAGGCCTAACCAATATTGTTGGCTCACAAATAATTTTTGAGCATTACACTAGATCAACATACATCAATGTACCCTATTGATAAATACATAGAAAAATAAAACTATATCAACTTGCATCAATGTAATTTTTCCTATGGATAGATAGAAATTATACTATATTGACATTGTAATATATAAAAAACATAGAAAATAAAACTATATTAATGTGCATTGATATATGTTACTAAATGAGGAAAAAATAATGGTTAGATATGTTGGGTTCACTAAAATGTATGTGATGGATGAAGATAGTGTTGTTTCTTGCACAACATGCCTTAATTTTGTCACCAAAATCATGGAACCAATTTTTGATTGGGATTTTGATGTTTATCTTTAGAGGATATTTCTTTTTTCAACTATTTGGGTTGTCTTATTTTGAGTGTAAGTTACTAGGTATGAAGGTCTCATTTTGAGTGTGCTTCACAGATACACCAAGTTTGCACTGCAAATTCAAACCATAGGCACTTGGTCTTGAGTTTGAATCTAGGACTTGCTTGGTTTGAATTAATAAATTTTCACAAGTTAAAGAACTAGGCTACTTTAAAATTTTGTATCAAAATACTTTTGAAAATTACCTTTTAAAACACTAAGTATGCTTTTTGGTAAAATTATTTGACCATAAGTGATTACAACATTTCACTCAATAATTTGGTGCTTAAATGTTTATTTTTAGGATAAAATAACTGAATGTTTTAATGTTTTCTCTTATATATTGGTCAATTCCAACATGATGGACTTATCTTACAATTGGCTAAGTCTGAATCCAAGTTTTCAACCTACATTGGCCTTTGAAAACAAAAAGGGATTTATTTCAATTTTAGGTAACTTAGTCTTTATAATGTTCTATTATAAAGACTAAGTTAAATATTTAGGTCTTTTAATAAATTAGTTGGGTATCTATAATGTAATTATTGAAGTCTTTGGATTAATCAAAATATCGACTATGAATGCTCTTTCATTTTTTAAAAATGGAAGTCATTCTTGTATCTACATACTTTTCCTCAAAGAATGCTTGGCTTTTGACTTACTCAATATACTCATTTTTTTAGTAGGGTTCAAGGTTTCCTATGTGTTGTCCAATCTTATAAATCAACAACCCACATTTATCAATGAAGTCTATAGATTTTTGGCAAAAATGGGTAAGTCTTTTGACTCCTCAGGTCCTAAGATCATGCCACATGGCATGATATCAATATATTAGAGAGGTATAAGGCAATAAAGTAATTCATATGGTCCTAAGGCCTAGATCCCTGAGATCATGCCATATGGCATGATCCTAGAATCTTAAAACTCAAGAGGTGTCGATCATTCAACAAAACCTACACATAATTCCCTATGGATCCAAGCTCCATGATGATGCCACATGGCATCATCATATAGACTATAATTAGGGGAAGTGTTTCTTTGGTCAAAGGTCCCCATAACTCTAAGCTCAATAACAATGCCATATGGCATCATCATGGAGACCTAAGCTTATGGGACCTATTTATATTGTTGAGGGTCTCTTAAAAGCCTAATATCCTATGATGATGCCACATGGCATCATCATATGAGTTTGGGCCAATGAGACTCGAGTCTATTCCTGGGAAGCAAAAAGCTTGGGGGAAATAATGAATTACCATGTGGCCAAAATTGATAAAGCTTGCCAAAAAATCTAAAAAATATCTTGATGGATAAATGGATATGTTAGGTGACCATAAGAAGCATAAAACTCAAATTTGACAACCTATCTAGCTATCAAAACCATCAAATATATGATTGGACTGTGCTTTAAATTGAGTGATGGAATTTGAGACTTTGTAGTTAGCACAATGATAAGAATTGAATGTGAAGATTGTAGAATTCGGGGAAAAGTAACTAATAGCATGTATTATGATCTTGGCATGCATGTCATGAGTTGGCAAAAGAGACTAAAGGACACATGAGATAATAATATTCAATATTAAACAATATGGCCTCTAACTATAAGAGAATGATCAAGATGGAAATATAATAGAGAATCAAGACCATCAAATGCATCTTATAATTAGTAATGAATGTTTGTAACTACCCCATTAGTGGTTGAACTCAAATTTGAAACTCTGTGAACATGTGTGTCTATATAAGATCAACTCCTACAACCAAATAAAGGGCTAACATCTTGTGAATTGAAAGAGACAAATTATGCCTAGACACTTTAATTTCTATAAATTTATTATTTTTCCTAGATTAATCTCTTCTCTTTTCTCTATTTTTAGTCTTGATGTTATGTTATGAATCCTTATAATTGAATGAATGTTGTAAATATCACCTTTGCTAATCAATAAGAAATATCTTAATACTTTGATTTTTGTGGAGCCAAGTGTTCATATCATGTGAATGTATATGGTGGTTATGCTCCTCCTTACTCTCAACAACTTCTCCCTAGAATATTACACCTTCCTCTAGCTAGAGGTTGTGTTAGCCCTAGATCAACTAAAGATCAATTTTAGTGAATTTACTCAATGAGAATTTTTAGCCTCATCTTCATGATAAAGGAGCCTTTTCTTCCATTTTCCCCTTTCTTTTGTTATTTCTTTTCACTAGTGTACTATCTTAGGACTAAAATCAATCAACTTATACTATTTTTTGTCCCCCAAAAAATATCACTCATTTTTGGGACAACATATGAACTATTTTGGGCCCTACAAGACCAAAATTGTCTCTTCCCTTTTCTAAATTTGTTCTGAGCATTCAAATTCCTCATTTTTCAAGCTTCTCAAAAATCTACGGACTCTACAAGCTTGAATCTACGGACTCTGTAGGCTTGAATCTACAAACTCTGTAAGAAGAAAATCTATAGACTTTGTAGGCCAAGTTTTACGGGCTTCACAGGTTGATTTCTACAGACTCTGTAGGAAAGAAGTAAGCTCTCAACACTTAGGTGAATTCAATAAGTTCAACATCTAATTGGTTTAATGGGCTTGGTGCAAAAGATCAAAAAGACTTAGCCAAATAACGAAGAATGAGCCGATTGAACCATTGAACCAAATTTGGTTCAATCAGTTGGTTCAATCGGTAGGTTCAAGGGGCTGCCCCAAAGTGAAAAAGGAAAGTGCCCTTATAGAAGGCAGGAAACATTGGTTCGAAGATCAAAGAAAAGGAAAAATTCCTTTGGATTTGTTCGAAGGCCCAAAAGGAACAATTCTTTTGGACTTTTTGTCTGAAGGAAATGACTAAGTGAAGGAGGCTGAAGGAATTCACTCAGGAAGGAGCCTAAATAAATTGAAAGGAACAAATGGCTAAGGAAAAGAAGCTTTCCTTTGGACCTTTTATCTGAAGGAAAAGCTCGATGAAAAAAGCTCGAGAGCCAAAAGCCCATCGAAGAAGCAAGAACCCACCGGGAATGTTGAAGCCTGAAGTCCACCCAAAAAAAATCTCAAAGGGTAGGTACCCTTATGGGGGGCACTTAAAGACATAGAAGAGAGCCTTCCAAAAAAATTAGACAAAGAAGGTTTTCAAAGAATAAGGATGGAACCATTGAACCTTGAGACAAATGGTTCAACAGGTTCAACTAGTTCAAAGGTTCAATATTTTTGGGTCTCAGAGGAACTTAGAAAGATGAAGGAAGCAATGATTGAACGAGACACAGAATGAACCAATGAACTGATTAAACCTTAAACTAAAATAGTTCAAAGTTTAATGGTTCATATGTTCAAAGATTCAAGGGTGACCTCAGTCAAGGGAAAAAGCAGCAAACAGGTGGTTCAATGGATGGTTCAACCAAGGAGTGGGAAAGCGATTGAACTAGGAAGCGATTGAACAAAAGAGACATAATGAACCAATGAACCAATGAACTTTCATAGGTTCACAGGTTCAAGGTTCAACATGGTTCAAGCAGCTAGCAACCATTAATGGTCCCACAGACGTCAAATTTAAAGTAAAGAAATATCTGTGGAAATTTGAATAAAGCACAGAATTTAAAGGAAGAACCAAGCGACTGACCAAAAGATAGCCTGATAGCTCAAATCACAGTAGGAAGAGACAAAGCTAGAAAAGACAAAAGCAAAAAGAGGGAAAAGCCTGAAATATCTATGCAAAAGTAATTTTAGTAGGTTAGTCCACTAAGCAGGTATTTTGGCTTGTAAATTAAAGATGTGGCCTATTTTTCCTTTCATGAAGTAAAGATAAAATGGACAGCTATGCAGATGTCAGAGGGGATAGACCAGATGATCTAGACTTAGAAGAAGACATATGGGATGAAATGACATGCCATAGTTAAGATAGATTCCTTATTTTCAACATAATCCTTTGACAAACTTGGAAATGCATTCAAGGCATTGAATGCATAGCATAGGTTGTTCTATGGAAAAAAGTACCAAGTCTTTCTAGGCTGCTAATATTGTAATCTCTCATTTGTTACAAGGGAGATCTTCCCATTACTAGAAGTAAAACTCTACCCAAATTGAAAGGTGACTACTAAGACTTTGAGCTCAGATTGTAGTTCATATTATTTTATCTGAATGAGAAAGCAAGTGACTTGCAGACTTTGTGCTGTTATAGCTTGTGCCATTTTAGGAAATTTTTCTTATGTCTATTTCCTAGGAGCATTCTTGTTTATTTGATCTAACAAGTAGAACTAGCAGAAGTAATCAGGAAGGTGTCCTAAAGTCAGTTGTGGAAGACTTTTTGATATCTACAATTGTCTTTAGTGTGTGTTTTTATTTTCTATTTCTATGTAAAGGACCTTGGGATGTCTACGCCCCCATTGTTCTTCTTATCTTACTCTTGGGAAGTCAAGGTGGAGAATTTGTGCTAAGTCTTAGATTGCTGGTTGCTACGCCCTTGGCACCCTGTTACTTATCCTACCAAAAAGAGTCCTACTATTTGCAAGAATAAGCACTTTTGAAAGAAGAGGAGTACCTTCTATTACTTCACTAGGATTTTTACTCTCCAGGAAGGGATCTGGCTCTTGGCTGAAAGTTACTTCTAAAAGAAGAGAAATACCTTCACCAATCACCCAAGATTTCTCCTCTATTTTTTAGCATCATCTCTAAAAAAAGAGAGATGGATGGTTTATCCCACCCTTGTTTCTTACTTTCTGCTTATTTATATAGTATATAGCCTCTACATATTTAATAGGGAACCTCCCCTTGATGAGAGGAGAGATTTGTCTCTGATTGATGTAGTAAAGCTACACACCTGGATGACCAATCTTCCTATGTTATGGTGATAGGAAATATTTTGGTCACTAGTTAGTTGGCCGACAAAATATTCACCCAATAGTTTTTGGTGACTCTGTTGGGAACATAGTAATTTTGTGCAATTTAGAATCTCAAGTTTCAGATTGAAACATCACTTATGTCTTACCCATAATCATTATAACCCTTATCCATTAAAGACTCGGGTGACTCTATTCTATGTCTTACCCATTATCATTATAGCCTTACCATCTTCCTCCATCTCCATTATTTTTTTTGGTTTGCAAAACTAGAGTTGTTGAAAAAGAGTGCGCAGTCTGAAGCCTCAAGCCTCAACCTGAAGTAGGGCCAGTTCTTTTCCATTTTTGTTCTGCAATCTAGACACTCCACCCAAATTTGGTATCCCTATTTGTCATAATTAAATCATGGTAGTTCAAGGCCCCTGGGGTAACTCTTTTGGCCCACTCAACTTGACTCCACCTCTGCATGAACTTCCACATAGTTCAAGAAAGAATTTCCCAAAATTCTTTGGTGATGGGAAGGTTCATCTTGATGAACACATTGTAGCTTTTAGCATAGCCTGTGGTGTGATAGGGGTGGAATTTGAAGATGTGGCAGTCAGGCTTTTTGTGGAGACACTACAAGGTGTTGTTGTAGACTGGTTCTACCATCTGCAAGTTGGATCAGTGATTGACTAGGATACACTTAAATCCAAGTTTGAAGCCAAGTTCAAGCCTGCAGAGGATGCACATGCTTTGTTATCCTAGCTCACGTAGATGAAGAAGGAACCTCATGAGCCTATGAGGGATTTTATTTCTAGGTTCAACAAGCTAAGGCACAGGATTCCCATGGTCGCCCAACTGACACCTCAAAATATCAAATGCCTCTTCATCAACTCACAGCTGCCTGAAGTGAGTTTTCTATTGAGATAGGCTAGACACATAGACCTTGAGTCTGCTCAAGACTTAGCTACTGAGCTAGAGGATGACCTTATCTTGGCAAGAAAGATAAGAAGAGATCCTAATAGAGGTAAACCCTCCTCATCTTCTGAATACTCACCCATAGCCACCACTGACCCAATGGTGTAAAAGCTGGCAAATGAACTGCTAGCCTTGAAAAGGCAAATGGCCCTAAGTATGTCTACTCCTCCTAATCAAG
This sequence comes from Torreya grandis, assembly GCA_037957365.1. Classification (NCBI taxonomy): domain Eukaryota; kingdom Viridiplantae; phylum Streptophyta; class Pinopsida; order Cupressales; family Taxaceae; genus Torreya; species Torreya grandis. The sequence continues at coordinate 585,972 of JARHVA010000288.1, read as the reverse complement.
ATGTGCCAAGGAGGGCATTCCCCATTTAGCCATATCAAGGCAATGTTGCTAGAAGTCAAGGGCAACCAAATCATCTTCCTCCCCCACAGAGGAACCTTGCCCTTGAAGCACCTCCAACCAACTTAGTAGCTGGATATCTGGAAACAAAACATGTTTCCTATTTCCAACTTGAGTTCAAGCAAGAAAATGGCACTGATCTCTTCAAGGAGGATCTAGAAGAATTAGTGGGAGACTCCCACATTGGTTTCCTAAATTACCAGGATGAACCCAGAAGTGAAGGTGAAGTAGTCGAGGAATCATATGCAGCATTCACCTAGTTTGAGAATCAGTCAGCCCAACAAGCTGATAAAAAAAGAATAGAGGAATCAACTCAGCCTATAATTCTAATTCTGCCTTTCTAGTCAAAGGACCTAGTGATTGCCAAGAAGGTTAGTACATCAAACATCTCTACACCTTCTACTCCAACTTCGCAAACTAGTCCTTCCCCTCTTGAAAACCAAAAGGATGAACTCACATCCTCTCTTCCATGTCTATTCTAGTCATTTAACATAATTGAACATGTAAAGAAATCTAAAATTCAAATGATTGAGTTTGAACCCCTACAAGCCAATCCTGAGCAATTGGACATTGGTGGAGAACTAAGTATGGACCTATCTGAGGCAAAATTTGTGGTCACCCAAATGTCAGCCCCTATAGGTCAAATTTTGTTTGAGCCTTCAGGTAGGGGTAATTACTTCTTAACCATAGAGGATGCTCATGTCTCAACTGATGAAATTCCTATAGCTAGAAATCTAGGATTTGATCCAAATCAGGCATCAGAAGAATTAGTAGGGTGTAGAACAAATCGAGAAGGATATTCCATCTTCGATGAAGAGAAAGTTGATAAAAGATCAGCTTCTGATGATGCTTAGATCCTAGAACCTGATGGCAACAATTCTTCAATAGCTGGATGTAAATCTTTGTTGCTTAGATTGAAGACTGCTCAAGATGAAGAGATCAAACTCCTTCACACCAAAGGAGATACTGAGTTGATGGTTTGTTAGGGGTCTAATGCTGACAATCAAAGCATGCACTAACCTGGACTAGCAAAAAATCAAGCTATGGTGGTGGACCATACTACTATATTCCAAAGTCAGTAAAAGGAACTCTTTGTAGGGAGAGCAAGGAGTTATGGTTTTCAATTTGAAGACCACATCCCACCATGGGGCAAGAAGAAGAAAAGGCCAAGAGGAAGACGCAAAAAATTGGTTTCCTAGTGGAGAGTTCCATTTACCCGTCACTATTTATGGGGACAAAATGGTTTCCTACTAGTTTATCAGGACATCATCCCCTTTTCTTCATCCCATGATGAGCAGCATTTGAAGTACTTAAATTCTTGAAGTACCAAATAAGTTCACTTGTACATATGTACACTTATATAGTCTTTAGTTCTATTTTGTGCTTTTCATTTTCATTTTTATTTTTTGGAGCCTTTCTTTTTGGGTAGCATGACTCTGTATCCCGATGGCACACTTTAAGGCACTAGAGATTCTGGTTTCTACTCCCCTCAGTTGTTCCAAGTTTTCAACTGAGGGAAGTTCCCCAACTGGAGCCAGCTGTTGTCCCCAAAAAAATATCACTCATTTTTGGGACAACATATGAACTATTTTGGGCCCTACAAGACCAAAATTATCTCTTCCCTTTTCAAAATTTGTTCTGAGCATTCAAATTCCTCATTTTTCAAGCTTCTCAAAAATCTATGGACTTTGTAGGCTTGAATCTATGGACTCTGCAGGCTTGAATCTATAGACTCTATAGGAAGAAAATCTATGGACTCTGTAGGCCAAGTTCTACGGGCTTCACAGATTGATTTATATGGACTCTGAAGGAAATAAGCAAGCTCTCAACACTTAGGAAAGTTCAATGGGTTCAACCTCCAATTGGTTTAATGTGCTTGGTGTAAAATATCAAAAAGACTTAGCCAAATAATGAAGAATGACCTGATTGAACCGTTGAACCAAAGTTGGTTCAATTGGTAGGTTCAAGGGGCTACCCCAAAGTGAAAAAGGCAAGTGCCCTTACAGAATGCAGGCAACATTGGTTCAAAGGTCAAATAAAAGATAGAATTCCTTCAAATTTGTTTGAAGGCCCAAAAGGAACAATTCCTTCAGACTTTTTGTTTGAAAGAAATGACTAAGTGAAGGAGGCTGAAGGAATTCACTCGGGAAGGAGCTCGAAGAAATTGAAAGGAACAAATGGCTAAGGAAAAGAAGCTTTCCTTCAGACTTTTTATCCAAAGGAAAATCCTAATGGAAAAAGCTTGAGAGCCAAAATCCCACTAAAGAAGCAAGAACCCGCCATGAAAGATGAAGGCTGAAGTCCACCCAAAAAAAAATATCGAAGGGTAGGTACCCTTGTGGGGGGCACTTGAAGACACAGAAGAGAGCCTTCCATAAAACTTAGACAAAGAAGGATTTCAAAGAACAAGGATGGAACTGTTGAACCTTGAACCAAATGGTTCAACTAGTTCGAAGGTTCAATATTTTAGGGCCTCAGAGGGACTTAGAAAGATGAAGGAAGCAATGATTGAATGAGACACAGAATGAACCAAAAAACTGATTGAACCTTGAATTGAAAGAGTTCAAAGTTTAATGGTTCATAGGTTCAAAAGTTCAAGGGTGGCCTCAGTCAAGGGAAAAGGTAGCAAATAGGTGGTTCAACAGATGGTTTAACCAGGGAGCGAGAAAGAGATTGAACCAGGAAGCGATGGAACAAAAGAGATAGAATGAACCAATGAACTTTCATGGGTTCACAGGTTCAAGGTTTAACATGGTTTAAGCAGCTGGCGACCATTGATGGTCCCATAGACGTCAAATTTAAAATAAAGAAATATCTATGGAAATTTGAATAAAGCATAGAATTTAAAGGAATAATCAAGTGACTGGCCAAAAGATAGCCCAATAGCTCAAATCATAGTGGGAAGAGACAAAGCTGGAAAAGACAAAAGCATAAAGAGGGAAAAGTCCAAAATATTTGTGCAAAAGTAATTTTAGTAGGTGGAATAGTCCACTAAGTAGGTATTTTGGCTTTCTAAAAATCCCCAATATAAAATAAGATAAGATTGTTTATATCCAACATTGGATAACAACCTTCTTTACCCAAAGTATGGATCCAAATAAGCTTATACTCTATGAAAGACTTGCATGATTTTTTAAATAGAGTCAAATCCCATATATTATGGGGTGGTTGAACTCCATTCTTTATTTAATAAAGAACTTCCCATAATTAATAACCATAATTATTTAACATGATCCACTTCCCACCGAGATTTCTAACCATGCAAAAGATAAGTGGATGATCTACGTGGAGTATAAGGTGGGTGGATGCATGTTAAGAATAAGTTTATCACCTAACATAAAAGGAACATTTAATTGGACTTAGTTTCAAAAGCATATCCCATCAAATTTTCCCATGATCTAAACAAAGACTAACCTCCCATCTATGTTGGAGTAAAGGTGGGTATTGTATACACATAATATTTTTAACTTTTATCAATTATTGATGCCTTACATCTTGCAAGAACCTATCGAGACTCAATCTCTTTGAGTGCACACCCTAAAGGGTGCATCGAGAAAGGATTCAATAGACCTTTGGTGCTTCACAATATTTTTATCTCTTATTTCCACACTATTACCAATCCAACCAGATCCCAAAACCTTTCCCTACGCTATTTTTCCTCCCTCTAGTATTCTCCTCTTTCCATCCCTCCTTTCTTGTCTTAAACTCCTTTTTTACTATCGATTGTACTAGGTTGACTGGGTCAACCTAGTATAATATAGGGGTATTATTTATTTTCTTATCTTGTTATCCCTTTGGCCGACTACCTTAGACTTGGTAAATTATCCTTGAAAATACAATGGGTAAATGGGTAATCCTTAAAAACCATAACATCCTCTTGTGAAGCCCCTTTGGCCAAGGGAGAGATTGAGTCTCGATGGGTTCACATTCAGGTAAGTATATTCTAACTTTGTTCTCCTCTCTTTTAGTAGATAGAAGTAGCATAATTTTTGGCTCGAATAATATTATCTTTCATATTTCATGTATTAAGGTGTTACTCATACTTAATTTAATTGAATTTACCTATACATATTTGTTTTATTATTTCTAACCCCCACTTTGTGCCACAAGCTTTGTGTGCTCTAGATTAGATTTTACTTTTTTTTTATTATAATAGAGTGAACATTTTAAACTGTAGGACTCCATTAGGGTGGTTGTGTGATTGTGTTAGACTGTAGGCTTTGTAACCCTTCCTAGCATGATATGTTGTGACAAGTGATCCCCTAATTGGGTCTAGTGCATCACCATATTATTCATGCTCCCATTTAAAAAGTGTATTATAAATTGAAAGTGTAGGTATGATTTATCTTATCCAATCTAGGATTAATATATAGACATGATGCATTTTTTATTGCATACATTCTGGTGACCCTGATGTGCACTAACCCTTATAGGATTCATTCACTTTTACTTTATTTATTTCACTTCTTTTGATCATCATTTTTATCATATATTTTGACACTTTGGATCAATTCTATCGACCCATTTTTTATCTCTATACATAGGTTGCAAGAACAAGCAACCGGATCGACCTAGTTGAACTAGTATAAGTTTCTAGCCTTTCAAACATCTAGTTAAACCTACTAAGTCAACCTAGTCAACCCCTTATGGTTTATCACTTTTTTAGTAGGTTCTTGTATAGCTTGATTGATCTTATCAACCCATTTTATGTTTCTCAAATATACTTCAAGGTTATTCATCAGCAATCTTATTTCATTACATCTCTAATCCACCAAGGTTCCTTTCTTCCTCTCTATTCATTTATTTTCTATGTTTCCTTTCATAGTTTGTAGTCTTTAAAATTGCTCTTGCATAGTCAATTGGATCAATACTACTAACCTAGTTATGTATTCTATGTGTCGTCTAAAATAAGTGGATCGACACTACTAACCCAATTCATTTTTAGACCTTGATTTTGCAGTATAGGTTTAACCCTGTCGACCCTATTCTATATTTTGTGTATATAGTGATAGTACTATACCTTATTTCAAGTTAGAAGTAAACTCATATCTGATAGTAATTAGCTCACATATTTATTTTCTTATTATTTGCATGCTAAGAATAGTACACATAATTTAATTAAGGGATTTTTAATTAATCACATAGTTTCACTATTTTTATTTTATTCACACACGAACAAATCACATAACATGAATAAGCACTTTAACATTTATCTACCCTAGGCCAACCTACTTGGATTTTATCACCAAGGGGGAAGTTGACTTGATGCTCTGGTCAAGTATAAAGTGTGGATAATGGTATATTTTGGCTAAGTACTTGATACCCTTATTATTGCAGTGTGTGAAGTTAGGGGGTAGGTCCTAATACCAAGCCTGTATCATTTCCACTATAGTCCTTTTCATCTAAAACCACCTGAAACCATCCTTAGATTGATATTTAGTACCTTGCTTATAACCAACTTCCAATCACATTAAAAATCATAATCTAATAAACATTTTAGGTTGACCAATTAGTTAGCTCTTTACTTTTCAAGTTGATTGCTTTCTCTTTGCTTATTTGTGTGTGAAAAAACTTGCATTAGCCATCATTGGTGCAAGGTTTTATTTGTGTGCCTCAATTAGATTGGATAGTATTGATCCAATTGACTGTTTGTTTCCCTTCAACTCTTATTTTCCTATATTAGCTACAAAAATTATCTTATTTATACTCATAACTTATTATCATCTTTCTCTTTCTCCCTGACTATTCTACTGGATCAACTTAGTCAACCCTATACCTTTTTTAGCCCTTGTGCACTATACCATATCAACCCAATTGACCATATATAGTTTGTAACTCTTTTTGTCTCTATTTCCTACATTTCTTTACTATACTGGGTTAACCTAGTTGACCCTGTACTATTTTCTACTTTTCTTGTTCATCAATCTAGTTTTATATTTCTCTAATTTTCTTTTATGTTCATATCTCTTTAGTCAAAATAAAGTCTCCTATCAGAATCTTCTTGGAAAACCTAAATCCATTTGACACTATATGGGGCTCTCTTTGATTCTTATCTTTTCTTCCTCTTTTTAGCTTGTAGGGCATCTTATGATTCCCATCCACACATTACTCTAGCTGTTGGGTCATCTTGTGATGACCACCCACATATCATTTCAGACTTTGGGGCATCTTATGATGCCTATCCTTACATCCACTTACCCTTTGGGGCATCTTGTGATGCTCACTCTTATTTTCTATTACATGCTACCAAACTAATTTAACATCAAGAAACCTCTTAAGGCACATAGGATTGTCTCTCACATGTTCATCCTTGATATATCCATTAATTTAAGATCATTTATTTCTTGTCACACTTTTTTTCTCCATTTATCTAACAGTTTTTGTAGCTTATTTAAGCATAGATCTCTCCCTGTGCAGTATTTTCCTTGATTTCACAAACCTCTAGTCCTCCATTTTGGTTTCTTGATGTACCATAGTCTTATTTATCTTCTTGAATTTTCTCTTATCTTTTTCACCCCTTGGGTTTTTCTTTTGTGAGTTACTTTATAAAACCGTAGATAAGACCTGACATCCCTCACAAAACCACCATATTTTAATCATTTCTTTTTATTATTGTTACTTATTAATTTTTTTTGGCATCCTTTGGGTTTTTATTTCGTGATTTGATTTGTAAGACCATGGATAGGACCCAACATTCCTCACAATTTTACTATTTATTTACTTACTTCACTTTACTTTTCTCTTGCTTGTCATCACTCTCATGGGTTTCTTTTTTATGAGATACTTTGTAAGACCATGGATAGGACCTAGCCCTCCTCATCAAATTACCACCTTTTCATGTTCTTGATCTTTTTTCTCAACTTTAGCTTTTTATTCTTTTTCTAGATGAAATTTTTACAACAATCTATGTTAGCATGTTTTCCTCCACTTCCCTCTTTCTTATGATAAGGAATAATACTTTACTGTCATTGTATCTCTTTTTTCCTTTTGTCACATTTTTTGTGATTTGAAGAAATTTAAATTATTTTGTGTCATTCCTCTTGATTTCCCCTTCCTTTTATCTCCACATTGGATAAAACAAGGTCAAAGTCAGGATAAAACTTTTATTTCACCTAGATTTATGAGATTCTTAAACCCCATGATCTTTAAAGTTCTCTCTCTTAGCAACCTTATCCTAAGTATTCATTAAAGTCATATTTAGCACCCATGTTTAAGTTTCCAAATACATATAGAAGAGGAATAGAAAAACCCATCAAGAAAGTTAAAATCCAAATCATTTGAATCAAAAGGCAATGATATCTAAAATCCAACATATGAATTTCAAAAGTAAAATTCACACCAAAATATGTGATTACAAGCACATCTCATATCTCCAATCAAAGCTCAAACTCCACAGTTGACTTCACATAGACCTGAAGTCCTTTGGAGTGTGGTAGGATAGCAGATTAGAATAGGGGATTTCAAAAAACTCTATGGTTCTACCTACTTTCGCATATAAATACCCAATCTTCACAGTAGATCAATGGCTCTATAAGGGGTCCTGAAGAACAAGAAACATGTCATGGGAAGGTAGGTCTATTTTAATTTTCATGCATTTGGCCTTCATGGGATGATCTATATACTCCATTTATTGACCCAAGACTTATGTAGCTAAGATAAGTTATTCATAGTCCTTAAGGTCAAAAGTCCTCTTGTTTTGACAAACCTAATTTGAATGTCTTGACTTTGATAAAGAGTTTCTCTACCTTGATTTTTCATTCATTCTCCCCTCCACCCATTTCATTTCCCCCTTCATAGACAAATTATGATTCCAAATATATTTTATTTATTCTTTAATTCTATCTTCTTCACCTCTTAAAAACATGCTAGCACTACTTTGTATCATTTGTATCTATCCTTTGAACTAAACAACATGTTTGATCAACTATGGATTTCTTTCCTTACACCATCATTTTACATTTTCTACACTTTATCTTCCTTTTACCATTTATCATGATTTTTATATCCTACTGTTATGAACACCTGAGTTCATATCCTTTTTCCATTATTGAGTGAGATTGGCTTATTACTTCTCACTCATAAATGTTTTTCCCTTTCTATACATCTTTTTTTCATTGTTGGGTGAGATGTGGATTGTTACTGCTCACTCATCAATATTGTTTTAACATTTTGTTTTTGTCTTTTACCATTTATTTATTCATTTACCATCCTGTTTGACATGTATCCTTGGTTTGACTTGGTGAGTTTTCCTTTCTTACTTAAGGATAGCTTGTCTAATTTTTTTAGTCTTTAGTAGCCTTAGATTTTTGGTTACCTAATTTACTATTATTTTTAACTTGGTCATTTGGTCTAACATAACACCTGTCACCCTAGCTTTCCAAATTTCCCAAGTATGTCCCATCATCATAGCACCAACTATCTTGGATTTTATTGCATTCATTTATTTTTGCTCTTTAGTTTTATATTCTTGGGTTTATCAAAAATAGTCTATGCACCCTACATAATCAAAACTAACAACATAGTAGATAACCATCATATGATAAAGGTAAGTCAAGGTACACATTGCATTTACTTTTTAATTATTTAATTTTTAGATTAGTTTTCCTTTTCAATCATTTACTTTTAGTTATTTTTAATTTAAAATATTACAACTTTTTTTAGTATCATCATTGTGTGTTTCTATTTTCTTTCTTGAAGCACCATCCCCTGTTACACCTTAGTGACATGTGATGAGCTTCAAGTGGAGCATATGTATACACATAATATTTTTAACTTTTATAAATTATTTATGCTTTACATCTTGTAGGAACTTGGTGAGACTCAATCTCTTTGAGTGCACACCCTAAGGGGTGAATCAAGAAAGGGGTGGGTAGACTTTTGGTGATTCACAAGATTGTTGTCCCTTATTACCACACTATTACTAATTCAACTAGATCCCAAAACCTTTCCCTAAGTTATTTCTCCTCCCTTGAGTATTCCTCTAGTCTTTTCCTCTTTTCATCCCTCTTTTCTTGTTTTAAAATCATTTTTTATTATCAGTTGTACTGGGTCAACTAGGTCAACCCAGTACAGTTTAGGGGTATTCTTTACTTTCTTAGTTTGTTAGATTTTTGGTGGACCTAGCTCAGACTTGGTAAATTATCACCAAAAACACACTGGGTCAACTAGGTCAACCCCATACAACCAATATTCCCAAAAGGATTTAGGGTAAGATCTACCTATATATACAAGATCACTTTGGTCATTATTCATATGTGCAATCAAGAGTTATTATTCACTCACACTTCTTCACAATATAATCTTCCACCATTCTACTTGAGGAGACTTAACTTAATTTTCTTATTTAGAGAATCTAATCTTGTGGATAAGTCTTAGATACTTTGGCATTTCTTAGTGATCCTTAAAAACCACAATAACCTCTTGTGAAGCCCCTTTGGCCAAGGAAGAGATTAAGTCTTGATGGTTTCACATTTAGGGAAGTATATTCTAACTTTATTCTCCTCTCTTTTAGTAGATAGAAGTAGCATAAGTGTTGGCTCAAATAATATTATCTTTCATATATCATGTATTAGGGTATTACTTATACTTACTTTAATTGAAATTCCCTATACATATTTGTTTTATTATTTCTAACCCTTACTTTGTGACACAAGCTTTGTGTGCATTAGATTAGATTTTAATTTCTTGTTATTACAATAGAGTGAACATTTTAAACCTTAGGACTCCATTAGGGTTGTTGTGTTATTATGTTAGATAGTATGCTTTGGAACACTTCCTATCATGATATGGTGTGACAAGTGATCCCCTAATATGTTCTAAAAGATCCCCATATTGGTCATGCTCCTGCTTAACAAGTGTATTCCTAATCAAAAGTGTAGGTATGATCTATCTTATCCGATATAGGATTAATTCATAGACATGATGCATTTTTGATTGCATACAGGGATAATTAAAGTTTTGAAATATCTCCCATGTAAATTAATAAAGACCAAATTCCATCCAAAGTGAAATGGATTCCATGTGGGGAATGATATAGTGGGGTGAATAAAGTTTATTTAGGCTTAGTTTTTAAAAACATATCCCATGGTTTTTTTAAATAACCAATCACATGGGAATAATTAAAATTTAGGACTTTGCAAGATTATCCAATGGTTTAATAAAACCATAAAATAGGATATTTAATTAAATTTGGATTTAATATCCCATAGTTATAAATAACCATAATAAAATAAGTTATTAATAATATTTTAAAAATGGAGGAATTACAATGGGAATAATTGGATATGTGGAAGGAATAAATTGGTGGCATTAGTAGAATTATATGGCAAATTTGATAACAAGGTAATGTGGGTAAAAGGTTGGTTTGGTCCCACATCTGCAACATAACACTCATTAGTAATAAAATAATTCCAATTTAAAAATTAATTATATAAACTCTTTATATTTTTACCACATGTCAACTTTCTCATTATGACATTTGTCTTTTCTACATTTTTCCTTTCTAACCATATGATGAGTGAAAATCCTCTGGATCAAACCTCCCCAGTAAGACCCTTTTGGTCCCCAAAAGTTCAAATCACTCTCTAACTCTGCAAATAATTCACTCTACAAAACATCACTATGAAATATCATGATAACAATTTAAAAATAAAACTAAATCCCTGAAATGTTAGTGAAATAAATATCTATGCAATACCAATTATAGATACAAGCAAACTACCTATATAAATGTCACATCTCCAAAATGGTGAATCTATGAATCAATGCAAAATAATCACCAAGTATAACTACAAACCAATTTGTTAGTGTAATAAATATACACTCTAATTGTAGCCATATTTGATAGTTACAATAAATTTCCAAAATGAGGGACTTATAAACATGTGAAAATATCATGCATGGCTACAAAAAAAATTAAAATTATTACAATTACAAATGATGTCTAGAAAGGATCTTATAAGCCTCTATTTGTACAATGTAAACAACAACATATATATCGAAATGAAAATTTTCCCAAAAATAGACATATGGGTCATGCTCCATATAATGTTATCAAGGTTTTAAAATGAAGTTTTTCCAAAAACCCAAATGTGAGAAAATAATCCAAGTATGCTAAACCTGTCCCTTGGTTTTTCACTACAAGTTACTCTAATAAATTATATTCAAATCTTAAAATCATTTGAGAATATATCCAAGTTTAAACATGAGTTAATTCCTTTTTTTTAATGCATCATAAGCTCAAAACTTATTTTTTATAAAAATATAGAGTTGAGCAAAACCACAAATATGAGAAAATAATCCAAATATGATAAACCTGTCGCTTGAATTTTCTCACAACTGGTAGCTCCATAATATGTTCAAAACTAAAATATATTCCTTTCAAATGGAATCCTAATAATTTCTTTGAATCTTTGCATGTTAATAAACTATCACAACTATGCAAACATGAAACTAAGGAATTGCTTACCAACTCACTTTATCACATTTTCCTATTTAGGTGGTTCAATTTCCTCAATAAATACCTTAGTAGTTACATGGGTCATATCTGAAACTATTGGATTTGAAACAACTTCATGTTTGCTTATGGATGCATCATTCTTTATGGATGTCTTCCTGTAATACTTAAGCCATAGTTGTGTATACAATACCCAACATTTATCATTTTGATGACCACTTAGATTACAATTAGTAAAATAATTATTACCCATTTGTTTCTCTTTAGAAAACATAAACATCTTAAGAGCTATTTTTCTTGTCCAAGATATGGCAACACAATGATTATTTAATCCACAAAAACTGCATGGATATTTAGACCAAAAATCCTATGATAATAAGTCCTTATTTTCATAATTCAAATATACATGGAAATATTTACCAGGTCTTTTAGAACTAGTGCAAGTAAAAGATGTTGGAATAATTGTTATTGATGTCAAAGGAATTGTAATGGATATGAATGGAAATGTCAAACAAAATTGTTGCCAAAAGTAAATGGAATTGTTTGAAAGTGAACGTAATTCTTATCAGAAGTGAATAGAATTGTTGCCAAAAGTAAACAAAAGTTTTGCTAGAAGTGAATGGAATTGTTTCTGAAAGTGAACAAAGATGTCAATAGAAATGTTAACGAAATTGTCAAAAAAAATGTTAACAAAATTATCGACAAAAATGTCAACAGTCACATCTTTTGGTGAAGAGGTATCTCTTGAATGGGACACATCCTTTAAAGGCTATATAAGGGAGAAGAGATGTGGAGCTATTACAAGAATTTAATTTGAATGAAGATTATATAAGTGTGAGAGAGAAGGAAGAGAGGAAGAGCAGAAAATGAAATAGAATATCTCTAAAGAAAAGAAGTATGAAGGGTAGATTTTTTTTAATGAAGAATATTCTTTAAAAATTATGAAAGAGAGGAGAGCAAAAAGTCTATAAGAAAATTAATGAGAGAGAAAGTGTAAGAGAATCAAAGTCATTATTTTATTGAAGAAGAAATCATAGATGATGAAATTAATTTGGCTTGGGGTTAGTGCATCATAGTCTAGGGGTTGGTGCTCTTGTGTGTTGGTGCTCACGAATTGGCCAAGTTCATACTTGGTGAAGGGGTTCAGTGTCTCCAGTGGCTGGGTGCTCACAATTTGAATGAGTTAGTGTTTGGTTTTGGGATTGGTGTCTCTAGTAGGTTGGTTCCTACAAACATTATAAAAGAGTTATATATATAAAAGGAATATTTCTCTATGGTTTTCTCCCGAAAGGGTTTCCATGTAAATCTATGTCTATTTGCATTATGTGGTTTTGCATTGTATTATTTGATTTCTTTGAATATATTAATTATGGAGTAATTTGAGGTTTTTGATTTAATATTAATAGTTGAAATCAAAAAAATATATATCTTATACTAATTCACCCCCCTCTCAATATAAGCTTGTGCTTAACAATTAGAATCAGAGTCAGTTCCTTTGGTGTTAGCACAACTGGTAGAAGGTAGATCATGGAAATCACATATGGTAGGATCTCAAGTTTTGTATGGTTTCTCCACTAACAAGGCTCCTTTGTTTGATGGAATTAATTATGTATTTTGGAGCATAATGATGAAGACTTACTTGATAGCCCTAGGTTTTGATATTTGGCAAGCAGTGGTAATAGGATACACAATGCCAAAAAATTCACCAATGGATGCCACCATAAAAAAGGCCAATGAGAATAATGCGAAAGCTATGAATGTAATCTTATGTGGGATTTCATAAAATGAGTTTGTTAAGGTTATGCATTGTGAATCTACAAAAGAGATTTAGGATAAACTCAACACTATGTATGAAGGTGATAGTAAGGTGAGAAAATCAAAACTCTAAACCCACTGGAGGTAGTTTGAAAGTTTAAAAATGAATAATGATGAAAACATTGTTGGGTATCTTCTTCATGTCAATGAGATTGTTAATGTCATTCGAGGACTCAAAGAGAAAATTAAAGAATATGTAATCATTCAGAAAGTCCTGAGATCCCTACCTTTGAGATTTGATGCGAAGGTCTCTACCATTGAAGAAATGAAGGATTTAGACATGATGAAAATGGATGAGCTCCATGGAATTATTATGGCATACAAAATGAGAATTGAATCTAAGAGACAGTCGAAGAAGGAAGCATCATTCAAGTTCTCGAAGAAAGACAAGATCAAAGAACTAGAATCAAGTGAAAATTTAAGTAGTGAAGAAGATGAAAATGAAGCTCTATTCATTCAGAAGCTAAAGAAAGGATTAGGCAAATATAAAGGAAATATACCATTTAAATGCTTTAATTATGGTAAAATTGGTCATTTTTTATCCAAATGTCCAAACAAAGGAAATAGCGATGATGAGGGAAACAAACCAAAGTACAAAAGGGGATTCAAGTCGAGTAAAGACAAGCAAAGATTTGAGAAATAAAATAAAAGCCTATACTCCAAGAGGTGTAGCAGCTCATTTGAAGAAAACAAATAAATTGATGTTGAGAGTGATAATGAAGATATTCTATTCATGGCTACAGAAGAAAATGCCACCACCAATAAAGATATTTTGGAGGAAGATGAAGACATGGAGAAGAAGGTGAAATCAACCTTGAAGAAGAACTTACTTATGAGTTAAAAGAAATGAAAGAATTTAAGAAGAAGAATTAGAAACTAAAGTTACATCTCTGAAAATATGAAGAAGAGAATTGAGACTTCAAAGTAAAGACATCACAAGTCCTTGAGGATTCAAACAAGGTAATCATTGATCTAAAAAATCAAATCAAAAAAGTTAAACAAGTTGAGGAAGATTTGAGAAGTCAGCTATAAATGAAAGAAGAAGAGTGTAATTAGTTGAAGACTGAGTTAGGTTCTTTGAAAGATAATTATGAGAGGCTCATAATCAAGGTTGAGAAAGATCATGAGATATCAATCCAGGGTGAGAAAGATGCAAGTTTTAAGGGCAATTTGAAGAAGCCAATTAGGCAACCCAATGCTTTCAAGTTTTCCAATTATTTTCATGGCCATTGTTTTGTTTGTCATCATGTTGGACATAGGGCAAGAGACTATTTGATGAGAAGAAATCTGTCAAAGAGATATCTTAGTCACCTTCAAGTAATAGGTATGAGAAATGTTGCTTGCTTTTGGTGTCATAAGGTTGGCCATATTTCTAAATTATTTCCAAGTGGAATAAAGAGATCCTCAAGGTATGTCAAATGCTATGGATCCCCTAGAAGATATGAGAAGGGTCAAACTTAGGTTTGGAGACCTAAGATAGTAAAGGTTGATCATATTGAGTCTAAGAGTGAGAATGGATTACTTTCTGTAGTAGAGAAAGAATCAGACAGGAAGGACTATGTGAAACTCTTATTATCAGGAGTTGTAGAAAAGATAGTGAATACTAGTTCTAAGCAGCCTACAGATCAAAGAGAATATCTTTTTATAATTGAGCATGAGCCTTGTCAAGATTCCCTATTGTTAGTTTCTAATGATAGTATGTTAGAAGGTAAGACAATTGTAAGAGTTGAGAAAATGAACAACATCATGGATTTTGAGGTTAGTGAGTCAAAGAAGTTAGACATGCCTAACTAGATTCTAAGAGAAAGAAATTAGTCTCATGGATGCAAGAGGATCAAGGAAGTAATAGGGGAGTTTTGGGCATCTCCTAGGTTCATTTTGTTCTAGGACCCTTTGTGTGGGGTGTCTCTTCTAGGCTTTAAGGAGACACTTTATAGAAAAAGGAAGCATGGTAGATGCATGTTGGGTATTGGATATGTTTCATGACAAGAAAGTCATGAAGTAGGGAATTATCAAGGTTAGGTCCAAGGATCAAGTGACAAGGTATAAATGGGTTCAGATAAGATCAAGTGTTGATGGAGATCTATGGAGTCATGTGTGAAGCTAATGAGAAATAGGTCAAGTTGAAAATAAAATGCCTAATGTTAGATCAAGGAGGTGAGTTTATTTCAAATGAATTCATTGATTTTTGTGAAGATCATGGAATTAAGAGATAATACTCATCTGCAAGAACTCCACAACAAAATGGAGTGGTGGAAAGGAAAAATCAAACTGTTCAAGAGATGGCTAGAACTATGTTGAATGAATCTAAGCTATTAGATTTTGGAGAGAAGCATTGGTTAAGGGGGAGCTAAACTTTTTTTCAGCTCCTTGAATGACCCTTTTCCATTGATGTCAAAGGGGGAGAATGGTAGTACGGGCAGTTATAGTAAGGGGAGTTGTAGAAAAGAAGATCGTTTTAGAAGGTTACCATCAATGACAAAGGGGGAGATTATTGGAATAATTGTCATTGATGTCAAAGGAATTGTAATGGATATGAATGGAAATGTCAAATAGAATTGTTGCCAAAAGTTAATGGAAGTGTTTAGAAGTGAATAGAATTATTGTTGAAAGTGAATAGAATTATTACCAGAAGTAAATGGAAGTGTTGCTAGAAGTGAACAGAATTGTTGCCAAAAGTGAATGAAAATGTTAACAGAATTGTTGATAGAAATGTTGATGGAAATATTAATGGAATTGTTGACAGAAATGTCAATGGTCACATCTTTTGGTGAAGAGGTATCACTTGGATGGGACACATCCTTTAAAGGTTATATAAGGGAGAAGAGATGTGGAAGTATTACAAGCATTTGATTTGAATGAATATTATATAAGTGTGAGAGAAAAGGAAGAGAGGAAGAGCAAAAAATGAAAAAATATCTCTTAAGAAAATAAGTATGAAGGGTAGATTTATTTTAATGAAGAATATTCTTTGAGAATTGTGAAAGAGAGGAGAGCAGAAAGTATATAAAAAAATTAATGAGAGAGAAAGTGTAAGAGAAGTAAAGACATCATTCGATTGAAGAAGCAATCACAGATGATGAAATTGATTTGGCTTGGGGTCGGTGCCTCATAGTCTAGGGGTTGGTGCTCCTATGGGTTGGTTCTCATGAATTGGCCAAGTTGGTGCTTGGCGAAGGGGATTGGTGTCTCTAGTGGGTGGGTGCTCACAAATTGACTAAGTTAATGCTTGGTTTGGGGATTGGTGTCTCCAGTAGGTTGGTGCCTGCAAACATTGTAAATGAGTTATATATATATATATATATATATATATATATATATATATATATATATATATATATATATATATATATATATATATATATAAAGGAATATTTCTCTATGGTTTTCTCTTGAAAGGGTTTCCATGCAAATCTATGTCTATTTGCATTGTGTGGTTTTGCATTGTATTATTTGATTACTTTGAATATATTAATTGTAGATTAATTTGAGGTTTTGGATTTAAGATTAATAGTTGAAAGCAAAAAATATATATCTTATACTGATTCACCCCCCCCTCTCAGTATAAGCTTGTGCATAACACCAGAATGTGGAATGATTTTACCTTTTATCAAATCATTTCTACACATAATACCATATTTTTATGTGGATGGACTTCTTTTTCTCTGTATGTTATCACTTTATAGGACTAGTGACCTGAACATTTTGCTTTTAGAAGCTTGTCTTCCTTTAGTGGTTTTCTAATTTTCACTAGCTTCCATTTTCACACTATTATATCTCAAATATATAAAACAAGGTCTATCCTCTACTTGAATGGGGTTTGTAGTTCCTTGGCCATCTTTTCCAAGGCCTTTTCCATTAAATCCCATTTTAACAAGTAATTTTGAACCTATTCCTTTTGTATATTATTCAAATTTATCAAAATCATTATTACTAGATTCATCATGGGAAGGAAAATTAATTGGTGACTCACATTCACTTATAGTGCATATATCTATCATTATTTTTGCATCTGATGTGGAAGGCAATTCCTTCATCTATTCACCATTCTACAACTTTGCCAAGAGCTCATCCTTGGTTTGCAAATCATATTTCAACTTTTCAATCCCCTCTTTCAAGGAGTATAATTTCAATCTCAAGAGAGAATTATCTTCTTGGATCTCTTGATTATATGACTCAAGCTCATCAAGCTTTCCCTGATTTGCCAACTTGCCCATAGTTCACTTATTTTTGTATTCAACACACAACTGAACCAATTGAAATAATAGTTAAATAGTAAACTATTAATCATAGGTAAATCACACTGTTAAATCCCATTAATCAACTACTCTAATACCAAACTAATCTATAAATAGTAATTATCCCTTGTTAATAAATATTGTTTTATTTTAAAATGGATTTTTAAAAATAAGCCATTTTCTAAATTTTTTAATTAAAGGAATTGACTTTTTTTAATCAGAATGTAAGCTGTCTACAATAGTTCTAATTATGAGTATTCTATAAAATCATAATAATTTATTATTCAATTAAAAATATTCCCTTCATATTTTTTCTCTTTGAATAATCTCTTAATTAATTTCCAATAATTAAATTCTAAATATCAATAATAATTTAAAACTAATATATTGATGGAAAACTAAAAATAAAAATAGAGACAAGAGATCATTTTGGGGTTCACCAATTGGCTATGTCCTTGGGTTCATTCAAACCATTCCATTATAGACAAGATGTAAATACAGTATTTAAAACTTACATCCTTGAATGGTTTAAGGAAACTTGTAGCTCTGTGTGAGATGAACTCATTTATAGCATGTAAAATTTTCTTATCTTCAACCAAAAAATATTTGAAAATGCTTATAATTCTCCTATATGGGCTATCAATTCTCTCAACATGAGGAAAATAATACCCTCAAAGGATTTATAATATATCCTTGGCTTTCACAAATCCCTCTCTGATTAATACAGATAAGAAATTTTTTTGAAATAGGTAAAATGGCCTCAATCGATCTATTCTAAAAAATTTCCTCTATAAAATAAACACGGTCAATCCTCTAAATTTAATAACCTATGTTCCCTGGCATAATAGATGTTACCTACCTAATATGTCCCTAGTTCAAATCTTGTTACACTCCTTTGTTAAAAGATATGCAACCTATATTTTTTTATTCCATTCTCTATACAAAAATATATATCTTTTATATTATTTTATCATTATTCTCTATTTTTAGAATAATAATCCCCAATATAAAATAAAATAAGATTGTTTATATCCAACATTGTCTAACAACCTTCTTTACTCAAAGTACGGATCTAAATAAACTTATACTCTATGAAAGACTTGCATGTTTTTCTAAACAAAATCAAATGCCATATATTATGGGGTGGTTGAACTCCATTCTTTATTTAATAAAGTGCTTCCCATAATTAATAACCATAATTATTAACATGGTCCACTTCCCACCAAGACCACCAACCATGCACAAGATAAGTGGATGATCTACGTAGAGTAAAAGGTGTGTGGATGCATGTTAATAAGTTTAGTGCCTAACATAAAAGGATAATTAAATTGGACTTAGTTTCAAAATCACGTCCCATCAAATTCACCCATGGTCTAAAAAAATACTATGACTTCCCATCCACGTGGGAGTAAAGGTGGGGATAAGTTTTTATATTAAAATCTCCCATGTAAATCAACAAAGACCAAATTCCATCTAAAGTGAAATGGATTCCATGTGGGGAATGGTAAAGTGGGTTGAATAAAGTTTATTTAGGCTTAGGTTTTAAAAACATATCCCATTGTTGTTTTAAATAACCATTCATGTGGGGATAATTAAAATTTGGGACTTGGCAAGATTATCCAATGGTTTAATAAAACCATAAAATAGGATATTTAATTAAATTTGGATTTAATATCCCATGGTTATTAATAACCATAATAAAATAAGATATTAATAATATTTTGAAAATGCAGTAATCAAAATGGGAATAATTGGATATGTGGAAGGAATAAATTGGTGGGAATAGCAAAATTATATGGCAAATTTGATAATAGGGTACTATGGGTAAAAGGTCAGTTTGGTCCCACATCTACAACATAAAACCCAATATCAATAAAATAATTCCAATATAAGAAGTAAATGTATAAACTCTTTATATTTTTTCCATGTGTCAACTTTCCCATTACAACATTTGTCTTTTCCACATTTTTCCTTTCGAACCATATGATGAGTTAAAATCCTCTGAATCACTAAGGGAACATACAAGATTGGGAAAGTGACTTAGAGAAAGTAGAAGAAAGAGAATGAAGAGATAATTGAAATGTTTTAGAGAATTAATTAGAGACGTTAGATGTTAATTTTAGGAAGCATTTATATGGGAATATATTAGTTATAGATGAGGAAAGATAGTCTCTTGAATAAATTATGTTCAGTTAGAGAGTCAAGTTAAGTTTGAGTTTGAGTAAGGAAGATACCTCAGACGAGGACCATTCATTCCAAGGGGATGCATCACTTGTGCCTAATTTGTTAATAGGAAAGAGTAGTGTAGAAGTTGAGAGACATACCTAGTGGTTTGTTGAATTTATAGAGAAATTTGGAAGGTTATGTGTAAAAACATATAAGTATTTAGAAAATAAGAGTAATAGTATGCCAAATGTAGTTGAATCCAATTTTAAGATGCATGTTAAGTTTAGTCCTAAATATCTAGTTGGTCTAGGTGTGAACATAATAAATATGGCTCTCAATGTGGGATTTTTTAACCCTGACACCATATGATAGGTCTTATGACCTCAAACAGTATTTTTTAACCTATGAGATGAAGTAGCAGGTAAAAAGTGTCACCACAAATAATACAAAGAAGTGTAATCTCATATGGGAATTGATAGGCAAAGATTTAAAATTGATGTAAAAAAGTAATATAATAATAACATTCTTAAATTATTTCAAAAACATACTAATTTGAGAATTCAAGATGCCAAAATGTGCAAGCTAAACTATTCAAGACATGAATAATATTCATCAAAAATCAAGTGAATCAGTTTGGGAAAATGAACACAGGTTCTTAGATGTCATAAACTGAATGAATTTCCAATTTTAAAATGTAGACAAAGTCACTTAGCTCATGGAAGTCCTGTGACCTAGGATTATTTTTTATATTGAACAAACTCAATTCACTAATAAAGTTGATGCTAGATCTATTGTGATCTAGGTCGAGTAGATAAAATTCTATGGATAGAGTATGTAGACTACTAAAATAATAGATGCCAAGATAGATGTTGTCTTCCATAATATGGATAAATTACATGAGATAAATAGACCCAAATTATCTATATGGTGTATTGAGTTTAATAAGGAGGGACATCACAAAAATGAATGTCCAAAAATTATGGCAAGTTCTATAAAATCTATCTCAAGGTGGGATATCCCACTACTAGGTGTCACCTACTACAATATAATATACATCAATTGCACATGTATTATAATTTTTATAAATGACATAATCATTATTAGAAGAAATCATTGAGCCCTTCAGGAGTTGAAATAAGACATCACTAGTAATGTTTTTAAATTAGTTACAAAACATGTTCTAGAATCCAAACCAAGAGTACCAAGTCCAGATGTAAAAATGGAAATAGCAATGCAATCTAATCCTAGGTGGATGCCACAATCATCATAGTGTCAGCCTCAGGGTCTTGCATGATGGACATCATATTCACCTTAGTTTTGTGCTAGATAGACATCATTGTCCCCAGAGTACTAGTAACATTAGAATTTTGTGTATCCACCACAATAATTAGGATGGGCTCCACCTTCCCCTCAAATATAATATGGGGCATATGATGGCCAAAAACAACAAGATGAGGGTTCTCCAAAAATATAACGAGGATATTGAGGTAGATGTTGAGAGGGACATTAGGGAGGAAATTAAAATCAAATATAAGATGGTACAAACCAAATGATCAATTATTTACTATATGTATGGTGACTATAATTATATTGCTTGAAGTTTTCCTTGTAATCCATAGAGACACACATATTATGTTTATAGTAGATTCTTAGGGCACCACAATACAAAATATTGTCCTATTATTGAAAATCAAGGAAAGGGAAAACTAGTGTGAAATGTTAATATGGTGAATTCACACCCAAAATACCATAGGTTTATGTAAGTTTTCACTCAAATAGATATAAAGAGCAAGGATTTCCACCCCTGAAGATGTCATAAGAGCCTCTAATTCAAATGGTTTGGCATGACAAATATCCAAATCCTATCAAATAAAAATTCTAATGTCTGAATCAATGTAGTTACTATAAAACATATAAAATCATAACACTTTTAAATGAGATGTTGTAGTCATAGATGCAAAAATATATGGTTAGATTATTCGCATACTAGTTCAAGATGAAGTAGTTACAACTTTTATGGATATTATTAAGATAGTAAATAGTCTATGTAATGAGGACATATCTCAAAATATCACTAACTTATTGCATAATCTATTAGATTGTATAAAAATGGGACAACATAGAACTAAAAGGGTAGTTTACTATGTGAAGACCAAAAATTCTTGGGATATCTACTCCATAACAGACATAGAGCTTGTAGCCTACAAATTCCATAATGTAGTCTTTTACTTTGAAATATAATGAATATGATTCATAAGTCCACTTAGAGGCCATTTGATGGCCAACCCTCATCTATAGCCCTATCATACTAAGTATCACAAATTATGGATGGGTAGAACCCATTGGGAAAATGGAGGATGTGGAGACTAAAGTAGTTGATCTAAGCTTGAGAGGAGACTTCAAATTCATTGACATGAACATTGATGAAGTGCATTACCCTCTATTAAATGGGTAAAATTTGGCATATGTTGGACAGATGACCATTAATACAATAGATAATCAATTAGAGGCATAGTAAGGGGATAAGATCGTTATCAAACCCTTGAATAATACTAAAATCAAGCCTTACATCATTCCCAAGGAGCTTGAATTTCTATATGCATATAGAGGTGATAATTTATTTAATATTAACACATAAGAATAGTTGTAGTCTCTTCAAATAAAATATTTCATTGATTTCACACAATAGGATCAACTAGTCCCACAATTTCAACATACAGAATAATTTTTCTATCAACCTATCAAAATAATGGAGCAAGTTATATAGTTCCACATGGAAGAATATAAATTCCATACATGCAATCTATAACAAGTTTAAAATTATATTTATTATACTAGGTGACTCAAATAGATATGGACTATATAGAACCCACCCATGAGGGCACTTTGCCATGGGAAGCTATGTCTTCAGTTAGAGGTGATTCAGACACACATGTTAAATTGGGCATGTCAATACCACTAAGGCCAACGAGAATGGTTTTTTCTACTGAGATACAATAGTAATTTGTATGGCATAATTTATTTCTAGGATGAGACAGCGTGCTCTCAATATAGATCATGAGTCAATGCACTGAATTATGCACTAAAGGGTGATGTTGTGACATGGTGGGAAGTGCATAGATAAAATTAGTTGCATTAGGAAGATTCTTATGAAATTATGAGATATTGGTTCCCAATAGTGCATGTAGTCTCTAATCAATGGCCATGTTTCTAAGAAATGTAGTGCCCTAAATTTCACATCCTTAATTTTGTAGATATATGGTCTCCATTGGGTGTGAAACCAAGATATTAGGTGTATGTGTTCTAGAATACTCTAACACCTCTACCATGAACATAGTACATATACCAAGAGTGCTATAATGACACTAAGAATTGATCATAATTCTAGCATGAATTTACACAAACATTTGTATTCGAGGATAAGAACCCCATATTACATAAAGCTCTCCAAAATTTGAAGATGTTTTTATGTCATAGATGGGAGGAAGACATAATAATTATGTAGGATAAAATTTCAGAGGAGGAAGCAACTAGGGACTTGAAAAAATTATCAAAAATTATAAGGACAATAAATAAAAAGAATATTTTTGTTAAAATATTGTAATAGTATTCTAGATAATGCAAAAAAGAAATAATCCAGTGATAGTGAGGAGGATTTATATTTAAAATTATCTTTTGAACTCAAACATCAGATAGAAGAGCCTAAAGTCAACATCATAAAACAAATAGAGGATATGCAATTGTGAAACCCAAATAATCAAGAATAAGAATGGGAGAGGACACTAAGAGACTCTAGTCCAAATGGGCCAAATAAAATATATCAAGAACTAGTATGGAAGGGAATGTAAAATATTATCACAAAATATGTACCAAAGATTATGACTATAGGCAATTACTAGACACAAAACAAAATTTTAGAGGAGGTCCAATTGTTATAATATTATCAAGAGGTGTTGCCTATAATGATTTTAGAATTAAAGGGTGTATACCTTTCATTGGGAGATAAGTGCATCTATTTGAAAGAGTGTGCAAAGCCTCTAAATAAATTCCCATATAGACTAAATCATATATGAATTTTAAATTCAAAGCAAATATAACTAGATACATGAAGTAAGCTATAGGCAATTACTAAACACACAAAAAAAATTAGAGGAGGTTTAATTGTTATAATATTATCAAGAGGTGTTTGCCTACAGTGCTTTTAGAATTCAAGGGTGTATACCCTTCATTGGGAGATATGTGCATCTATTTGAAAGAGTTTTAAAAGCCTCTAAATAAATTCCCATATAGATTATATCATATATGAATTTGAAATTCAAAGCAAATATAACTGGATACATGAAGTAAGGATCATATATTTGATAGAAAAAGTAGATTGGGTGATTCCCATGGTGGTTTAACCCAATAATTCAAGATAAATTAGGGTTTTTAGTGATTACAAGGCTTTTAATGATGCCTATTTAAATGACATGTTCCTGAATCCTTTTACATATGAAGTTCTCGAGTCGATCGTAGGACATGAAGTATACTCATTCATAGATGGATTTAGTGGATACCATAAGATTTTGATTGCAACATAAGATTTTAAAAAATACCCATTTTTTGATATAATGGGGTTCATTTTCATACAAGGTAATGTCTTTTGGCCTTAAAAATACTCCTCTTATATTCTCTAGAGTTGTAGTCATTGATTTTAAGGACTTCATACACAATTTTATAGAGGTTTACCTAGATTATTGGGTTGTGTTTTCTTTATTCAAATACCATATTTAAATGTTATGACTTATGTTGGAAAGATGTAGAGCTTTGTGCATTTTTTAACTTCAATAAATGATTATTATTTACACCTTTTTTGGTGTTCTCCTAGGACATTTAGTTTACAACTAAGGTATTTTGGTAAACCAAGCCAAGATCACAGTTATTGTGGGACTTACACCTCTTGCAAATTCTATAAAAGTGTGATCATTCTTGGGACACAATGGGTATTATTTTAATTTCATTCATGGTTACAAAACTATATTAAAATCATTAGCTTCATATAGAAAGACAAAAGGTTTGAATAGACTAGAGATATTTTTATAGAAGGACACAAGGTTTAAATAGACCTCAAAATATTAGTTAGCCTTCATTGAATTAAAATAGAGATTATCAATAGATCCAATTTTTGTGTTTCATGATTGGAGTAAATTGTTCCACATACATGTGGATGCTTCAAAATCAATAGTAGGGACATGTTGGCTCAACCTATGGATGGAGGACTAGATCACCCTATCCACTTTGAAATCCATAAGCTTTTAGTGTTTGAGAATAATTATACCACCACCAAATGGGAATATCTAACTATGGTGTTCACAATACAAAAAATCATGCATTATCTATTAGCTACACCATTCAAGTTCTTTAAAGATCATTAAGCCTGGTGAACACATGCTTATACTAAGAGGAGGAGTGAATCAATACAATATTATCTTTTACTTAATGAAACTTAATATCCTTAATCAAACCATTCATATAAAAATGACATAGATTGACACAAAAGTTATGTGTAAAACCCTTAGTGGAGAAAACCACACTTGAAAGACTACTTGGATCTACTGTTCAAATCCATCCATAAGATTAATAAAAAAATTTACAAAAATTATGTAGACACCAACATAATTGGAGACACCAATCCCTAATTCCAAGCACCAACTTAGATCTAAATACTAATCTCTTTGAATTAAAGCACCAATTCACTTCCAAGCACCAACTTAGTGAAATACGCTGATCTTTCTATTTTGCGGCACCGATCTCACTTAAATAAATTATGTCTTATCTATATTGCTTTGTCAATAAATGATGGCACAATCAAGTTTTTCTCTTCTCCCTCTTCTCTCTCTTCTTCCTCTTCTTATCCTTGTATATAATAGAAAGAATTATTTATTCAAATTTATGTGTTTGTATGATATATCTTTTTAATCTCCACACACTTGCTTCCTTCTCTTCTTTATTAATCTTTACATATCTCACACTTCAACTTCCATGTCTTTCTCAACCTTCATCAACCTTATATACCATTCAAAGGATCTTCACAAAGGATGAATCCCATCCAAGAGGCACCTCTTCACCAAAATATGTGATGGTTTACATTTCCATTGATATTTTTGTTGGCATTTCCATTGACAATTATGTTAACATTTACGTCGACATTTTGACATTTCTATTAACAATTCCATTGCTGATTTTGTTGATATTTCCATTGATAATTTTGATGACTTATGTTACAATTCCATTTATATTTTTGTTGACATAAATTACAATTACTTTAACATCAATGATAATATTCCAACAAAGCCCTACAATACTTGGTGAATAAGCCAATGCTAGGAGGATGGATATCCAAATGCTTAATGTTATAACAAAAATTTCAGCTCAAGATCAATGTGAAGCTAGGTAGATAAAATGTGGACCCATATCATCTTAGTCACATATATAATGATGATGAGCCAAAAGTAGGATGTCACCAAACACTCACCTATTTTGAATATCTACAATCCAAAAAAATATGGAAGATATAGTAAAATTTATGAAAAAAGGGGTTTTTCCTACGCATTATGTTGAGAAAGAAAAAAAATCAATTGATCACATGAGCTCTACCATTTATTATTATCAATAGAATTCTCTACAATATGAGTAAATATGATATGCTTTGAAGAGTAGTATTGGATTATGAGAGGCCACAACTACTATAAGTAGTGCACCAAGGAGTCACAAGAGGGCACTTTACAAGTGGAAAATACTACAAAGTGGTCTGTATTAGCCTACTCTATTTCAAAATGTGCACAGAGTCCCAAAACATTGTGACATATATCAATGAGGGGAAAGGTCAAACTAGCGGATGAAAATCCTTTCAATTAATTTTAGTTGTGCAACTATTTTAAAAATTTGGAATTAATTTTATAAGGCCCATTAATCCATCTAGAAAGTGTAGTCATGTTAGCTATATAATTACTATGATAGATTATTTTACAAAATGAGTAGAAGCTAATGCGATGTTAAGTTACAATGCTAAATAAATAGCTAATTTTTTTTATGAAAACATCATAACCAAATTTGGTTGTCCTATAAAGATAGTTAGTGACATAGGAATACACTTATTGAATAACAACATAAAAATTTGACTAAGGAATTCATGATATCACACCATAAAATCATGGCTTATCATCCTCAAGCTAATGGATAGGAAAAAACATCAAACAAAGTTCTTGAAAAGATGTTTATGAAAATATGTAATGTGTGTTAGGATGTGGAGCTAAAAGCTTCAACTGGTGCAAACAGGGAGGAGGTTGCTGAGTTCCAGGGAGACCGGCATCGGCAGAGTGCAATGCACAAGGCAACCGATGATGGCAAGATGGACAGGAAGGAAACTGACATCGACAAGAGGTCAGCCGATGTCGGTCACCTCCAGGCTGATAGGGACCGACGTCAGTCGCCTGTGGTAGTTCCAGAACTGCTTGTTCCATGGACAGTTAGTTCGTTAAACCAAGTGTTTGCATGCAAAGGCTATTTTTGGTCTTGAGTTGCGTGTCTAATTATTGTAATTAGGATAGTCTAATTATTGTATGCATGAGATCTATATAATAGACTCATAGGCTATAGTGTAAACTAGTAGCTAGGGAGTAAGAGAGCAATAAGCTCCTTCTGAGAGAAGAGAGCAATGGAGTGTTCCTCCTAGTGCCACAGTACCAAGGTGGGTACTGGATTGGAGAATCAACAGGGTTATTCATATTTGTATGATCTTAGTCATCAGAAGAGCATGGCTTCTTTTGGAGATCTACAATGGTGAGTAAGGTCTAGTGATTTGCAGGTAGCAGCAGAGAGCAGGAGATCTACTTGGAGTATGATTGTGTACTTGACGTACTAGCAGCGTGTTACTGATTGGTTGGAGAGGTGAACATCAATTCTGTATTGGAGATGATTGTTGGGACCAAGAGAGAGAGGGAAGAAGGTCTTGAGGTGTGGCAAACCTTTGAGGTGGAGGAAGAAGTGGCATCTTCCTTATTGTATACTCTTCTGAGTGATTATTAATACAATTGTGTATTGTCTCTCAATTCCTGTGTTGTTTCATATTTCTAGTTACTTATTGATTCTGGTTAAATTCTGTGTTTAGTTGCTAATACAAGAAGTAATCATATGTGCTCTATTATTGGAGCAAGATCTTGACACGTGGTATCAGAGCATGTTTATTGTTCTAGGTTCCTGACAATGTGCAAAGAGATGACTAGGAGGATCATATACCTACAATCTTATGGAATACAAAACAAATTATAAACATGTGATAGGATTCATTCCATTTTAGTTGATATATGGGATGGAAGTAATCATGCTCATGGAATATATAGTTCCTACTATTTGAATTGCATTGATAATGTGACTAGGAGATTAGGACTCACTTCAAGCAAGGTTATTAGATTTAAATTGTATAGATGAAACTAGGCAGAGAGAAAGTTAGACACAAGAAGTAAAAAAGTAGAGCCAAAATACATGACATGATTACAATTTATGATCAAATTAATTTCACCAAGAACAAATAGTTTTATTATATGATAATTTTTTTGTGCATCCAAAGAAGTTTCACTTTTGCCATTTTTTATCCATGAATTATCACAACAAGGAACTATAGTACTTAGAGACCTTCAAGGAACCATCCTTCTAAGTCCAGTAAATGGTTTCAAGATTAAAATATACTACCAATGATCTTTATCAATCTCAATAGCACCATGTAATTATGAATTTTGTTTATTTTATAGTTTTATTTGTATGTTTAAGTGTAGATGTGTATAGTGTGATTTATATATTATAGGCATTATAAATATGTACCATAGTCAAAGGCATATAACACAAGAAAGGATACAATTTAGTATGAGGAAACATAAATTGGTCAATGTGAGAGTCAAAAAAAAGTATTTGAATGAGGTGACTAAGAAACCATACAAAAAAGTGGTACAAAATTAGTAACTACCAAGGTAGTTAATGAAAAAAGACCTCAAAGAATATGTCATTTCCAAAATAGATATGTGTCAGAACAAGTTAATACACAATAAAATAAATTTCTTAGAAGAAAAAAGGTAGTGTGTGACATCATTGAAGGTTTTTAAAACAAACAATAAATCTATTCATCAAAAATGCAAGGGTACATCACAATAATCAATGAGATTCAAGGTGAAGATTATAATGGCATAAAAACAACTCAATAAAGATAATTCAAAGTGTTATATGAGATTAAGGGAGGAAAATATATTTAAGTCAAAAGAAATAGGGGGAAATTGACTGGAATTTCATAGTGAACAATATATTTATGCAACTTTAGCATTAGATGTCCAACTGATCAAAGATTTATTGACTCTACTACATAGAACAAAGTAAAATACATAGCTATCAAATTCTCATACCATTGTAAAATTTATAAAAGGAAGATATGGGCAGTATGTTATCACTATATCAAATGAGATATCAAGATACTAATCCCTTATAATTGGTTGATACTACCAATACTAAATGGTTCCCCTAAGCACCAGTAGTAATCTCACAGTAAGGATCCCTAACTATACTAGATAGGATAAATGGATCTGATGTACAATGCCTCATCAAGCTACCCAGCTTTGGCCAATTAGATGAAGTGGTTATGACTCTCTTGAGTTGATACAATGAAGGGGCCATCCATTTATCAAAGGATGTTACAAACTACATAAACACCACCACCATTGTGAAAGTAACTAGCCTCTCATGAAGAGGAAAATCATTGGCCCCATATAAAACCAAGAGCCCTTTGATCTAATTTGACATAAAGGAGAAATATGCATGAGCATTTAGAGATATTTCTATCAATTAATTGGATGACACCCATGTGTGAGTAATCATATAATGCATCACAAAGAGGTACTGGTAGACAATGATAAAAATGTGTGGAAATAAACCAAGGGATTCATCAACATCATACATCATATGATCCAACTTGATCAAGAATGTAATCGGTCAAATTTCCTAGTAACAAAAATAATCACCAACATTGAGAAGGTTATTTCAAATGCATCATAGACTTTTCAATGCCAATTTTTGGTATTATTTCTTTGTTTCATGCAATTGAAATAAATATATGTCTCAATCAAATTAGATGTCTACTAATGGCATGCCAATGCCTTTGCAAATCTAACATAGATAAAGATTAGATATCACTACACACAACTCAGGTATTTTAACCAATGGTGGATCAAGGTTCAAGGGTTAATTACTTTGCATCCTAAAGTGCCTAAGGATGTCTTACAGTACTTGGTACCACTTTCCATAATCACCAAACTACATAATTAGACCCAAATATAGATCCATGAGCTAACCAAGACACCAGTCACACCTCTCTCTTTCTTTATCAACATCATGGACTCAAAAGTTAATGCAATGAGGTATAAATATATGGTTATAAGATCAATTAAATTACTTAGATCCATGTCACCTAGATAAAAGTAACATCTTCCATAAGCACAAGCTGAAGCATAGGCCTATCCATAAACATAACCAAAAACATTTGCATCTTAATCATAGGTAGTTATAAGAAAGCATAAATTACCAACTCGTAGAGCATCACTTCTACCAAAGAATATGACTTGTAGTGTTAATCCATGGCTGAGGGATAAGAACATGTTGAATATTTTTGTATAATATGGTGTAAATAACTTATGGGTCACACAAAAATAGGTATATAAGGCCATGTTGGAGGATATCAGAAATGAAAATAATGAGGAAGAGGTCGAGAAAGAATTATTCTTTTAAAAAGCAATGTGCACCTGCTAGCTATGAAATAATGTCCTAGTTTTAATTTTATCATTGATACCTACACCTCTTGAATTCATAATTATAGATACAATATCAAAGGAGGAAGAAATCAAGAGTAGATTATAGTTTATTCTTTAATGATTAACATCAAGTTTAGGTCCATCAATTGTAGAGATGACACTAACACATATGTGTGCACAATAAATAGTGTTAAAACAAGTAGGGATGCAACAAGAAAGTACAAAAAGGTCATTAACATGTAGGCCATGCACTTAAAATACTACAAGGCCATTGTTTACCATCACACAGTGTATGGGAACATTTTCCATGATAAAATATGTTGAGGAAGAAGCTAAAGAAGAACAAACACAAGAGTATTACAATGTAAACTCATGCATCTAAACACCAAAATAAAACCTCAGTCTCCTCAATTCAATAAAAAGCATCAGTCATCAAGTGGAAATTCATCATTTCATTATATCCTTCCCATTCTCATTCCCCACATATAATTCCACCACCCTTACCACCTTCATCATTATTGTCTCCATATTCTCCAACTTCTTAAAGGATAACCTAAATAGTTGGGTCTGAGATAGTTGGTGCATAGCAAAAAACTATAGAGGATTAAGCACAATAATAAATAAATAAATCTAAGATACATGAGGATGTCACATAATAACAAAGGGTATAATATATGAAGGCTAAAAATAAGCTAACAAGGCTAAACTAGAGAAATAAAAGGCCGAGTTGGATCATGCCTAGAAATAATATGAAGTTAAAAATAATAAGGAAAAAAAAGCAAAAAAAGAAACAAGAGGATGAAGAGAAAAATAAATGGGAGAAAAAAGAGAAGGATGTACAATTGATGTAGAATAATAAAGTAGAGGTTGATTAGGTAGCCAAGCATGATGTATAAAAATAGAAATAGGAGTTGAAAAAATAAAAGGAACAAATAAATAAAGCTAATGCTACTACAACAACCAATAAAGTAGAGGAAAATAATAAATATGACCTACACAAATAGGAAGAACTATAAAAGAGGACCACCAAAGATGGAGTGAAAAATGTTGTGGAACAAGATAGAAAAGCTAAACAAGTGATGAAGCACATGTAGAGAGATATACCAAAGTAAAATAGAGATGAATATTTAGAAAAAGGTCAAAATCATAGCATAAACCCAAAGAGTTGAGGGATAAGATTAAGCCTCATAGAAAGTAAATAAGGCAAAGAAATACCTAATTTCTAATACCAACATCCATTAAGCACATCTTTAATGTTAATATTGACCTAGGGAGGAGTACAAGAAGAATCCTTATAGTAAAAACTATAGATTACCAATCAATGGTTATGGTGTGTCCAAACTCCACCTCTAGATGAATGGCATTCACACTACATGTAATACAAATTTGAAACAAACCATCACCATCAATACTTATTGTGACTTTACTCAGATTGACATTTATAAGTCAAGAGGTAGCATTGGATGTTACCCAATTAACATTGGCCAATAAAATTGAAAGAGTTACAACATTCCAAGAGTCTATTGCATATAATAATTTGAGATAGAAAATGATAATATTTAGCTACAAGAGGAGAATGTATAATTTCATGAATATCTTGACAAGGTACATAAGATAACTGATGAAAATTGTCTAGCACTCGTTGTCCAAGTTTTATGAGAGTAGGGGATGTCTAAGGAGAAGTAGTTCATGACCTTACTAACTCAGCTCACAAAGGCTTGGATACTACATAGAAACTATAATAATTATGAGCTCAATTTCAACACTTAAAATTAGATTCAAAAATGATCTTCAAGCTCCTTGAAGAATATGAGCAATTAGTTGACACTAAGATGCACCAAGCCATATAGATTTATTATAGTATGCTCAAATAGAAGACATAGCTATAGGATGTATGGAAAGAGATAATGTCTTAGCTCTCCAAGGTTAAAAAATCCAAAGCAATAACAGAGATCCAAACATACCAACTTGTGGAACTCAACTTTACACTCAAAATCTCTTTTTATTTTTGACACATTGTAATGAAAAGGATGTGCACTTAGGAGAATGAGATGCTCTGAAGCACATTCGTTGGTGTCTAGATGTAGTGATATCTTGATAAAATGTACTAGGTCACATAAGATATCTATAAAAATTTCCAACAACATAAACTAATCATTATAGTTGTGGAGGATGAATATATAAACAATTATGCATAACCAAGCTCCATTGTGTACACTAATTAGCATAGTATGGGATGTCTTAGCATATTAGCAGTAATTCAAGCATGATTTTGAAAATATTACCCCATCAATCATATATATCATTGAGGAAACAAATTTATTCCCATATAGGCAGCTTATTCAAGATATGTGAGAAAGGAGAGCATCACAATAAATGATTCTAGTATCTGACTCCACAATATCATCATCTTTAATAATAGCTCTAGTATCACCATAATCAACACAACCTTAGTAAAATCCACCTTCACCATCCATGCCTCCATATTCTTAGTAGGTAATGCAAATGCAAGTTTTGAAAATTTTAAACATTGTAGAAATTTGGGGAAGGCCATTATCTCTAGGAGCAGGGCCAAGAATATTGAAAACTCACAAAGGGTGTCCTCTTGGTTATGTTAATCTATTGAAAACATATGTTGGTGGTAGATTTTTATGATGCTAAGTTTAAAACCTAAAAGGTAGATAAGTAGTGCACAAAGAGTTGAAAACTAATAAATGACACTTCCAATAATAATCGTAATCATTGATTTTGGACCAATCCATCAGTGTAGCACATGCAACTCCACCAGCTCCAAACTTCGACACACTTCTTATGAATTTGTCTCAAGATGAGATAACTATTTAAGTTCAAGAAAGTGTTGATAGCAGACTATAAGTTTAAAATCACAAATTTTTCTATAAGTGACATGTGTGTGATGTATATTATTTTTTATAATGTATAATATTTTTATGTAATTTAGCATGTGTTTATATATCAAATGATTGTAAGAAGATGAAAATACTCCTTCAAGATGATATTGAAACATATATAATGTGAATTTCCAAAGTATCCTTTAAGATATATAAATAATTGTAATGTAAATAAATAATAGTCTTGACTTTGAGAGATAATACTAGAGATCATTTGAAGGTTCCATTAAATATTTATTGTATTGTTCCATGAGCATGCATTTCCCTATTTTGTTTTAATATACATGATTAGTCTAATGAAGATGTTTGATCTTGGTTAATAAATTGTATATAATTAAATATATAATAAATATAAATGAAATGACTTGCCTTATCCACATTTGTGTAGTCTTATTCTATATATAAACTCATATGATACAAACCTTAACATGTTATGATGGGTTTTTCCAAGAACCTTTGCTAACATACATGACCAATTTCAAGGCATGTAGGAGAGATTTAATATGGAGCATGTGACCTAAAAATTTGTTATAATCTATATAGTTCCCCCTGCACTAATTATATGGCTACAATCACTTAGAGATGTTACACAAGATGGGGAGAAAGCTTGGCCTATAGCTAACGAGTTAGCTCCACTACCTATAGATGAGAGGGATATCATGCTAGAGGTCCTTGATGTGGATGATTTAGGGTGTATTGATTAGTATGTACATTGATGGGATAAACATAGATGTGTATCATTATTTTTAGTGGTGGAAGCACATGTTGTATTAGGGCTAGAGGCTATTATAGTGGTAGACATGGTGTAAATATTTTATTTAATAGCATGTTGTTATTATGTGTATAATAATTAATTTTTATATTAACATTATATATATTTTTTTATGTAGGAGATGATGAATATTGGTCATTAATTATAGAGTAGACATTATGTGTGTTGATGAGACATGTTATATAATATTGTTCCCAGGGGTCTTGTAGAGAGATTCAATGTTGCAAGGCCACATGCCCCATTTTTTTATAGAGTTTCCATTGTTATAGTTGTATACATGCAGATAATATCTAGTTTGAAGGAGATAACTACCCCTATAGAGGCAATGAGAGTGGAGAGGGATGATTTAGTGGTTGAGTGGGATCAACTTCGAGCTAAGTTATCATGACAATAAATTCCCCCACCATGTCAACAAAGTTCAGTATGAGTATTTTTATAGAGTGTGTCTGACTTTAGGGAGAGGATCCAACCATTCAAGAGTGCTAGGTGGCTTATAAGATTATAAGAGTAGATTTAGATCAAGGTCATGATATGTTAGTGGTGCTTCCACCTCTCAAGCACCATTAATAGATGATAAAGATTAGGATGTTGATATTGATCATGTACTAAATATCTATGACCATGGGCCAATTATTGATTGACATATGTAGTTGATTATGATATGTATGGACACTTTGAGATTTATATATATATTGAAGTTTCATTTATGTGTATATATGAATCATGCTATATTGTTTTGAAATGATAGATTTTATAACTAGTTCATTGCAGTCCAACTTGATGGGAACAAGAATGTGGAATACTCAGTTGCTATATTATTTCTTACATTTACAAGATTTGATTTCTTATGTGTATGTATTCTATTATATTAAATTTTTGATTTCTTAATTTAGGAATCCATTCTTGTGTAGGCAAGTTAGTTGACGCTTTTGAAATTTGTAAATATTGGGAATTAGAAACCTATTATGTTAATGATTTTTCATTAACTATGTTTTTGATTTGGGAATTATCAATGGTATATTTGGCTTGACATTTTTCATTAATAAAATCCATTGAAACCATTTTATCTTGTGTTGGATAATTTTGAGAAATATTTTGGTTAATATTTGGAGATTTGTAAAAAAGATGAAGACTTGTTTAGATTGTTATCATTTTTTTGAAATATGATCATTCTTTTATTTATAAGTTCTTTTAACTTTTCTTGTAATGCATAAAAACCATTATCATGATTTCCATTAATACCATGATAGTTACAAGATGGTTGGCCCTTAATTTTTTCCAAATTATGAGAATGGTGAAAGTAATTAGGGAGAAATTTGATTAACCTTTTGTCCAATAATTTATTTAAAATATCATGTGGGTGATCATTGAAAAAAAAATTAAGTGGTTTCACCTTCATTGATGTAAAGGAATGATTATGATTATTGTTTCTATGAGTAATTTTTTTCCTTTATGTAAGACTTTGATATGTTTGAAGATAGATTCAACCTTAAGCACTGGATTATAAACATCACATTGTGCCTTTTTATTAGGGGGTTATTTAGCACGTACATTTTTAGAAATTAATTTATTAATTGAGTTATTTTGCTTTGTTGGGAAAATATGTGTCCACATTAGATTATGGAACTTCCTTATGATAATTTTCATTATGTAACTCAATGTTTCCATCCATGTTTTTTGATACTTAAATAAGACCAATTATTATTTTAATGTTAAGGCTTCATAATGAAGAGCTAAACTCAAGTATGATAAAGTAACTTCACTTTTATGGGATAAATAAGTCCTCTACAAAAAATATATTAAACTTCCAAATCAGTTGGTTGATAAATTAATTAATGTGTATAAATCTTAAATCATAAATTATAATCACAAACTTACCCAAATTTTCCTTGATGTAGAGAAGGTAATCACTTATAAATTATACTAGGTTCTTTATTTTGAATATAGTGTCTCAAGAAAGATTACTCTATTTATGTAGAAACTAAAATTGAATATTTATAGCATCTCAGTCTTATACATTTGATAAATATCAATTCTAAACCTCTATGTTGTTGAAAGGCTCACATTCACCATCTCACTACCTAAATTATTATCTCTTAGTTCAATCCATATCATTTTGATGACTTAGTTCTCCTGTGTTTCAAAAAAATCTTAAAACCTAATAAACATCCTTCACTATTAGTTTTAGATCCATATCTATTTTCTATCCCTTTGGACACTACCAACCAGAGAGGGACACTACCATTTACAATAGTGTCTACATCCTTATCTAGTGTCCAATTGCCAAATTTCATCAAAATTGTAAATAACTCAAAACCTATGAGTCATCCTATTTGTCTTACTGAACCCTATTATGAGATATTTTCAAAAGGTGTGGTATAAATATAAGTCTAAACCGTCCCATTCCTCATCTTACAAATATAAAGTAAACACCCAATAAAACTAAATAAATCAACTACAAAAACATTCTATTCTACCCCATTCATCCCTATTTTCATATCAAGTATAGGAGCAATCATATTATAGGTTTGAAGCCTTTAAAGAGTAGCCCATGAGCATTATTTATCAAATTACAAACTAGATCACTGAATGCATCATCATATAGTATATTGCACCCTTGTGCACACATTTTACCACACATAAGGGATAATCACATAAGTTTGATACCCTCCTTAGAGTATTATCTATGTAGGTAGTACCCATTAATAGAGGGGTAACTGGGGCAACTCGACACCATGAGCCTATTAACAATTTTTTTAAGAAACTCTATCTAAGGATAAATAAAGGTGAAGAAGGGTAAAGAGTTAGGATTTGATCAATCAGTGAAGAGTGATATCTTGTATCCCAAATATGAATACACCAGCATAAATGTGATAAAAAAACCTATAATAGCAAAGTTTGTTTCATCCAAATTTAATCATTATTTTATATCAAACACTTGCATCAGAGTCAAACACTAGCATCGATGATAGTTTCCATATCCAAGAGTAGTGTCCATAGCCATAGAAGTGTAATTTCCAAAATTTGATGACTGATCTAGAATATTTATCCTACATATTTTACACATGTTTGTATTCCAAATATCCTTATGTATAATAAACCATCTAAGTACCATTATTTCTTATTTATTACAATATCTTTCAATAGTTGTACTTTACTCTTTTTAGCAATCATAATTGTATAAATTTAGAATATTATTTATCTAAGTTTTTTATTAATTAGCTTATTATAGATTATTTTATCATTATTTTGCTTAAACTATCTCTATAATTTTAACCCTATATACCCCACCATTTCAAAGTTAGTATTAAACATTTGATGAACCTGACCTTTGGCCTCAAAACCATATATTGACTTAGGGTTTCCTAATTTTTTTATGATTTTTTCTTATTCTAAATTGTTGATTCAAATTCAATTTTTTTCATTTATAAGCAATGGAAAATTTTAATCATAAAAATTGTTTTCAAATGGAAGACAAGGAAGCACTAAAAAATCATCTCAATAATAAGGACTTAAAGGATACATTATTCTATGTTATAAGAGATGAGATTAGTAAACATGATAAGGATAAGGCTTCCTCACCTAGTAATGGTGAATCTTTAGATGGTACTAAAATTGATCCACATATTCCTTTTTATCCCCCCTTGAGCACATCATTGCTTCATACATATAGTGGGGGCATAGGTTATGCGCTTACACCATTTTTTCTTAAAATAAATCTTATTATTGTTATATCCTCCATGGGAACTGTTGTCACTCAATTTCACATCCTTAGAGAGGCATTTCAAGTCTACTCCAATTGAGTGAAACAATGGGATTACCCCTAGACCTGTGGGTTATTTATAGTGGGGGTAAACTTTTAGATTGAAGGGATAGCTCCCTTGATATATATTTTTAAGCTCATCACCTATGCTACTAACTTGTTGAGATGAAAAAGGGTAAAGGAAACATGAAATAAACCTAGCTTAATAAGGTCATGCACCAAATGTAAACTGATCACTACCAACCAACTATAATTTCACTTTGAATAATAGCTCAACCTATACATGACACTAATCCAAATTTTCCCTTTTACATTAGCATTTATCATGGAGGCTTGTGAAGTAAACTTGAGTTAGAAGGACTAAACAAGAGGATATGTCATGACACTAGTAAAGAAACAACTCACTAAACTCATATACACTTCATTTTAACACTTTAAGAGACCTATAAAAAGACTCTCAAAGTTGAATATGAATGCTAACAAGGACAACATGCCAAGGAAGTGAATCTATCACTTAGCAAAAAACTATTCTAACATGTACATTGAAACATTCCATAGAGAAGATAAAAATAATCTGATCTTCATTGATCAAAGGCTATAAATGATCAGGTATTCACCATACTTAGGAGGAGGATCATATAAACTTAGCCAATTCAAGTTTAATATATAGAGAAAGTGAGAGAGAAGAACAGAAACGTGTAGGACAGAGATAGTTGACAAGTGTATAATGAGTTAAAAGAAAGAAAGGAGTTATGAAACTACCTCCACAAGTCCTCAACACCATGTGTAGCTATTTTGAATATGCTCCCTTATTCCAAGTGGCATAGGAGCTAGATTGTTTACTTGACACCTTGACTAGCTCTTCAAAATTATCCTTTGCCTTGACATGTTGAAGGACAAGTAGAATATTGATATCAAAATCAGGTTCTCTTACACCTTTGCTCTACACTTGACACCTCTCAATTGATCTATTTAGGTTCTCTTTGACACATCACTTCCTTTTTTGTTAGGTGTCTAGAAGACTCTTCATCTCCTTAGGCTAATCTTGCATACAAGTGTCAAAACTTGACTTCTTCTTCTTTAGCTCATCCTATATTCATGAATGGCCTATTAAACTCATATTAAACTCAAAAAAATAAATTTTTAGGTCTCAAATTAACCTCAAAAATTTGTTCTCTACCAAAATCTCTATTTAGGTCTCATTCTTTGTAGCCCTAAAATCATGTAAAATGACTAGCAGTCGATTCACAATCAGATATTCTTCTCTTGATAAAAATGAATAAGGAGAGTTACCATGGACTTGTACCTTCTAATTCATTTAAATGTTAACTCAATAATGTAGACTTAATAAGATGATGTCATTGTATGTGCACACTCAATCTTCTAATTTGACCTTCTGCTAATTGTTATCTAAGATGTTGAAGTCATGCAATAAATGAAATGCTGAAAATAAAACATGAAAAAAATAGTGTGAAATAAATGCTTATACTTTGGAAGCTTCCTTGAACAAATCTAAGTAATCATGTAAATCACACAATTCAAAATGAAATACATAATGCATAAAGAAATCAAATAACATGCTTATTTGGTTAAATGGGTTGGATTGTTGTTTTAGACTTCCAAAGGGGGCCCTTCCTCCTTTTGACTTCAGCTTCAATCCTTCCTCTCACAACACTAAATTGATCTCATATTTTCTTGTTCATATTAATCAAAAATGCAGCAATGAATTGCTATAGGAAATTACAATAATAGTTTCTTGACAAAATGCACTTCTAATGATCTCTAATCAACATCTATTATCTTCTCAAATCTGTTATTACACACACACACACATATACCATAGAGGAGATTATTTTATACAAAATAATATATATTCTAATCTAAGAAACATTTAACTTCGGATAACTAAAATTGGCTCCTTTTTCTAAAGTCATCTTCATATGAATTATGTAACATTGTTGTAGGAAAAACAAACTGTTTCATTCTTCAACCACTTCCTTATTGGGATTCAGGGAGGTCATGGTTATTTTTGTGATTTTATTGAAAGAGGAATCAAAAAAAATTTATTTATGGCTTTGGTCATGTAGTGGGTATATAATAGTCTATGTAATGAGATTCTTTTGTTGCAGGAAGTTCTGTGTTATATACCTATTTCTCCAAAACATCCTCAAAACACATTATAGAAAAAGCATCCTAAAGCAATATATAATTATCATATATATAATTATATTACATAATTCTAACTATTAAAAGAGTATAGAAACATAATTTTATTTACAATATTATGGAAACTTAAGGAAGGAAACTTATGGGAAAGTATTCAAAAGCATGGTTAACAATCAAGATGAGTGAAATAGATGAGTATAATAATATGACATTTTTGGGGCTCATCACACCCCCCAACTTAAGATCCTACTTGACCTTAAGTAGCAAACTTGTTCATTCCCATTTCACAAAGAAGTCTAAAATCCATGGGATATATGGCACCACTAGAAAGGTGAGCATAGAATCCATGTCTTTATTCAAACTATTGCTAGATTTTGACCTCCTTGGCTTTATCCAATGGGGCCTTGTCTTACCAATATGGAACAGAATACCAGAATAGAGGGGGATAGAATTTAAGGTTCAACAATTGAGATCTCATTTCACCTACAATAAGAATATATTTTGTGATCCTATTAAATTCCACCTTCAAGTTAAAAAGGGAATATGGCTCTCTCTCTCTCTTTTAGTGCAAGAGTGAGCTCATTCCATCATTAAATATAGGATTCTCTTGTAGTAGGACCAGCAAAAGTTCTCAATCCTAAATAAAAATCTTGGGCTACATCATAATTCTTCACAAACCAAGCTCTGACTTATTTCTTCAACATGATATTGTCCCATTTATTCAATATAACATCAAGTTCCATTGATTCTCTACTGATAAGCAACTGGGTCTCATTCTCCTTTTTCTTTTATTTAGCTAATTATTTTCCTCTTATTTGCTCATTCAATAAATATGATTAAAATTCTTTTAGTTAAACATCTCTAACATAAAGGTTAGGGTTCCACTCCTTATCATAAGGAATAGCATAATTGTGAAGATAGAAGTTACATAATTGTGTTTGTTCTTCCTATGAACTTTCTTTATAGATAAAAAAGGAGAGGAGATCAATCACTTCATGAGGCATGTCACAATAAATTCTAATAAATTTGAACTTATGCCATTGCTCCTCAAGGTAGATTGAATATACTCTTGTAGGAGGTCTGCAGTCAATGAGCTCTTGGGTAAGACCAACCATGTCTTCAATTTTTTGCCTCAATTTGGATATTTTTTCTTCCTTCAACTTATTGTCTTCTTTTAATTTTTTATTTTCTATTCTTAGTTCCTTCAAACTTTCAGATTGACTATCTATCAAATTCATCAATTTAGAAGATATTGCAAATGAGGAATGATACCTAACTTCTTAGGTGGTTGTAGGTTATTCCTATTGATTTATCTCTATATAAGGTTGTAAAATAATAACTACAAGATTGTCTTTAGTAGAGGGTTGTAGCTAAAAATATGCTATAGCAAGTGCATCCAGTCTTCCTCCAGACTAATCTTGTATCTTCTTTATTAGTCACTCAATTTCTTATAAGGCTTGCTCCAGAGTGGGAAATTCCATTTGTATAGTAGGTTGCTCTATTTTTTATACTTCCTCCTACACTGGTTCCTCATACAACTCTTTAAGATTATGCTCTACTTGTTTTGCCTCCAATTGTATTCTAGAGAACATTTTCCTTTGTTTGTCTTAGCCTCTAGAGATTCATCACTACTATTAGTCTATTTTTCTCTAGATTCCTCATTAA
Source organism: Torreya grandis (assembly GCA_037957365.1). Taxonomy (NCBI): domain Eukaryota; kingdom Viridiplantae; phylum Streptophyta; class Pinopsida; order Cupressales; family Taxaceae; genus Torreya; species Torreya grandis. Next base: position 544,137 of record JARHVA010000288.1, on the reverse strand, counting down.
TTTCAATAATATAAGAAGGTTTAGCTCTAATTTTTATTCTCAATCTATGGGATCTATGAGGAGTAGAGGTTACCTTGGCCTTTTTGGGAGAAGGTGAAACTTCCTCCTCAGACTCCTCTGAATCAAGCTAGAGAATGAGTTTCTTCTTCTTTCTTATGGATTCCTTATCTATGGAAGTCCTTTATTCAATCCTTATTATAGGTTCTTATGTGGCTATAAGAAGGTCTTCTTTTAGGTTCTTGTGTGGATATAGAAAGGCCTCCTTCTACAGATTCTTGTGGAGCTGTAGGAAGGTTTTCTACTGTAGGTTATTATGGAGCTACAAGAAGAGATTCTTTTATCCTTTGTTATTCTACCTCTATTTCCTCTTCTATTTAATTTCCTTCTCTATCACTTTCTACATTTCTTAGTACTTAGAGAAAAAAATTCTAACTTATGTTAGGTCTAGTCCTTTGCAAACAGTTTTGAACAATCAACTAGATTAAATAATGATGGGAAAGAGCTTTGGAGTTACCTTTTTGAAATGTCTCTGTCATTTTTTTGATCATGTAGAGTAATAAGTTGAGTATTTTTATCTTTATATCATGCCATAAATGATTCATTAACTTGAATAAAATGCTATGTAGCATGGAATACCTCCCCTCACAAGTGAAATATATATAGATAAACTCAGTATTTTTGGCCCATTATCCTGATAATAATAACCGTGTAGTGCCCTACTTTGAAGTTTCTAGGCTTTTATTTCTTCTAATGAATTTTTGCCTCTCTACTCAGCATAAAATTTGTCTTGTCATTCCTCCTCTATTCATAGTAATCTCGTTACTCTACTAATGATAGCTTTTGTCAGATTTATATCCATTCTTCTTACTATTTCCAGGTTATTATGCAATGAGCCATCAAATTATTTTGCAATTTCATTATCCAGGACCTATATTATCTAAAAATATTATGCCCATTCTACATTCTAAAATAGGACCAAGGTGTTTAGGCTATTGGTTAAAGGAGTAATATCAAGTGGTTCATGTTTAAACAAGTCCCCTCCCATATTGTGAGATGAAATTTGAGTTGTAGGTTGCGTTCTTGTAATAAGGGTTTTGTGGATTTGTAAAAATGTTTGTTATTTTTACTTTGGAAGGAAAATAATCTATTTTAATTATGGAAAATCTTTCCCCCAACTTTAATTATCACTTGTCCTCAAGGGATGAAGTTGACATGCAAAAAAAGGCTCACGACAATAGCAAAGGATAGTAGTAAAAGCACATTAAAGGTCACATCAATTAATGAAGGATAAGATATGGTGAGTTGGCATGATAAGGAGAAGATATGGTGGTGCATTAATAGTATTATGTACCATCATCTTTATAATAATTAAAATGTATGGCATGAAATAAAAATAAAATATTTACCTTGTTACTCGTAGGAATACCTTTCATTAATTCACAAATGATGATTCAAAATGGTGGGTTGGCATGTGTTTTAATTTGATTGGGAGAAAATCACTTTATGTAGGATGGAATGTAGGATGAAATATAGGTATAAATCCTGTAGCAAGAAATATTTCCTATAGTATCAATTTTTTCATCATGTAGCAAGAAGTGTTTATTATAGCAACAATTTTTTCATCCTGTAGCAAGAAAGAAAATGTATTTATGCTCCAAGGGAATGAATCTATAAGCAAAAACAAATGAAAACAAAAAATTTTATTGTATTAGTGCCCTTTCTTTATTTTTTTTAATGAATGTCGATCATCCAGTGACCTAGTTTTTTGAGACAACATCCATAAGCAACATCTGAAGGTTTTCATTGCTAAATTTTCTAAATTTTTTTAATTATTATTATATTTTCTAGTCCAAACTCAACTGGAATCATTGGAATCTAGCAGTTAAGATTGTATTCATCCTAAACCAAGCCATTATGAATGAATTGTTATTGGTTATAGGAATTTATTACTCTTGGAAAATATTAGAGAAGGGTTGATAGAAATACCCTTTAACTGTAGGAATATTTTGATTTGCTTCATGAAGAAGAGATGGATGTTGTTATTCAAGAAGTTCAAAAGTGAGATTTTTCTTAGAAAATGGTTTCTTATATAGCTTGACTCTGTGGCCATTAACAAGTAGTTAAAATCAAATAGATTCAATGGTCATGAGCTTTACAACTCCATTGTCAAAAAATTGTTCAATATCATAAGGCCCAAATCATCTAGACTACAAGTTTTCTTTATGATCCTTGTATTTAAAGTAAAAAAGTAGTGCCAAGTCACCAGGTTAGAAATTCATAGTCTTGATGTTCTTGTCATGCTAACCTATATGTTGTCTTTGTACTATTTCAGTTTGATGAAGTGCTTCCTTTCTTAGTTCATCAAGTGCATTTAGTTGCATGATTCAAGCCCAAATCAAGTGTTGTCATTAATGTTTTATGTTCAAACTTAATGGGTAGAATAAGCTTTTTACCATAAACTAGTTCATATGGAATGAAACTAGTTATGGTTTTCTAGGTGAGTCTATAAGTCCAGACTACTTCTAGAAGATGAATTGACCAATCTTTTCTATGCAGGCTGATAGTCTTAGTCAGAATATTTTCCAATTATTTGTTTGTCACTTCCATTTGACCATTTGATTGGGGATGATAAGGTGTAGACTTTTTATGTTTGATTTCATATTCTTTTACCAATATAGTTTTGGGGTTTGATGTGAATTATGGACCTTGGTCTATGACTATTTCTCTTGGTACTCCAAAGTGGATGAATATTTCTTCATATAAGAACTCAGCTACTTTCTCATCTTGGGCATGGGTTAAGGCTTTGACCTCTACCCATTTTGTAACATAATCAGTGTATGCCATTATATATTCCTTGTTATTGGATTTAGGATCAATGGGACCTACAAAATCCAATCCTCATTTGTCAAAGGGTTCTAGAACCACTTGTGCCTGTAATGGCATTTCATCAGAGCGAGTGGGTTTTCCCATATGCTAACATTGATCACATGTATGGGTATACATCATGGCATCCTTATGCAAAGAAGGCCAATAATATCTGGTAGTGAGTAATTTCATGGTAGTTTATTTGGCATCAAAATTACCCCCACATGGTTCATCATGATAGGATCTAACAATGTCATAACTTTCATCTTCTCAAATATATCTTTTGATAACTGAATTTGGTCTAGTGATAAAGAGATATCCTATAATATAGGAATAATATTTGCTCTTTTGGATCAGATGTTGCTTTTCCTTGGGTGGTAGTGATCTTATAATAAGATAGTTAGCAATATCTATGAACCAAGAAGATTGAATTTTTATAGTAAATAAATGTTCATTAGGAAAACAAATATCAATAATAAGACTGTGCTCATCATTTTTCAATCGAGATAAAAAAATATGCTATTACATTAACCTTACCTAGTCTATCTACAATGGTAATATCAAACTCCTATAGCAAAAGTAACCATCAATTATCCTACCTATTACAATAGGTTTATTCATTAAATACCTGATTATTGTATGATCTGTGTGGATGAATACTTGGTAACCTATAATATAGTGTTGAAATTTGTTGATGGTATAGATGAAAGCAATAAATTCCTTCTATATTATAATGTAGTTGAGTTCATGCCCTTGAATATTCTTACTAATAAAATAGATTTCATAACTCAGAGATTCATATTTTTGGCCAAAGATAGTTCCTACAGTGGTGTTAGATGCAACTATGTGGATGTGAAAAGGCTTCTTCCAATTAGGCCCTCTCATAATAGGATTTTTTATGAGAAGGTCTTTGAATTGTTGAAATTTAATTTGACAATCATTAGTCTATATAAATTTAGCATCTTTAGTTAGTAATCTGAACAATGGGGTCAAAATTTTACTAAAATCTTTGGTGAATCATCTATAATAACCACCATGTCCTAAAAAACTTCTAACATCTTTATGCTTCTTTGGTGAGGCTAGATCCTTAATGATACTTATCTTTGTTGGGTCAACTTGAATTCTAGCAAGGGATATGTGATGTCTCAACACAGTCCCTTCAATCATAAGCATGTAACACTTTTCATTGCTCAAAGATAATTGGTGGTCCTGGAAACATTGAATAACTTTCTCCAGGTTTGTGAGTCTTTCTTTGAATGTCTACCCATAGATATTTAAATCATCCATGTAGATTTAAATAAATTCATGGGAGAGATTAGAAATATGCTCAAAATATCTCTTTAAAAAGTATTTGGGGCATTGCAAAGGCCGAATGGTAAGATGACATAGGTATAGGTTCCCCAAGGGCAAGTAAAATTGGTTTTATCTTGGTCTTATGGAGTAATTCATAGTTGATTATAATGACTATATCCATCTAAGAAGGAAAAGTACTTTTTCCCTACTAATGTATCCAATACTTGATCAATGAATGGAAGGGGAAAGTGATCCTTCCTGATAGCAGCATTCAATTCTTGGTAGTCAATGCAAAACACCATTTGCCTCCTTTCTTAGGGATAATGACCAGGGGAGAGACACATTGGCTATCTAAAATAAGATAAACAAATCCTACATCCAAGAGTTTTTACAACTCAATTTTGATAATATCTTTAACTGCAAGACTCATTCATCATTGGGGTTGGTGAATAGCTTTGCATTCTTCTTTAATGTACATGTGATGCATATATAAATATGGGGGTATTTTTCTCGTGTCATGGTAATACCAAGAAAATTTTATTATGTGATATTTTAACATTGTAAGTAACTAAATTTCTTGTTGGGGTGTTAAGGAGGTGTTGATGTTGATAGGTTTGTTTGGCAGAATGTCTACTTACTTTGTTAAATAAAGCATGGTCTCTATATTTGCCATTAAAGGAGCATAACTACATTGATGGGGAAGCAATTGATGGAATTTCCAAATGTCTCTTATAGTTTTATCAAGATCATTCTCAGGAAAGGTATTCTAAAGAGGGTATGGTGTACATTCCAATAGGTTGGTGGCTACACGATCCTATTGATAGGTGTTTTATAAGATATTAGTAAGGATAGTGTCATCTTCTTATGCCTATAAATTTAGAATCTAGTCAATTATTCATAGAGTCTACAAGGAGATAGCTTCCTCAAACTCATCAATCCAAAGGGTTGGGCCATCATTCTAGGAAGGCTAAGTTAGTGGATACAAACCCAATTTTTTATGTCATTTCCATTAAAAATTAGCATTTTTCCTGATCTATAGCTAATAAAAGCATCAATGGTGCCAAGGATGAGAGGATAACCCCCCAAAATTTTATTTGGTTATAGGAAAATAAATTCTATTGGATATTTCTAGGAGTTTATAGTGATAACAAAGTCCTCAACAATCTCTTCAAGCTTAACATTTGATATGTCAGTCATCTAGAGGATAATGGGTGTTGGATGAAGAGTGGTAAGTTTTAGCTATTGCATGGTCTCTATGGTCATCACATTAATGGTTGCACCCAAATCAATTAAAGTATTTGAGATGGGTTGGCCATGGATGATAACATTAACTATAATACTTCTCAGATCAAAATATTTTGGGGGAACTATGTTTCCCAACATAATATCTACTAGTTGGCCAATGACCTAGACTGTTTTAAGATCCTTCTTCTTTCTTCCCAATTTTTTCAAACATAGCTCTCTAACAGATTTATTGTAGATAAGAACATCCTTTATTTCTTGAAAGAGTGGGATTTTTATGCACACATTCTTGAGTTATCCTAAGATATCAAGTTTGGGCTCTGGTTCAAGACGTGATATGTTCATTCTCTCCAAAAAAGGAAGATTGTCAGTTTCTTTGTGATTTTTTTATGGACTTGGCTCAGGATTGGATATGGGTGCCTATAGATCAGTATAGATTAGAACTGGTTCAAAGTCTTCTATGGTTATGGGTGAGGTGTGTTATGGAATAATATGACCTGAATGAAGTTGAACTTGATTAATATCTAAGGTGTATGTTAAATATTACATTATTTTAATGGATTATGTTGGTTGAACCAACTTATTAGCAGGATTAAGGATGGGTTGGGTAGGTAATTAAGTGGTTCAAATAGGTTGCTAAGTGTTTGGCATTATGGCATGTTATTGTTGTGGTTGTTGCATTTTTTGGGGAAAGACTTGATTACCTATCTATTGTTGTTTCCATAGATTAGAGGGATAGAAGCATTGTTGGTTTTATAATTACCTAGGTTGAGGTTGTTATCCATCTTGTTGCATCTATAACTAATTTTGAGGTAGTTGCCAATTTGTATGGGACCAATTTTGATTGGGTATATTCATCCAAGAACCATATTGAGGATTATTTTAGAACTAATAATTTGTAAACATAAATTTTGATGGCATACCTAGTATTTATACCCATGGTTTCCATTGAGCCATGAAAAACACTTGATTCTCATCTTCTCTTATAGTATGTAGCTCCACTATCTCAGGATTTTCCTCATTTATGTTGGCCACCCAAGCTTTCATAAAATGGCATGTCCAATCTACCTTCTTCTTTCTACATTTAGGGAAATAGGCAGCTAAGTCTTTCTCAGTTTTTTCTTGCTTCTTCCATGTATGTAATGTATCAAGCTGAGTAGCTAGGTGGTTGATAATGTCCTATTTCATGTCCTAGAGCATGTTGCTAACTTCACCTTTAGACAGTCCTATTATAGATGCTACATGAAGGTTTATGCCCCTACTTTTGTTCATGGTTGATCTAGAGTATTTTGTACATAGAAATGTTAGTTCATCAAATGGTAGAGTGGAAACATCACCACTAGACATTAGATCTAGTGCCTCTAGACAATCATCTCTAATTCTTTTTAGGAATATCAACTTGATTGATTCCTTGTCCATTATCATCTGCTTTGATTTTTTCAAGTTGGACAAAAATCTTTCCATATATTCTTCTAATGACTCATCATCAGCTTATGTCATTATAAATATGTCATCTCTCTTGTAGTTTTTTCCCCTACAATAGTCTTGGTATTTCATCAAAAACTTCTCCTTAATTTATTTCCAAGTCCCATGAACCTCTAAGTGTTGCATCTTTGCGTGTTGAAGGAAATAATTTGAGGTTTTAACCATCTTGATTATAATCATAGTTGCAGCATAAAATTTCAAACTCAAAAAGAAATATGTCTAGATCCTCAAATGTTTTTCCCCTAAAAATAGGAAGGGCAAAGTGAGGAATATTATTTATGGGTGAATTTTTGTTAGGATTAAGGATAGTAAATTTGAAAGTAGCAGACTCATTAGTAGTGTTTTCTTCCTAGTGATCCCCCATGAATACTCTTTGTGTTGGTATACCAGAGGTTGTTAATATCCACTGCTCAAAATTCCTATCAATTATTTAATTTCCTAGGGTGTAAAAGATGGAGACTTTCTCTTTTTTCTTAGGAATATATGGATTCCTATATAATGGAGATGGTGTGGATGTTTTATAAGATTCATCTAGTGTTTCGGCAAAGTGTCTCTCTAAATTGGAAGATTTTATTGGCCTAGTGTTTCTTCTAGGGGAAAGAATAGCCTTGAATGTCTCCTTAGCAAGAAATTTGGGCTACAGAGGGAAGTAAAATTTAGATTCCTAAGTATGATGTCATAAGGTGGGAATTATCAGAGGTGATATATGTGGGTCTCTTCTAGGGGTATGAACATCTTTAAGGTCTCCAACTTATGATACCAATCCAACCAAAAATTATTCCTTCTCAACCTCTTCTATTGACAACTATGAGTGATCTTCAAGAATTCCTTCATGTTCTTTAGTTGCTATAGGATGAATTTTGGATATTGTAACAACATTCAATGTTTCAAGCAAAAATGTTTCTATATAGTCCCCTTCACTTTGCATACGTCAACCACTTTTTTTTTCTTTTTTGCCCACCTTGCTTGCATAGGGTTAGTAATATGGGGCTTTTTGCAAACTTCCACTATTCTACTTGTAAAAATCATTTAAACTATGAAATCAAGAAATATTTAATCTAAAAAATAGCAATCTTTGAAAATAAAAAAAATAAACATCTAGAAACAATTGCTATCAAGATTAAAAATTATAATTGTGTGACACCCTTCCCTGACAACGGTGCCAAAAATGACTAGAAGTCAATTCACAATCAGATATACTTATCTTGATCAAAATAAAAAAAAGAGTTACCATGGACTTGTACTTTCTACTTTATTTAAATTCCAATCCAAAGACATAGACTTGATAGGATGACATCACTATATGTACACACTCAATCTTCTAATTTGACCTTCTACTAATTGTTATCTAAGATGTTGAAGTCATGCAGTAAATGAAATGTTGGAAATAAAATATGAACAAAATACTATAAAATAAATTTTTATACGTTGGAAGATTTCTTAAATAAATCTAAGCAAGTATGTAAATCACATAATGCATAAATGAAATACACAATGCATAAAGAAATCAAATAACATGCTTAGCTAATTAAATAGGTTAGATTATTGTCGCAGACTTCCAAAGGGGGCCCTTCCTCCTTCCAACTTCAACTTTAATCCTTCCTCTCATAACACTAAATTGAACTCAAAAATGTTTGTTCATATTAATTAAAAATGCAGCAATGAATTGTTGTAGGAAATTATAATAATAGTTACTTGACAAAATGTACTTCTGATAATCTCTAATCAACATCTACTATCTTCTCAACTCTATTGTTACACACATATATACTGTAGAGGATATTTTTTTATATAAAACAATATATATTATAATATAAAAAACATTTGACTTAGGATAACTGAAATTATCTCCTTTTACAAAAGTCATCTTCATATGAATTCTACAACATTGTTGTAGGATAAATAAGTTATTTCATTCTTCAACCATTTCTTTATTAGGATCCAGAGAGGTTATGGTTGTTTCTTTGAGCCAGTTTAAGGAGGAATCAAAAAAAATTCATTCATGACTTTGGTCATGTAGTAGCTGAAATATAGTCTATGTAATGAGATTCCTTTATTGCAGGATGTTTCGTGATATATACCTATTTCTCCAAAACACCCTCAAAACACATTATAGAAAAAGAATCCTAAAGCAATAGATAAATATCATATATTTAATCCCAATACATAATTATAAATATTAAAAGAGTATAGAAAAAAAATGTTATTTACAATATTATGGCAACTTGAGGAAGGAAACTTATGCGAAAGTGTTCAAAAGCATGGTTAACAAGCAGGATGAGTGCAATAGATGAGGACAAGAATAGGATATTTTTGGGGCTCATCATAAACATCCTTGTGTAGAGATTTTCATATATGGTACTAATAATTTTAAGGTATATTATAGGACCTAGTATGGCCTTATAGCTTCATGTTCAATTTCATGTCCTGAAAGTGAATGGAATTCCATTCTTCTATTGCTTTTCTCTCCTAACTAGGTCTCAATTAGGCCTCCTTACCTAGAGACTAAAAATTGACTCTATAGGATTCCTACACATGAAAAACCAAAAATAAACATGTGATTTAGTTATATGGCCTCCTCCCCATTCTCCATGTCAATTTTAGATTTTTGGCATCTTGTACGGACCTTTCAAATAGCTAAAAACAATCTTTTATGGCCTATTCAATATAATTTCATAGAGTATTGTACAAACTAGTGGCATGGGGTAATTATAAGGAGAGTTTTGAATAATATTTAAGTCATTTTTAAGTTCATACAATTCATTTGGAGGCATATAAATTGATTTATCTCTCATTGGGTCATTTTGACCTCTTAGGCAGCCTAAAAGTGCCTCAAGGTCTTAACAATTATTCATACAGCTCAAGGCATGAATCCACAAAATAATTCCACAAAATTAAAGTATAGTGTGGTATATAACTACCCATAATATCCCAAGTTCCCATGAAACATATTTTTATTGTACCAAGCAAAGGAAGGTAGCTTCTCAGGCTAGTAGGTTGCATTTGTGAGGGCTGAGAGAGAATTAAGGTCTGTAGGTAGCATATTGAGGTTTTTTATAACTATGATCACTTCAAGGAGTTTAATTACAACCTCATTTACTTTTCCATATGTTTTTACAACTCTTATATCTCCATTAGATCCCATACAACTTCATTTGCTTAGGTTTAGGGTTTGTGAGCAAAGTAAAGTAAGGAACACTTATGGCTATGTTTGATATCATTTATTCACTATTTGAGGTCTATAAATTCATGTAATGTCTAAGAAAACTTATCATCATATTATTATGGTCTCTAAAGTCTCATCCCAACCTCAACTGATGATCCATCTCCTCAACTAACTGTCGTGTAGGCTTGTGTATGCAATTTGGCCTGCTTGAGACTAAAGAGGGTTTATCATGATTATGTCTTCACTTTAAATGAGCTTGAAGGTCTAATGGATTCATAAATCATCATGAAACCACCTTGAAATGGTTTTCCATGATCTCAAACTTCACACAGACCTCATTACATTTTAAACAAGCCACTTCCTCTTGGTTGGGTGTCTAAACTTGTAGTAAGGACTGTGTGTATGCAATTAGCCTTATGACCCCTATTTGGTCACTTCCTCTACTCCTTAATTATACCTCCTTGATATAAAATTTTCTCACTGACTTGAAACTCACTTTTTACTCCCTAATTATTATCACTTACTCAGCCAACCTCTTTTAGGCTTGAAACTAGACACTCTTTGACTAACAGTCCTGTAGGTTTGTATTAGAGAGGTTTGAGTGTATTTAAGGGCTTGTAGGACCTCCATTTTCACTCAAAAAACACCTTTATGGTTTTTATATATTATTAAAAAATTTAAAACTTTTGAATTTTCACCTTTAAGACACCATAAACTCACCACATATAATACCTTTCTCAATCTTCAATTAGCTTGGTTGTAGGTATCATTCTTAGAGTTTTGAATGTGTCTTAGAGTTTCATGACCTTATATTATCACTGTATAAATATCCAAATTTTTATTTCATGTTTTTAAAGTTTTTTAACTTCCCCCAGTGCCTTGAAAACTTAGTTCTTCATTAATCATCATTGTTCAAAACAAATTCTTCAACAGGTGGTTATAGGTGACTATTTGAAAAGTTTGAGTATGTAGGTTTGAGTTAGATTTATTCAACTAGGTCATTGATCATCTAAAAGTGAATAACACTCATAAAATTTCTCTTATAATTTCATTTAAATCTCCATATATAATTTTCAAATCATCTTACCACATCTGACTTCACTATCTACACACATACAGTCCTATAGGTATGTCTTACTAGGATAGTTAGCTTAGTCCTTTAGCCATCACTTGACTTGTAAGTAGTCTAGTTTCCATAATGGTTTTTTAACTCTAAAAATAATCTCTTAATATTTTATAGGCTTTATACCTTTTATCAAACATCCTTCATCTCAAAACTTGCTCTATAGTCCATACATAGACTTGTGTGTATGTATCAAGGTTGTTGACTATGTCTCCTTGACCATTTCTGCGCTTGTAAATGGTTTAAGTGACTTAAATTACCTATGTCATATTATATGCTTATATTTAATTTATGTTTCTTATTTTTTTCATTGTTTTTTGGAATATGGTATTCAAAATGAACACCTATAGGTCTAAGCAGATCTGTAGGTCTATATTTGGTACAAGAGACCTTTATGAGCTTTGTTTTGACCATTTTAGACCTTGAAGTCAATATACACCAATGTTTCATGGATAATATATTATTTATATCTTATAAATTCTCTTTAACAATACAAAATAGAACCTTTGTAGACATCCTTATGTAGCAGTCTTGACACATTCATCAAATGAGGAACATTATGAATAATTTAGAGAGAATGATGCTATAAATAGAATTTAGGGTGGTGTAAGTTTCTCTTGTATTTAATGGAATAAAAACATGAATAAAGAACTTATTTTAAGCTTTCCAAACATTCCAAACTATATTAAATAAAATCCATGATAGTCAACTTCCAAACTATGCACGAGAAAATATTTTCTTAACAAAAGACCATCCACACATGCCAACCTAGTGGATGAAGGTGTATAATACTTATAAAATCCTTTTATAACTCATTCCAATTGGTTTCATCTAGACAAAGAGTTCACACTTACAATGGAGTTGCACCAAACTCAGCCTGTGGGGATTTTAGTCTTCAAAAAATATTCTAGCTCCTTAGCAATTTTTCATAAATATAAGTAGCTAAATCTAACAACCAATTCCATAAATTTGAATCATATAGTGGTCCCAAAAAAATTCTAAAATCTTATCCCCCAACTCTACCTGTATGGCATGTACCATGCAATTGAAAATGGTCTTTAGAAGCTTGTGAATGGAGTGATGGAGGAGAGAGATGTTTATGAAACTATTGGGCTTAAAACTTATTACCATGATTTTTTATTACCTATGGAATCTCAAGGGACACTCTACAATTTTTTAACCTACAAATAACTTCAAAAAGTCCATACAAGTCTCTTAACTCCTCTCTTTAGCATTAAAACTCAATATTCTAACCTTTTTTTGAATTGATGACAGATGTGGTAGTTTTGTAACTACTTCAAGGTCCTTGGAAGGTGTTTTTTATGTATTTCCCACTTGGGTAACTTTTACATACATTAATGTTAGCCAAAAATCACCTTTTTCCTCATTTTCACTACCTTCAAGTTTGCAAATAAACCTTAAACATTACAAAACATCATAAAATGTTATGACAAGGTGATTATTACATTTATAAACTCCTAAAAACTTGTTATAGTACTTTACCAATCCTTATCTCTCTATGACTTGTCTAGACCACTATATGACCAAAACAAGACATTACCTTAACTTCTCCAAACTAACCTTAAATAATGCTAATAAGGTTTTATGAAGACTTTTAGAAAACATATAAGGCATTACAAGACCAAATGATAACCCTATGAAAGTTTTAATTTATAGGGGGTGACCAATTTTGACTTGAGGTCAACATTTTGGTGATTCATAGGGGTAACATACCTACAATGTGAAATGGACCAATAGCCTTGTCCTTTCATTGGGTAATGAAGTCACTTGCACTTAGTTTTAGACCTGACCAGACTTTGATTATGACACAACAAACTAATTTTACCTTTAAAAACATATAAAAATATAATAAGACATAAAACAAAGCAACAAGACTCACACCTGTGCTATCAAGAAAATAATAAACATAACAATAACATAGGCAAAGTAACTATAAACAACTAACCTGAAAACAAATTCATCCTCTTGGATCAAAGGGGAAGCTTGTATAATCTCTTACTCCATGTAATGAAGGATGACATGAAACAAGTTGTCTCTTGAGCCTTGCACTTGATGTCTTCATCTCCTTCATGCTTTCTAAACCTCTTGACATGTTCTCAAGTGAAACAATAGTTGCAGACATGTCACCTATGAAGGTGAACTCATGTTGTACTTCAACAACCCTCTCATAATGCCTCTTAGCTATAAATTTATCCAATTATGCTTCATCTAATCATGCCTCTTTGACCTTCATGGCATCTTGAATGAGATCAGACTTCTTACCAACTGTTTCAAGCTCATCAAGCTCTTAAAGGAGCTTTACATACTCACTCAAAGATTTATCATTGTCCTCAACGAATATATCTTGTCTAATCTCCTTATGAACATGATCTTCAATAGGAAACATACCCTTACAAAATCTTTCAATCTCTTAAAAGAGTTCAATATACTACTGCCAATCATCTTTGTCCTCCTCTCTTTAATCAACATGAATAAGATCAATTAGAAGAGTACTTTACTTTTTCTCCTCAAGAACCACAAGACTGGAAAGAATTCCAAGTCTTTATATGCAGTCATGAGGTTATAATTTAGCTTCTTCAAGTTCATTTTCTTGGCCATTGTGCACTTTTTCAAACTCAACTTGCTCACTTAGAGAGTCTTTAACTTCAAGACTAGTTGTAAATTTAGCAAGCTTGGATGGCATAGGATCTTCTTCTTGAAACACACCATCAAGGCCATCTCTAAGAGTTTATTCAAAATGTCCAATAGAGGGTGTAGGATTTTCAATATCCTCAAACTCATCATAATCCTCCTTGAACCTCAGCCACATATCATCTTAGCCTATGGAGTTTGTAGTATCTTCAACCTCTATTGGTTTTTCAAATTCAATCTCTTAATCAACCTCCTCATTGGCCAAGGTAGCAATCTTGGCATTCTCTTCTTGGGTAGCTACAAATTGATCTAGATCATCTCTTTCTTTACTCAATAAGATTTATTTTTTTTTGTGTTCACTAAGGTGAGTGCCAATAATGAATTATTCATCATAGACACTTGAGTTCTCTTCTTCATCAGCTATAACTATAGCTTGATCCTCTTCACTTGCTTCCCATAGTATAGGTTCTTATTCAATGAGGGATATGGTGGGAGGGTGATGAATAGGTTCATGGGTTGGAGAGGGAGTACGAAGTATGGTGGATGGATCATGAATGGGTTTTTAAATGGAGGTTTCTTGAAGGAACTCTTGGAGAGATAATAAGTTGAGTTGGGCAATGGAAGAAATATCTTCTTCAACAAGAAATTCATTTTCTTCATAGCCTTCTTGAGGCTCTTCAATAGTTGAAAATGTATACTTAACCTCTTAATTTTCCCACCTCTCTAATATTTCTATCCACCATTGGATACAAATTCTCATTTCATACAACTCATCATTGATAGCATATTGGGTTTCCTCTTCAACTAACATCCACTTACCCATCAAGAATTGAACTGACTTCTTCATCCTCTCTATGAGATGAATAGGGATCACATTAAGTTCTTTATCCCATATTCTCATCACCTCTTCTAATTTTAGTAGATTTGGCTTGAGTGTCAATAAGGATATGGTAGAGGAAACATAATTTTAAGATGGAATTAAAGTATGAAAGGAGTGTGATTGTTGCAAGTCTTGGTAAGGCCACTGAGATGTGTAATTAGAATAATATGAGGAGAATGTAGGATAATCATAGGATTGATATGACTCATAACAAATATGATAGGAATCAAAGTGAGGTTGATATGGATCATAGGGCTAGTAGGAGTTATGTTGAGGTTAATAGGAAGGTACATATTCTTTAACAAGAATTTCATTTTCCCCATATCCTTCTTGAGGCTCTTCAATATAGGGCTGCTCAACAACATTATGATCATGTAGAAGGAGAATAGGCCAACCATAGGTTTGACATGACTCATAAAGAGGGTAACAAGCTTGATATAACTACTTAGGTACATAGTTGGGGTTAGGACAAGGCTAATAAAGAGGTATGAAATATAAGTTTTCTTCATACCTATCCATCCCAACTTCATGAGTCAAAATAAAACACAAGATATTATCAAATACTTTTAAAAATAAGTATCTAGGCTGATAAAACCAATTGATTTCATTTGGAGTCACCATTAGTGTTTATTTAATGCCTCTAAAGGCTGATATGTAAAAGAACACACATGGAATTCTTCCACAACTTTGGACCTTCATCCCACTGAGCATGTCAAAACTATTTTCACTCAATTTCTCACCCTTGGAGAGGTAGTTCAAGCCTATTCCAATTGATTTAAAAAAATGGGATTACCCCTAGAGCTATGAATTTTCTATAATGGGAGTAAACCTCAATATTTAAGGGTTAACTCCCTTGATATATCTATTTACACTCATCACTTGTGCTACTAACTTTTTGAGATGAAAAGGGATAGAGAAAACATGAAAAAAACCTAACCTAATAAGGTGATGCACCAAATGTAAATTGATCACTACTAACCAACTACAATTTCACTTCAAACAATAGCCCAACCTATACATGACACTAATCCAAATATTCCCCTCTACATTAGTACTTCTCATGGAGGCTTGTGAAGTAAACTTGAGCTAGGAAGACTAAACAAGAGGTTATGACATGACACTAGTGAAGAGACAACTCACTAAACTCAGACACACTTCATTTGAATACTTCAAGAGACCTACAATTCAAAATTGAATATGAATGCTAACAAAGACAACATGCCAAGGAAGTGAATCTATCACTTAGCAATATCAACTAGTGTAACATGCACATTGAAATAGTCCATAGAGAAGGTAAAACCAGGTTGTTCTTCATTGATCAAATGTTGAAAATGAGTAGGGCTTCACCATACCTAGGTGAAGGATCATACAAACTTAGCCAATTCAAGTTTAATATATAGAGAAAGTGAGATAGAAGAAAATAAGGACATAGGAGAGAGATAGTTGACAAGTGTATCATGAGTTAAAATCAAGATATAAGTTATGAAACTACCTCCATAGGTCCTAAACACCATCTGTAGCTCCTCTACATATGATTCCTTTCTCCAAGTGTCATAGGAGTTAGAATGATTTCTTGACACCTTAACTAGCTCTTCAAAATTGCTCTTTGACTTGGCATATTGAAGGACAAGTGGCCTTCATGATGGTAAGATTAGTTTCTCTTATACCTTTTTTCTTCTCTTGACACCTCTCAACTGATATATTTAGGTTCTTTTTAACACATCACTTCCTTTTCTTGCTAGGTGTCTCAAAGACTCTTCATCTCCTTGGGCCAATCTTGCATACAAGTGTCAAAACTTTACTTTTTCTTCTTAAGCTCATCCTATCTTCATGTATGGCCTTTCAACTCATATTGGACCTAAAATAATCCATTTTTAGGTGTCAAACTAACCCCAAGAATTCATTCTCAACCAAAAGTTCCAATTAGACCTCATTCCTTATAACCCTAAAATCATGCAAACCTCCTTGTGTAGAGATTTATATGAATGTTACTAAGAATATTAAGGCATATTCTAGGACCTAGTATGGCTTTATAGCTTCAAGTTCAATTTCATGTCTTGAAAGTGAATGGAAGTCCATTTTTTTTTACTTTTCTCTCCTAACTAAGTATCAATTAGGCATCCCTGCCCAGAGATTCAAAATTGACTCTAAAGGCTTCCCACACATTCCAAACCCTAAATAAATATATTATTTATTTATATGACCTCTTCCCCATTCTCCATTTAAAATTTGGAGTTCTGACATCTTGTATGGACCTTCTAAATAGCTAAAAATAGCCTTTTATGGCCTATTCCATATAATTTAATATAGTCTTGTAAAAAAATAGTGGCATGGGGTGATGCTCAGGGGAGTTTTGAACAATATTCAGGTCACTTTGAAGTTCATACAATTCATCTAGAAGAATATAAATCCATTTCTCTCTCGTTAGGTCATTTTGGCCTCCTAGGCACCCTGAAAGTGCCTCAAGGTCTTAACGATTGTTCACATGGATTAGGTCATGAATCCACCAACCATTTCCACAAAATTAAAGTATATTATGGTATATAACTACCCCTATGATCCCAAGGTTACATGCATCATCTGTGTACTATACCAAGTAAAGGAAGGCAGTTTCTCAGGCTGGTAGGCTACATTTATTAGGGTTAAGAAAGAATTGAGGTCTATAGAAGAATCATTAGGTTTTTTATGACTTTGATAACTTTAGGTAGGTAAATTATAACCTCATTGACTTTTCCCTATGGTTTTCCAACCCTTATATCTTCATTTTATCCCCTACAACTTCATTTGCTTAGGCTTAGGGTTTATGATCAAAATAAAACAAGGAACCCTTATGGATATGTTTGATCTCATTTCTTCATTATTAGAGGTATATAAATTCATGTAATTCCTATGCACACTTATCATCATCTTCTCAGGGTCTTCAAATTATCATCCCAACTCCAAATTACTATCCATCTCCTTAACTGATTGCCTTATAGGCATGTGTATGTAATTTAGCATGCTTGACACTGAATAAGGTTTATCATGATTTTATCTTCACTTAAAATGAACTTAAAGGAATTATGGAGTCATCCATAATCATTAAACCACAATAAAATGGTTTTAAATTCTATAAAACTTCCAATAGACCTCAAAACCTTTCAAATAAGCCACTTCCTCTTGGTTGGGTGTCTAGACTTGTAGCAAGGATTATGTGTATGCAATTAGCCTTGTGACCCCTATTTGGTCACTTCCTCTACTCATTTATTATATATACTTGATCCAAAATGGTCTCACATACTTGAAACTCACTTTTTTATTATTAATTATTTTCACTTATGTTGCCAACCTCTTTTAGGCTTGAAGCTAGCCGTTATTTGACTAATAGTCTTGTAGGTTTGTATTAGAGAGGTTTGTGTGTATTTGATGGATTTTAAGACCTCCATTTTCACCCACTAAACACCATCATGGTTTTTATATATTCTTTAAAGTCTAAAAACTTCTAAATTTTCATCTTTAAGACACCATGAACTCACCATACATTACCTTCCTCAATCTTCAATTAGCTCAGTTGTAGGTGTCATTTTTAGAGTTTTAATTGTGTCTTGGAGTTTCAAAACCTTATCATTATTTTAATCTCCAATTGTTTATATCATTTTTTTTATGTTTTATAACTTCCCTCATGACTTGAAAACTTATTACTTCATCAATCATCATTGTTCAAGAGAAATTTTTCAACAGGTGGTTGTAGTGACTGTTTGAAAAGTTTGAGTATGTAGTTTTGAGTTGGCTTTCTTCAACTAGGTCATTGATCATTTAAAATTGAATAATACTCATAAAATTTCTCTTATAATTTCATTTCAATATCCATATATCATTTTCAAAGCATATTACCACCTTTGCCTTTATGGTTTACACACATATAGTCATATAGGTGTGTCTTACTAGGATAGTTAGTTTAGTCCTTTTTCCATCACTTGACTTGCAAGTATTATAGCCACCCTAATGGTTTATGAACTATACAAATCATATATTAATATTTTATAGGCTTTATACCTCTTATCAAACATCCTTCATCTTAAAACTTGCTCTATGGTTCATAAACAAACCTATGCATATGTATCAAGGTTGTTGATTGTGTCTCCTTGACCATTTCTGCACTTGAAAATGGTTTAAGTGAATTCAATGACCTTTTTCATCTTCTATTATTATATTGAAGTCAGGGTTTTTTTTATTTTTCATTCTTTTTTAGAATATTATATTCAAAATGAGGACCTATAGGTCTAGTCAGACATGTAGGTCTGTATTTGATACAAGAGATCTTTATGAGCTTTATTTTGACCTTTTTAAACTTTGAAGTCGATATCCACCAATTTTTAATTGAGTATATATGAGTTATATCTTATAAATTATCTTCAACAATGCAAAATACAGCCTTTGTAGACATTTTTATGTAGCATTCTTGACACAGTCATCAAATGAGGAACACTATAAATAGTTTAGAGAGAATGATGTTGGAACTAGCATGTAGGGTGGTTAAAGTTTCACTTGCATTAAATGAAATACAAAAATGAATAAATACCTTCTTTTCACCTTTAAAAACTTTTAAAACTAAATAAAATAGAATCCATGATAGTCAACATGCAGACTATGTACAAGATAATTTTTTCTTTCCAAAAGACCATCCACACATGCCAACTTAGAGGATGAAGGTGTATAATAAATCTATAGACCTTTGATAACTCATTCTAGTTGATTTCATTCATCCAGATATTTCACACTTACACTGGAGTTTCACCAAACTCATCATATAGGGATTTTAGTCTTCAAAAATCATTTTAGATCATTAGCAATTGTTTATAAAGTTAAGGAGCTCAATCTAACAATTAATGCCACAAGTTATAAGCCCATAGGGGTCCCAAACTTTGGATAAAATATTATCCCCCAACTCTACATGTATAACTTGTACCATGTAGTTGAAAATGGCCTTTAGAACCTTATGAATGGACTGATGGAGGAAAAAGAGATATTTATGAAACTCTTGGGCTCTAAAATTCTTCCCATTCTTTTTTCTAGCCTATGTAAGCTCAAGGGACACCTATACAATGTTTTTACCTATAAACAAGTTCAACAAGTCTCTTAACTCCTCTCTTTGGTGTTGAAACTCAAGATTATAACCTTTGTCTAACTTCATTATAGGTGTGTCAGTTGTGTAACTAATCCAAGGTCCTTATAAGGTGTCTTTTATGGATTTCCCACTTGGGGAGCTTTGACATACATTAATATTATCCAAAAAAGACTTTTTTCCTCATTTTCACCACCTTCAAGTTTGGAAATGAACCTTAAACATTCCAAAACATCATGAAATGTTATGACAAGGTGACTAATACATAAAATTACTTTATAAACTCCTAAAAACCTATGACACCACTTTACCAAGCCTTATCTCTCCATGAAATGTCTAAGCCACTATATAATCAAAATAAGAAATCACCTTAAATTCTCTAAACTAACCTTAAATAATGTTCATAAGGTTTTATGAAGAATTTTAGGGACCATATAAGGAATGATAATACCACATGATAACCCTATTAAATTTTCAATTTAGAGGGGGTGACCAATCTTGACTTGAGGTCAAAATGTGGTCAACAATAACCATTATTGATTCAACCCAATTTCTAGTTTTAATGCTTATATCAACTCAAATCATGGGCACATCCCCTTTGGTGACTTCTCAAACTTCAAACCTTAGTGATCAAAATGTGAAAGATATTTTACAAACTATAAACCTTTTTTAAGGTAAGGTTACTAAAATTGAGCAAAATTATATGAATCTACCTTATGGTATTAATTCAAAAGATGTGTTACATAATCATCTTACACCTAAAATATTTTTGCACCTTTTGCCAACTATTTTTTTGTACCCAATTTCACATTTTATGATGGAAATAGTGACCCTAAAAAACACCTATGATCTTTCTATGTGGCATGTCTTGACTATGCCTTGAATGATAAAACTTTGACCAAATTATTTCCATTGAGCCTTAAAGACTATGCTTAACGATGGTTCAATGATTTACCAATCCAATCAGTGAGAGCACTGAAACCTTTAGTTGATTAGCTCGTAGCACATTTCTCTATCAACATCTTTAAAAATATGTCAAATGCTCAAATTTCAAAGATCAAACAAGGAACCAATGAATATGTTTTGAGATATAAAACAATATTGGCCAAAATGATAAATCCAATGGTAGATAAAGAACTGCAAGACATCTTCAAGTAAAGCTTTCTTCCCCAATTACATGATTTCATTATTTTATAAAAGATCAAATATTTTGATGAATTAAACCATATTATTTGAGATCATTAAATTAAACTTATTTCCTTGGATGAGCTTAAGTATGTAGCAAACACACCAACTAAATCCAATACCAAGTTTCATATCAAACCAAGCTACAAGGTCAGATCTAAGTAACCTAAAAATGAGAAAACCACAATGGTTAATGTAATGTCATAGAAACCTAATTGACTAATCTTATCTAATGATTCTACGAGACAATTTAAATTATTACCTAAGTCTCCAGCTTCTTTACTTTAGAAGTTTGTGGAGTGTCATTTCATATCTCTCCCTCTTTTCATAGAGGTTGATATGAGTCGACCTCTACCTAAATAATATGATGGTATTACATATTATGAATATCAAAAAGGCCCTAAACATTATATGAATAGATGTTATACTTTAATCATAAGATTCAAAACTTTTTGATGACCAAAGATTACCTAGGATTTATGTTCACAACCTAGTCATCACCAGAACCATAAAATATTTAACAATATTTTGTAAGATCATTCTAAGAAATATCCTTAAGTGAAAATGGCATATAATGCACATCTTGCTCCATCACATTATGGGGACCCATTAGAAGTATTAGTGGTACTTATACATGCACAATATCTCTTATGGTTTAGAGACCTTATTTTACATTTGATGATAGTGAAATAATGGATGATGACTCTGATCTTCATTCATTACTTATTTGAGCATATCTTGACCATCATCCCATACATAGTGTTATGATTGATAAATATTTTAGTGAGAATGTATGAACTATGACACTACTTACACATTTGAGATATACACATGATGAATGTTAAGAATATTAGGCTTCACATAGAATCTGGATTAATATTGTAAAGTTAATAATTACACGAGTAATAATTCACTAGATGTTATTTGGGTTAATTGTTAGAATATTATAGTTGATAGTATTGTTGTGTGTAATAACAATATTATGTAATATGTTTGTTATGGTTAGTGATATTATTGAGAGTTACAACAATAATACGTAAGTAGGTTTATGAGTGATCATAGGGATATGATGAGATTTTGATGGAGATATGAAGTCCATAATTAGAGGAATGAATTTCCTATATAATTGTATTGTCTTATTTGATTATAATATACAACATCATAGTGTGTTCAATATTATATTTATGTGTTTATGGCTCTTATAATCAATGTACAATTTAATTTTCTTTATAATCTCCTCAAAAAGCTGAGTGGTATCAGAGTTGATATGAAGTCCAGAGACTTTGTATGAGGCAAAGCCATTACTAGTTCTTGAATACCCTGGCTCATGAGAGATTTTATTGATGAAAGAATCTATGTAAATTATAGATATTAAAAATTTTATTTATAGTAGGTTAAATATATATGTTTAATTTTGGCTCACTTATTACATGATATAAGAATCTTTAGTGGCACTTCATTGGAAGGATCTATTCAACATGCTAAATATGTCGCATACCAATAGAACTTTTTTTTTGTATGTTGCAACATCATTTCAATCTTCTCCAGGAAAGACATCCCAACTCAACTCCTGAGTTCCTTTGTTTTGGAAATTTGATGCATAGTAGAACATCTATCCCCTTGGCATATTATTCATTAATGTGGATCTTATCTGAAGAATATTATGTTTCTATCATGTCAATCCAATTTTTTTAATTAAAAAACTATGCATGATTGCAAATATGTGTCTTAATAAATGTATTAAATCATATTGTTCATTATATGTTGAATATAATCACACATCAAAATCATCTATCTTAATTATATTATCACTCACACAGTCATACGAATCACCATTATTTCACCTACCATTTTATATGGTTCATCTCAACCTTGCATGATTTGGATCCCACATTCACATCAAAGGTTTCATGTATTACATCTCTATCTTGCTTCAATATCTCTCTCAATCCCAAATCTTGATCTAGACAAGTTAATTCCAAGAAAAATTTATGAGCTCCCTTAACCAACCTTGACATTGATATCAAATATTCTAATCAAAATCATTATACCCAATCTCTACCCAACTTATTTAAGGATATATTATTGATATGTCCACTCGTTTGACCTTGGATTTAGCATATCTAACTCAAAAAAGTGACCTTAACATTAGAATCGGTGATCACCTAGTTGAAGCAATCTCCTTTGATAGTCACAATGTATTACATGTATGTCAATATAGCTGAGTCATTTATACTTCAACCATATTTAGGTATGAGTTAAAAAATTAGGGTTGTGTTTATAATTTATTTTAGTCTTACCCAAAATTTGAGTCATTTATGTTTATATATAAGTTTTTGTTTAGTATTAAGTTTTCTTTAATTTTATTATATGGTCAATAGTGTCCATATTATTATTAAAATATTGAATTTTTCAAAAAAGCTCTTTAGTTTAAGAGTCTTAGTTTATGGAAACTTTGCTTATAAAAATTTTCTTTATAAAATAAAAATAAGATCAAACTCTATAATTATTTTTGTCGTGTTAGCTAGTTTTAGTTCAATTATAATTGGTCAATAATTAAAATGGCCTTCATAAGTGTAAGTGTCATTGAGTCCAAATATTTAGGTCATCAAAAGAATAAATATTTAATAGATTTAGAGTCATCAAAAAAAATTATTGAATGTTGATATTATCTCATCAAAGTCAATAATAAAGTCATCAATCTCAAATTTTGCTTTTATAATGGTTACATTTTTGGTGGAAATCGACATCTAACATATTTCACATTATGGGAGGGAGTTATAAAAATAAACCCAATGTATAAACTATTGAACTTAGATTTTCAATCAGTGAAGTAGTGACATGAAGGAGGTTGGAGGCATTGGAAGTTAGAGAAATGTTAGCATCCTCTCATCAGTCACTAGCAACGGGGTCACACATCTATATTAGTGACAAATTAGTTGTGCATAAATGACTATGTTGAGGATGATTACTAGTGATAGTGGTGACTATATACACTATATGATATTGAGTGGAAATAATCACATGCAAAGGCTACAAAAGTGATAATAAGGATTTAATCCTTGTTTTTAGTTTTTTAATGTATTTCAATTTTTTAGCTCTTGTTTATTTATGTGATAAATAAGAGGTGTATTTCTTATTTTCTTGCATGATGTTACATGAAAAAGTGTTTAGGAGATGAATGAGTTAAAGATGAACATATGGTGAATTCTCACTTGAGTTCCCACACTAACCATGTCAGATTTTTTCCCTATAGTGAATGGTTGACAAGCAGATGGTTCATGTTCATTGTTCCCACATTGATTCAACCACATAAGTTCATGATAGTGAATGGTCAATAAGAGGTTGATGTGTTCCATCGCTAATTTAATTAATTCCTATGAAACATAAATTACCATGTAATTATTGGGGGTAATGTTAGGAATATTAAGCCTCACATGGAATTTGGACTAATATTGTAAAGTGAATAATTTCATGAGTAATAATTCACTAGTTGTTATTTGGGTTAGTTGTTAAAATATTATATTTGAGAGTCATATTGATGTGTGTAACAACAAAATTACATAATAGGTTTTTTTATGATTATTGTTATTGTTGAGAGTTAAAACAATACTACATAAATAGGTTTATGAGTGATCATAGGGATATGAGAAGATATTGATGGAGATATGAAATCCATAAATATAAGAATGACTTTCCTATATAATTGCATTATAATTATATTATAATATACAATATCATAGTGTGTTTAATATTATATTTATATGTATTTGGCTCTTATAATCAGCATATAAGTTGATTATTTGTATAACCTCCTATAAAAGCTATCAGATTTATACCCTTTGACCAAAACCATGAGAGCATTTGATGGGACATCACATCTTATTATTAGTGAGATTACTTTAACTTTAAAGGTTGGTCCAACACATGTGGTTACCACCTTATTAGTTATATCATTTAATGGATATTTTGATATATTATTGGAATGAAATTGGATACATATACTCCATGAAGTACCTTTTATAGTGCATAGGTGTATTAAATACACTTATACTATCAAGGTAGTTATAGTTATAAAAATTCCATATGAACATCCACTTGAACAAGAGAAGCGTATTCCAAGACAAATATTTATAAAATATACTAAGGTTAATCCTTAGTTAAAGGGTAAGCAATATTAAATGTCCTTTATTAGGTGGCCCATACTTGAGATGCCTTTACACCAAAGACACATAGTAGATTCCATGAAATCTTTAGTTACTCATACACAACATACTCAGTTACTTAGAGAAACTAAAGATGTTCCAATTAGATAAACTTTAAAGAAACCACAGAGAACTAAAATATGGATTCCATGAACCACTAATCCTTCTATTGTTTCTTCATGAACACAAATTTATATTACACATATGCAAGACACCATAGATTCTACAAATCTAAAAATGACTCATATGCAAGCTCCTTGGTAGTACCACCAGTTTCATATAGCATATTATAAGCTTGAAGCTACCTATGATCATCCTTTGGATGGGATCATAGGATATCCTTTTCCCTTTCAAACAATCAAAGAATACAAAAAAATTATATACTCTAAAAATATAAAAACATTCAAATAATTCAAAAATACAAAAATATTTAGCATTCCTAGATTTTATTAGCTCCATGGCATCTATGTTGTTTGATTTTGCTTAATAAATAATATCTCATTTCATTTTTATATCCACATATGTATCTTGCATATTGGAGTGTGATATAGGCATACCCAGACACATGATCTATATACTTCTAGATGTTGGACCTTTCCTCTACTCATGTCATATAGTACATTGGGGGCATCTTCTTTCTTTGATCATGAGTGATAAAAGTTACATACTTTATGATCATTTCCAAATTATCATGTTTGATCTTATATACTAATGCTTACACATGTTTATATCCATGATCATATCATTCACAATGTACTTGATATGTTATATTACATAAGATTTTTGCTAACACATATGCAAGGACTAGTACAATATGCATATGTCAGTTGCTTATACTTCATTTATTCACATTATCACTTCTTTGAGTGTATTACATTGATTTATATGGTATTTATTATGGAAAATTTGAATATTTGCCTTGCTTGTTGGTCTTTGTGCCCTTATATGTTGTTTGGACATTTAAATGTCATTCCATGTTGATTGGACATTTAAATATGTCATCCCATTCAATTGTGCAACATTTGAACATGATCTTTGTTTGAGGTCTCCTTGGAGTATTCATTTTCATTACATTTATGACTTTTTTGTATGTGCTTGATTGTTTTTTGAGCTTGTATTGTTACTCTCTAGACATTAACATGATCTATATCATGCATCTTAGGACTTGATGTAACCACATATTGTGATAATAAATGATATACCTAATTTTACTTGTTATTATTATATGATACATGATTCATACATAGATTATATAGTTACTTTATTATTTTAAGGTAAGGTACCTAGCAATTTCAATTTCCTGCACCTTAAAAGGAGAGCACATCAGTGGGGGCATGTCATATAATCATGACCTCCACATTTCTATAGTTTCTAAATCTTAGTGGGAGCATGTCATAAAAAATGACTGCCACACTTATACACCTACTTAGTATCTCCAAAATTTAGTGGGAGCATATCAAAATGCATGACCTTCACACTTGCATGAACTCCAATTTAGTTCCATGATTCATATATAAACTTGGGTCAAAAATCCGATACATTTCACTAATTTTGCATAGATTTGAAATTAAAAAATCAAGTTTATGACACATATACTCCAATTTAGACATATTATAGGTGCAGAATCCATGTTATTTAACAAAAAAATCAAAATTTACCAATTATATACTCATAAAGACACACCAATTACACCAAGATGTATTATTATCAATCTTTTTATGTTGTATTAGAGGGTTATTTTTATATGTTTAAGTGATTAAATCATTCAACCTCACCATATTTATAGATTGGTGTATTTAAATCATTCGATATCACTATATTTATAAAATGAGTTGATTAAATCACTCATCTTCACCAGATTATATATATTCATACTAGAGTTATGTAATTGAGATATAATGACCTCAATGGTCAGGTCACAACTCATCCTTACACTATATTGACATCATAATACCATCCAACCTCCCTCTTTAAATTTTCAAGGTTTAGGTCTAAACCTTTTCTAGCTCCAGTGCTCCATAAAGTAGCATATTTACTAAGTCAAAGAATCAAGAGGCAACATGGTTTCACTGACATAAAGTGTACTCATTCCTTACTCTCTTTTTTAGCATTTAAATTATTTTAAATTTCAAATTATATGCACTACATGCTCTTGGTTACAAATCATACACTAAAAAATCACTCAAAGTGGGCTCAAGTAAAGACAAGGTGTGTTACACACACCTAGGTACACATTTATTTCCTTTAAACTAGTAATTTGTTCTTTATGAATTAATATATTAAAGGGGGGTGTAGATATTAAAACTAATATAGATTCTCAGTCTTGTACATTTGAAAAATATCGATTATAGCTCTACCCTTTAGTTATAGACCTCCCTATTATCAAAAGGCTTGCATTCACCATATCATTATGCCTAAATGCTTATCTCTTTATCTAATGCATATAATTTTGGTAACCTATGTCTCCTTTACTACATAAAAAACTTAAAACCTAATAAACATCCTTCACAATCATTTTTAGATCCATACATATTTTATAGCCCTCTAGACACTACCAGCTATAGAGGGACACTATCATCGATGGTAGTGTCTAGATCCTTATCTAGTGTATAGTTGCTAAAAATCATGCAAATTACAAATGATTTGAAACCTATGGGTTAGCCTAATTGTCTTATTGAACACTACTGTGAAATATTTTTTAAAGGTGTGGTGTAAGTATAATTATAATCCTTCTCATTCTTCATATAGCAAACACATATTAAAGCTAAATCAATCAATTGTAAAAACACTTTATTATGCCCTATTTGTCTCTATTTTCATATCAAGCATAGGAGTAGTTATATTATAGGTTTGAATCATTTAAAGAGTATCCTATGAGTGATATTTTTCAAATTTTAAGCCAAATCACTACATGCATCAACATATAGTATATTGCACCCTTGTGTACATAATTTCCCACACATAGGGGAAAAATACATAATTTTGAGGTCTCCTTGGATTATTGTCTATGAAGGTAATACCCATTGGTAGAGGATTCTTTGGGATAACTTGACACTGTGATCTCACTAACCCATTTTTTAACAAACTCATTCTAAGGGTGAAGAAAGGTGAAGAGCTAGGATTTGATCAATCAACAAAGAGTGATAGCCTGTATCCTAGATCTAATTACACCATAAGAAAGGTGATGGAAAACCTAGGCCAACAAATTTATTCACATCCATATCTATTCATTATTTTATATTGAACACCTACATCATAATTAGACACTAGTATCGATGATAGTGTCTAGATCTGACGGTAGTGTCTGTGGTCATAGAAGTGTAATTTATAGAATTGATGACTAATCCAAAATATTGATCCTACATATTTTACACATGTTTCTAGTATATATCTATCTACACATAGTAAACTAGTTAAGTATCATTATTTCTTATTTATTTTAATATTTTTTAATAGTTGTACTTTACTATTTTTAGCAATCTCAGTTGTATAAATTCATAATTTATTTATCTAAGTTTTCTATTAATTTTCATACTATATATTAGTTTCTCAAACTTGTGCTTGAACCATTTCTATATTCTTAACCCTATATACCCCACCATTTCAAATATAGGGTTAAACAAGTTCTAGATAGGTATTTAAGGATCCAATAGGGAGGGAATGAAACTAATCAAGTGCACACCTTACTAGACTTTTAAGAAATAATTGTAATAACATGTGACTACC
This sequence comes from Torreya grandis, assembly GCA_037957365.1. Lineage (NCBI taxonomy): Eukaryota > Viridiplantae > Streptophyta > Pinopsida > Cupressales > Taxaceae > Torreya > Torreya grandis. Next base: position 515,211 of record JARHVA010000288.1, on the reverse strand, counting down.
ATTGTAGTCACTCATGGTTTTTTGAAAATATTTAATATGTAAGTGTCCTAACTTCCATCAAAGGTATAAAATGTAGGCATTCAAAAGTTGGGAGATAAAGGTGCATAAAAAATGTTGTACACAATAAGATTACTATAGACTACATTGGAGTCAACCCAAGTGTGAAAAACTTTACTTTCTAAGGATAAGTGATGTAATTTATCTTTCAAGGAACCTACAACATGCATTAAGGATATGACTTATTGGGAAGGCGTGTTGAGGTTCTTAAGAGGTTCATTTAAGGGTTGAACTATAATATTAATTTTGGCTATTGGAACAATATTTCTAATAAGAGAATAAGGTGAAAATATAGGCTCTTCCTTTGGGTTGGGAGATTTATTGCATATATATGAGTCACTTGCTTCTTACTTATTAAAAACATGGAAATAATTATCATTGGTAAGAGATGCATTGTCATCATGTGGTAACCCTATTCTAAGACTATAGCATTGAGGTTAAGAATGGTTAATGGATATATTGGTTTGATTCTATCAATTTTAAATTAGGAGGATAGTAATAAGTTGGTTGACCTTATTTCAGATGTTGAAGTAAAATTTATTGTTTTTTAGTTGGAAGGGGAGAAAATGCCTAGACCTGACAGATTCTTAGAAGCTTTTTTTTAGCAATTTTGGGATATCATTAAGATGGATGTGATAACAATTGAAGATGAGTTTTTATACTATATTAAGATGCTCAAATAATTAAACAATGCCTTTATTATCTTAATTCCCAAAAAACCTAAATCTAAATATATTAAATATTTTAGGCATATCAGCCTCTATAATACAATTTATAAAGTCTTCACTAAGATTATGGCTCTTTAAATTTAACCTTTAATTGAGAAGTAATTTCATAGCAATAGGGAGGATTTTAATCAGGAGACAAATTTAGGATGGGATCATATCAGTTCATGAAAATATTCACTCCAATAACAAAGGTAATCAAGAAGGTATGGTGTTGATGTTAGATATCAATAAAGCCTATGATAGGGTGTCATGGGATTATCTAGATAAAGTGTTGGATAAATTTTGCTTTCACTTTAATTTTATAAATTTAATCATAACATGTGTTTCTACAATTATGTTTTCTATTTTGATTAATAGTGCTCTTGATGGTTTTTTTGGAAGTGAAAGATGTATGAAGGAAGGATACTTTTCTCTTTATCTTCATGTCTAAAAATTTAAGTAGGAACTTATAATATGCCATCAGTAGGAATAGATTAAGGAGGATTACACCACTAGAAATGTGAATCCAACATCTCACCATCAGTTTTTAGATGAAACTACAATCTTGGATGAAGCATTTATTAAGGAAGTTAAGGAACTAAATAAATTGTTGAAGGATTATGAAGAAGCTTCTAGCCAAAAGATTAATTTGGATAAGATTTCTTCATTTTTTATTAACACCCCTTTTGTCTGTTAACATAAAATTTCTATATTTTTGGGTTGTTAGATTCAATAATTTCCTTCTACCTATCTTGGTATGCCTCCCTTCTTTGGTAAGATGCCTCTATATGTGTGGAATCCTCTTTTGGATAGATTTTAGTGAAAACTAGTGGGTTGAAAAGGAAGTATTCTTTTACAATTAGGTAAATTATAATTGATCAAGAGTACTCTTCAAAATCTCCTTGTGTATCTGATGTCTTTATTCAAAATGCCTAGGATAGTTGATGAAAATATTGAAAGGATCCAAAAAATATTTCTTTGGGTAGGTATGGAAAAAAATAAATGATTATCTTTGGTGGATTCTGATATATTTTGTATTCATAAATCTATGGTGTACTTGGGATTCATAAAATTAAATCAATGAATAAAGCTTTGATTGCCAAAATGGGTTGGAGATTTTTTAGAGAAATAAACTAATGGATATAAATCCTCAAAGCTAAATAATTAGATACCTAGGAGGTTGTTATATTATTTTCAATTGATACACTTTCAAAGGGGTCTTGTTTTTGGAATTTTTTAGTAAGTAGTAGGAAACTCTCTTGGAAATGTGATAAATGGAAGATTGGATCAAGAGAAAGAGATTTATTCTGGGATGATATGTGGATCCTCAACTCACCTCTTAATGTGATAGATCCCTAGCATAAGATATTTGAACCACTCTAGAGAAAGTATGGAGAAAGGGTTGTTGATTATATTGTTGACAGTGATACGTGTAGAGTATGAAAGTTTTTATGCTTAGATAATGCATATATATAATAAAGTAGGGTGATTATCAATTTAAATGAACTTTTTAAGGGAATTTATATTATCATGACTAGAAATAAAGATGAGATAGTTTTGGATGAGTTTTTTGATGGCAATTATAATGTTAAATATTGGTACACTACATCTTTGAAGGAGACTCCTAATGATTTCCCTTTAAAAATACTTTGGAATAAATATTTGATTCCTACGATCAATTTATATATTGGCTTGTGGTGTAAAATAAAATACTATAGCATTGAGGTGTAGGAGTGGTTAATAGATCTATTGGTTTGATTCTATCAATTTTGAATTAGGAGGATAGTAAGAAGTTCATTGACCTTATTTCAGATGATGAAATAAAATTTGTTATTTTTTATTTAGAAGGGGAGAAAGCACCTAAACTTGATAGATTTTTAGAAGATTTTTTTCAGTAATGTTGGGATATCATTAAGATGGATGTGATAATGGTTGATGGTTTTTTCTACTCTAGTAAGATGTTCAAGGAATTAAATAACATCTTTATTGTCTTAATTCCCAAGAAACCTAAAGCTAAATATATTAAATATTTGAGGCCTATCAGTCTCTATAATATAATTTATAAAGTCTTCACTAAGATTATGACTCTTTAGATTCAACCTTTAATTGTGAAATAATTTCATAGCAATAGGGAGGCTTTGTCATCAGGAGATAAATTTAAGATGGGACCATATCAGTTAATGAAAATATTCACTCCAATGACAAAGGTCATCAAGAAGGTATGGTGTTGATGTTAGATATCAATAAAGCCTATGATAGGGTGTAAGGGGATTATCTAGATAAAGTGTTGGAGAAATTTGGCCTTCACTTTCATTTTATAAATTTAATCAAAACATGTGTTTCTACAACTATGTTTTATATTTTGATTAATAGTGATCTTGAAGGATTTTTTGGAAGTGAAAGATGTATGAAGCAAGGACGCCCTTTGTCTCCTTCTCTCTTTATCTTAATGTCTAAAAATTTAAGTAGGGCCTTATAAGATGCCATCAGTAGAAATATATTAAGGGGGATTATGCCACTAAAAATGTGAATCCAACATCTCACCATTAGTATGTAAATGAAACTATAATCTTGCATGAAGCATCTATTAAGGAAGCTAAGGAATTGAATAAATTGTTGAAGGATTATGAAGAAGCTTCTAGCCAAAAGATTAATTTGGATAAGAGTTCTTTATTTTTTATTAACGCCCCTTTTGTCTATCAACATAAAATTTATAGATTTTTGGGTTGTTAGATTAAATAATTTGCTTCTACCTATCTTGGTATGCCTCTCTTCTTTGTTAAGAAGCCTCTAGATGTATGGAATCCTCTTTTAGATAGATTTTAGTGCAAACTAGTGGGTTGAAAAGGAAGTATTCTATTACAATTAGGTAAATTACATTTGATCAAGAGTACTCTTCAAAATCTTCTTGTGTATCTGATGTATTTATTCAAAATTCCTAGGATAGTTGATGAAAATATTGAAAGGATCCAAAAAAATATTTCTTTGGGTAGGTATGGCAAAAAATAAATGATGTTATTTGGTGGATTGGGATGTATTTTGTCTTCCTAAAGCTATGGTGTACTTGGGATTCATAAAATTAAATCAATGAATAAAGATATGATTTCCAAAATGGGTTGGATACTTTTTAGAGAAATAAACTAATGGATATAAATCCTCAAAGCTAAATACTTAGATACCTACGAGGTTACTATATTGTTTTCAGTTGATACACTTTCAAGGGGGTCTTGTTTTTGGAATTTGTTAGTAAGTAGTAGGAAACTCTCTTGGAAATGTACTAAATGGAAGATTGGATCAGGAGAAAGATATTTATTTTGGGATGATATGTGGATCCTCAACTCACCTCTTAATGTGATAGATACTTAGCATAAGATATTTGAAAAACTATGGAGAAAGTCTGGAGAAAGGATTATTGATTATATTGTTGACAATGATACATGTAGAGTATGAAAGGTTTTATGCTTAGATAGTGCATATATGTAATAAATTAGGGTAATTATCAATTTAAATTAACTTCTTAAGGAATTTTATATTAGTAGGACTAGAAATGAAAATGAGCTAGTTTGGGATGAGTCTTTTGATGGTAATTATAATGTTAAATCTGGGTACAATACATCTTTGAAGGAGACTCTTGATGATTTCCCTTAAAAAAACTTTGGAAAAAATATTTGATTCCTAATATAAATTTATTATATTAGCTTGTGGTGTAAAATAAAATTATTACCATTGATAATCTAATCAAAAGGGGACTCCCTGTTCTTAACAGAAGAGCTTTGTGTGAGAATAGTGTTGAATTAGTTGTTCATTTAAAGTTAGAATGTTCCTTTACTTTCAAATTTTGGGGATTCATTTTATCTATATTAGATTTTGATTGGTTTCAACCTTAAATGATCTTAGACATATGGATACAATGGAATGCCCCCTTTAAAAATGAAATTTTGAGTAACCTTTGGTATATGGTGATGTCACATGTCTTTTAGGGTCTATGAAAGGAAAGAAATTAGAGAATTTTTAGTGATAAAAAGAAAACCATCAAGAGGGTAGCTTTGAGAATCATTGGATCTCTGAGGGATAAATATGTTTCTATAAAAATTAAAGACAATGATAAGTTTCAATATGGGGAGTTGAGGATTGCATTGACTTGGAACATGTCAAATGAAGGAATAAGTGTCATAGATCCTAAGATAAAATCAAGAATATTATTGAAATGGATAAATCCATATCTAGGATGAGTTGAACTCAACATTGATGTTGCCTTTATAGGCAACCCTAGAAAATTAAGTGGGGAGGGATAATAAAGATAACAAGGTAAAAATGATGGCAGCCTATGTTGGTAGCTTAGGTATCTAAACCAGTCATATGGATGAAGCATTAGAATCCCTTTAAGGGATTTAGATGGTAAAATATGTTGGAATAATTTTATCATAGAAGGAGACTCTTTAAACATAATTAATTTCCATAACAAAAAGCACGAACCGAGTTGGAATATAAGGAATATAGTGGAGGATGTTATTATCATTATTTAATCCTTCTAAGAAACCATCATAACTCATTATTATATAGAAGGAAATTATATTATTGATTGGTTTGTTAATAAAAGAGACTCCATATATAAATTTTCTAAATGGTATAATGAGTAAGACCTTATTTATGAGTTGTGCTAAAAGTTAAATTAGAATCAACTATTTCAAATGTTGGGGGTCATGTTTGTGATTTTAATCATATCCAGCTTTCATTCTATAGATATCCCTATGATTTGTAACATCCCCATTGGGATTTACTAGTATAGCGTAAAAAAAAATTAATTTAATTCACATATTCAACATTAGACTTCACCATGAGAAATCTAAATAGATCTAAGTTAAATTCACTAAGTATGTTAACCATAGATATACATGTAACAAAACAAGTACAATGTTAATTTACTCAATTTAACTACATTTATACAAAAAATTAATTATACAATTTCAACCATGGCTGATGCAATACTAAAGCCACTACTTTCAATGTATAGATGAATATAAATATTACAATTTCATTAAGTATAATGTCACAATAATAAATATTATACAAGATACAAGGCTCCATGAAGCATGAGTCTCAATGAACTCAAGTATCCTATGGTAATTTAATGTGTAGTCCCTGAGAAATACTATTGTGGGGAGGGAGAGCATCATTTGAGCACTTTTCCACATCAAACATGGGCCATCGATCCCCCACAAAATCTCCTAACTAGGGAATGGACCTCCCTTCATGTATGGGTAGATAGTGATGGTGTGGGAATCTAGAGAGACAAGATAGTGCCCATGTGTTATAATATAACTAATATATGATGTGTACCATAAATAAAATACATTCTAACATGATATCACACAAACATGTAAATAAAACATATGAAATGACAATGTTTAACTAAAACATTACTTTGGTCAAAGTTTCAAATAGTTAATGATCTCAAGGATCAATCAAATTCATGCACACCACTTGATCGGATTACTCTCATCTTGCATTGATGACTCTAACTAAGCTAGTCAAGTCAGACTCACTACTTATTTAGTGTCATAAATGTAAGATTTGGTTAAATATAATATAATATATAAACCAATAGATTTAATTGGATTATTTCCTATTAGCAGACATAAAATATGCTAAGTATGAAAATAATCAAATACATACACTTAGTCTATCAAATGTAATGCAATCAATTTCAAATAATCTAATTTATTACATGAATAATAAATAAAAACAAGTACAATCCTGAATAGAACATACCATTTGGGTATATTTCATACTTTAGTCTACAAGTTACTTAATCTCAAAATGTAACTCAAATGTTATTTCATCCATTTAATAACATTAATTTTTAGCCTAATATTCACATGCCAACAATGAATTTTCAAACTCATACAACAACATTAAATACTTTTATTCAATCCCAAAATTCACATATTTAATTGTCTCATCAAATATTTAAATACATCTAAAAACACATTCATGATGACTAAATACACTCTTATGCATTTATTTAATCATATATTGTTCATCTAATGAGTGTGTATATAGATACATGGTATATACATGATATATTTGTAATGGCTCATTTAATCATGTATTCCATATATTTATATACACAATCAATAACCAGTAAAGATATGTATAGTATACAACATACTTCAATTAACTATGCCCACTAACTAAAGTATCACATAAAATCAAATGAGTAACATAAACATATCCAATCCAGTATGTAATAAATCCAATTATAGTACTCCAACTATTTCATTAATTATGATTTGTATAAACAAGAATCATATAGCTAATGAAGTTAACTCAACCATTATGTTATATAGTTTCACTTTCTATTGACAATTATAAATCATTCAACTTGCAGTCCTAATATATACTTTATAACTTACAAACATATACATCTTAATCGAGTTTATATGAGAGTTTCATTATGCAGAGATTATGTATATATGTATAGGTAAGTTATACTGACTTACAAATTTCTAATCACATCTTTAAATAGTTATAATATATATGCATTGTCCATATTCAAAATGCAAACAAAAAATCTATATCATATATCAAACCATTAATGATTCGACTAAGTATCTATATTGACTTCGAGATGATTAATAATACCACTAAAAACTATGTGTTTTACTCATCTCATACTGTATAAATCTTATTACTATTTCATTTATATAAATTAATGTATGCACAGGCTACTAGCATATACTCAACCATATCCCAATGTTTACCTATATGTTATATAACCAATACTCAATCATATAAATAATAGAGGGTAGGTTCATTCATACTTAGAAATATATTTAAATAAGCCCACAGTCTAACTAATACTCAGCGAATGGTTCTACAAAGCTATGCAAATAGAGGAAATAACATCCAAGTCTATATACCATAACATTTTTCGTTTATATAGATTCGAAGCCCTAATGACAATCATCACAACCCTCAAATAAGATTTATGTTCATATATATAATATATTTATATATATGTATATACACTTTGGTGTGTGTGTGTATATATATATATATATATATATATATATATTAAGCCCACAGTCTAACTAATACTTAGCCAATGGTTCTACAAAGTTATGCAAATAGAGGATATATATTTTTAAGTCTATATACCATAACATTTTTTCTTTATATAGATTCAAATCCATAATGACAATCATCACAACCCTCAAATCGAATTGATGTTCATATATATAATATATTTATATATATGTATATACACTTTGGTATACATATATATATATATATATATATATATATATATATATATATATACTCCAAGTCAATAAAGACCTATAAGGTGTATATACATACCCCTATATATGATTACATATTTTTCCTATACTCAAAATTTAAACAATCCAATTTCATTTTATTTCACCAAATGGCTTATCACATAGAAATTTAATTTGATTGACCAAAAATGCATAGGATTTTTACAGTCCTAGGCATTAGGTTTTAGGGTTTTCAAGGATATAGATTTGGTTATATGGATGGTTGAGCCATCCACAAGACCAAATATTTATCCAATTATATATTATACTATAAATAAATTACTAAAAATCCTTTCATGCAATCACACATAGAATACATGTATTTTATCATCCAGGAATTCAAATCACCAACCTAGTTGAGCTCCCAAAATTCATTCTTGCCTTCAAGAATAGACTCAAGGTTCTCCCTTTATTTCACTCTACCCATTTTTTTGAGTCATCAAATCTCATACCACCCTCTATAGACCTTTATCTTTTTTCCTTTTATTTATTTTCCATCTTACCTAAATTGCCACTTTCTCCTTCATGCCCTTTCTTGCCACTAATTTCTCCCAATTCCTCGGTAGAAGAGAATGACCAAAACAATGCATGGTTAGATTAACTCAACATAACAATAGTTTTCCACCCTTTTCTTATGTAGTCCATTCTAAATTACACAATGGCTTTTGATCAAAATGATAGTTAACTTCAATCAAACACAGATTAGAAACCATAATCCTTCTTGAATGTTCCCAATAATAATTAAATAATAATTTCCATACTAGGTCAACTTAAACAATAATTCCATTTAACATAATGACCATATGACAAGGTAGCCATAGCATATGACTATTAACAAGACTATTAATAATGTTACCAAGTCATCCCTAAAATCAACACTATGCATTCTACCTTCGAAATAGAAGTTGACTTCATGAATTAAACAAATAACCATAGAATTTTAGTAAAGATTTAACAACCAAAAAGATGTATAAATAATTTTTAAACAATGATATTACCTAAATCACTTTTCATAACAATATGTTTATTGTTTGAGCATAAAATATTTGATAATAATCATTAGTCAATAATGTTAATATCAATTACCATGCCAACTAATGTTCTCCATCATTGTTAACGAAGAGATATAATTACTAATGACTTAATACAAGTTATTAAAATATTAAAAACAATAATAATAATCATATAAGCCATCAATAATAACTCAACATCCCAATCAAGTACAGTATTAGAATCCATCTAATACCTATAGTCATGAATCTAAATAAAATACTATTTATAACAAACTTAGATATATCCCAAAATAGTGGTAAGTCACAAAATACACGTACATAATTAATCATATGTTAAATCAATAACATCAACAACCATTAATACATTAACACAATCATATTAGTGAAATCAACAAGATCATCAAATAGAAAATAAAATCATAGCAAATATACCGATCAAAAATCAAAGACATAATTTATTCATCTAACTCAAGTAATGAACATAAAGCATGTTAATATATTGTGGTGTGTACATCTGTATCTATTTTTCTTTTGTTATCCCCCAACATTTCCATCTACACGTTGTAACATCCCCATTGGGATCTACCTAGAATAACATGCAATTTTTTAAAAAATTTAATCAACATATTTTTTCATTAGATTTCACCATGAAAATATAATTAGTGATTCAGATAAAACACTAAGTATATTAACTATAAAATAAGCATGTGACATCTATATTTCACTGATCACTATCATCAGATGAAACACAACATAACTAAATATAAAAATTAATTATAGATGTCTAGCCATAACTAGTACAAACATACAACCATTATTGTTAATGTATAATGAGTAAATAATTACATCTCATCAGGGATAATATTTAAATAATAATAAATACAATACAATGTATAAGATACAAGGATTCACAAAGTAAGAGTTCTCAAACTCCAATATCTATGGCAATCTCAAGTGTAGTCTCTAAATAAATACTTCGATGGGAAGGGAGAGCATCATCCGAGTGCTTTTCCAAACCAACCATGGACCATCGATCCCCTACACAATCCTCCATCGAGAAATGGCCCTCCCTTCATAAATGAGTATATAGTGATGGTGTGAGAATCTAGAGAGATAAGCTAGTACCATATATGATTTCTAAAAGCATGAAGTGTACCATAAAGAACTCCATTCTAATATGATGTTGCACAAACATGTAAATCATACATATGAAATGATAATGTCTAACTAACATTACTTTGGTCAAAGTTTTCAATAGTTATTGATCTCTAAGATCAGTCAATTTCATACACACCACTTGATTGGATTACCTTCATCTAGCATTGGTGATACTAGTAAACTAGTAAAGTTTGTCTCACTACTTAGTACCAGCAATACAAGATTTCATTATTATATATATAACCAACATATTCATATATATTACTTCCTAATATAAATCATAAAACATGATAAACATGAGAATAATCAATATACATACATTGAGTCCGTCAAATATATTAATGAATATTTACTATATTATTTGTCACATAAATAATAAGCATACAAGAATAGATTATACTAATTGGGTATAATTTATATTTAGACTACATACATCTAAATTCTATAAGTAGATTCAAATATATAGTACACTCTATTACAAATAAAACTATCATAGTCCATCATTTACATGTACACACTACTTAATTTCAACAACTAGTCATAATAAATAATGTCATAAATCTAACATATTCTTTAGTTTAAACAACTTGTTACATTTCTATGGGACTGGTATACATATAAAAAATAGGGTTATTTTCTTCAAGAATGTATAACTTGGTTTTAACAGATAATAAAACTATAAAATCACACCTCCTAATGTACTAATATATACAATATATGCATATGATCACTTAAATCCTCATATCAATATATATTCCATATATATACAAGCACTAACAAATTTTGGCCCTAGCCAATAAATGTACTTTTAGTACTTAATATTCCATATCGATTATATTATAAAGTAAAGTGTAATGAAATATATATAGGCACTATGAATTCAGCTATAGCGTGAAATTGATTATGGCATAGTGTCATGTTACAATCAATAATGATGCACATAGATTTTATATTGTCTTAAACTAATAATTTATAACAAATATCCTAAATCTCATTATTCTATATTTATTAATGCTCTAATACAGTAAGCCAAAATCATTACTAAAATAGACTTTGATCATTATTAAAAGATTCGTTGCATGATAAAAATCTAACTATGCAAGTCTATGGATAATCAAGGAATAATCAAAGTTTAAAAGGAAAATTAAATCCATATAATAATCTGACTTATCATAACCATTATCAGTTACCATTCACTTTGTTAGTGAGGAAATATTATACATCTAACTAGCTAAGTACTCTGATATGTACCCAATATGCTCTAACTTAAAATACCCAATATCAGAGCAATTGGTCATATGTAGCCAACTTATTGATCTGACATCTATGACTATGTAGTTGACTAGGTGGTCATTCAATAAGTTATTATTATAGTCAACTTAATTTCACTAGCCAACTTAATATCGATGTCAATAACTTAATACATGATAACCAGCTTACTTATTGATTATATATAATGGATATTGGATAATTGTGTAATAAGTAACATCAAATGTATATATAGTTTGGGATTAATGTTATCTAATTGTGACATAAGTAATAAGTAATAATCAGATCTAGTTAATGTTATATAAGTTTTATAACATTTTACTGACTAAATAATGATGCCATCTATATATGGTTTTATTGATCAATATATCTTTGTTTTATATCATAAAGTGTATCTATTCAGATATTGGGTAATAATGTAGTTCTAATATAAGTAGATAATTTACAACTCTGATTTGATAAGTCTAGTGGGAAATATAATATACATTATATAGATTGTTGCATATCAAAAGGCTTAGTTCGCTATGTTTTACATGGTTTACTGCATATTATTTAATATGGTTTGTTATATCTCTAAAATCAATTCATTATATTTATAAACAGTTCATTGTAACTATACAATTTGTTTTTCTAAAAATCACCCAATATATATGTGATGTTTTTTACGTGTGTGTGTGTGTGTGTGTGTGTGTGTGTGTGTGTGTAATTTTATCAACTCTATAAGATTTATTCATGTTGGTTTTTATAAGATGAATATACACAAAATTTTATAGACTTCACAAGGTTAAACAATGGCACCTGCCTGGTAAAAGCTTTCAATTTGATTGTCATGAACCAGAAGATATTCCTCTTGCTATGCTCATTCACTTCTCTTTATGTTGATATTCTCCTCTCCAAATTCACACTTCTCTATCCTCTCTTATTATTTTACACCCTACTATATATCCTTCCTTCTCCAATTGTGCCCTTTTTATCTTTTCTTCTTTTTCCATTGTATGAATCTAGTGCTTTCTTTAAATTTGCCTTCCTTTTTCTCTTTTTGTGTTTTTTTTTTAATAAATATATATCTAATAATTATAACACAATGGTTTTTATTTATTGTATTCCATTTTTGTGTTTTCTACTATTTTTTCTATTTTTATTTTCTAATTGCTTATTAATAATATGACTTAATTAATAAAATAACCATAATGATTTACTAGCAATATGACTAATATAAAGTTAATAATATTATTTTAAATCTAAAATGGTGAATCAACAAATATTACATCAAAACATGATGGTTAGGCTATATACAGTAGTAACTGAATCACACAAATTTACATTTCTGAAAACATTAATAGTCATGAACACATTAGCATGACATAAATACAATCACATAAGTTTAATTTCACATAGGCATAAATTTGAATTAACACACAACTAGTATGCATAAACAATTATCTAAATATAAATAGCATCAAAAATGCATTAATGCTAACCATTCAACTATGCATATAATGAGGGTCATTTACATGGTGTGTGAAAGGGTTCTATCCATTCCTCTATCATCTTTCGACACTTTCATCTACATCACTCTTTCTGATGATGCTCTCCCTCCATCATGATCTGAGGGATGAGTCTCTCCTCTGTCAAACTCATGAGAAGTAAGTAGTCAGTCCATAACATTGTGACATATATATCATAATATATTGTTGAAATAACAAATCAATATGATCATAATGTAAAAAACATACACTATAACTAACTCATAATAATGCAATCATGAAATCAAAGTAGCATAAAATTGTCTTATAATAGAATACAACTTATATCTTAATCAAATAATAATCAAATCAAATTTCCAACCATAAAAATCCATAGATAATCAATTAAACTTGTTTAGTGAAGAATCAAGATGTAACAACCACCCTCTCGAATGATTCTCTCCCTCTATCACACTTTGAGGGACAAATCTATCCTACATCCTACTCGTGAAAAAGAAGGTATTTATCCCATAATATCATCATATATCTATAAAATATTTTTTTATAAACTAACAACATGATCATAATGTAAAGAATATACAAATACAGCTAACTCATAACACTTAATCTATTGATGTAGTTTTGTGCACACCAATTTATAATGTGATACCTCTAACATTTTAGGATCTCAATGGATGTAAACTCCACACCAAATCATGAGTTTCAAGTATGCATTTTTAACAACTAGGTGATGGAATAGCATCCAGGGCATGTAGGTTGTTAACAAGGATGATGAATGGATGAATGGTTTCTAAAAGAAAGTCAAATCTAGGTGAGTTGGTGGCTAAATGGTTACTAATATAGAGTGGGTAGATCACAGAAATAAACTCAAAAATGGAGGTAAAGGTAGAGAAGGAAGGATTCTATGGATTCAAGAATCACCTCTCAAGATAGATTCTAAGTGGATAAGTGCTTTCAGAACCAATGTCTATTATTAGCAGCTATTGCACACATATAGTCAGACATAGTCAAACAATCTAGGATAGTTTGATATAAGAAACTCAAGGATCTCAGTTAAAGGTTACTCCTTTTATAATATCTATTGCATACCCTTACTCAGGAGATTATGACTTGGACCAGGGAGGTATCTGAGATAGTTGTTGCACATGCATAGAAAACTATATCAATGAAAACACTTATACACACTTAGAATAATGACACAATTGACTTACTTAAAAATGATCGATATAATTGATAATTATTCAATAGTTTTTACACATATAAAACTATCATATTAATCATGATAAGAAATAATTCTTCATAGCTTTTACACACTATGAATTATTGAATCATACAACCAAAAAGATTAATCCTGATTACATAGCGCTTGGAGAGAAAATACACAAACACATTCATTGATAATCAAAATTGATTCTACTTATGTATTAAAATGTTTTTACCCTTAACAAATGTGGGTTAAAAATGTTTAAATAGAATTAGGGAGAGGTTACCTCATCCTCCAAATACATGAAAATTTTGATTACGTGGTGTAATTAGAACCTCAGTTTTAACTGTAGTTTCAAAACTTTATATAATGTATACATAGAGTTAACTTATATTTATCAAGAATTAAACTCAGCCTTTACAATATTATTCATCATGTGCATGTTTACAAAAAAATTAGGCAAATATTACATTAAGTTATAACATAAGTTGACTATTTAGTAGAAAAGCAGTACAATATTGATGTCATTATATTGGATTGACAAGCATAAAATTGGCCCTTTCAACTAAAGCTGAGTGGACATCTGCATGGATGCATTAACCTTTGTGGGATTCATCACTATTTGTGTTGGTGCTTGTTAGGATAAATTAAAACCTATATTTATCCCCAAATCGCATATAAGAGAAACTATAAAATGAATTAATCAAACATTCAAAAAATAAATAAAAACATACACATAACAAGAGACACCAGATTTAATGTGGTTCACCCAAAATGGGCTACATCTACCACACTTTTCTAGTATATAGTTTCCAACAATACAAGAGAGAAACAAAATCTTATAACAAACCCTATTGTACCTCTCTCCCCTTGATCGCCTCCACTCTATGTTAATTTTTTATTTTCTCACATCTAACCCTTATCTCAATACATTTTAGGCTGAAAAACACCTAAACATAACCTCTACCATCATATTTAGAAACCTATAATCAATGGCCCAAATTGACTATGATATTACAATTTTACAAGGCAATTTTAATAAAAAATTTACTTTGGGGATGTTGCCCCCAAATCCCCATTGGGGCGTGTGGCACCCAAACCCCCCCCATTGGGGGGGTTCATCCCTCCTGAATCCCACAAGGGGGTTCCCCCCATTAAAACACCCCACATGTAACAGGGATACAAAGAATGAGATCTAAACATGACTGAAATAATCATCAAAATTTTAAACTCTGATCCTAGAAGAATATTTAGCTCCACACCTAGAAATCTCCCACTTAGATATGGATTGAAATAACTCCATAGCTATTGTATCTATTGTACTATCTAGACCTAGACAAGTTCAATAAAATAATTATCATCTATGAAGACTAAAAGAAGCTGAACAAATCTTCAGCTTCTCTTGGAACTACCTTGGTCATCATATCCATAGGATTTTTATAGGTGTGTATCTTCTCCAATTTTAGTTGCTCTTCTTCTATCATTGAACAAATGAAATGATGCTGTAATTGAATATGTTTTGTCCTAGAGTGAAAAGTTGAGTTTTTTGTTGCTAGATGGATTGCACTCTAACTATCACTATAAGTGTACATCTTTCTTGAATATGTCTCAATTCTTCCATCAACCTTTATAACCAAATTATTTCCTTGTTTACTTATATAGAAGTAACATACTCAGCCTCTATGGTTGAAAGTGTCACAACCTTCTGTAACTATGATACCCAACTAATTATTGTACCCCCTACTATAAACACATACCATGTTGTGCTTTTTCTACCATCCAAGTCACCTACCATACTGAGTCAACATATCCTTGTAATCTCACATTTGATCCACCATAGCTTAACATTGTATCTATGGTCCCTCTTAAGTAATGAAGGATCCATTTTACTGCCTTTCAATGTTCCTTTCCTGGATCACTCATGAACCTACTCACCACTCCCACTGCATTTACAATGTTCGGCCTCATACATACCATTGCATACATTAAACTATCAACTACTAATGAGTATGGAATTTTTGACATTAGTTTCTTTTCTTCTTTTATTTTAGGACTTTATTTCTTTGTTAATCTAAAGTGTGCAGCCAAAGGTGTCCCAATAGATTTTTCATCCTACATATTAAATATTTCCAACACTTTTCTAATGTACTCTCCCTATGATAATTCTAGCTTCTTATTCTTTCTATCTCTAGTTATCCTAAGACCAAGGATCTATTTAGTTTCACCTAGTTCCTTCATAAAAAAGTAATCACTTAACTGTTTCTTGAGTAAATTAATATTGTGCATGTTAGAACTAGCTTCAAGCATATCATCTACATATAAAAGTAAAATTATATAGCTACCATTTTGAAATCTTTTAAAATATACACAATGGTCTGAGTGACATCTAGAATAATCATGTTCCATCATAAAATTGTCAAATTTAATGTACCATTGTGTTAGAGCTTGTTTCATGCCATATAAGCTCTTTTTTAATTTGCACACCAAATTCTCCTTACCATTAACTTCATAACCTTGTGGCTGCTCCATGTATATTTCCTCCTTCAAATCCCCATGAAAGAAAGTAGTCTTTACATCTAATTGTTCTAAGTGTAAATATTCAATAGCTACTAAGCTCAAAATAGTTCTAATTCAAGTCATTTTAACAACTGAAGAAAATATTTCATCAAAATCAATACCTTTATATTGTGCAAAACGTTTAACCACCATTCTAGCCTTGTATTTATTTATACCTACATCCTCCTCTTTTATCCTATATACCCACTTATTTTGCAATGCCTTATTTCCTTTGGGAAGCTCCACCAAATCCTATGTAAAGTTTTCTATTAGAGCATCATACTCCTCCTCCATAACTTTCTCCCACTTATCCTTGGCATCAATATGCACTACTTCTTCATAGATTTCTGGCTCACCACCATCAATAAGTAATAAATAATATAAATAAGGAGAAAAATGACCAAATGGTCTAGTTACTTTTTCACATCTTCTAACAGGGGTTTGAGGTACCTATTCCTATTTCACATTTTGATTAGGAAAATTTGGGACATGTTTTTTTGTAATGTTTTATTATACTATATATTCCTTTTTAGATTCTTCTTGATTCTTTTTCTACAACTAGACCTTGTACATGACATTTTCATGGAACATAACATCTATACTCTTGTTTATTTTCTTATCTTCCATATTCCACAATCAAAATTTAAATTCATCAGTTTCATAACCAATAAATGAGAATTTCTAAGACTTAGCTTCTAACTTATTCCTATGATCTTTATCAGTATAATAAAATTCCTCACAACCAAAAACTCTTAGAAAATAATAATCTACCTTCTTTTCAGTCCATGCCTCCTCTTGTATTCCACCATCCAAGCACTTGAAGGTCCTCTATTTATCAGATAAACTACTATAGTTATAGCATCTACCCAAAATTGCAAAGATAAACCTACATGTAATCTCATGCATTTGGCATGCTTCATAACAGTTATGTTTATTATTTTTGACACACCATTCTATTATGGTATTTTTGGAACTATTTTTTGTCCATGAATTCCATTCAATGAACATTAATCATTAAAAGCGTTACTACAATACTCACCTCCATTATCTAATATGAGACATTTTAGTTTTAAACCTATTTCATTTTCAATTAAAGCTTTTCATTTCTTGAATGTATCAAAAATATCAGACTTATTTTTTATACAATATACCTAAACCTTCCTAGTTGCATCATCAATAAAAGTAACATAATAATTTGAACCACCAAGTGAATATACCTAAGTTAATCTCCATATATTTATATGTACAAGCTCTAACTTATGTTCCTTCCTGGTTGGTCCAACCCAAAGAAACCTCACATGTTTTTATTTTTCATATACATAGTGCTCACAAAATTTTATATCTAGTTCTTTTAGAATTGGTAATTTATCCTTTGCATGTAATGTCTTCATTCCCTTTTCACTCATGTGGTCAAGTTTGTAATGCCACAAAGCTACATCTTTACTTGTAGTAGCTACAACACAAGATGAATTAGCATTATGTATAGTCAAATATTAAATTATTAATTTCTTACCTTTTGAAACCACCAAAGAACCCTTTGTAACCTTCCATGATTCAACTATAAATGTGACCATTTAACCCTCACTATCTAACTACCCTATAGAGATCAAATTTCTCCTCAAGGTTAGAACATGCCTGACATCCTTCAGTACCCAAGTGTTTCCATTCTATAATTTAACCTAAACACTTCATTTTCCAACAATGCTATAGAGTTCATCATCACCAAGTTAAACATTCCCATAATTACCTTGAACATAATCTATAAAATAATGTCTATGAGGGGTAGCATGGAAAGAGACACCTAAATCTAAAACCCAAGATTCGGCAATATTATAAAAAAAAAGTATAAAATCATCTTGTAATACATCACCTACTACATTTGCTTCTCTATTACCTTCCTATTGGTCTTTACTCAATTTTTCCTTTCAAAACCAACATTCTTTCTTTGTGTGTCCTAGCTTGCCACAGACCCAACATTCCATCTTGCCTCTTGATTTAGATCTTGCACCCCCTTTTGATTTTCCATGGTTTCCTCTTCCTCTATTATTTTTCCTTCCTCTATTCTCCACTATTAATGTATTTCTAGATATGGATGTTTTACCTATGTTTTTCTTTTGTATTTCCTTGCTTAGGATAACACCCAACACATCTTCAAACTATAGTTTGGCATTGCTAGACATAGAGTTTCTTACTACCATTACTAAACTATTTCAACTTTTAGGCAAAGAACAAAGAATAATAAAATCCTTAACTTCATCATCAAATTCAATATTTATAGAATGTAACTGAGTAGTAACCATGTTAAACTCATTTAAATGATCTGGTACTAAACCCTTTTCAGACATTTTCATGTTAAACAATTTTTTCATCAAAAATATTTTATTTGAGGCAAATAAATTTTCATATAACTTGCCTAATGCACTCATAAGACCTTATGTTGTCTTTTCATGTGATATGTTGAATGCTACAGAAGATGCAAGACACAATTGTACAGTTTCAAGGGCTTTTCAATCTAATAGTTCCCAATCTTCATCTAACATTATCGATGGCTTCTTGGTGGGCCCTCTCAATGGAAAATATAGGTCCTTATGGTAAAGGTTATCTCTATCTACATCTTCCACAATCCAAAGTTTTTTCCATTGAACTTCTCCACCTTAGATTTATTTTCATCTGCCATAGCTCCCACTTGATGTCAAACCTTTTTCTTCTTATGATTTATAAATTATGCCAAAAACCTTTATTAAGATACCACTGGTTAGGATAAATTAAAACCCATATTTATCCCCAAATTGCACACAAGAGAAACTATGAAATGAACTAATCAAACATTCAAAAAATAAATAAAAACATACACATAATAAGAGACACCAGATTTAATGTGGTTCATCTAAAATGGGCTACATCCACCAAACTTGTCCAATATATAATTTCCAATAATATAAGAGAGAAACAAAATCTTATAACAAACCCTATTACACCTTTTTCCCCTTGTCCACATCCACTTTGTGTTAAATTTTTCTGTTATCACATCTTAGACATATCTCAATAGATTTTAGGGTGAAAAACACCTAAACATAACCTCTACTATCAGATCTAGAAACCTATAATCAATGGCCCAAATTGAATAAAAAATTACAATTTTACAAGGCAATTTTAATAAAAATTTACTTCAAGGGTGCTTCCCCCAAACCCCTATCAGGATGCACAACCCCTAAACCCCCCATCAGGGGGTCATCCCCCCAAACCCTACAAGGGGTTTTTCCCCACTTGTAACCCCATACATGCAATAGGGATACAAAAAATGGGATCCAAACCCAACTGAAATAATCATCAAAATTTTAACCTCTGATCCTAGAAGATAATCAAGCTCCACACCTAATAGGTGCTAAACTAGATGTTACAACCTCAGTCTTCTTCTTCACCTATATCTCAATATAACATTTGTGACCCACATCATGTTGTTATGTGATGATGTCTAATTTCAATAATGAGGGTCTATGCACCCTGTTAACTTGCTCTAAGAGTTTTTCATGCTCAACCTTTGTATTTTAGAAGTTGATCTTGAAAAATTCAACTTTGGTTACCTTATTTCTGACAAAACTCAACTCAAATTAAATATCTTCAAGTGTTAACCCCTATAGGCTCTACTTAAAATTCTTGGATGCTTCTTGAATGAGTTGATCAAAATTGATTCTATTGATCAGCTTTTTAGTAGCATCCGTTGCCTTTGATAATTTCAAATCATTTATAATCTTCAAGATGAGTGTCTCATGCTCTTGATATTTAGGCATCAATTCCCTAGCTTTTGTGACCCACTCTTTGGCTTCCTACATTCTAATGACCACCAAATTGAGGGCATTTGATGCCTCTAATTGGTGTCATTAGGTCTAGATGGTTGTATACCTTATTAGTAGTGTACAAAATCAATAATTTCAATTTATTCTCATCTTGTTTTAAATAATTGATGTGTTTGAGCTATATGGGGGCTAATTCAGCCCTCATTACTTTGAGTGCCTCAAGAGCATTATAACATTTTGAAGTAGCTTCTTGAACTTCAGTCTTAATTCATATTGGAATATGGATTGTTTTTTGTTATTCTTTGATTTTCTCTAGTTCTTGTTCCAACTCTTGCCTTATTATTTTTGTTTTTTCATGTAATGTTATCATAACATCATTGTGGGTTTATACTAGGGACTTTAAATCTTCTATGTAGGGGGATTATCTTAGCTATCTGATCTTTTTCTTGGATAAGGCATAAACCTCTTGTCTTTCTTCAAGAATAATTCCCTTTCAGGTTCATCCTCTAGTTTCCTCTTCCTTACTCTTTGAATTCTCCCTGAGGGCTTATCAAATAATGAGGTTATGGATGGTAGTTCTATAATTTTGAAATTAGGATTTTGGGAAGCCTTCACTCTAAGATAAATTTCCCATGGGGGAATCACTAGCTAGTTTAGGTCTATTTATTGCTTATCCTTAGTTGTAACCTCCACCTCTATATTTTTTAATGATTGCTCTGTGGCTCCCTTGAGAAATGAATTAGAAAGGGATGGCCATATGATTTTGGACTAGTCCACTCCTCCATATTTAGGGAATGGGTGGATTGCATATATTGGGTTACCCTTCTTATCCTTCCTTGAGGACATAATAGTAGTCTCTTAGGATAAACTAGTGGGAGGCATTGGCACATTGATATGTGTGGAGGAAACATGGAGCTAGGATCTGGCCAATGTTATTTCAATTTTTTATAGGCCCTTTTCTTTTTCAAGGTCCAAACTGTATCAGTCCTAGAGGGAATGTAAATAGTGTTAGTAATAATGGACATGGATGGCACTATGGAGGAGAATGAAATAATAGTGGTAGAAGAAACATCTTATAATTTGTGAGTGATCAAAGGTATTTATAAGAAAGTAGTGGAGGGAATTAAAACATTAGGCGTGAAGGTGACATCCTCCACCTTTGGAGTGAGTAAAAATAGCATTAATAGTAATTAAACCAAAAATGGGAACATATGAGGAAACTTGGAATGAAGGGTCTGAAGGTTGAGCCTTCTTACCTATTGTGTCATTTGTGCTTGGTGCCTTCCCTTTATCAATTGTAAGGCTTAATGCCTTAGATCTTTATAACTCCTCTTCTTCATCTAGTTCTTGTTCTACCTCCATTTTTGGTTAGGGGACTGTAAGCATGCCCTATGGTTGATCAACTATTGGATTTTTCATGAGGGGAGGAGCCCTTGGCTTCCTCTTATAGAAAATAGTAGTCTTTGTCTTTGAGGAGGAGTCTTGATGAATTGAGGAAGTAGCTTCCTTTGTAGTTACCCCTTACAATATAAACTCCTATAATTATGGTATAATCATAGGTGTTTGCAATGACAATGTATTTGGGTGTTCTTTGTCCTCTATATTAGTGGAATCCAAGTCAATTGGATCCCATAAAACTCCCTTGGGATCAGTCTCAATCAGCCCAAGCTCTTTCTTAACAGCCTTTAATAGAAAGGGGAGTTCTTGAGAAGGCTACTCTTATATCTATGTTTGTTGTGGGGGTTGATTGTAACATAAATCTAAATTAGTCCATCATTTAGGAGGTGGTAGCCTAGTATGTATTTCTTGTACTAAAATTGAAGGCTCTTACCTAAATATCCTCAAATGATCATCTTTTAGGCCTACAAGTTTTGTCCTTTATAAAACTTGGGAGTCATCCTTTGCATTTAAAAATAAAAAAGTGTGGTCATAGGGAACATGTTGGTATAGAATACCAAATCCCTAGATATGCTTTTATATATGACCATGAGGATCCCAATCTCTATGTGGAAAGGTAGTAATGTATAATGCTTTCTCTTGTTTCCTACGTCCTAAAATACTTACTCATGATATAACACATTCTTCCAATGATCATGAGACACACATAAAATGTGATTTTCTTTTATTTAATCAAGTCCTCTTCCACACTCCACCAAAGTTGATATGTCATTTCTTGTTCTGCAAGCTTATCTAGTACATACTTGGGGAGGCACAGGGGGTGAACCTTGTGACTAGTGACCATGATCACTGTATAATCTAGGTACAAATAGTAGTCACCCTAAGGAGTTAGTGTATATGTTATGCTTTTAGAAATTTTGGGTAGTGGGCCTCATGAATTTCCTACCATACTTGAGGATACATGTCTTTGGAAATTCAAACCATGTCCTTTGTATATGCATATATATACTTGAATTATTAGTAATCATAAATTTGGTTTTTACACAATCTATGGTTGGGCTCCAAAGCTCACCAAGATCCCTGTACACTATGTCCATTAATGCATCTAATAAGTATTACATCATGTAAAAATGGCCCATTGAATTGGGCCTCTTTAATTTTTGCAAAACTTGTTCCCTCAACTTAAAACTAATGATATTAACCAGGGCAAAAGTTATGTCACTAGTCATTATCATATCAAGTAATGGAACCTAATCCAAGTTAAGAAAATGGATACTTGACATGTCATACATTCTATTTAATAAGGCCATCCCAATACATACCCCCATTATGAATTTGTTAATGGGAGTGGGAAACTTTATTTTTAAGACCACAGTTTCCCCAGGAAGTAGCCATGAGCTTAGCACTTTGTCAATTGAATTTTGTTTGTTCCATGTTACTAACCTATGCTTATTAAATATTTCATCTAGAACTGGTAGACATAAGTACCTTTGGAATTCATCTCTAGTGATATAGGCCATGACCATCTGGTGATCCATATAGTGCAAAAAGGTATCTTTTGTAATCTTCTTAATAAAGAATAATTCCTATAAGAGGTTGATGCAAGGCATAACCTTAGACTTGGTCATTGTATAGTACAGTCTTTTTCTCTTAATATTGATTAAGTCTATAATTAATTGATGTTGTATGAGTGATATTTTTCTTTCATGTGAAAATGTGTCTATAGAATAAACAGCCTCCCACAATTTTGAGTAATTATCATACATGCTATTGAAGATTGTCACATCATACGTTGTGTCCATAAACTATGTAGAATCCTTGATGGAGAATGGGGATGGTGGAAGTGCTCCTCTAAAACTCTTGGGTGATGAAGCCATTATAATTGTCTAGTGTGCTCAAAGTCTATCTATTTAAACCATGAAAACTCTTTTCTCTTAGTTTTTTACTTGTAATAGATTTGCAAGTAACTAGGGCTTTCATTTGTAGAGTAGCAATTGAGTTTGATTTCACTTGTGAGCAATGAATATGTGGATATTTTCACATCATGTATATATATTTTTGCATTTAATTTCAATTCATGCACTTTTAATATCCAATGTTCGTATACTTTACTTTACCTCCATATTTCAAATCTCATTAGTTTAGTTGGCAAGTTATGTTATTTTTTGTCAAGTATTGGGAACTATTTTTACTTTATTGGTTAAGTTTCATTGGCTCTCAGCATTTGGGAGTCGAGAGTTAGGTTTTGTGTTGAGACCAAGCCAATAATTCTTATGCACAAAATCTCTAAACACAAAGCCTGAAAAAAATGCCCAAAGACCAAAATCCCTCAAAACAAGGTTTGAACAAAATATTCAAAAAAAATCTCCAACTCAAAACCTTAGAAGCATATAAAGCCAATGATGATTCTTTCAGATAAATTATTTGATGAAAATTCCCAAATAAAAGTTTCAAACACAAATTCCAAATAAGAATTCTAAATAAAAACCAAGTCTTTCAAGACAATAGTTTGAACAAAATGTCTAATGTAAAAACTCTAAAAAAATGTCTGATATAGAAACTCCAATAAATAAACAAAACCATCAAATAAAATAAAACATAAACATAAATCATGAACAAAGAACGTGATGAGCAAATACCAAACAAATCTTTCAAACTAAAAGTATGAACAAAATGTTTGATAAGTGAATTTTGAACATAAGTTCTGAAGAACAAAGTTAATCATAAATAAGGTCCAAGAAAAATGTCTAAAGATGAAGTCTTTAATAATTTATTTGAGTAAAACTTAAGTCTAAAAACTTTCATAGTGCAAAAACTCTCAAAAGGCATTAATGAGTTAGTCCAAAAAAGGTATAATACCATTGTTTGTACTTCTAAGTGTAAATATTAAGGAGAAATCTGATATAACTTGCAAAAATATGTATAGGAAAGCTTAACAATCAAAGACAAATCACAAAAAAAGTGGGTCCCCATTTGTTCAAGAAGGAAAAGGGGAAAGTTGGGTACAACATAATCTAAGCAACATAAAATTATCCCATAAACATCATATGACCAAAAACTTAATTAAACAGTAGTTAATCAATTTAACAGCCAAAATAATCCATGGATAAAAGGTTATCAATCTTAGAGAAAAATTAGGATTGACATGATTTCCAAGTATAGGGACTATATCCCTCGACTAGTTTCAAGGATCGTGAATGACTTCAGGTAAGACACCCCTTAGTGCAATCATATCAACATTAATTTCAATGATAATTTTAATTTGTGTGAGTAAAGTGGCATTCATGACAAAGTAGGTGTAAGGACTTCAAACTCATGATTTATAATGATTTCACTCATTTGAGCATTTATTATTTTGAGTTGATAGGTTTGTTTCTTATTCTATCTAATAAGAAAGCTAAAAATTGCATGAAATTTTTTGCTAAGAGGATATTTTAGGTGGAAGGATTACACAATGGTGTTGTTAAAGGAGGCATTATGAGGGGGGATATGTGTATGGTTAAACCTATCAATGCAAGATCAGTAAATAAGGATAAAGTTTGGAACATATTACAATAAGTAGTGTTTTTGATTTTCATAGAAAGAATTTAAGGATATGATCCCCACATTTCTATAAAATTTGCCAAAGCTTAGAAAGGTCAAAGTGTGGATATGTATGGTATGTTTATTATGGTCTCAAAGGATCTCATAGTACATGTGATTAGGATGAGCATGGAGGGGTTGAATATTTTAAAATCTAATAGGGATACAAAGGATGGTGTGGATAAGTTCTGTGAAGAAAATGAAGAGTTAATTGAGTTTCAAGGAGGTTATCTTCAAGATTCAATTCCAGTCTCTTGGAATGAGGAGGTGCAACAAATTATGAGATTCAATACACTATAAAGTTTCTATAAGGTAGTGTTTTCCTACCATTTCACCTTTCTCAATCATTTCTATCATAATATTATTGTTAACATTTCATTCTACCTGATGATGTCTTTGTAGAATTCAGTAGATGAAGTTTAATTAGGTAAAATAGATATCCCTCTTTACCAAGCTTTAATTTTCTTATTAGTCAAACATGCCAAGGCTTTAGATATTGACCCTTCTCCCAAAGTTACACTTGTGGGGTCTATTAATAAGGTAATTTCAACTAAAAACATGTTTTTAGAAGGTATTGATAGGGGTAAGAAATAAAAAATTGAAATTATCAAGGTTCCAGTTGTGGATACTATTAACCCTAGACAATTTGAGAAGTCCATGTTATTATTGACTCTATATACACATAATATTTTCAAAATTTATCAATTATTGATGCTTTTTATCTTTCAATAACCCATCAAGTCTCAATCTCTCTGAGTGCATGCCTTAAGGGGTGCATCGAGAAAGGTGTGGGTAGACCATTGGTGTTTCATAGGATTTTTGTCACTTATTACCACTTACTATCTACACATCCATCTTATAAAAACATTCCCCTAAGCTTTGCTTCCTATTTTACACCCTTCTCTAGTCATTTTACACCTTCATTATCCCTTCCCTAACCTAAAACCCTTTTTGATGGTTTACATTACAATATCATCCCCATCAACCTTGTACTCTAATTGATAAAACTTATTAAGGTCTAGGTCGGCCCCTAGCTGACCTAGTCTGTGATCTAATTTGTTTTTATCAATAATAATACTAGGTCAACTGAGTCGACCTTATCAGCCTAAAATTTTAGAAAGGATTAGGGTTATATTTACCTATATAAAAACATCTATTTCATCATTTCTAAGAGAAGAGAATAAGAATAAATATGTATTATGCATTTGTTTATCCACCAATCTACTTGAGGAGCAAGCTTAGGGTTTCATACTTTCTTTGGAGATACAAATCTTGTCTTGTGGAGAAGTCTTTTGGATGCATTGATAGGTTTTGTAGCCTAGAGCTGATTTATCCTTGGAATCCTTACATGCCACTATAACCTCTTGTGAAACACCTTGGCCAAGGGAGAGATTGAGGCTTGATGGGTTAATCTTCAAAGGTAAGTATTCCTAACTTTGTTCCTCCTTTGTAAGAGTAGATAAATATACATTTGTACTTATCTCCCATTTATTAGGATTCCATATACATTGACATGAGTATATGTCTTCTATGCATGTTTAATTCTCATGTTTATTACCCCTACTTAGTGCCACAAGCTCTGGTGAACACTAGATTAGATTTTTCTTTACTTGTTATTAGTTTAGTAAATTTGAAAACATAGGACCTAGTTAGGTTTATTGCATAGTTTTACTTGATTGAAGGCTTTGGAACCCTCCCTAGTGCTATTGTTGTGGTAAGAGATCCCTTAGCTAGGTCTAGTGGATCTATCTTGGTCATGACCTCAAATATCTAATATATCCATAGTCGTAAGTGTAATTAGGATTTATCTTGTTCGAGTTAGGATTAATTAATAGATCTGCTACATTTTTCATTGCATACATTATGGTGAACCCGATGTGAATCTAAGATGCTATCATTTTTATCATCTTATTATATTTTTCTATATTTGTAATACTATATTGAAACAATTGATATATTTCTAACTTTTTATACACACAATCTCATCAAAATGACTCTATTTTATCTATTTAGGTCTTCATCAAATATAGGTTAATGGATCTAATAGGTCAACACAATGCTCCTTTTCAATTCTAGATAAGCATACAAATTTGAATAGGTTAAATTTATCATCGTATTCTCTCTACCATCATACAAGTCAACAAACACTATCAAATAGGTCAAATTTGTCATTTTATTTTTCTTTAGCACACAAGGTTTTGCATAACTAGGTTAAATGAGCCATCTTGGTTTGTATAATTATAAAGTAGCAATTAAGGTACTCCAACATAAAATTTACAATCTTAACCATCTTCAAACCTACCAAGGTTCCTCTTTCCCTTCTCTATCATTTTAGTACTTTCTTAAGTTCTATTTTACACAAGTTAGTAGTCTTTAAAATTGCAACCCTACAACCAACTAGGTTCACTTGGTCAAATTACTTCTGTAGTTTATCTTCTATCTAAGAGACATAGTTGACCTATTTGAATCTATTCTTAAAGACCTTGATTCTATAGAATAGTAGAAACTTAGTTGAATATGTTTTAAACTATTTGCATATAGTGGCACCTAAACTAACTCTATACTATTCTCAAATTCAATAATTAACAACTATTTGCTAGTAATTAATTCACATTTCTTGTTAAGTTATTTACATGCTTAGAGCAACTTGCATAGTCTAAATAGGTGGTTTTTCAAATTATCATTTGTTTACACTTTTTTACTCTTTTTCACACACTACCAAATCACATAACATTCAAAATGCATTTAAACACTTGTCTTCCCAAGGTCTACCTACTTGGATTTCATCACCAAGGGGGAAGCCAACTTGGTTTTCTGGCTAAGTATAATTACATGGTTTAATGGTATATATTGACAAAGCACTCGACAACCTTATCACAATAGGATTATTAAGTGAGGGGGTAAGATCCAAAACCAATTCAATACCATTTCCAACATAGATCCTTTTTAGCCCAAATTCCCTAAAAGCATCCATAGATTATTTTTCTAGTTCCCTATTTTAGCCAACTAATGCATTATCCAGCATTATCAAGCATTATCGAGCATTGGTGCAAGGCTTTGTGATATGTGCCCCAATTGAATCATTCACATTGATCCAATTATTTATGTTTTTATTTTCATTCTTGCTTTAGTTATATTTCAAAAAATATATGTTTTGTACATTGTCATTCTGGTTGATACAATCTCTTACAAACTATATTTTCCATTACATAATTTACTTATACAACTGTGTACTCTTCTCAGCCTACTTTATCTCCCAGTCTGCAATATAAAGTCAACCTACATGGCTTTGTATCCTTCTCTACCAATCAGGTTACAGAACATAGTCAAACTGCATGACTCTATATCCTTATCAGCTTGTTTTATCCCTTGTCTATAATATAGAGTCAACTTATAAAACTTTGTACTCTTCTCTGCCTACTAGATTACATAACACAACCAACCTATTTTGTCTTTGCATCATCTTAGTCCTCCTTAACCATTGTCTCTCATCATGAACTTCTAATTTAAGGAAAACACTGAGTTAAACTCAATAGATATGATGATCTTTACCAACCCCAATAGGTTTTTCCATAAACAAATTGTGGCTCCTAATCTAGATGAAACTAATGTGCATATAGCCACTAGCACTACAAACTATGGGACTCCTAATACATCTTCAGTTTGTAACCCTCTTTTCTCCTTAAACTATCAGCTTAAACTAGAGTATATTCTAGAAATGTTTTTCTTCATTAATGAATTTCCTTAACATCAAGGAAAATATCCTTATATTATTTATCACCTTATGATAAGTGGTCAAATTGAGGAGCCCAATTCACCTTCCCCACATTCTCACATGGATTTGGGGGTAGTAGCTTATTTGCCTCTCAACATCTTCATTATCTTTTGACCCCTTCTCATACTATGACATATTATTATTTGATTTACTCCACCTCCATGCCAAGTATCTCTACTAACATAGAAATTTATACATCTAGTGGGCCTTGTCTAAGACCCACTCTTCTCAATTCTTCCACTAGTGCATCATTTACTACCCATGGTAATCATGCCACTAGTCCTTCTTCTCATCCCTCTATTAGGTTAACTTTTACCACCCAATAAAATCATTATACTAGTGATTCATTTACTAACAATTCCTCTCAAGATACTAATATCATGCATGCTACCACTCATAGTGGTACCCAAGCCACTAATACCAATGCCAATGCTTCACACATTTCAAACAACACCACTCAAACCTATCAAATTTTGTTGAAAACTCTTAACAAAATGAATAATTTCCAAGATAATAATGCGAACCAAATTATGCAAATGCAAAATCATCTTATCCATCTCCTAAATCACCCTCAAAAAGTTCCATGGGGAGCACATAACCAAAATCCCCCCACCTCTCCTTCAGGATTCCCATGGTAATCTTATCCCTCAACCTCCACTTGTTAACAAAACAATAAAACATCTTCAAAATGAACCTCCTAAACCTCAAATTACTATCATAGATATATGAGGTATCACCCTTACCATTAGTTACAATGGATCAGGTAATCCTACCCTACACTTAAAAACATTTATAAATCTATACAAATATTAGGTCAAGTTAAACACTTTTATTGCTACCAAGCTCTTAGCAAAAACTCTCTCTAGATATGCTTTAGATTGGTATAACCAACTCAAATCTCATTCCATCACTAGTTTGGAAGATTTAGTTAATTCTCTGGTACAAGAGTTTCAAACTAGTGACCTCCTTAAAAATACTTTAGCTCATTTTATTAACCATAAGCAACTTGAGATAGAAACTACACAAGATTTCATCAAATGGTGGAAGACCTTATCTAATGAGTGTGAACATAATATGGAATATGATAAAAAATTTCATCTATTTACCAATGCTCTCTATCCTAAGTTGTAATATCAAGTCCAGACCCTTTCTCCATAAACTTTGGAAAAGCCATTGACTAAGCCAAGCACCAAGATTTCATCATGCATAAATTTGAACCACCCCAACCTTGTATGGGCACTCATATGCTCATAAAAAATAAAAATCCTCATGATAATAATGATGGTTTCATGTATTCTTATGATAACATTCATAATATTCAAGCTATTGTTCCCAACCAAGCTCAAAAACAAGTTTCCCCTCCCAACCACATCCCTAATCCTCATTTGTCTTCCACAATTAACATTAAAGTTCATAAACCTTTATCCTCAGCAAAGTTATAAAAGTTTCTACCAAAGCGTATTCAAAAATATCTTGATCCCACTCATCCCATGAAATCCTGATACGATCCAAATAAATTATGTTGGTTTCATGCTAGTTGGGGTCATTCTCATGAGACTTTTAGGCAATTTTGTAACTTAGATATGGATTTCCTCCTTGGTCCCAATTTTTATGATGATTATATCATTCATAAACTTAAACAAGCTTATAACCTTACCTTTAAAGCTCATGAAACACAAACTAAAACTCAATCTTTGAACCAAGCTAATTCTTATTTGGCCATCTACAAAGACCCTTTTCTAAATCACCAATATAATAATGATAAGCCTAATCCTTCTACTAATAATGTTGATAGTCTTATAGACCCAAATCTTGAAGATAATTTGGTCAACATGACTAATATGTGGAGGGTAGTTGACTTCATTGATTCTCATCCCACCCACACTCACCAATCATCTCACACTTTTTGTGTTATCCAAGATTCTTCTCCAGCTCACTAAATAGAGTTGGGGAAAGAAGACCTTATATATTTGAATGAACCAATTCCAACACTTCCATTAGATAACACTTCTCATACCATTTATACAACTCCTCCAACCACTTTATCCATCACTAATGATACTCAGCCTTATACTACCACTCCTTCAAATTCATCTCAAACCAAACCTACATCACCTACCCCATCCTCTCAAGACAATAAACCATCTTGTCCCCTAATTAAACCTCCTACATCCTATCAACACCAATTTACATGAAATTTCACTCCGAGGAACTCCTCCAACACTATGCACCTCTTTCCACCAGTCCCCTTATGGGTTATGATGAATGGGAACCTATCATGGAACTTACTAATCTCCATCTCAAATTCCATTTCTTGAACTTATGCAGACTCTTTGCATCATCATAATCATCTTATGCATCTCCTATTCAAAATGAACATCCCTCATCCTCCCCTAGTGGGACATGAATCCACCTTATCTAGATTAGAAGATAGTATTTTACAATAGTGTGAAGAGATGTCTATACATGTTGATGAAACAAAAGACACTTCTCTCTCCCTTAAATTCCCCATTGCTTCTATGATTCTCGATGAGATTATGCTTTGTGTAGATGATCCTCACCTCTTTATCAATGTCCAAATTGGTGATATCCAATTCAAGAGTGCCTTGATATATGAGTTCTTAGGTACTTGTGTTTCCCCTCTTTATTTTATTAAAACCCTTTGATACTATGAATGTAATCTTTAGTCCACACACAGCATGTGTCAAGGCTATGAAAAAAGGAAAATGCCTCCCTTAGATTATGTGTGGTTCCCTATCACCATTCCACTTATCATAGTTTTAGTGAAGGTTATGATCTTAAATTTTCCTCTATCTTATAACATCTTGCTTCACAAGCCATGGACTCATTGCATGAGAGTCATTCCCTCTTGTGCCTATCAATGTGTCAAGTTCCCTTACAATGGTATAATATATAGGATTCAAGGTGACACTAGCCCTTAGAATTTTGAATAATTGCAAAACCATGGTGTTTTCAAAATTCTAACCATTGAAACCTTTCCAAGTGTTCCATTCTATGAATCTCAATGGTTTAACTTCCCTATCAACTCTATGCAAGGTTGTCATGGTCATCCCAAACTCATCAAGAATATACCACCTAACTTTTTAGATTTAGATGATGATGAGCTTGAAGAGATCAATCTCAAAATAAAAACCTTTGATCTCTCTCCTTATCTCATTTCTCAACTTTCACCTTCTCTATAGCTACATTCCCATCAACCACCTAGTTATGATATCCATGTAGTCTTAACTAAGACTTAGCATTCCACTCATCACACCACATCTGATGAAAAGGTCATCCCTAATTATGTAATTGATCTTCATATACCTGAATATAATGATGGTTATACCTTAGATGACCCATTTGAGGAGGTCTTGTTTAGGCCTAAGATGTTAAAAACATTTGTTATCATTCTTATTTACTTCAATATTTATGTATTTCTTATCTTATTCCATTCTATATAATTCCTAATTTTAGAATTTTTCCTATTATTCATAAGGTAGAGATGGTGTGCTCACCTTCAATTTTTGAAAAAACTCATAGGATCATGCTATGAGTGGTCCTTATCACTTTGTAATTCCTAATTTTAGCATTTTTTCTCTTATTTGTAGGGTAGAGATGGTGCACACACCTTTAGTTTTTGAAGAACCTCATAGGATCATGCTTATATATCATGTTATGACTAGTCCTTATTTCTTTAATAGATACTAGGATCCCTATAGTTGACTTACCTCTAAGATGTTTTCCACTATCCTCCAACCTTCTATGCATGATGCCCCTCCCTCAATTGAGCCTAGTCTGGATCATATTCCCACTCCCTCTCTAGTTGAGTCTCTTCCTATTTATGATACTATTGATCCTTTTTTCAAGACTCATCTAATCTTTCCACCAGTTCCACCTCCCCTTGGTGATGGTTTTTTCCCTTTACTGTAGCTTGCTCCCTTACCCACCAAATGGGCCAATCAGCCATACTATGATATTCATAAAGTTATCAATCATTAGACTAGAGATTGTTCACTACACTAGCCTTCCCCAAATTTTGTTTCTACTCCTATTATTACACCCACAAAGTCTAATAAAAAGTATATTTTTTACTTTCATGGCATAGATAATCATTGCTTCATGCATTATCATAAGCTTTGACAATATATAGACACCTTACATTTCACTCTTCCTATTATGGCATAGAATTGCACCCTTGTGGGAGATTTTTTTAGGCTCTCTCACTCTTAGCCACAATATTGGAGCAACCTCAAGATGTGGGTATCTTGTAGTGAGGTTGAACCTCCAGAGAATGCTAGCTTCCTCTTTGCAGATCACCTAAACTAATGTTTTTGCTTAGAAAAGAGGTAGAGAGGGGGGTATAAGGTAACTAAAAGAGATAAATAGGTGATAAAAAAAATTAATTGAAACTCACATAAGAATGAAATAAACACTAATTCAGCATAATATAATTCTTTCTCACACAACCTCACAAACTAGTTAATTTGCATAAGTGTTTTATAAACTAGGCTCACCAAACAACACATGAAGCAAAGAGGAATTTCAAAATTCACACCAAGCATCCATTAATGGTGGAAAGAGCTCAATTTCATACCTTAAAATAACTTTAAAACACCTAAAAATGGGTAATAAATAAGGACAATGGACATGGAAGAACACTTATTCACAAGGCCATCATGCACAAGCTTGCTAAGCACAATTTAGAGGCAAGAAATAAGTAAAAATTGATCTTTATTGATTAAAAAGATATTCCTTACAAATTTTGATAGAGTTTCTCCTTGTCAAATTAGAGTCTCTTGAAAAAATGGGAAGAAATGGGAGATATAGGAGAAAAGGGAAAGAGAGAGAAGAGAAAAGAGAAAATAGCCTCAAAATATCTAAAAAAGCATTAAATACTCCAACTTCTATCCTTTCACCTCCACAACTCTCCCACTTTTAATTTTTCACCCCCCATCCACTTTCTTGATTAATACTCTTTAAAACTTTAAAAAACTCATCAACTTGAACTTTTAGAAGATATTATGCAAAAGTTAGTTGACTTAGCACTTTATGCTTAACTGACCATGGAGGTTATCTTCTAATTTTAACTTGACTTTGCTTTTTGAGGTTATATTTGCTTTTTTATTTTATTTTCTCCTCCAACCTGAAATAAACTCCATGATCCCTGTAACTCACTTAGACTCCATTGATGGAAGTCACAAGCTTGAGCCACCTTGAACTAGCCATCCTGAAAACTACTCCCAATGCCATTTGGCACCTTAAAAACCACTTTTGGCCCTATATAAGACTTCAAAAAAGTCATGAAATGTTTATGAATATTAAAATTAAGTTTTATAAAACCTTGAATACCTAAAACAATGGTGGAAATCACCATTAAACCTATAATAATGCATTAAAATGTCAAAAAAATAGGTTTTTGGCCCTTTTGCTCAGCCAAGCACCATAGAAACTCTTAGGAAGAGCTCCAAGTTACATATAATGTTTTTTTATGCCCCATTATACCTATTCCATGGATTTATACCATTTCTTTCTTTGAATACTTTCAAAAACATATTTTTTAGAGCTATTTTGGGCCTTCTAGGCACCCAAACATGCCATATTATAATGAAAAATAATATTTTTAGGATATGTATGGAGTCCTATACACATTCCATGTGGTTTCCAAGTCATTTTGGGCCTTTTGATGGACCTATGAGTCCAAAAACTCAAAATTAGGCAAAAATCTCCTTTACAAGCTCAAACAAGCTCCCTTTCAAGATGATTGTTCATATAATGAAGACACCTAATACACCAATTCTTGACATTAATATATGATACACGTTCTCCTTCAACACATCTTGAAAAATTGGGCTCCCATGTGAAAGGTGTGAAAAGATACACACATAAAGATGATTGTCTACAGGGTTTACAAGTATTTTGGGCATGCTTACACTCTTAGTGATTTTTCATACAACTCAATACCTTATCCAACCTCAATACATAATTAAATTTAATTAAATATGGTTACTCAAAACATACTAAAATCATCTGTCCCAACTCTTCATGGTATGAAAGAAACAAGCATCTAAAGATGGGCTAAAACTAGGTATCTTAAGCCTAAAAAAAACTTAATTTTTTTCAAATGACAAATTTGACCATTCCACTGATCTCATTTTCTTGGAAACATATTAATGACACCTGAAACACCTCATTACACCTCTCTAAGTGATCAAAACTCAACATTGCCTTTTATGTCTTGAGGATGCATGTGGGGATTTGAGCTTATCGATGTGTTTTCATGGAGTTTGAAGTGTAGACACCATAAAAATGTGTTTAATAAGATTTAAAACATCTTACCATGCTTTTAAAATACTTCCCTAAACTTGTAAAACTAAAACACACCTTAAAACTCCAAAAATTATGCTTGCATGAATAGTGACCATTGTGAGACATAGGGGGACTATGACAAAATAGAGATCACTTCCTATAATCCCATGACACTTATGAGAATTTATATGGATATAATAGGTCATTATTAAAAAACTTACCAAATTTCAAGTCATTTGGACATGTACTTTGTCTTGTAGATCCTTTTTACCAAAAATTACCTTGAGTTGCCTACATGAATCCTTTGTGTTAGAACTTGTCTTTCTTCAAACCTTTGCATGAAACCCCTGAATTTTATCACTCAAATAGGACAATATAGGTTTTAAACATCATATTATACCATTATAAAACTTCTCCAAGGCCTAAACTACTTCTTGGCATTTAGAACTGATAAAACTTCATTTGGTCTCTAATGGCTACCTTCTTGATTGGCAATGGACTATGTCAAAACATTGGGAAATATAACTCTTTGTTTGACATTTATGATGTTATAGGATTATTTTTTACATTATTTATACCATACCTACCAAATTTTGTGCTTTGACTCAACCTGGAGATGTCACAAAATTGCCAATTTCTCCAAGGCATGCTCCAATGTTGACTATGATTTGACATAGGGTTGAATGTACCAAAATAGTGAATATTTAACATTTTAAAAAATAATAAAAAATATTTATAATGGGTATATTAAGTCATAATGAGCCTCTCTACCAAATTTCATGATTAGATCCTGCATACTTTGGCCTGTAGGCCCATTTTGGCAAAAGCTAGTAACAAGTGCCTGCTTGGTCAAAAATCACAACTAAGTTTTATTTATCCTCATTTTGATTTTTTATACAAAATTATTATTTTTATTTTAAAAACTCATGGATATCATCCTTACATCATTCCACTCTTCATTTCTTTGCCTTCAACCTCCCATGCTTCCACTAGGCAATCAAATCTCAAGGGTTTCAAAGACCAAAACTTGGTATAGGCTTCAATAGATCAATATTTTTTCATGGATATTATGAAGTTATATTATCACACCTTAAATAACCCATTTAAACTCCCAAATTCCCTTGAAACACTTCTTTCCACACAACATACTCGCCATGGCTTCTCTAGGCTTATAGAGCCCTTTTTTGGTCAAATTCTTTTTGGGTTAACCATTATATAATCTCTCTTGAAAAATTGATAATATTTATATCCATTATCCATCTCATTACATGTGTGTTACAAGTTTTATGACCTGATTCCACTCCAAGATCACACTCCCTTCATTAGGCTCCCCTCAATTAGGCCTAATTAGCCTTTAAGCACACCCTAGGTCTAGAAACCATACCATACAACTTCCATCAATCCCAAACCTCTTGAATCACTAATTAAACCCTGAACATTATACTACAAAATTTTATAAAATTTTGAGGATTAAAACTCTTGGAAACAACAAAAACCTAGTTTAGGGCTTCTCTCATGCTCTTTTTGAGACCTTGTTTTGGATTTGGGGGGTTAAAATGAGTTTCAGGCCTCACTCAAACCTATTTTTGGATTAATTGGATAGGTATGAATGGATAAAACCTATAAAAAATTTAAATAATCATAAAAACATTACCAATCTATCAAAAAAAAACGTGCAAGCTTGTTGCCTTATTTTTGATTTGAAGATGGTTCTTGAGTTATATGGGTGAACTAAAGAAACTAAGAGAGGTTTTTGTGTATCATCCATTCCCCCAAACATTCTCCAAATTTCAGATCCTAAATCCCAATTAAATTACTATTTTCACCCCTTTCTCTTCTAGTATTCTAGGCCTCTCTTAGCTCTTTAGGCCTAGAACACTAAAAATGGATTTTTTGCCCTTTACATGTATGAAAACTCTTGGAACAAGATTTATTCACTTTAAAGAAGATAAAATTATGTTCCATGATAAATTTTAGACCTTAAATTACTATCTTGTGGTGTGAATGTCATTTGATACACAAATCCTATAGAATACATTGAATGATCACAGTGAATAAAAGTGAAACTTGGAGGCCCTCAAACACTACTCTCCTCTATTCACACACCCCTTATTTTTTGCATTGATCTTCCCCTATGATAGTTATACAATATGGTAACATTTGGATACATCAAATCCCCTTGAAATATTGTTTCATGGCATCAACAAAAGTTCTTGGAACCAATTTTTTGAACTTTTAGGGACTTTGTCCCTGAAACTAAAATTCTCAACTTTGAAGTGGTTTCTCAAGGCTACCAACTATTCCAATGATTCAAAAAAGTTTTTCATGATATTATTCAATTCCAAAAACCTTAGGAAAGCTTCCAAACATTTCAAATCTCCTTCATTCCCCTGAATGCTCACTCAACCAGAACTCTGCTCAAAGTCTCACACCACACCAAGACCTTGAATACTGCACCACATCATCAATTCAAGACCACAAAGGGACTAATCATTGGGGTATAATGTTACTAAAATGTCCAATAGAGTTTCCTATTCCATCTAGGTAAAATTTTTATATGTAGGCCAAATTTGGCCAACACTTCCCTAGCCCACAAACAAGGCTATACCTCCCCCAAAAGTATTACCTAAATTTATTCCCAAATATGGATAGGTCTATTATATGTGGCTCTAATGTACTACTCATCACATTTATCATTATTTCATCCTTCATCAACATCTCAAGGATCACCTCATGACCATTCATGTAACTACTACCCTTCCTCCCATAAGTCACCCTCATAAGAAGGCTCCCATTTTTCTCTCATGGCTCCTCCACCTTTGGTCCCTTATCCACCTATAGTTTCTTCACCCATGGATTCTCCTTCACTTGTAGGCCCTTCTCCATTAGTGACTCCTTCACATGTGTCTCATTCTCCACTGATGACCCCTTCATCTCCTACAGAGTTCACTCCAATTCCTTCTTATGAGCATCCCATGCATGATAGTCCTCATGAGCATGATTTTTTAGGCATGCCTACATTTTCCATTAATGTGATTATTCAATGTAAATTATTTTCTCAACTTTCTCTAAACATTGATGATACCCTCACTACATTCAAATTTCAGCTTCATAGAGACTTATCAAATGCTATGGATAATGTGTCTTGACAAATCTACCAGTATTTATGAACACAACATGGTGTTCCTTCATTTCTTTATTAATTTTTGGATTAAATGTGTACTCTAAATTTACATTTATCTATCTTATATCATTTGACATTATGTCACATTCTCATTTATCTTACATGATTATTTATGTCTCACACTGTATGTTGTCTATGGTGTCATTATCTTCTTTATGTTCTCTTATAAAAAAAAATTCATGATTACATGTTATTTTTCTATATGTTAATTTCTTTCTGTTCTCATGATTTTTTGTTACCTTATATCTATAACATGGATAATCATTTTGTGACTTAGTTATGTAAACCTTAATCCCCTTAGTCATACCTTCTTTACCATGTGATCAATTAGAAAACAAGTCATCTCATTATAATCTCTTTTTACCAGTCCACCTCAGATCTCCCCTTATTTCCTTTTATAAACTAAGCATACACATGGTTGAAACTTGAGATGACATGTTGGTTTATAGGTAAGCCTAAGTGTTTTAGTCAGTCATGTCTTTGGATACTTAGCTTCCTTTATCCAAAGCCTAATGCTTATTTATGTGTATCACTTTGTCTCTCATGATTGGTCATTCCAATTCTGTATGGAGGAGGAATCTTAAAAGACATAAAAATTCAAAATCCAAATCATTTTAATAAAAGGTAATGATACAAAAGGTAACATTAAAACAATTGGAAGTCAATTCACACTAAAATATATGATTCTATGCACATCTCCTTTTTATAATCAAAGCTCAAACTCATAGTTGGCCTCATGATAGAGTTGAGGTACATTAGGGTGTGATAGGCCAGTAGATTTTAAAAGGATAATATAAAAATCTTTGAGTGTTACCTAATTTCTCATGCAAGTACCCAATCTTCATAATAGACTGATGACTTTGTAAGAGGTCTTGAGGAATGGGGAACACATTGTGGCAAGATAGGTCCCTTTTAATTTTCTTGTTTAAAATAACCAACATGAGTTGATCTCAGTACCTCACTCATTTGCCTATGCATATTTGTGCGTATAATGAATTGGTATCCTTTGAATATTGATGTCACTAGTCACTTAGTGTCTTTCTATATCCTAGTGTGCCTCTTGTTTCCTAAGGTCTTTGCATTGACTCTTACATTATGATTTTTGCATTCCTTATTTCATTTCCCACAATCCTAATATTTCCCCTTAAGAAATATTGTTTTGTTCACTGATCACTCCCCCTAGGGATTCCATTTGTGAGTTGTAGTGTAAGACCTTGGATAGGACCAAGCCTTCTTCACAAATTACCAAATTTTCACATTACCATTTCAAACATACCCTTTAACATATTTTTCCTATTGTTTCCACATCATTTGTGTTCTCGTTGTGAGTTGTAGTGTAAGACCATGGATAAGACCTGGCCTTTCTCACAAAAAATTTCAATACCAAAGTTACAATGAAA
This sequence comes from Torreya grandis, assembly GCA_037957365.1. NCBI lineage: Eukaryota > Viridiplantae > Streptophyta > Pinopsida > Cupressales > Taxaceae > Torreya > Torreya grandis. Next base: position 474,993 of record JARHVA010000288.1, on the reverse strand, counting down.
TTATAAGTGCCAACTGGAGATAAGTTGTGATTGATTATGAGTTACACATCAATGACATACTTCCCATTTTGATAGAGTATGTTTTATGCTTACTTCATTGATCTTTCACTTTTATCTTCTTATTTACCGATTACATATAAGAATACAACCATTTTTCTTAACTTTTTCATACTTCCCAACTTAAATTAGTGTGATCAATTTAAGTTCATTTTTCTAATTTTGTTTCTCTTTTATAATTCCCAACATGATTTATTATGATTAATTGACTTAATTTTTTTTTTATCATTTGTATTTTATGTTCTTTCCACTTTATTACATTATTTTCATACTTCCCAACGTGATATAGTGTGATTTCATTTATTTTAATTTGGTACCAATCCTTTTTATGGTTTAAAAACATTTTGTTTTATTTTTTATCACTTTTTGGTTTATTATACTTAGTAATCTTTTGTTATTACACATCTCCCATTGTGATATAATGTGTAGTACATTTGTTTTTGATTAATTATAGTTTTCAAGTCCTTTTTGTCTTTTTCTTTTTAACCATAGATGTGTATTACATAATGCCAGAAAATAAAACACTCCACATATATTTCCCATAGAATATACAATAAAATTTAAATACATGTGCCAGAAAGAAATATATCCATTAACAACTACAACCAAATACAATTCATGAGATCAAATCCAACTATCAAAATAATATATCTCTATATATCATGTGTTTTACACAATACAATGATATAAAATACAAAAATATATAGCTCCATCTCTACAAGTGGGATCCATCATGCATATCACATGGCCTAGCCATGTTGCACATAGATGCCTTAGGTTGTCCCCTCTACATTGTACACTATAATGAGGTAGTATGGGATCTCAATCCTGTTACCTAGCCCTATAGCTTAGCCACCTGGGTTTGTACCTATCTAAGTTAGATCATGGTAGTCATGTGTGTAGCTCTCTCCTAAACAAAATCCTACCAAGCATATGCATCTCTTGGTCCCACCCCTATCAATTATTGTAATCCATCCTCATGTATCTATAGCTACCTTATAGCCTCCCCCACTAGTCTAAACTAGCTTGCCTAAACTAGGGAAGATGGTACCACAAGATCATCCAGTGTGGTGGGGTCGTATGGTACTAACACCCCATCTAAAGTGTCATGGTGTGATTCCATGACTAGGGATCTCTATATCACCTCCTTTATTATAGGATTTTAAAAACCCAAACTAGATAGATATTAGATCACATATACATATCAAAATTTATATATCTATCTACAATCACATACAACTAGTATTCTATCTCAAAAATTAAAATTACAACATTTCCTATGAGTCCCAATGTACCAACCACCATATCCCCATTTGTTCATCTGTCAAGCATAATCTCTCCATATTCCCATCCTTCGATCACCTCATCCATCGCTCACCTCCCTATCAAAATTAAATTATGAGTCATTACTCATGCATGTCATGAGCCTCTCCTTAGAGGTGCCTCTATTGACCAACTCTATATTGGGTTGACTATTGGATCATCCTATGTGATCACCCTTGTATGTGCTAAATATCATCAATGGAACCTCTATTTATGGTGTGTGGTGGTCTATACTCCTATTGTGGTACTTTTTATGGTACCTATATACCCCTATATCAATATCCATACCCTCTCCTCCTTTGATTGTCAATTGCTATGCTCAACCAATCCATGGTATTGCATGCCATGCCCTGATCATCGATCTCTTAATTGACACTCATCCTCCTCCTCTCCCCCTCATCTCTCTATTATTTCATGCCAAAAAATCATGCACTACTATAGGAGCTTTTAGGTTCAAGAGTCCAAACTACCCTAAAAAGTGTGCTACTAGCTACATCTTTGCCCAGCAGGTATAGTGTCTTATGATCCACACTCAAGCTATCCCTAACACCATGGTTACCTAATTGGGCCAAATAGTATAATTATGTTTGTAAGGTTACCACACAATCTCCCCTCATATTATCATCTAAATTATTGGCACATGGGGCATGACCCATGTTACCTGGTCTTACCTCCTACTCATGACTTGAAGTAGCCTATCATTGACCACATGGGGCAACCCAGCTAGTTGATACATAGGTAAGATCTCATATATCAAAGCACTCAATAAAACCACTAGTCTCATTATCTTCTACCCTTTATACATCATCCCATACATATCATACATGAGGTGGACCCAGATGATAGACCTAAAATCATAAATCTCCCCTTGATCAAAAATGGAATGGCACAAGGCAATTGCATATAGTGGTACCTTAAAATCTGACTTATGACATAGCACTCATGTTATCACAAGTCCAATCATGACCTTACAAATGTATAAAATATGCGTAATATACACATCAAATAAACAAACCGTCAACCCTAGGTATATCCTATCTGAGCATGTCACCCACCTGGCTAATGTTTATCTCTCTTCCAAATCATCTAGTGACCCTATAATCATTGATATCCCTCTTATTGGTAATCCAAGCAATGCATGGACATCCTCTAGTTTGATACCCACCTCTATGGTATCCCCATCCACCACCCATCAAAATGTGTTGGTTAAACATTCCCATGCTCTAAGAAACATGACAATGATATCAACACTCAGTGAGATGTGCATCAACTCTATGATACCTCCCAAACCCAATGAAACTAGTCTCACTTTGTCCATGTATGTCAAACGCTCTATCAAATCTAGTAACCATGATGCATCTATCAATCACCAATATCTCTAGCATCTTTACAAAATATCAAACAATAAATGATGTATTAGATCTTCATGTCATTTATAATCAAAGTACATTCTTAATAATTTCACAAAACTCGTTTGGTTTGATTTAATTTATTCATTTTCAACTAAATTGACCTATTAAATACTAAATCAGCCCTATACATCATCATGGATACTAAATCAGCCCTATCAAATTTATACTAGATCAGCCTCTTTAGTACTAAATCATCCACCTTAGGTTTATAGTACTAAGTCGGCCTCTTTTCTACCTTGTAGTACTTTATCGGGCCCCTTCCTTAGCCAACTAAATCAGCCTATTACTATGTAGTTGGCATGTTGGTTTTCTTGCCCTTTAAAAAATAAGTTAACCTAGTTCACTTTGTCCATCCATAGTAATGACTTTTTGACCAATTACCATAAATGCCTTTAGAATTTATTGGTCTAACTCCTTCCTACCCAATACCCCGTTTGACCCCTAGTGTCCCTAAAAATTTCTTAGGGTTCATTTTGGTGCCTAGATTTTATCTACTAGTCAATTTTCTATAATTTAATCAAATTCAAATAAAAATATTAAAAATTTTGAAATTTTTAGTTACTTACTTATGTTGCACTCCCTGCAACTGTTATGCATCCTCCTCGTCTCAGTTGTCATTTCCTCACCATCATAGCTCTCTGGTCTCTCACTATGTCTATCAGAGCTCTATTTTATCAAAATATTAAAAATACCAAATGAATTACTTTTTACCCTATTTATATTTTACTATTCAAAATTATTTACCCTTTAAATATTTACTATCAAATTTCTTATTTTGATCATATTTTTGTCTCTAATAGCTCTTTTTCTAAACCATAAAATTTCCTAGAATATTGACATCATAGAGATTATTTTTAGCTATTATATATGTCTATGTTGAAACACTTTCAATTTTTCATTCTTTTTTGCTAATCTCTATAGGTTCACCTAATGTTCCCCACATTAGACATCTTCACATTTCTTGCATCTCCTTCTTTATCTATAGCACTAAGGTAAGTAAATGTGCATGTTTTACAAATTTATCCTTTAATTTATCTTATTTTCTCTTTACTACACTTTATTTAGCTTTAGTTTTATGTGTCACCATGTTATTTTCCTAAAGAACCATCCCGTGTTACACCTACTGACACATGATGAGCTTTAAGTAGGGCATATGTATACACATAATATTTTCAAACTTTATGAATAACTGATGCTTTATATCTTACAAGAACCTATCAAGTCTCAATCTCTAAGTTCATGCCTTAAGGGGTGTATCAGGAAAGGGGTGGATAGACCATTGGTGCTTCATAAGATTATTTTCCCTTATTACCACTTGTTATCTATACACCCATCTCCTAAAAATATTCCCCTACGCTTCGCTTCTTATTTTCACCCTCTTCTATTAATTTTCCACCTTTATTATCCCTTCCCTAACCTAAAACCATTTTTGATAGTTTATGTTACATTATTGGCCCCTTGACCTTGTAATCTAATTGATAAAACTTATTAGGTTCTAGGTTAGCTCCAAGCCAACCTAGTATGTGACCTAATTTTTTTTGTCAATAATGATACTAGGTCAACTAGGTCAGCCTTATTTGCCTAAACTTTCAAAAAGGATTAGGGTTAGATCTACCTATATAAACACATCCATTGTGTCATTTTTAAGAGAAGAGAAGAATAAGATATATCTATTATGCATCTACTTATCCACCATTCTACTTGATGAACAAGCTTAGGGTTTCGTTCTTTTTTTTGAAGATATGAATCTTGTCTTGTGGAGGAGTCTTTTGGATGCATTGGTAGGTTTTTTAGCATAGAGATGATTTATCCTTGTCATCCTTACATACCACAATAACCTCTTGTAAATCACCTTAGCCAAGGGAGAGATTAAGGATCGGTGGGTTTGTCTTCAAAGGTAAGTATTCCTAACTTTGTTCTTCCTTTGTAAGAGTATATAGATATGCATTTGTACTTATTTATCATGCATTAGGATTTCATATACATTGATGTGATTATATGTCTTCTATGCATGTTTACTTTTCATTTTTATTACCCCCACTTTGTGCCACAAGCTTTGGTGAACACTAGATTATATTTTGCTTTACTTGTTATTAGTTTAGTGAATATGAAAACATAGAACCTAGTTGGGGTTATTGCATAGTTTTACTTGACTTGAAGCTTTTTAACCCTCCTTAGTGATATTATTATGGTAAGAGATACCTTGGTTAGGTATAATGGATCTATCTTGGTCATGACCTAAAATATCTAACATATCCACAATTGGAAGTGTAAGTAGGATTTATCTTCTTCGAGCTAGGATTGATTTATATATCTACTGCATTTCCCATTATATATAGACTCTTTTTAGATTTTTTTAATTCCAAGGCAATAACCAAAAATAATGATACTCAATCCTTATAGGTATTGTAGGGTCAAAATTTAGGCAAGAAAGATTTAGAGTTAAAAGAATAAAGACCAATTAAGGGAAGATATCTTTCAAAGTTAATAAGTGAGCATTCAAAGCCCATGAAGTTGTTAATCCAGATAATTTTAATTTCTTTGGTGAATGAATTCAAATTCCACAAGATCATTTTAAAGTGGATTGTGAAATAAAATGAGGGTATTAAGGAATCCATCAAACAAATCAAATTCAATTTAGTGGGAGCTCTAATCAGGTCACCAATATCAATGACACTGGCAACTTGAAGGATGTGTTTTAGAAGATGAGGTAGATCGATGATAAAATTGACAAACTAGAGAAAGATAAGATAAATATCATTGAGGATATTTTTCAATTTAATATATTTACTATCAAAAATTATGTGTCTAACATCAAAATGATTAAATAAGTGGTAAACATGAGGAAGGAGATCAAAATGGCCTAAGAATGAGCAAGAGGATGACATGTCAAGAGAAGGGAAAGTATGTTTACATGGAAGCTAATGATCTAGAAGAAATGGAGATTCATCTCACTAGAATGACCAAGGAATAAAATGTGGCCTTGGCTGGGCTCAATGCATAGGTTATGTATCTATTATTTTTTACTATTTATTTGTATTGATTTGTAGCTTTTGTGTTATATTGTTATTGTTGATACATTATTGATCAACAAATTTTTATTGTGATATTTTGATCTTATTACTTTATTATGGATTTTTAGGCCAATCTGATAGATCCTTGTAAGAAGGAAGGGTCCCTCTCAAAACATTTAGTTTACTTTTAGCCAAAACAAGAGTAGTATCATCTGAAGATAAACATGAGGGTCAAGTAGAGACATTATCACAAGATGTGTTAAAAATAATGTCATTGATTTTAATTTTAGCTTGTGATGTGCTACGAGAAAATGACGGGAATGCATCTTCATTGGTTGAAAAGGGGGAAGAGATATGACATGTGGGTTTAATATCCACTATTTTTAAAGGATAATAAATAACATCATTATTATCAGTATTTACTTGCACTTCAAAGAAAGGGAAATAATGAATTTTTTGTGAAAAAAATCATCCTTGTTTATGCATATTTTATGTGTATTTATTTTGTAAGTGTGAATGCGATCAAGTGCAGTGGAAAAATGAATAGATAAATTATGTATACAAGGATAAGGTTCTTACTTTTTTATGGTAAGTTGAAATTTAAGAGAGAATAGATATTCATTTATAGAATGCTCTTTTTTATCTAGATTATGAGTTAAAGAAGAAGGTAAAGGAGGATCTTAAGTAGAATCTAAAGGTAAATCCATAGTGGAAGCTAAAGATGAATCCAAAGAGGAATCTAGAGGTGAAACCAAAGAAAAGTATAAATATGAAACTAAAGAGGAATCTAGAATTGTGACCAAATAAGGGTCTAAAGATGAAACCAAAGAGGAATCTATAATGAATTAAAAAATGAGTCTACAGGTGAATTTAGAGAGGAATATAGAGGTGAATCTAAAGAGGAATATAGAGGTGAAACCAAAGAAGAGTCTAAAGATTAAACCAGAGAGGATTATAGATGTTTGACCAAAGAAATGCCTAAATATAAAACTAAAGAGGAATTTGGAATTTAATTTAAAAAGGAGTCTAGAGGTGACTTTGAAGAGGAATCTAGAAGTAACCCTAAAGAACAATCTAGAGGTGAAACCAAATAAAAATCTAAGGGTGAATTCTCTTCTACAGACTCATGTTACCAAGTTTCATCAAAATAAAATTGTCTATTTATTGATATATCATCAAAATCATAACCATCCAAATATGTTTCTTGCATAATTTTTTTTTGATAGTTTGTCTATTCATTACCATAAGAAAAAGCATAGAATGAGTAGAGGGTAACTTATCTAGAGGATGAACATCATTAGTATATTTACTTTGATTATCCATGATATATATAATTCATTTAAATATAGTAAATTTGATAAATATAATGCTTATTATTATCAAGTAATCTTAGATGTACAAAAGAGTTAATGATTATGAATATAATATAATAAAAAATCAAGGTATAATGGGTAATCTAGGCAAGGGTTTAAATGATTACGTGGGTTGTCAATTATATTTACTCATTTGTAGATTAGTGTCAGCCCAACATTTTAGATCACTAACTACATAGGCTAAACCATTCATGTATCCCATTATCTTGTCTCTACGCTTATATTGAGAGTAACTTCCTTAGGTGATGCACTACTCTCAAGTGCACCACAAATGAAACAGCTAAAATGGATTTCTATTGTGTAAACAAGGGACCCTAGGCATTTCCAATATACCATGAGGTAAATGGAAAATAAAATATATGTATATCACTATCAAGGTCCTGGGTATTGGTAAAATATCCCTCACTTCACAATTCCATTAAAATAGGTCACTACTTAACCAAAAATAATATCTCTCTATGTAGTTTTACAACTGTCAGAACACAATTACTAAAAGTAAGAAGCAAGCAATAGAAAATAAAGAGAATAAAGTTGAAATATTTTTGTGTATATAGATCAACAAATTTGATCTAAGGTCAAAATAAAATGGTTATGTGTCAAATGTTATCCAAGGTGACAATAATTGTTTTAGTGTTGGAATAATATCTAAGATCAAAAAAGATTAACTCATGGTGTTGGATTTATATCCAGAGTTGAATATTATTTTCTTTCAGTGTCAAGAATTTACATAAATTTGAGTGAAATCCTAGGAAAAAAAATAATCAAACAACAAGCAGTGTTCTAATACAATTATAGGTTCACCAGAATGTTTAATGGTTATTTTGATTCAGTAATAAAATGTAATAAACCACTAAACTATTGAAATGTTGAATTATGTTATATAATATATATAACCTAAATGTAAAATATAGAATTTATAATGAGATATAAATAGTAATTTTACAATTAAACAAATAAACTTATCTCAATATTGATTTGTGTTGACTCTGAAGGCTAACTACTAATGAGAAAATAATTAGAATGATCTATGAATTATGTTGTGTTCGAAAGCAGAACTTTGTGATGCATTAGGACAGGAAGGTGAATGGGATTGCATTGTGGCCTTGTCTATTGATTGTGAATAAATTTATGTTTATTGTGTAGATGATTTTCCTACATGAATACCTATGCTTGTCTAAATTCATTGACTAATTGATAATAGGAGCTAATTTGACACCTAAAAAACTTGTAATGGCCAAACCCTAGTTCCTAAAAATCATCCAAATAGATATCAAATTCAAAAAGGAGAAAATAAAGAAAGATAATACCTAATATATCTTTAAAAAAACACAATTAATTTGAGTGTTTATCCGAAAAGGGCCTTAGGCCAATGTAGTTATCCTGCCTATGTGTATGTGTACAATGATGGATACAAGACTAGATGTTATTTTTCCTAAGATTACCCTCGACACAAGCATGAAAATGATGTATTCATCCTTATAACATATAAATAAAATATTAATTCAATATATATAAGTAAATATAACTTTTTTATAGCTTTTATAATAGTAGAGATCCATCCCTAGCTCTGAAGAGGACACTTAATTATATAGAACTCTTATATTTTAATTTAGGGGCTTATTGGTGCTCGATAAGGTTGAATTGAAAAATAAAAATAGTAATAAAAGAGATCATTAATGACATAAAATTTTAAAAACATCTAAAATCTATGTTGGGACAAGTCTGTATTCCCCGAATAAGGCCATAGTACAGCCTTATCTATGAAGTGTGGCCTTCTCTAAAAGCCACAAAATAGAAAGATAAAGACCTAGAATCATATTCAAGATTATCAAGGTAAATTTTATAAGGTGAAACATAAATATAAAAGACATTAAAATAGTAAACAAGAGATACAATCCCATGACTTAAACATAATATGATAGTAATCCATTCGTCTATCATCAATAGTCTTAATAAGCAAGGTTGTGTGAAAATGTATTTTGAAAGAGTTTATGTCAATTTTGGGTATCTACAAAGACTTATCAATGTTCAAAAATGGTTTAAAAGGTTTATTTAAATATGAGGAAGAACATATGAATGAAATAAAAAATAAGTGGATGATTAAATGGGGCATTAGCATGAAAGAGTGCCTAAACACTAATAAGGAAATAAAATAGTATGCAAGAGAAAAATTTAGGATAGCCATGTGGACAAAGCAACTTGTGTGGAAGAAAGAATATTATTTCAAAGAAATTAATCCTACATGTGATCATTATGAAAAGGCCTACATAGGAGCATAATATAAATCAAGTGGAAGGAATGGCTTGTATCACCTTTAGTATGAAACCAAGAGGTGGACAACACCTAAAGAAGAGTATTAAAATATAACATGCTTATTTTGTAACAAGGGGATGGTGGAGATAGAAATGCACTACATCATGAGAACAAAACCTCTTGATCTATAGTTATGTGGGATACTTCACTATAAACTCATCTACATGTATCATATACTTAAATTCTAACAAATTAATTGTTATCCTTGTTGTTTATATTAATTGTACTCCTAAATTATCATTATTTTTTTTTGGAACATAATTGGAAAATGTTGGAAATGTAAAGAAAATTTAACCTTATAAGCAAACTAGGCAAACTGAAAATAACGCAACAAAATAGAGTTTCAAAGAAACATAAAGTTACCTCAAAGAAAATAAAATTGAGAAAACCCTAGAAGAGTGAGGTGAATCCTCCTCCTGATATTATATCTTCTTTAGTTATAAGTAAACTACCTTCATTATAGCTACATGAACATCTTTCACATTATAATAGCTCTCAAACCCATAACCCAAGTTGTCATTTTCTTACACACACAACCCAACTTCCAGCATCAATGGTAAACAAGAAATTGTTAAGGAGACTTCAGATTGATTGAGAAAATGAACCATCCCATACTAACTCACTCCTACCATAAATGACTAAATAATTCCTACAAAACTTAAATGAATACAACCATCCAATCCACCATCACTTTAAAATTCCATAATTCTATACTTATAACACATAAAGAGAGATAAAAACTTGAGAAGGAATCTAAAACACTCAAGAAAAAAAAGAGGAAATGTTTTCAATCATTAATCTTCCTATGTTTTGACCATTATTAAAATTTGCACTTGATGCAAGGTGAAATTTCATGGTGGTTGTGTAACCACCACATAAATTACTTGATAGTTACATAATTTTTTGGGACTTTTTCATAATTACCACTTGAAAGAACCAATGGTTTCATCACCTTCAATAAAATTATAAGTTTACATAATAAGAACCTACTGAAGTCTTCTCATCTAGGATGTCTAAATCTTCCCAAACCTGACTCTATCCCTCTAAACCCCTATATACTTAACTGGTCAACCTTTTTTTACCATAACTTCATGGAAAAAATACTTAAGAAGTGTTACAATGATACAATTGGTGTATTTACATCTTTTGAGAATAGTTGATTCATTAATTGATATTTTCAACATCTATTGACACCCGATTAGGAGCATTTTGTTCCCTAAAAGTTTAGAACTCATGTAATGAAGAAATCCAAATTCCCATTAACATTAAACATTACCTTGAGATGAGTTTACCTAGGAGATATTAGTTTTGCCTTCAATAGAGTTTATGATGAATATTTCCTTATCTTTTACCACACGATATTGATTAACTCTTCTCATGAAAATATCTTTGACATACATATAGGGGATACCAGATACAATTCAATAAACGTCAAGAGGCACAACATCCACCACAACCTATCAATGAAATGTTCATTAATTGAAAAATTTACTTTTCATTATTTGTAAAACTGTATCTCTACCCCTTAGTTCACCTATCCTAGAGCATAATAATTGGGATGATTATATATTTCTAGCACAAGTTTTCTACTAGCTCTTTTCTAACAAAAAATTATTTAAATCAAGAATAAAAAAAAGTATCTACCTTTGTATTCTTAATCTAAACTTTGACATGGAAAATATTAGAAGGTTTGTCTTTACCTCTAACATCTTTTCTACCCACACATACCTTATTGTGAAGGGAGGTAAAACACAACCTTTCACTCACATCAAAGTTGAACCCAACTTCCTTCCCATAAATCAAGGTCATAGCCTTCTTATTTATATTATTTTTTAATGGATGTAATTTTGGCTACAACTTCCAACAAGTCTCATTTGTATGACCATTTACATCACAATACCCATAATGCCTTGTACAATATTTATTAGTAATAAAGAAGTAACATTAAATCCAAATTTATTCTTCAAAATATTTGAATAGGTAGATGAACGCTTATGGGCTTAAGAATAATCCTTGTCTATGCCCTTCAGCTTTGGAAAGTAAAATGGGCATCCTCAAGTGACTATGTAATTATTTTACCCTATTTTTTTATTTAATAATGTCTCATAGGTATAAAAAATATTAATTTAGATTATCATATATGGCATTTAAGAATAAATTTGAATGTAAATTAGAATTAATTGAATTTGATTGACAATTGGCACATGATAAAAATAGTAAGTACAACCAAGACTAAGATACTTAGCATTTTCTAGTTTTTAGTTAACTACAACAGACATGATAAAATAAAACTATGATAGCTCAAGTCTGAAAATAAAGTTTGTAACTGTGTCTGGACAAGTTTGTGCTCCTTAGACAGTATAAAAGTGTGGTCATGTCCATTGACTATGGACTTGTATACTTTGAATATGATGAAACTATAACTACTCTACCACTTTCACATGTGTCTACTAAGAGGGCTAAGATATTTTGATTCTATTAATGCCACACATAAATCTTTGTTTTATTTCTCTTTGCCTTAAAGACCTTATGGGTAATTATGAGCACTAAAAATTTGGAAAAAAAGAGGAAGTGTAATGGGCTAAGGTGACCCAAATCACCCCTATTGATTATTAACCACTACTAATATATCCATATACCCCAAGGATGGAATCAATCCACATGTAGTTATCCCACCTAGTGTGATTGTGTAATGGTGTTTCCTAGCTATATGTATCTAGCTAGAAAACTAGCTTTGATACTTGACAATGTTAGCTATTAACTTGATTTAGAATGCTTCATACATGATTTGAGACTGATCTTAGTGCTCAATATTTAATTTGGGAAGAATAGGGAAAATTTAGCTAATGTGTAGTAGTGTAATAGATGAATTTCAGGTAGATAACAAGACCCTTAATTTTAGAATCCCTTAATCATAACCATTCTAGTTTGTATTCTATATTATTAATAAAATCATGGACATATGCTTTGCAATTTGTCATTTTTCTATTTTTAATTATTCCATATGTATAGGAAGTAGTTATTGTCTTAAGCAGAATATATTAAATAGAAGGCTTGTGTGAGAGGAGGAGACATATATTTAATATATTTTAATAAGTTGTGTTCAAAGGAGGTTGCCCCCTCGAAGAGGACTGCAATAATTTGCAATAATATTCTATAATTTTCAATATAATATTTGTATTCTCTATCCATTTCATGCATTTTGGTTATATTATGTTGTTATATTAACTTTTCTATAAGCAAGTTCTTAACATTTGATATTAGAGTTCTTTCAAAGCCCATTTTTTTTACAATAATTTCTAGTGATTTAGGATTCTCTAATTTTGTCCACCATATTTTCTCCTCACCCATTCAATATCTTGGTGATCATAAAGTGGTAATGAGGTGGTGGCACTAAGCTTCTTCCTAACTTTTTTCTCTTATCTTTTTTTTTACTTAGGTTATATATTGTGTTCTAATAGTTTTAAGAATAACAAAAAGTTATCATTTTGGGCTGAGTGAATTTTAATTTTCCTTGGATACGTGAAGTGAGGATTTATGCCTCAATACATAAGCCATTAGACAGTGTTTTGTATGGATTTGTGCTTCTATGTACCTTTGGGTATATAGGAAGACCCTATAGTTCTTTTTCATAACTTAGCCATAATAAGCCTTCAGTTGTTTACTTCTCTAATACATCGATAAGGAGTTACCCCTAGAAAGTTACTTATACTATACCTCAAAGATGGGATATTAGGCTATAAAATTATTATTCATCGTAGTTAGTGATCTGAAATATTAGGCCAACACTATTTTAAAAATAATATTAGTATATTTACAAGCTCATGGACCTAAACACACCCTATAGTATCCTTCTTTCTAATCCTATAATTTCTATAGTCACATATCTAATTTTGATTTCTTAAAGCCTATATTAACAAAGAATATCATATTTTATTAATTGATAGAAAACAAATAATTACAATTATCGAAAGGGTTAGGATACTTTAGAATGGTTAATAAAACTTGTCATAGTAGTTAAAAGGGTTAGAATGTTTTAGAATAGTTACCTGAACTTGTTATAGTAGCTAGTCATCACAAAAATAAATATATTTTCCCCCATATTTTTCAAAATAAAGCCACACAAAATTATTTGTTCACATGCAGTCTTAAACATAAATTTGTTCACTCTTCTAAAAATTATACCACTATGATTATCTCATCGAGCTGATCATTTTAACATATAACTTCAATCAATATTTTTTGGCACCCCTAGACCCCTCTAGTCAATTATTTTCACTAGTACTATAAGCTAAGCCATTTCATAAAACATTGAGGAACTCTAAGTTGAGTTAGACTTCTAACTCATGGAGGTGAATGAGCACCTGTAAAGCATCAATGCACAATATACCATGTTTTCTAATAGACTTAATAAACAACATTCTGATAGGGTATTTTTATCCTGAACCACCTCACGTGACCCCAAATTAGAATTTTTAAAATTTTATGGTATAGAACTAACCAGCTAGATTTATTGAGACAAACAATATTTGATCTTACATAATAAAATGGGGGTTGATAAGGAACCCATTAACTCATTTCACTTGGATAATAAAGTTATATAGTGGTATAAATGGTATCATAAATCTCATACAAAACCCACTTGGGATGATTTTTTCAAAATCTTGTTGGTTTTCTTTGGTCCCAGATATTATGATGAATTCACATGAGCCATAAACAAACTCCAATAAACTAGAATGATTTGTGAATACCAAACTGAATTTCAAAATTTAGATAACTAAATTGAAAGGTTAAAAGATAATATTTTCATGAGTTGTTTCATCAGTTTATCTAGGGCCTAAGAGGAAACCCAATGGAAAACCTACTTAGATTGGGTTAAGTGGGTTATATGTGAAAGTGAATTATTAAATAATAGATAACATGAAAATGCAATGCAATAAAAAACAAGGAAAGTAATAACAAGATGATAATAGATATGTAACTATAATAGTATAGTTATATTATACTAAGTCATGTATAATCTAAGAGATTGGATGATGTTGTCAAAGAACTTCCTAACTCTATTATTCTATGGTTCTTCTCAATACAATGATAACTTATAAAGAATTTATATGTAAATTATTATACAATAAAATATGATGAAGCATCAGTTGAACTATTATAATAGTTGGTATTAACTATGTCATAACTGCCAAGTGTAGTGATGTCACTAAATACCTTTACTAATAAGTTTTGAGCTACAATAATAACATTTCAAGATCTAGGTGGTAACACATGAGTAGAATTTCAAGGAATTAATTAGCATGTAGGCATAGAACCTATTGATGCTAGCATAATGTTGGATGTATAACTATGGTGATGTGTGGTATGATCTATATACAAGGTAAAGTGAATCTAATCTACAAATCAATCCTAGCTCAAAGAAGATAAATCACACTAGCCCTTCTTCTTGTTGTCACATTTAGACAATCAGGGTCATGACCAATATGGATCTGCTAGAGCTAACTAAGGGGTCTCTTACCACACAATATCACTAAAGAGGGTTCCAAAGCCTCTAGTTAAGTAATTCCACATAATAACCCTAGCTAGGTCCTATTTTTCTTAATGATTTAAGTAAATTACAAAGTAAAGTAAAGATAAATTAGTGCTCACCAAAGCATGTGGAACAAAATGGGGTAATAAACATAAAAGTAAACATGCAAAGAATAACTACTCAAGTCAATGTAGAGGTAATCCTAATGCATGGAGAGAGAAACATATTCATAAGATAATAAATGAAAATCTACCTACTTTAATAAATAGGATCAAGAGTTAGGAATACTTACCTTGAAGATGAACCCATCGAGCCTCAATCTCTCCCTTGGACAATGGTGCTTTGGAAGAGAGTGTTGTGGTTTGTAAGGATAATAAAGATAGGTCAAATCTAAGCTATATGACTTCTCCTATGCATCCAAAATACTTATCCCACAAGATAAGATTCTTCTCTCCAAGTGTAAAATGAAACCCTAAGCAATGTCTCCTCAAGTAGAATGGTGGATAAGCAAATGCACAAAAAAATGATTAACTATATATCTCTCTCTCATGAAAATGGTGAAAAGGATGTGTTTATATAACCAAATCTAACATGAAACTCTTCTAAAGTTTTAGCCAATAGAGTTAGCCCAATCGACCATGTTCTTTAATAAATAAAGTACTCTAGGTATGGGACTAGATCAATTGAGGCTGACCTAATCCTATAACATGCTTATATTTTAAGAATAAGGTTGGCCTAGGTTGACTTTATTTGGTAAATGACAAAAAAATGTTTTGGCTTAGGTAGGGATTGTTTAAGGTAGTGAATTGCTTGGAGGAGTGAATAAAGGAGGTGTTAAAGCTTAGGTAAATGTGTTTTTTATTAGTTTCAAGTGGTGGTATAGGGAACAAAACCTTATAAAACACCAATGGTCTACCCACCCCTTTCCCAGTGTACCCTTTAAGGTGTGCACTCAAGGATATTGAGAGTTGATAGGTTCTTGTAAGAGAGAAAACAACAATAATTGATAAATTTTAAAAATATGGTGTGTATACATGATCTAGTGACCCAAATACTTCTAGATTGGTCATCCCTCCTTGAATAGCAATGGTCCCTTTTACATGCAATTGAGAAAGAAGATGTGGAAATAAATTATCAACATGCACCTCTATAAACCATTTTCCCTTGGAAGGCACTTGACTTGCTTTGATTATTTAGAAGCAAGGGATATTTTATTGATAAGTTTGTTTAACTTGAACATCAATTATTTTATCTGATTATATTGAAACACTACAATCTAGACTGATCTCTATATGTTGGAGAGTCTCCATAATATCTAAAGTATTCAACAAGGGTGGAAAGTAATGCCACAAGAATTATGTGTTAAAGACCAGATGCAACCCAAGATAAGTCAAAATATTAAGCTTGAAAGTTTTTCCCATACTTACTTGGTTATGGTGTAGGGCCCATACTAAATTGGATGAATCTTGTAGTAAGGTCCTCTCAGTATTTATTTCTATATGACTATCTAGACTTGATCACCATGGAAAGTTTGCAATGTATGATTTTTATCACATCACTAATTGTATTTCACATTTGTTTTTTATATAATGGTTTTCACCTATTATTGAATATGTTGAATGTGATAAATTAATACAATAAATTTTTCAACTTCCTTTTGATTTGAAGGAGTTTTTATTATTGATGTTGTAATAGGATAAACTACGTCGATGGATGCCAAAGGTTAGAAAGTCAAAAAAACCTAAAAAGGGTTGTGTGGTATAGATGTCTAGACCACTATTATAGTTTGCTAAATGAAAAGAAGACTTTCATCCCAAGTTTGTTTCTTCTTATAATTATACACTGTTAGAAGATGTATTATCAGCCTATTTACCACTTTTGTCTATCCATCAGTCTAAAGATGAAAGGTGGTTAACTTATTTAGCTTTGTGTCTAATATAGACCAAAGTGATTGCTATAAATGACTCAAAAACCTTGAGTCCCTATTATAAAAGATAGTTTTTGGGATTCTAAAGTGGATCCAAACATATTGAAATAAAAATTTTGTTTCTATAGTTGTTATTAGTTTCTTATAAGCTATGAAAATTACCAAATTTGAGAATCTATCAACTAATACATAAATGTAATCATTACCATGCTTGGTATTAGGGTAGCCTAAGAGAAAGTCCATGAAATGGATTCCCATGGTCTCACTATAATTAATATATGTGTATATATCTTATTTCTTGTTGACTAACATGGAAATTTCACATGCGATACAAGACTTGATATACTTGGAGACATTAGACCTAAGATGTGGCTAGTAGAAATACTTATACAAAATTGTAAAAGTTTTTTCAATCCCAAATTTTCTTGTAAAATTATTGAAATGATCCTCCCATATTAGTTTGTGCCTTTTTATCTTATGCAAAATGCATAAGTTCCCAAGATGATATAAAATTTTATCCTTCAAGTATAAATCTGGTACTAAATTATAGCAGAACAAATTTTGATAGATATTTATAAAATCCATGTCAAATGGATACAATTTTTACCATGCACTAACTTCATGTCCACATGTGTCAAGTAAAAAATGATATTTTGAACCAGTGGCCAACTCAATAAATCTACAATTACATTAGCACTTCCCTTATTATGCTTGATGTTTAAATGGAAATATTGAAGATAAGAAGACTATTTTTTTATCGCTCTCATTTCAACTTGTTCTAAGTCTATAAGAATTAAAGTATCTTATGATCTATATAGGTAATAGTCTCCTTGCTCAATATACAAAGCTTCACATGCTTACATGCCTGAATAATAATATAAATCTCATGATCATATGTTGGGTAGTTCCTTACCTGTTTGGTGAATGTTTTATTGTGGTAAGCAACTGGGTGTCCATTATGAGTGAGAAATACACCAAGTGAAAAGTGAGAAGCATCTATCTTGAGCTCAACTAGTTATTTAAGGTATATTAAATCAAGTACTAGTGTGAAACAAATTTGTTTTTCAATCCTTGTCTAGTTGAAATTTGCTTTAGCACTACCTTGGGTAATTTAGTTTAAAGGCTAGTCATATGAGAGAAACCAATTACAAATCTCCTATATAAATTTTTAAATCCAAAAAAGTTAAAAATATATATGAGATTCTTTGGTTGTGGTCAATCTTGGATGACTTGACTATTGGCCAATTCCACAAACACCCCTTTTGCATCTATAATGTATCCCAAATACTAAATATATAACATGGTGAATGAACATTTTTACACATTTGCATACAACTTGTGTTCCCAAAAAATTTGAAGCACTTGTGTTATATTTCATAGATGTTTATTGCATGTTTTGTTAAATATTAGGATGTCTTCAAGGTATATTATGATAAATGAAGTAGTGAATGGCCTCATTCATCATCCACATGAATGTGTCTAGAGATTTGTTCAAGTTGAAGGGCATGACTAACCATTTGAACAAGCCTTCTTTGGCCTTGAATTTTATCTTCCATACATGTGTATGATTAATAGGAATATGATGATACCTAGACTTAAGATTAATTTAAATGAAATATTTTGCACCGTAAATCTAGTCTAGAATACCCTTGATCCTTAAATGAGGATAATAATTTTTTACAATTTTTTGAAGGGACCTTGTGTCTTTCCCAAGTGTCCTTCAGAACTTTTCTAAAGGACACTTTCCCAAGTTTCCTTCAAAACTTTTCTAAAGGACACTTTCCCAAGTGTCTTTCGGGGAAAGTTCCTGAAGGAACTAGCCATTGCCTTTCGGGCAAAATTCCTGAAAGAATTCCTTCAGACAAATTGTCTGAAGGAATCACTTTGGGAAAATTGCCTAAAACATAATCCCAACCCAAATTGATCCCCATGACATGCCACAAGACATCAAATTTTATGTGTCTAATTAGTTGTTGGGATTCAAAGACATGATGTACCATAGGATGTCAAATTTAGGGTAGACAACTAGCCATTGGGGTGCAACTTGGTGACATGTCGTAGGACATCAAATTTAGGGTAGACAACTAGTCATTGGGGTGAAACTTGGTGACATGCCACAAGACATAAAATTCATGCTTAAAGTCTATATATGAGAAGTAAAATCACTAGGAAAACCTGAATGACTTTGTAGTGAAAATTGGGTTTCCTAACATGCTTGACTTATGACTTTTATAAGTAGAAGCAATCAAAGAACCTGAAAGATCAAGCAAGGAGTAAAGCCATTCAGAAAAATTGAAAGGATATTAAGAAAAATTAGGTTTTCAAATAGCTTTGCTTATGAATTTTATAATTATAAGCAATCAAAAAACCCAAAAGAGCAAGGATAGTGTAAATCAGGTTTCCCAACATGATTAACTTATAGGTTTTATAAGTAAATCCATTCAGAAGGCTCAAATGGGTCTATAGTTCAAAACATAGAAGCTTTCAAAAAGAATCTAAAGTTCACAGTAGTGATCTAAGCCATTTCTTAATGAGTTTCATCTCACCATTAGTTTTGCAGTGATCTTGGTCATTTCAAAAGGGCAAATCAAAGAGAAGGACAAACTTCAACTGAGTGAGAGAATAGCTAGAATCAATTTCACTAAGATGGTAATGGCAAATCATTTTGGAGGATTATATTTTGGTGCCCAAGATCTCTCTCTTCTCTCCCTCTTTTTCTATAAATAGGACCCTTGGTATCTTGTTTTATCATCCACAGATAATATGTTGAAGCCTTGTTGGAATGTTTTTCCATTTTCTTGCCTTTGAGCAGAGAAGAATAAGTTTGTTTTCTTTCTAAGTTATAGGTATTTTCCTAGGCATGTAATAGACATAGAGTGATATCAAGTGATGTTTTATCCTTATATTCTCTATCCTTCATGCTTTTGAGCAAAGACTTGATCCAACAGGTCATGTAGAGTGCATTCTAGTTGTATGAGATTTTACACATGTGTAACCCTTTTCTGGAATATATAGGTTATCTTTTTCTATTATCTACCTTGTGTGATCTCATTCATTTTGTCTCTACATTGAAATACTTATGTTGGAATCTTCTAGAGCTTGAGTTATAGATTATATTCCATTATATTATGCATAAGTATAGGGCATACATGTGGATACTAATTCTTGGTGTATCGCCATTTTAGACTAGGATTTTAATTTATGCAAACTCCTGACTCTTTTCACTCATAAAAACTAGTTTAATATTTTTATTACACAAAAATCTAATACAAGGAGCTAGCCCTTTTAACCTAGGGGTCCATTTCTACATATCGGCACACCCACAGGACTGTAAATGTCCCAACATTGCCCAAATCTAGAGGAGGCCTGAATAGGCCTCTTCTAGGGTGTAAGATTTGGAGACAACAATTTTGGCATGCTTTATGGGACCTAAATTATTACTAAGTCAAGGTGAATTTTGATCTTGATAGGCCTAAGTAGTATAAATACCCTTAACCTAGCATTTGATGACTCCAAAAGGGTGTGAATCCCCGGTTCTAGACTAAGTTTTATACATTATCCTACATAGTCCTCACAAGGTCCTTAAGATTTTTTGACCAAGCCCCTTTAGTTAAAATTTTTCCTGAAGAATAACACCCTGAACCACTCCTAGCCCTATTAAATCCTTGGCAAAGAGGTTTTGGGGAAGAAGAGGAAGAAATAAAATAAGTTCAAAGAGAGGAAGAAGTTGAAGAAGAGGAAGAAAAAGAGGATCGAAGGGGAAGAAGAGAAATTATAGAAAGGGGAGAGATAGATAGACATCAACCTTTCCCTACTTTTAATACCCAAAACCCAATAGAGCTTCCTGCATATGACCCCATCCCTCCAAATGCTACCAAAAATCTTCCTAGTTTCAATGGAGAGGGTCTTATTACCCCATCTGAACATATTAGAGACATCTCTAATTTTTGCAATTTCTATAATGTTACTAGGGCCAACATAGCCATTAGGCTACTTGATATGTCTTTAAAAGGAAAAGAACTTAACTGGTATAGAACGTTGGAGGGGGGTTGCATTACAAGTTGGGATGGCTTTAGAGACCTATTAGTGATAATATTTGAAAATAAGAGTGATCATGCTTCACTAATACATCAGTTGAATGTAATAAGAAGAGGTCCAAATGAATCTATAAGAGATTTTAATGAGATATTTCAAAGAACATGGTATAGGCTACCACTAATCATGAGACCTCCTCCTAGCTTTGTGTTCCCAACATACCTCAAATGGATTGGTACTAAAGTTGCTAGTATGTTATAGTCAATGGGAAGATTAACTCTTCTAAGTGCATATGAGCTAACAATTGAGGTTGAGAATAGCTTGATTCAAGCTAGAAGACTCTCTCCAAGAGTTTCCATGCCTTTGTTATCTCATAATTCAGTTGAATCTCTAAGCATGTCACAAGTTCCCAATGCCAATGTGAAGCCAAGAGCCTTTCTCAATAAAGTGGATAATGTTGTGGATAAGGATGAATAAATTGGATCATTGAGAGCTCAACTCAAGCAAGCTCAATATCAGGCAAGTATTCCTCCTAATGCACAACACTATCCTCAATAAGGATATAGATCTTCATCTCAATACAATTATCAAGGGAGAGGACAAAATCAACAAGGTTATAGCAAGCAGCCCAATGTATATAATCCAAATTCTAATCCTCTCGTAAAGGTTGTTTTTCTAGTTCATGCAAATCTAGTGTGAGGAGATCATATGGACCAATGGGGGCAACCTCAAGGTTAGTTTATGCATGATGATGGAGGAACTAGTTACACTTTGACTACACAAGAGTAAGTTACTCCTTACATGATAGAAAAAGAATCATGTCCCAGCCAAAGGGATAGTCATGGAGAAGGTAGTAGCCCAAGTGTGGCACCCAAGTGTGGGAATGATGAATTTCCAAGTAAATGATGATTTTGTGTTGACTTAAGACATGTTAATTATAGCTAATACAAGGTCTAAGAAGAGAGATTTGGGAAAAGGCTAGGAGCCATGAATAGTTCCAAGTGATTCCTCTCTAAGACCACAAAGCACCAATCAGAGTGTTGTGCCTTCTATAAGCCATGTTCCTCAACAAAATTAGAATGTAAATACAGCTACCAAGATTGAAACACAATAGGCTATAGCTCTTTTATTACCATAAAAAATGCAATAGAAAGTGAATACTCCATCTCTAAATATTGTGGACTCATTAAATATCACTAAATCAAGCATATCCCTTTGGGAGGTTCTACATATACCTGGTCAAAAGAAGATTTTGCAAGAGCAGTTAGCAAGCATGCATGTGGCTCCTCAATCTTCAAATAATCATAGTGTGGATCTCACAAATTCTCCAAATCATATTTTGGATCCTTCCACTAAATCTTAAAAATTCTCCACCCTTCTACCTCACTCTCATTGTGGGAGATAAGTTGGTCCACAATTATATTGTGGATAGTGGAGCAAGCACTACTGTTATGCCTAAAGTAGGTGGATAGTGGAGCAAGCACTATTGTTATGCCTAAAGTAGTGGTTGATAAGTTGGGTTTGAACTATGAGCCACATATTAAAGGCATGTTGCATCTAGATGGAACTCCAACCAAGATGATATTATTGGTTAAAGGTTTGAAAGTGCTTTTACATGGCTGCCCAAGTTTCCCTATCATGCAAGATATTATGGTGGTGGACCTTCCAGCACACTTTGTTATATGCTTGTTTAGGGACTTTAAGACCAAGATAGGAGGATAAATTTATACTAATTGGTCATTTATAGCTTTCAATACAAGGTATGAAACCAAGGTAATCATAAGGACTCATCCCTTAGCAAGGTTCCACATTGAGCCATACTTGGAGACAATGCCAAATCAAAATTGTCTAATTAGCAAAAAGGAAGAAACAGTCCTAAATAGTAAAACATCTTCTCCTTTTGAAGCTATTTTTGACCTCTATCTTGACAAGTACATCACTAAAACACATGGCCTTGATCCTTACACTTTCATTGAGAAAACTAATTTGGGAGTTTACTGTATGCATGAGGAGAATATCCTAATTCCTTCACTCACCAATGAAGATCATGAGCTTGATGGCATGTGGGAAATGTTATTTGATCGTTCAAGGAGAAAAGTAGGTGTAAGAGATAGTGTCATGTTGTTTTCCCCATCAAATAATTTTTACTACTCTTCTTATAGGTTTCACTTAAGTTGCACTTGCAATGTGGTAAAATATGAAGGCTTAGTTCATAGTCTCCAATGGGAAAAGAAGAGAGGAATCAAGCTTTTAAAAGTTTATGGAGATAATGAGTTGGTCAATAATCAAGTGATAATTCAAGATAAAACCAAGAACCCCTTCTTAAATTCCTATAATCATAGGGTATGGGATCTACTTGAGGATTTTTATGCTTTCAACATCCAACCCATACCAAGAGAGTTGAACAAGCACGCTGATAGATTAGCTGCAATAGGAGCACATTTTGACTCAACTACTAATGTTGAATAAGATAAAGATCAATCCTATATCAATATCATTTTGATACCTTCCATTATAGATAATGAAGTGTCATGGCAAGTGTTTGAAAGTGATGAACACATTGCATACTTCTTGCAAAATGAAGCAGGCTTCTCTTCAATAAATCAAAAGAAGTTGCATGATCATTATCAAGAGTAGATTATATAGCTGCAAACAAATAAAATACCTAAGGGGATGATTACCTTGGAGAGTGTCTTCAATGAGGATGATCATAATAAAAACCAAAAAATGAGCATATCAACAAAAGAAGAAAACTATGAGAGAGTTCAGATTTTCAAGGAAAAACTTTTAAAGATTGGCAAGGCTTGTTCTCAGCTAGAAAGGCAAGATTTTATTGCATTATGCAAAGATTTTCATGACATATTTGCCTGGGAATACAAGGGTTTGAAAGGCTTTGACCCAAGTCTAGCTCATCACACCATTAAGTTGGAGCATGGAGCTAAACCAGTAAGACAAAAGCAAAGGCCTATCAACCCCAAGGTAGAAGAACTCATGAAGAAAGAGCTGACCAAATTGATTAAGTCTAGGATTATTTTTCTTATCAAGCACTCAACTTGGGTAGCCAACCTTATTCTGTTTTGAAAGAAGAATGGAGAAATCAAACTTTGTATGGATTTTCATGATCTAAACAAAGTGTCTCTCAATGATCATTACCCACTCCCTTCCATGGAACAAATTCTGCAAGTTGTTTCAGGTTCTCAACATTTCTCACTTCTTGATGGTTATTCAAGTTATAATCAAATATTGGTAAATGAAGAGGATAAATTCAAGACAACCTTCACCACCAAGAAGGGGACATTTTCCTACAATAATATGCCATTTGGTTTATCCAAAGTTGGAGATACATTTCAAAGGGCAATGTACATGGCTTTCAAAGGTTTGATCAATAATTTTTTGCTTGTTTACCTTGATGATATAGCCATTTTTTCAAAGGATGTTGCTGATCATATAAGACATCTAAAGCAAGTGTTTGATAAGTGTAGAGACTATGGCATATCCCTCAATCCAAAGAAGTGCATCTCCGTTGTCTATGAAGGTAAGATTTTGGGTCATGTTGTTTCAAAATAAGGCTTATTTATTGACCCTGAAAGGATTGAAGTTATTCTAGGCTTCTCTTTGCCTCAACACACAAAAAGGCTACAAATTTTCTTGGGAAAAATAAAATTTCTAAGGAAGTTTATCCCAAAATTTGCAACTATGGTAAAGCCTATCACAGCCATGCTAAAAAAGAACCAAGTTTTTACTTGGACAAAGGAACGTAAAGGCAGCTTTGAGGCAATCAAGCAAGCAATTGTAGCATCTCCCACTCTCTTAAATCTGAATTTTTCTAAATATTTCATTTTTTACACTTTTGCTAACCTTGACACAATCTCAGCTATGCTTATGCAAAAGAATAATGAAGATGTTGAGTAGCCGATTGCTTTCTTTAGCCAAGGTTAAGAAGACTATGAAGTGAGATATTATTTTATTGAGAATCAATATTTAACCATCATTAGAGGATTGAAAAATTTCAAGCATATGGTTTCCAAAAACAAGATCCATGTCATGGTCTCCCACCCTATCACCAAGGAGTTTCTCCTAAGTAGGAATCTTAATGAGAAGAGAGCTGGATGGATCACGAAGGTGATGGAATATGACATTGACATAGTTGGGTGAATATTTTATTAACAAAAGAATGATAACAAAATTGTGATTTTAGCCACAGTATGATGAGATAAAATCTCTCCTCAAGATAAGGGGAGACTCCATTTTATTATTAACTAACACAACACTTAACTATTTACACTTATTTACAATAATTTTATCATAATGGGTGTTGTCATATCATCCAATTCTTCTTTTTCGAATTTTATGTTTAATCACAAAATTTCTTCCATTCTTTGTGATATACATTGAAAATCTAAGATCACTTGATGAACCAAATATAATTGATATTCAAATTTGTTAACCAAAGGAGTAACAAGAATAATACCAGCAGAGTAAACGTAAAAGATAGAATAAAGTGTAGCCCAAAGTCTTCACCTTATTTCTAACAAAGATTAAAATTATTAATGAATAATAACTGGCAGCCCAAAGTCTCTTCAGTAATTCACTTTCAATGATGAACATAAACCCAGTAATGATATTGTAGCTCAAAGACTTCAAAATCAGCTTCCTGACACCTTCTGTCTTATAGAAATTTTATACCACAATCTAATCAACTCATAATAAAGTGTAATGGAAAAGACATAAGAACATTTTCAACACACCACAAGTTTATCTCGACACAAAGATTAAAAGATCACTTGATTTTCTTATATTGAATGGAATTCAAGATTTACAATATGAACACAAAGTTTCAAAATTGTTTCTCAATTCAGCATCATTTCCCCTCTATAGTTATTGCTGATCCTTTTTACAAACATCATCCTCTATTTATAGAGAGTAGCTATGAACAAAAATAGGAAATACATAAATACATTGACTTATTCATTGACATAGTCATATTTGACTTAGGACTATGTACTTTTCCTATGCACAAAATACACCAAACAAAATTACACAAGAAAACTTACAAAAATAAACTAAGTGTCCTTAGACACATGAATTTATTCATTCTTATTCTTCTCTAGATATGCTTTGTATCTCTTCAGGGTGGCTTGAAACTCAATGTTATCTATCCCCGATGTACTTCTGAGGATGGCAAGGACCCTTATGATGGAGTCCACTAGATTAGTTGTCATGTCATTGCTTTTATCCAAGATTCTTTGCAATTTATCCATTATGACTTGGAACTCAACTAGTTCATCAATAGATTCCAGCATGAATGTTCTTGTCTCAATCTCTGTTTGAATCAAAGATGTGAACTCTTGAACTACTATTTCTACAGGAATAATTTCTTGAGAGTTATCTTTAACTTGGTAAGGAAATCCTCCAATCCTATCTATAAGATCTAACCCCTTATCAGAGCACATATCTTTTGCTTCTTCAAGATCCTTAATTAAATTCTCAAGAACTTCCTTTTTATTCTTCATTGCCTCTCTATATTCTATGAACACTTTTCTGCTTGGAATGACCTTCTATTCAACCAAGAATTCTAGCTTGAATTGGTGCGACTGAGTCTATGTATGAATATCATTATATGTTAACCTTTGTAAGAATTTTTTCATGTTCACATGATCAATTTCTATATCTTTGATATGATCAAAATTGGATTTAACTATGGACATTAGGACCACTTTTTGGAATTTGTATTTCATGGCTCTCTTAGCAAGATAAACCTCTGTCATTGGTTGAGAAACTACAAGAGAGTGTTCACATCCTTAAGAGTTACCATCTTTTTCTTTCAGCAAGAAGCATACAAAAGTGGAGAAAAACTACACCTATGTACCAGGTAGTAAATGACTTCATGTAGTTCAAATAATTTTCTCTGAACTACACCATGGGGTAGGTATTTAGTACAATATGAAGAAAATTCTTTGATCTGCATGGGTCTAAAAGTTTTGGGTGTAGTTCGGATAAAATTATCTGATCTACATCATATTCCATACTTGAGTATTGGGTAATACATAGTGCACTTTGGAAAAAATTCTTTGAAGTGCACCAATAAGATGGCATGCACTCCAAAGAAAATTCTTTGACATGCACCAAAATGAACTTGGTGTAGTCCAAAGAAAATTCTTTGACTTGCACCAAAATGAACTTGGTGCAGTCTGAAGAAAATTCTTTGACTTGCATAAAAATGAACTTGGTGCAGTCTGAAAAAAATTATCTAACGTGCACCAAAATGAACTTGGTGCAGTCGAGAGAAAATTCTCTGACTTGCACCAAAATAAAAAATTCCATCAAAAGACTAACTTTTTTTTTAGGATAAACAAATGCAAGAAGGTAATGATTGGCCTCATTTTTATGTGCTTAGATCTCATGGGCTATGAAACAAATAAGTTTTGTAGGGGTTATCCTATGAATTGATCCTTCTAAATTCAAGGATAATAGTTGGCTCTAACTAGGGAATTTCCTTCAAGCATTCTTTGAAACATTTGAAGGAAAAGAAACCTATAACTCTAAGTGCCCTTCTCCATTGGGTTACAGAGTCAAACAATAGACAAGATTATATATATACACAAAATGTACAAACTTATTTGTAACTTTATTGATTGAAAAGCTTCAGATGTTGTCATTTGATAAAGTGATCAAGTTTATAAAAATGTCTTTCTAGAGAAACCAATCCTTTGGGAATTCTATTTCTTTTCAGTTGTAAAATTTTTTCACCAGTTTCCTCATTCATCTTAGAGATTGATTCTTGAGGAGTATAATTACTCCCCTCAAAGTATGATTCATTGAAATTTTTTGCCTTCTCCAAAAAGGCATCTTCATCTGTGGTCAATTAGTAAGTGCCTATTATAGAGGTTTTAAAGAGAATCTAAGATTTTAAATCCTCAGTCTTTATCATGATATACTTTGCTTGTTTTTTTGGATGAATCTTTTGTATCATGCCTTTAACTAGTATTCTGACCTCAGACCAATCCATGTTGATTTCACCACCAACATCCTTACAAAATAAACATCCTAATAAAACCCCATATGAGGTTGGAACATCAGCCACTAGAACTCTCATCTTGATCTTTTTCTCTAGAAAAGCAAAAAATACAAATTATACATTGTTGATTTGGCCATGAGATGCACTTGTTTAGTTTCTATTGAGAATCAATGGCCAAAAAATTTTGTCATAGTTAATCCCAAAGTAGTGGATACTTTTGTTGGCATCACATTGTTGGATGCACCTGAATCAATTACATAATTACTAAGCCTATAACCATTGAAAAATAGGGAAACATAGAAAGGTTCTATTTTTCCAAAGTTAGATGTAGGAGTTACAACCAATTTATTTTACTTTGGCTTAGGATCAACAGGTTAACTCTTGAATGAGATCGGATTGGAATTGGCCACATTACCCTTAACAAACTTTGCCAATCTTTCAAATTGGTCAAGATTAGATTGGAGGTACTCAGCCTCTAACATTTGGATTTTTGTCTTCTTGGCATGGTCTATGATATCAAAGGCTAGATATGGGTCATCCAAGGAAGACAAGAGATTTTCATTTTTAGGTTTAAAGTTTTGGGCACTAGGTCTAGACATTAAAGGAGAAGAGATAGAATTATGAGAAGTACTTACTTGTTTATCTTCCATCATATCCTTTGGTTGAATTGGCAAAAGAGTTCTTCTTTTGGAAATTGTAACCTCCTTGTACTGTTCATCTTTGGTATTAGCTTTATCAACCTTCTATTATTGATTTGTTTGACTTTTGAATGGGCAAAGATGGCATAAGATTCACCTTGTATATCTTCTTCTTGTTTAGCTTCTTCTTCTTCAAAGTTTACAAACCTGATATTAGAGTTGCTAGCTTCTCCTTCTTCATCTCTAGTGAAAGAAGTTGCATCTTATTCTAGAACATATTCCAACTTTGGTACATCATCATTTTCAGGTTCCAACCAATTGACTGCTACATTATCTGAAGGTGCCTCTAATGTAAGCCTTACTTGTGGTGAAGGAAGCTTATTCTGATTTTGATTTCTTGCAACATTACTGGAATAATTAGAAGCATTTGGATATGTTCTCCTTGGAACATCCCTATATGAAGGAAAATACATGCCTTGAGACATTTGCTTCTTAAGTGTAATCAACTTATTTGCTAGCTTTTTAACCATAGGATCGGTAGTGCTAGAAGAAGGTGAAATTGTAGAAGGCTACCCTTTAGGCTTAATAGAATTATTTCTCACCTTCCCTAATAGGATTAAATTATATTCTACTTTAGTGGCCAAACTTTGAGCATCATCAATATTAGTTAGAGCTTCTCCTTGTAAAAGAAAACTAACCTTAGATAATTGAGATTTAATGAAGAAACATTTCAAATTCCCAGGCATAGGTTGAGTAACCACCAGAATTATATTCCTTAACTTATTGAATTTTTCCATGAACTCATTCATAGGATCATGTGCTTCCTTCTTCATTTTTGTGAATTGAGCCAACAAGGCATAAGCATCTTTTGCAGGCTTGAACTTTGCCTCAAACTTAGTCTTGAGTGTATCCTAATTTTTGATAGTACCAATTACAAAATGATAGAACCAATTAGTAGCAATGCCTTGGAGTGTTTCTACAAATAATCTTATAGAAACATCTTCATGTTTCACTCCAAGAAATCTAGATGCAATGTAAAATACAACAATATGTTCATTCATATGTTGCATACCATCACCATAAAACTTAGGAAAAAAATCATGTGAGCCACAAGGTAGTTCATGAGATGGTGGTGCTAAATTCGATGGACCAAATGCATTACCCCATAGACCTTGAGCTGCCATCCTTTGTGGATTATATGGAGGTATTACAAACATTTAGAAAATTAAAAAAGGTAAAACTCTATGAATGTTGGAAGCTTCTCCTGGTATAGTAGATCTTGTATTTATAGGTAGAAAACTTCTTGTACGTTGAAGAGGTGACCTTGCACATGTTGGCAAAAGATCAAAGTTATTTTCTTGAAATAACTCAAATGTTGGATCAATGATTCCAATTGCCCTTCTACCACTAGTGTAGCTTTGTTTTGCTAGAAACCAAAAGTACGTAGAAAGAAAAGAAATTACCTACAGGAAAATAATTGCAATCAATAAGGTGATGGTCTTATATGAACCAAATGAGTGTAGAACTTAGTTGTATGTTTGTATCCCTGTAGAGTCACCAAAAATTATTGGGTGAATATTTTTTTAACAATAGAATGATAACAAAATGGTGATTTCAACCATAGTATGATGAGATAAAATCTCTCCTCAAGATAAGGGGAGGCTCTCTTTTATTGTTAGCTAACACAACACTTAATTATTTACACTTATAATAATTTTATTATAGTGGGTGTTGTCATATCATCCAATTCTTTTTTTGTAGAATTGATGTTTAATCACAAAATTTTTTTTGTTCTTTGTGATATATTTGGAAAATCTAAGATCACTTGAAAACTAAATATAACCGATATTTATATTTGTTAACCAAAAGAGTAACAAGAATAATACCAGCGGAGTAAACTTAAAATATAGAATAAAGTACAGCCCAAAGTCTTCACTTTATTTCTAAAAAATATTAAAATTATCAATGAAGAATAACTGACAGCCCAAAGTCTCCTCAGTAATTCACTTTCAATGATGAACACAAACCCAGTAACAATATTGTAGCTCAAAGACTTCAAAATCAGCTTTTTGGCACCTTCCGTCTTATAGAAATTTCATACAACAATTCAATCAAATCATAAGAATGTGTAATGGAAAAGACCTAAGAACATTTCCAACACACCACAAGCTTATATCAACACAAAGATTGAAAGATCACTTGATTTTCTTATATTGAATAGAATTCAATATTTACAATATGAACACAAAGTTTCAAAATTGTTTCTCAATTTAGCAGCATTTCCCCTCTATAGCTATTGGTGATCCTTTTTAAAAAGAGAATACTCCTATTTATAGAGAGGAGATATGAGCAAAAATAATTAATACATAAATACATTGACTTATGCATTGACATAGGATTGTGTACTTTTCCTATGTGTAAAATAAACCAAATAAAATTGCGCATGAAAATTTACAAAAATAAACTAAGTGTCCTTAGACATATGAATTTCTTCATTCTTTTTCTTCTTTAGATATGCTTTGTATCTCTTCAGGGTGGCCTGAAACTCATTGTTATCTAGCCCTGATGTACTTCTGGAAATGGCAAGGAAACTTATGACAGAGTCCACTAGATCAGTTGTCACGTCTTTGCCTTTATCCAAGATTCTTTGAAATTTATCCATTATGACTTGAAACTCAACCAGTTCATCAATAGAGTCTAGCATGAATGTTCTAGTCTCAATCTCTATTTGAATCAAGGATGTAAACTCTTGAACTACGATTTCTACATGAAGAAGTTCTTGACAGTTAGCTTTAACTTGGCAAGGAAATTCTCCAATCTTATCTATAAGATCTAACCCCTTATCAGAGCACATATCTTCTACTTCTTCAAGATCCTTAATTAAATTCTTGATAACTTCCTTCTTATTCTTCATTGCCTATATGTATTCTATGAACACTTTTATGCTTGGAATGACCTTCTATTCAACCAAGAGTTCTAGCTTGAATTGGTGCAACTGAGTCTATGTATGAATATCATTATTTGTTAACCTTTGTAATAATTCTATCATGTTCACATGATCAATTTATGTATCTTTGATATGATAAACATTGGATTTAACTACAGACATTCGGACCACTTCTTGGAATTCGTATTTCATAGCTCTCTTAGTAAAAGAAACCTTTGTCATTGGTTGAGAAACTACAAGAGAGTGTTCACATTTTTAAGAGTTAGCATCTTTTTGTTTCAGTAGGAAACATGTAAAAGTGGAGAAAAATTGCACCTGTGTACAAGGTAGTAAATGACTTCATGTATTTCAAATAGTTTTCTTCGAACTACGCCATGGGGTAGGTATCTGGTGCAATTCGAAGAAAATTCTCTAATCTACATGGGTCTGAAAGTTTTGGGTGTAGTTCAAAGAAAATTCTCTAATCTAAACCATATTCCATACTTTAGTATTGGGTAAGACATAGTGCACTTTGGAGAAAATTCTCCAAAGTGCACCAATAAGATGGGGTGCACTCTAGAGAAACTTCTTTGACGTGCACCAAAATAAACTTGGTGTAGTCTAGAGAAAATTATCCAACTTGCACCAAAATGAACTTGGTGTAGTCCAGAGAAAATTCTTTGACTTGCACCAAAATGAACTTGGTGCAGTCTGGAAAAAATTCTTTAACGTGCACAAAAATGAACTTGGTGCAGTCTAGAGCAACTTCTCCAACTTGCACCAAAATGAAAAATTCCCTCAAAATACTAACCTTTTTTTTTAGGATAGATAAATTCAAGAAGGTAATTATTCACCTCATTTTTATGTGCTTAGATCTCATGGGATATAAAATAAAGAAGTTTTTTAGGGGTTATCTTATGAATTGAGCCTACTAAATTTAAAGATAATAGTTGGCTCCAACTAGGGAATTTCCTTTAGGCATCTTTGAAACACTTGAAGGAAAGAGAAACCTAGAACTCTAAGTGCCTTTATCCATTGGGTTACAGAGTTAAGCAATAGACAAGATGAAAATAATAATAATAATAATATACAAATATATAAAAAATGTATAAATTTATTTGTAACTTTAATGAATGAAAAGCTTCAGATGTTGTCCTTTGATAAAGTGATCAAGTTTATCAAAACATCTTTGGGAATTTTATTTCCTTTCAGTTCCAAAAAAAATTCACCAATTTCCTCATGATTCTTGAGGAGTAGAATTACTCCCCTCAAATTATGACTCACTAAAATTTTTTACCTTCTCCAAAAATGCATCTTCATCTATGGTCAAGTAGCAAGTGCCAATTCCAGAGGTTTTAAAGAGAATCTGAGCTTTTGGATCCTCAATCTTTGTCATGATATACATTGTTTTTTTTTCTAGAAGAAGCTTCCTCATCATGCCTTTAACTGGTGTTGACCAAATTTTAGTCCTATAAGCCCAAAAAATTAGTCTCCCTTTTGAATTTTTTTTGGGGGGACTGATTAGCCAGTCTCTAATATCTTCTCCTTACTGCAATTATCATTTTTTCCCTTTGTCAAAGGCCTATTTTATGAAAGAGTCAAGTGATTTGAGTCCTACAGGTTCTTGGGTTGATACGGAGGCTCATTTCACTTCATTAAATTACCTTGGACAAGCCTTTTTGGCAAATAAATAGGCCATTTCAAAGAAATGCAAGTCTTTTACAAATGCTCCTAAGTTTAAGTGCCCTTGTGTAGGGTAGGTAGGTGGAAAATGGGACCTTTCACAAAGTTCCAAAGGACACTTTGGGCCCAAGGTGCCCTTACGGAGGGTAGGAACACATTTGAAAGAATGTTTTCAAGAGAGAGAGGTAGAAGACCTGAAAGGAAAGTTTCCTTTAGAAAAGTGACAAGGCAGAACCAAGGGATTTCTTCAGACTTTTTGTCTGAAGAAAATCCAAGGGAGAAACCAAAGGGACATTTCCTTCAGACAAAATTCCTAAAGGAATTCCTTCAAACATTTTATCTGAAAAAAAACACAAATGGAAGGGCTAAGACTATGAAGTCAAGTTTTCCTTTGGGCAAAATGTCTGAAGGAATTCCTTCAGACATTTTGTTTGAAGTAATTAAGATGACCAAGGGAGCTTGAAGGAGCCTGAATGGTAGGTGCCCTTATGGAGGGATCTCAATGACCAAAAAGGGACTTTTTCCAAGATCTGAAGGGACACCTTCCCTTTGGGAAGGTGCAATTGCAAAGGGCCAAAGGAATACAAAAGGTTGAAGAAATTTCCAAAGGGATGACAGGCCTAAGCACGTCAAACTTAACATAGTGAACTAGTCGTTGGAGTTCAAACATTCAGTGACAAGTGCATGAACATCAATTTTAAGGCAACAAAATAGCCATTAGTTTTTGAATAGTGATGGTTTCATAGACATAAATTTTGATGGGATGTGTCAACTGAGAAAGGAGCCCAAAGAGCCAGAAGGAGATGAAAGATAGCCTGAGAGCTCAAAATTGCCAGAAAGAGACAAGAAATAGTAAGGAAAGAGGGAACAAAATGGAGAATCTAGAATACAGCCATGCACACATATGACAACATTTAGAATGTTCCAAAAGATGCACATAGATAAGCATAGACATGAATCAGATCAGCCTAGGTGGCAAAAAAAGGTATCGGCAGGAGAAGTTATTGTTGTAGATGAAATAGTCTCCACTAAGTGGTCATTAAAGAGTGCAAGCATTTAATGGTGCAGCCGAATTTTCTTCATTTGAGCATGGATAAGAAAATAGTCATGTAAGTTTCATAAAGAGGGGTGGCCTTGTCATTCAAATGATCAAGCAAACCATGCTTCTATAGTGACATTTAATATTATTTAAATGCCAAAGTCAAGACTTTTGATTGCCATAGCATGGTCCCTTTAGTAGTTTTCTCTTTCTAATGTATTCAATGCAGCATGGGCTACTTATTCTAAAAAGTGCCAGAGTCTTTTCCTTCATGTTATATATATTGTAACCTCTTAGTTGAGAAGGATATCTCTCATTTTGTAAGGTGAAGCCCTACCAAATTTCACCTTTGAATCAATAAGAATGTGTTTTACCTCTATTTGATTGGTTATACTTTTGAGTATGTCTATGTATCAACGATGTGTTTAGTCATTTTAGCTTGATGCTTTCATGGATTGATACCAATGCACCTAGTATAGCCAAGGCCATTTATATAGGTCAAACAGGAAGTGCTTCATCTAGAGCATAGAGATAGAGGAGTAATTATCAGATAGTGTGTTTTCTATAGTGCCTATGGTAAGTTCCTCTTCCTTGTATCTTCACCAAGCCTCCCTGTTAAAGCACCCTATAGTCTAGTTTTTTCTATCAAATAAAGTGTATGTTTGCTCTTCTCTTGGTCTGAAGTGTTGATATTATTGAGTAGATCAAAATCATTTTGGTGCATCACCACTTAGATTACTTTCTATTTTAGTTGTATCCATCTCTCTTTTCATCCCCCCTCCTTTATTAGTAGTATTAGTGAAAAGCCTCAGAGATGTATCAAAGGGAGCTAGCCCTTATCTAGAGATTCTCCCCTCAGTTTTTCCAAGCCCACAACAAGAGGGGAGTCTCCATTATGCCATGTGGAAGAGAGAAGCTCAGCCTTCTTTCAAGGGTGCAATCCACAATGTCAATAGTTTTTGGCACACTCGATGGGATAGTTTGTCTAAGGAGTTGAAGGATTTTTTGGTGTGTTCTTCAACCAATCAGCCTTTAGAGGCATTTCAACCAACACCAATGGTGACTTTGAGTTGAATCAGCTAGTTAAGTAGTATTGGTGCCATCAATAAATCACATTTTGGTATGTATAATCCCATTGCTCAGCAGCATGGACCTTATTTTCCTTCATATAACTTTGATCAAGCTCAAGTTGTTCATGGCATCACCTCAAGCAACTCTCTTGGTTACCCTTCACCTAGTGTAAGGGAAGTAATGCTAGAATTTGAGAAGCAAGTGATGTAGGTAAACAAATTAGAGGAGTAGAATAGATATCAACAAGAGCTTATGTACAAAGAGGAGTGCTTGTTTAGGCAAGCCTAGACCTTGCAATCCATGAAGGAGGAAGTAGCAAAATGGGAGAGTCCATTCATTCAAGGCAATCATCCTTGTGTGCCTTCTCCCATTCCAAAGCAGCTCCCTACTATTCTAAAGAAAGCCCCCACTTGTGCACCAAATCCATTCTATGAAATAGCACTTGCTCACTCTAGCTCATCTGATGTAGTAACCACTCCTGGGTTTAATCCCTTGCACCTAGATTTCCAATATCAAAGGGAATTAGAGCAACCTCTCATGGAGACTAATCTTCTCAATTATTTATGATGTGGACCATCTTTTGATGGGAATCACCCTATATCTTTTGGAAAGAAACACATCTCTCTTGAATTAGCCCTACCTGTGCATGAGCAGACCCTTCCCAGTCTCCCTTAACCTCCTCAAATCTTTTAGCATAACAGTGTCTATCATGAACCAGCTCAGGACCTTGAAGAGGATAAAGTTGCTAACTATTCACAAGGTAAAAGTTCCAATCCCAAGGTCATGAGTTAGAAACAAATAATGGAATCATGCGGTAGGAAAAAAGAGGATGATAGGCCTATTCATTTTGATAGAAGCTTTAAAAGAGATGAAACTGATCCTACTCATCATGATGATGATGTTGAGACATGGACCAGCTAGGACTCGAACCTAGGACCTTCCATATGCTACTGGAGTGCTCTACCACTAAGCTACTGGCTCCTCTTGAACTATTCCATCTTCGATCTGAGTGTGGCTTAACACTAACACCCCCCCTTAAGCCACACCTCTTGTGTGCTTAGGGCTCCTAGCCTGGGCCTGGCTCTGATACCATGTTGAGACATGGACCAGCTAGGACTCAAACCTAGGACCTTCCATATGCTGCTAGAGTGCTCTACCACTGAGCTACTGGCCCCTCTTAGACTAGTCCATCTTCACTCCAAGTGTGGCTTAACACCAACAGATGCTTGAGACCTCTAAGAAAGGCTCTTCCAAGAGAATATAGCCAAGAAAATTGCAGAATTGGATTCTAGAATGAGGTTACTCAACCAAGGTGTGATAGACGGTTCAAATCAAGTAGAATATCCTACATTTGAATGCACCCCATCTACACCCCTCCAAGAGAGCTATCAAGCCACATCTGATATGGATGAAGTGTTGGCCAAATAAAAAGAGGAGAATCATTCGATTATATCTTAGGGTTTGCCTCCTCTTCCACATGAGTTTAACCATCAACCTTCCACTTCATCCCTTCTCAAGGAGGAACCTTTTTTGAAAGAGGCAAGTGAAGAAGAGAGGATTCAATTCATGGCTGATCAAGAATCTCTCATGGATGTCAATGAGGATGAAACCATCATTGATGCTCCTTTTGAAGACATCATCAACAATGGAGAAGACATAGGTCATGCATACATGTAGATGTTCCAGCAATATGAAGATGAGGTTGACATATTTTATTTATCAACAATGGACGATGAGGAATGTAAGCATGGTGATCTCTCTCCCCCCTTATTTGATGAACTTCCTTGTTTTTTTGATGAGGAGAATGACCATGCCATGGAACTCAAGTTGGAGGAGGATCAGGAGCATGTCTTTGAACAACTAGAGACTCTTGTTTTTTAGCAAGAAAAGGAGAGGCCTATCCATCTTGATGAAAGTTTTGAAGAAGAAAGCCTTGAGTAAGAAGGTGATGTCATGTGGGATGAGCAAGCAGTTTGTGATCTCATTTCAGACATCACAACAGTCACTCTTCTTCAAGAAATCCATGATGAAGCAGAAGATAATTTTGACTATCTCTTCAATGAGGTAGAAGGGAACAAGTCAATCCATGATGCATATCAAGGGGGTTATGAGCTAGATGATCCCTATGGTGATGAGCTAGCAGTCATTGACTTCTTGGTGAGATACACTACCATGAAGGGCCAGCATGAGGCTAGCTTCCAAGATCAAGATGAATACATATATGTTGGAAGCATGTTTTACCTTGATTCATTTGGATACAAGCTAATCAAGGTGGCAGGTAAGAAGGGCAAGTCACCAAGTCTCCATTCCATTCGATCACTTATCTGGCTCCGTAAGTTTTCTTGCCATGGAGGCTTGAGAAGTTTTCCCTTTGATCTAGGAGGGAGGAAAATACATCTTGTTAGCTATACATAATAGTTTTCTTTTAGTTGTCTTTATTTTCCCTAAGTGTTGTTTGCACAGGTGTAGTGTTTTTTGCCTTGTTGTGTGTTGTTTTACTTGTTGCTTGAGGTAAAGCTTTGTTGGTTCATAGGTATTTAGAAGGTTGTTGTTAACTCTTTCAAGCTGCATCTTGACTCCATGCCTAATGAACTTTGAGGCTACCAATCTTTTTAAGCATAACAAACATGCGTCCTCTATGAATTGCCAAATTATTGACCAGATTTTGGTCTTATAGGCCCAAAACATTAGTCTCCCTTTTGAATTTTCTTTAGGGGGACTGATTATTCAGTCTCTAATATCTTCTCCTTACTAAAATTATCATTTTTTCCCTTTGTCGAAGGCCTATTATATGAAATATTTGAGTGATTTGAGTCCTACATGTTTTTGGGTTGATACAGAGGCTCATTTCACTTCAGCAAATTGCCTTGGACAAGCCTTTTTGGCAAAGAAATGGGCCATTTCAAAGAAATGCAAGTATTTTACAAAGACTCCAAAGGTCAAGTGCCCTTACGGAGGGCAGGTAGGTGGCAAATGGGACCTTTCACAAAGCTCCAAAGGACACTTTGGGCCCAAGGTGCCCTTGTAAAGGGTAGGAACACATTTGAAAGAATGTTTGCAAGAGAGAGAAGTAGAAGACCCGAAAGGAAAGTTTCCTTTGAAAAAGTGACAAGGCGGGACCAAAGGATTTCTTTAGACTTTTTGTCTGAAGAAAATCCAAGGGAGAAACTAAAGGGACATTTCCTTCAGATAAAATGCCTGAAGGAATTCCTTCAGACATTTTGTCTAAAAAAAACACAAATGTAAGGGCCAAGACTCTAAAGGTGGGTTTTCCTTCAGTCAAAATGTTTGAAGGAATTCCTTCAGACATTTTTTTTGAAGGAATTGAGATGACCAAGGGAGCCTGAAGGAGCCCGAAGGAGCATGAAGGAGCCTGAAGGGCAGGTGCTCTTGTAGAGGGATCTCAGCAACCAAAAAGGGACATTTTACAAGCTCTAAAGGGACACCTTCCAATTGAGAAGGTGCAATTATAAAGGCTTGAAGGAATAAAAAAGGCTAAAGAAATTTATAAAGGGATGACGGACCTGAACATGTCAACCTTAACATAGTGAACTAGCCATTGGAGTTCAAACATTTGGTGACAAGTGCATGAATGTCAATTTTAAGGTAGAAAAATAGCCATTGGTTTTCGAATAGTTATGGGCCCATAGACATCAGTTTTGATGGGATGCATCGGTCGAGAAAGGAGCCCAAAGAGGTAGGAGGAGATGAAACATAGCTTGAGAGCTCAAAATTTCCAAAAAGAGACAAGAAATAGCAAGGAAAGAGGAAACAAAATAGAGAATCTAAAACATGGCCAGGTACACATACGACAACATTTGGAATATTCTAAAAGATGCACCTAGCCAAGCACAAACATGAATTAGATCAGCCCAGGTGGCAAAAGAAGGTGTCAGTAGGAGAAGTTATTGTTGCAGATGAAATAGTCTCCACTAAGTGGTCATCAAAGAGCATAAGAATTCAATGGCATGACTTGAATTTCTTCATTTGAGCATGGATAAGTGGACAGTCACATAAGTTACATAAAGAGGGGTGGCCTTGTCATTCAATTGATCAAGTAACCCATGCTTTTACAGTGACATTTAATATGATTTAAATGCTAAAGTCAAGACTTGCAACTGCCATAGCATGGTCCCTTCAGTAGTTTCCTCTTTCTAATGTATTCAACGCAGCATGGGTTACTTATTCTAGAAAGCACCAAAGTTTTTTCCTTCATGATATATATATATATATATATATATATATATTATAACCTCTCTGTTGAGAAGGATATCTCTCATTTTGTAAGGCAAAACCCTACCAAATTTCACCTTTAAATCAATAAGAATGCATTTTACCTCTATTTGACTGGTTATACTTCTAAATATGTCTGTGTATCAACTCTGTGTTCAGTCATTTTAGCTTGATGCTTTCATGGATTGATACCAACACACCTAGTATAGCCAAGGCCATTTATGTAGGTCAAATAAGAAGTGCTTCATCTAGAGCATAGAGGCAAAGGATTAATTATCAGACAGTGTGCTTTCTGTAGTGCCTATGGTAAGTTCCTCTTCCTTGTATCTTCACCAAGCCTCCCTATTAAATCACCCTACAGTCTAGTTTTTTCTGTCAGATAAAGTGTCTGTTCGCCCTTCTCTTGGTCTAAAGTGTTGATATTGTTGAGTAGATCAAAATCATTCTAGTGCATCACCACTTAGATTAGTTTTTATTTTGGTTGTATCCTTCTCTCTTTTCACTCCCACCCCATTATTAGTAGTAATAGTGAAAAGCCTCAGAGATACATCAAAGGGAGTTAGCCCTTATCTAGAGATTCTCCCCTCACTTTTGCTAAGCCCATAGCAAGAAGGGAGTATCCATTGTGCAACATGGAAGAGAGAAGCTCAGCGTTATTTCAAGGGTGCAATCCACAACATCAACAACTAGTATTTTAACCTCAAACCAGTCCTTGTTGATTTCACCACAACAATCTTTGCAAAACTTATGTCCCAATAAAACCCCATATGAGGCTGGAACATCAACCACTAAAACTATCATCTTGATCTTTTTCTCTGGAAATGTAGTAAATGTAAATTGTACATCCTTGATTTGGCCTATGAGAGGTATTTGTTTAGTTTCCATTGAGAACCAATGGCCAAAAGTTTTTGTCAGAGTTAAGCCCAAAGCAGTGGCTACTTTTGTTGGCATCACATTGTCAGAGGCACCTAAATCAATGACATAATTATTGAGATTATAACCATTGACAAATAGGGAAACATAAAAAGGTTCTATTTTTCTATAGTTATATGTAGGAGTTACAACCAAGTTATTTTTATTTGGCTTAGGATCAATAGGTGAACTCTTGAATGAGATTGGATTGGAATTGGCCACATAAGTCTTAACAAACTTTGCCAATATTTCAAATTGGTTGAGATTAGATTGGAGGTACTCAGCCTCTGACATTTGGATTTTTGTCTTCTTGGCATGGCCTATGATATCAAAAGTTAGATATTGGGCAGCCAAGGAAGACAAGATATTTTCATTTTATGGTTTAAATTTTTGGGTACTAGGTCTAGATGTTGAAGGAGAAGAGGTAGAATTATGAGGAGTACTTACTTCTTTATTTGCCAACATATCCTTTAGTTGAATTGGCAAAGGAGTTCCTCTTTTGGAAATTGTAACCTCCTTGCATAGTTCATCTTTAGTATTAGCTTTATCAACCTTCTATTGTTGATTTGTTTGACTTTGTGAATGGGTAAAGACACCATAAGATTCACCTTGTATATCTTTTTCTTGTTCAACTTCTTCTTATTCAAATTTTACAAACCTGATATCAAAGGTGTCAGCTTCTCCTTCCTCATCTCTAGTTAAAGGAGTTTCATCTTCTTCTAGAACATATTCCAACTCTGGTACATCATCATTTTTAGGTTCCAACCAATTGACTACTTCATTATTTAGAGGTGCCTCCAATGCAAGCCTTGCTTGTGGTGAAGGAAACTTATTCTGATTTTGATTTCTTGTAACATAGTTATAATAATTAGAAGCATTTGGATATGTTCTCCATGGAACATCCTTATATGAAGGAAAATACATGCCTTAAGACATTTATTTCTTAAGTGTAATCAACACATTTGCTAGCTTTTGAACCATAGGATCGGTAGTGTTGGAAGAAGGTGAAGTTGTAGAAGGCTATCCTCTAGGCTTGATAGAATTATTTCTCACCTTCCCTGCTAGGATTAAATCATCTTCTACTTTGGTGGCCAAACTTTGAGCATCATCAAGATTATCTGGAGTTGTTCTTCACAAAAAAAAACTAACCTCAAGCAATTGAGAATTAATGAAGGAACATTTCAAATTCTCAAGCGTAGGTTGAACAACCACTGGAATTATATTCCTCAAATTATTTAATTTTTCCATGAACTCACACATAAGCTCATGTGTTTCCTTCTTAATTTGTGTGATTTGAGCCAACAAGGCATAATCATCTTCTGTAGGCTTGAACCTTACCTCAAACTTAGTCTTGAGTGTAGCCTAATTTATGATAGTACCAGTTGCAAAATGATATAACCAATCAGTAGCAACACCTTGGAGTGTTTCTACAAATAATCTTATTGAAACATCTTCATGTTTCACTCCAAGAAATCCATATGAAATGTATAATGCAGCAATATTTTCATCTGGATGTTGTTTGCCATCACCACAAAACTTAGGAAAAAAATTATATGAGTCACAAGGTAGTTCATGAGATGGTAGTGCCAAATTCAATGGACCAAATGCATTACCCCATGCACCTTGAGCTACCATCCTTTATGGATTATATGGAGGTATAAAAAACCTTTGCAAAGACAAAAAATTCAAAACTCTATGAATATTGGAAGCTTCTCATGGTATAGGAAATCTTGTATTTATAGGTGGAAAACTTCTTGTACGCTGAAGAGGTGACCTTGCACATGTTGGCAAAAGATCAAAGTTATTTTTTTGTAATAACTCAAATGTTGGATCAATGAGTCCCACTACCTTTCTACCATGAGTGTATATTTGTTCTACCATAATGCAAAAGTACACATAAATAAAAGAAATTAACTACAATAAAACAATTGCAATCAATAAGGTGTTGGTCTTATATGAACCAAATGAGAGTAGAACTTTGTTGTATGTTTTTATCCCCGACGAGTCACCAAAAACTATTGGATAAATATTTTTTTAATAACAGAATGATAATAAAATGGTGATTTCAGCCACAATATGATGAGATAAAATCTCTCCTCAAGATAAGGGGAGGTTACCTTTAATTGTTAACTAACACAACACTTAATTATTTACACTTATTTACAATAATTTTATCATTGTGGGTGTTTTCATATCATCCAATTCACTTTTGATAGAATTGATGTTTAAACACAAACTTTCTTCTGTTCTTTGTGATATACTTTGAAAATCTAAGATCACTTGATGAACCAAATATAACCAATATTTAGATTTGTTAATTAAAGGAGTAACAAGAATAATACTAGCAAAGTAAACTTAAGAGATAGAATAAATCATAGCCCAAAGTCTCCACCTTATTTCCAAAAAAGATTAAAATTATTAATGAATAATAACTGGTATCCCAAAGTCTTCTCAATAATTCACTTTCAATTATGAACACAAACCCAGTAATGATATTGTAGCTCAAAGACTTCAAAATCAGCTTCCTAGCACCTTCCATCTTATATAAATTTCATACCACAATTCAATAAACTCATAATAAATTTTAATGGAAAAGACATAAGAACATTTTCAACACACCACAAGTTTATCTCAACACAAAGATATAAAGATAACTTGATTTTC
This sequence comes from Torreya grandis, assembly GCA_037957365.1. Taxonomy (NCBI): domain Eukaryota; kingdom Viridiplantae; phylum Streptophyta; class Pinopsida; order Cupressales; family Taxaceae; genus Torreya; species Torreya grandis. The sequence continues at coordinate 431,822 of JARHVA010000288.1, read as the reverse complement.
TTATATTGAATAGAATTCAAGATTTATAATATGAACACAAAGTTTCAAAATTATTTCTCAATTCAGTAGCATTTCCCCTCTATAGCTATTGGTGATCCTTTTTACAAAGAGAATCCTCCTATTTATAGAGAGGAGCTATGAATAAAAATTAAAAATGCATAAATACATTGACTTATTCATTGACATAGTCCTATTTGACTTAGGTCTGTGTACTTTTCCTACATGAAAAATATGCCAAACAAAATTACACATGAAAAGTTACAAAAATAAACTGTGTCCTTAGACACATGAATTTCTTCATTCTTGTTCTTCTCTAGATATGTTTTGTATCACTTCAGGGTGGCCTAAATCTCATTGTTATCTAGCCCCAATGTACTTCTGGAGATGGCAAGGACCCTTATGATGGAGTCCACTAGATCAATTGTCATGTCTTTGCTTTTATCCAATATTCTTTGCAATTTATCCATTATGATTGAAACTCAACTAGTTCATCAATGGATTCCAACATGAATGTTCTTGTCTCAATATTTGTTTGAATCAAGGATGTGAACTCTTGAACTACTATTTCTACAAGAAGAATTTCTTAAGAGTTAACTTTAACTTGGAAAGGAAATTCTCCAATCTTATTTGTGAGATATAACCCCTTATTAGAGCACATATCTTCTGCTTCTTCAAGATCCTTAATTAAATTCTTGAGAACTTCCTTCTTATTCTTCATTGTCTCTTTGTATTCTATGAACACTATTCTGCTTGGAATGACCTTCTGTTCAACCAAGAGTTTTAGATTGAATCGATGCAACTGAGTCTATGTATGAATAACATTATTTGTTAACCTTTGTAAGAATTTTATCTTATTCACATGATTAATTTATGTATCTTTGATATGATCAACATTGGATTTAACTATGGACATTGGGACCACTTCTTGGAATTTGTATTTCATGGCTCTCTTAGCAAGAGAAACCCCTATCATTGGTTGAGAAACTATAAGAGAGTGTTCACATCCTTAAGAGTTAGCATCTTTTGCTTTCAGTAGGAAGCATGTAAAAGTGAAGAAAAATTGCACCTGTGTACAAGGTAGTAAATGACTTCATGTAGTTCAGATAATTTTCTCTGAACTACACCATGGGGTAGGTATCTAGTGCAATCTAAAGAAAATTCTTTGATCTGCATGCATCTAAAAATTTTGGGTGTAGTTTAGAGAAAATTATCTGAAGTGCAGCAACAAGATGGGGTGCTCTCTAGAAAAAATTCTCTGACATGCACCAAAATGAACTTGGTGCAGTCTGGAGAAAATTCTTTGACTTACACCAAATTGAACTTAGTGCAGTCCAGATAAAATTCTCTATCATGCACCAAAATGAACTTGGTGTAATCTGAAAAACATTCTTTGATGTGCACCAAAATGAACTTAGTGCAATCCAAAGAAAATTCTCTGACTTGCACCAAAATAAAAAATTCCCTCAAAAGACTAGCTTTTTTTTAGGATAGACAAATGCAAGAAGGTAATCATTGGCCTCATTTTTATGTGCTTAGATCTCATGGGCTATGAAATGAACAAGATTCATAGGGGTTATCCTATGAATTGAGCCTACTGAATTCAAGGATAACAGTTGGCTCTGACTGGGGAATTTCATTCAGGCACTCTTTGAAACACTTAAAGGAAAGAGAAACCTAGAACTCTAAGTGCCTTTCTCCATTGGGTTACAAATTTGAGTGATAGACAAGATGAATAAAATAAATAAATAAATAATATACAAAATGTACAAACTTATTTGTAACTTAGCTGAATGAAAAGCTTCAAATGTTGTCATTTGATAAAGTGATCAAGTTTATCAAAACATCTTTTTAGAGAAACCAATCCTTTGGGAATTTTATTTCCATTCAGCTGCAAATTTTTTTCACCAGTTTCCTCATGCACATCATAGATTTATTCTTGACGAGTAGAATTACTCCCCTCAAAGTATGACTCACTAAAAAATTTTGCCTTCTCCCAAAAGGCATCTTCATCTTTGGTCAAGTAGTAAGTGCCTATTCCAGGGGTTTTAAAGAGAATCTGAGCTTTTGGATCCTCAATCTTTATCATGATATAGATTTCTTGTTTTTTTGGATGAAGCTTTTGCATCATGATTTTAACTAGTATTCTGGCCTCAAACCAATCCATGTTGATTTCACCATAAACATCCTTGCAAAAGTTACGTCCCAATAAAACCCCATATGAGGTTGGAGCATTAGCCACTAGAACTATCAACTTGATCATTTTCTTCGGAAATGTAGTAAACACAAATTGTGTATCCTTGATTTGGCCTATGATAGGTACTTATTTAATTTCCATTGAGAAACAACGGCCAAAGTTTTTTGTCAAAGCTACGCCCAAAGCAGTGGCTACTTTTGTTGGCATCACATTGTTAGAGGCACTTGAATTAATGACATAATTACTAAGCTTATAACCATTGACAATAGGGAAATATAGAAAGGTTTTATTTTTCTATAGTTAGATGTAGGAGTTACAAACAAGCTATTTTTCTTTGGCTTAGGATCAATAGGTGAACTCTTGAATGAGATCGGATTGGAATTGGCCATATTACCCTTAACAAACATTGCCAATCTTTCAAATTTTTGTGATTAGATTGGAGGTACTCAGCCTCTAAAATTTGGATTTTTATCTTCTTGGCATGGTCTATGATATCAAAAGTTAGATATGAGGCAACCAAAGAAGACAAGACATTTTCATTTTTAGGTTTAAAGTTTTGGGCACTATGTCTAGACGTTGAAGGAGAAGAGGTAGAATTATGAGTACTTACTTGTTTATCTACCATCATATCCTTTGGTTGAACTGGCAAAAGAGTTCCTCTTTAGGCAATTACAACCTCCTTTCACTGTTCATCTTTGGTCTTAGCTTTATCAACCTTCTACTTTTGATTTGTTTTACTTTGTGAACGGGTAAAGATGGCATAAGATTCACCTTGTATATCTTCTTCTTATTCTTCAAAGTTTACAAACCTGATATCAAAGTCACCAGCTTCTCCTTCCTCATCTCTAGTGAAAGGAGTTGCTTCTTCTTATAGAACATATTCCAACTCTGGTACATCATCATTTCTAGGTTCCAACCAATTAACTATTACATTATCTGGAGGTGCCTCCAATGCAAGCCTTGCTTATGGTGAAGGAAGCTTATTCTAATTTTAATTTCTTGTAGCATTATTAGAATAATTAGAAGTATTTGGATATGTTCTCCTTAGAACATCCTTATATGAAGCAAAAGACATGCCTAGAGACATTTGCTTCTTAATTGCAATCAACTCATTTGTTAGCTTTTAAACCATATGATCGATAGCGCTGAAAGAAGGTGAAATTGTGGAAGGCTGCCCTCTACGCTTGATAGAATTATTTATCACCTTCCCTACTAGGATTAAATCATCTTATAATTTGGTGGCCAAACTTTAAGCATCATCAAGATTAGTTGGAGCTACTCTTCGCAAAAGAAAACTAACCTCAAGGAATTGAGAATTAATGAAGAAACATATCAAATTCTTAGTCGTAGATTGAACAACCACTAGAATTATATTCCTCAACTTATTGAATTTTGCCACAAACTCATGCATAGGCTCATGTGCTTCTTTCTTCATTTATGTGAGTTGAACCAACAAGACATAAGAATCTTCTATAGGCTTGAACCTTGCCTCAAACTTAGTATTGAGTGTAGCCTAATTTTTTATAGTACCAGTTGCAAGATGATAGAACTAATCAGTAGCAATGCCTTAGAGTGTTACTAAAAATAATCTTATAGAAACATCTTCATGTTTCACTCCAAGAAATCGACATGTAATGTAGAATGCAGTAATATGTTCGTCCAGATGTTGCTTTCCATCACCATAAAACTTAGGAAAATTTTTGTGAGCTACGAGGTAGTTCATGAGATGGTGGTGCCAAATTCAATGGACCAAATGCATTACCCCATGGACATTGAGTTTCCATCCTTTGTGGATTATATGGAGGTATTACAAACCTTTGAAAAGGCAAAAAGGGCAAAACTCTATGAATGTTGGAAGCTTCTCCTGGCATAGGAGATCTTGTATTTGTTGGTGGAAAACTTCTTGTATGTTGAAGAGGTGACATTGCATGTGCCGACAAAAGATCGAATTTATTTTTTGGAACTAACTCAAATGTTGGGTCAATGAGTCCCACCACCCTTCTACCATGAGTGTAGCTTTGTTCTACCAGATTTTGAAAGTACATACAAATAAAAAAATTTAACTACAACAAAACAATTGCAATCAATAAGGTGTTGGTCTTATATGAACCAAATGACTATAGAACTTTGTTGTATGTTTGTATCCCCAGTAGAGTCACCAAAAACTATTGGGTGAATATTTTGTTAACAATAGAATGATAACAAAATGGTGATTTCAATGATAGTATGATGAGATAAAATCTCTCCTCAAGATAAGGAGAGGCTCCCTTTTATTGTTAACTAACACAACACTTAATTATTTACACTTATTTACAATAATTTTATCATAGTAGGTGTTGTCATATCATCCAATTTTTTTTTTTCAGAATTGATGTTTAATCACAAACTTCCTTCTGTTCTTTATGATATACTTTGAAAATCTAAGATCATTTGATGAACCAAATATAACCGATATTCAGATTTGTTAACCAAAGGAGTAACAAGAATAATACCATAGTAAACTTAAAAGATAGGAGAAAGTGCAGCCCAAAGTCTTCACCTTATTTATAACAAAGATTAAAATTATCAATGAAGAATAACTGGCAGCCCAAAGTCTCCTCAATAATTCACTTTCAATGATGAACACAAACCCAATAACAATATTATAGCTCAAAGACTTCAAAATCAGCTTCATGGCACCTTCCATCTTATAGAAATTTCATACCACAATTCGATCAACTCATAAGAAAGTGTAATGGAAAAGACGTAAGAACATTTTCAACACACCACAAGTTTATCTCAAGACAAAAATTGAAAGATCACTTGATTTTCTTATATTGAATAGAATTCAAGATTTACAATATGAATAGAAAGTTTCAAAATTGTTTCTCAATTCAGCAGCATTTCCCCTCTATAGCTTTTGGTGACCCTTTTTACAAAGAGAAACCTCCTATTTATAAAGAGGAGATATGAAAAAAAATAGGAAATACATAAATACATTGACATAGTCCTATTTGACTTAGGACTGTGTACTTTTCCTATGTGCAAAATACACCAAACTAAATTACACATAAAAAGTTACAAAAATAAACTAAGTGTCCTTAGACACATGAATTTCTTCATTATTTTTATTCTCCAGATATGCTTTGTATCTCTTCAGGGTGGCCTGAAACTCATTGTTATCTAACCTTGATGTACTTCTAGAGATGGCAAGGACCCTTATGATGGAGTCCACTAGATCAGTTGTCATGTCTTTGCTTTTATCCTAGATTCTTTGCAATTTATCCATTATGACTTGGAACTCAACCAGTTCATCAATGGAGTCTAGTGTGAATGTTCTTGTCTCAATATTTATTTGAATCAAGGATGTGAACTCTTGAACTACTATTTCTACAGAAAAAAAATCTTGAGAGTTATCTTTAACTTGGTAATGAAATTCTCCAATCTTATCTGTGAGATCTAACCCCTTATCAGAGCACATATCATCTGCTTCTTCAAGATCCTTAATTAAATTCTCAAGAACTTCTTTCGTATTCTTTATTGCCTCTCTATATTCTATGAGCACTTTTCTACTTGGAATGACCTTCTGTTTAACCAAGAGTTCTAGCATGAATTGGTGCAACTAAGTCTATGTATGAATATCATTATCTGTTAACCTTTGTAAGAATTTTGTCATGTTCACATGATCAATTTATGTATCTTTGATATGAGCAACATTGGATTTAACTATGAACATTGGGACCACTTCTTGGAATTTGTATTGCATGGATCTCTTAGCAAGAGAAACCTCTATCATTGGTTGAGAAATTGTAAGAGAGTGTTCACATCCTTAAGAGTTAGCATCATTTTCTTTCTATAGGAAGCATGCAAAAGTGGAGAAAACTACACCTGTGTAGAAGGTAGTAAATGACTTCATGTAGTTGGGAGTATTTTCTTCAAATCACACCATGGGGTAGGTATCTTGTACAATCCAAAGAAAATTCTTTAATCTACACAGGTCTAAAACTTTTGGGTTTAGTTCAGAGAAAATTATCTGATCTACACCATATTTAATACTTGAGTATTGGGTAATACATAGTGCACTTTGGAGAAAATTCTCTGAAGTGCACCAATAGGATGGGATACACTCTAAAAAAATTCTCTGGCATGCACCAAAATGAACTTGGTGCAGTCCAAAGAAACTTCTCCAACTTGCACCAAAATGAACTTGGTGCAATTCATATAAAATTCTCTAACTTGCACCAAAATAAACTTGGTGTAGTCTAGAAAAAATTCTTTGATGTGTGCCAAAATGAACTTGGTGTAGTCCAGAGAAAATTCCTTGACTTACACCAAAATGAAAAATTCTCTCAAAAGATTAAGTTTTTGTTTTAGGATAGACAAATGCAAGAAGGTAATGATTGGCCTCATTTTTATGTGCTTAGATCTCATGGGCTATGAAACTAATAATTTTGGTAAGGGTTATCCTATGAATTGAACCTACTAAATTCAAGGATCACAGTTGGCTCTGATTGGGGAATTTCCTTTAGGCATTCTTTGAAACACTTGAGGGAAAGAGAAACCTAGAACTCTAAGTGCCTTTCTCCATTAGGTTACAGAGTAATGTAATAGAAAAGATGAAAAAATAAATAAATAATATACAAAAGTATATAAAATGTAAAAACTTATTTGTAACTTTATTGAATGAAAAGCTTCAAATGTTGTCATATGATAAAGTGATCAAGTTTATCAAAACATCTTTCCAAAGAAACCAATCCTTTGGGAATTTTATTTCCTTTCAGCTACAAAATTTTTTCACCATTTTCCTCATTCTCCTCAGAGATTGATTCTTGAGTATAGTTACTCCTCTTGAAGTATGACTCGCTAAAATTTTATGCCTTCTCCAAAAAGGCATCTTCATCTGTGGTCAAGTAGTAAGTGCCTATTCTAGAGGTTTTAAAGAGAATCTGAGCTTTTGGATCCTCAATCTTTGTCATGATATACTTTTCTTGTTTTTTTGGATGAAGCTTCCACATCATGCCTTTAACTAGTATTCTGGCCTTAGACCAATCCATGTTGATTTCACCACCAACATCTTTGCAAAAGTTACATCCCAATAAAACCCCATATGAGGTTGGAACATTAGCCACTAGAACTGTCATCTTGATCTTTTTATTTGAAAATGCAGCAAATGCAAATTGTGCATCCTCAATTTGGCCTATGAGAGGTACTTGTTTATTTTCCATAAAGAAGCAACAGCCATTTTTTTTTCAAAGTTAAACCCAAAGCAATGGCTACTTTTGTTGGCTTCACATTGTCAAAGGCAACCAAATCAATGACACAATTACTAAGCTTATAACTATTGACAAATAGGGAAACATATAAAGTTTCTATTTTTCTAGAGTTAGATATAGGAGTTACAACTAAGTGATTTTGCTTTGGCTTAGGATCAATAGGTGAACTCTTGAATGAGATTAGATTGGAATTGGCCACATTGCCCTTAACAAACTTTGCCAATCTTTCAAATTGGTCAAGATTAGATTGGAGGTACTCAACCTCTGACATTTGGATTTTTGTCTTCTTGGCATGGTCTATGATATCAAAAGCTAGATATGGGGTAGCCAAGGAAGACAAGACATTTTCATTTTCAGATTTAAACTTTTAGGCACTAGGTCTAGACATTGAAGGAGATGAGATAGAATTATGAGTACTTACTTGTTTATCTTCCATCGTATCCTTTGGTTGAACTAGCAAAGGAGTTCCTCTTTTGGCAATTGTAACCTCCTTGCACAGTTCATCTTTGGTCTTAGCTTTATCAACTTTTTGTTGTTGATTATTTGAATTTGTGAATGGGTAAAGATGACATAAGATTCACCTTGTATATCTTCTTCTTGTTCAACTTCTTTTTCTTCTTCAAAGTTTACAAACCTAATATCAAAATCACTAGCTTTTCCTTCCTCATCTCCAATGAAAGGAATTGATATTCTTTTAAAACATATTCCAACTCTGGTACATCATCATTTGCAAGTTCCAACTAGTTGATTTCTACATTATCTGGAGGTGCCTCTAATGTAAGCCTTGCTTGTGGTGAAGGAATATTATTTTAATTTTGATTTCTTGTAGCATTATTGGAATAATAAGAAGTATTTTGATATGTTCTCCTTGGAACATCCTTATATGAAGGAAAAGACATGCCTTGAGACATTTGCTTCTTAAGTGCAATCAACTCATTTGCTAGCTTTTGAACCATAGGGTCAGTAGTGCTGGAGAAGGTGAAGTTGTATAAGGATTCCCTCTAGGCTTGATAGAATTATTTCTCACCTTCCCTGCTAGGATTAAATCATCTTCTACTTTTATGGACAAACTTTGAGCATCATCAAGATTAGCCAGAGTTGCTCTTCACAAAATAAAACTAACCTCAGACAATTGAGAATTAATGAAGAAACATTTTAAATTCTTAGGCTTAGGTTGAACAACCACTAGAATTATATTCCTCAACTTATTAAATTTTTCCATGAACTCACACATAGGCTCATGTGATTCCTTCTTCATTTGTGTGAGTTGAGCTAACAAGGCATAAGCATCTTTTGTAGGCTTGAACCTTGCCTCAAACTTAGTCTTGAGTGTAGCCCAATTTGTGATAGTACCAGTTGCAAGATGATAAAACCAATCAGTAGCAATGCCTTGGAGTGTTTCCACAAACAATCTTATAGAAACATCTTCATGTTTCACTCTAAGAAATCCATATGTAATGTAGAATGTAGTAATATGTTTATCCAGATATTGCTTTCCATCACCATAAAACTTAGGAAATTTTTTTTGTGAGCCACAAGGTAGTTCATGAGATGGTGGTGCCAAATTCAATAGACCAAATTAATTACCCCATAGACATTGAGATGCAATCCTTTGTGGATTATATGGAGGTATTACAAACCTTTGCAAAGGCAATAAAGGCAAAACTCTATAAATGTTGAAAGCTTTTCCTGGTATAGGAGATCTTGTATTTGTTGGTGGAAAATTTCTTATATGCTGAAGAGGTGACCTTGCACGTGCCAAAAAAAGATCAAAGTTATTTTTTTGCAATAACTCAAATGTTGGATCAATGAGTCCCACTGCCCTTCTACCATGAGTGTAGTTTTGTTCTGATAGAATGCGAAAGTACATAGAAATAAAAGAAATTAACTATAACAAAACAATTACAATTAATAAGTAGCTAGTCTTATATGAACCAAATGAGTGTATAACTTGGTTGTATGTTTGTATCCCCAATGGAGTCACCAAAAACTATTGGGTGAATATTTTATTAACAATAGAATGATAACAAAATGGTGATTTCAGCCACAATATGATGAGATAAAATTTCTCCTCAAGATAAGGGGAGGCTCCCTTTTATTATTAACTAACACAACACTTAATAATTTACACTTATTTACAATAATTTTATCATAGTGGGTGTTTTCATATCATCCAATTCTCTTTTTTTTAAATTGATGTTTAATCACAAAATTTCTTCATTTCCTTGTGATATACTTTGAAAATCTAAGATCACTTGATGAACCAAATATAACTGATATTCAGATTTGTTAACCAAAGGAGTAACAAGAATAATACCAGTAGAGTAAACCTAAAAGATAGAATAATGTATAGCCCAAAGTCTTCACCTTATTTCTAAAAAATATTAAAATTATCAATGAAGAATAATTGTCATCCCAAAGTCTCCTCAATAATTCACTTTCAATGATGAACACAAACTTAGTCTCAAAGACTTCAAAATCAGCTTCTTAGCACCTTCTATCTTATAGAAATTTCATACCACAATCCAATCAACTCATAATAAAGTGTAATGGAAAAGACATAAGAACATTTTCAACACACCACAAGTTTATCTCAATACAAAGATCGAAACATCTCTTGATTTTATTATATTGAATGGAATTCAAGATTTACAATATGAACACAAAGTTTCAAAATTATTTCTCAATTCAACAGCATTTCCCTTCTATAGCTATTGGTGATCCTTTTTACAAAGTGAATATTCCTATTTATAGAGAGGAGCTATGAACAAAAATAGGAAATACATAAATACATTGACTTATTCATTGACATAGTCCTATTTGACTTAGGACTGTGTACTTTTCCTATGTGTAAAATACAACAAACTAAATTACACATGAAAAGTTACAAAAATAAACTATGTCCTCAGACACATGATTTTGTTCTTCTCCAGATATGCTTTGTATCTCTTTAGGGTGACCTGAAATTCATTATTATCTGGCCCTAATGTACTTCTAGATATGGCAAGGACCCTTATGACAGAGTCTACTAGATCAGTTATCACGTCTTTGCTTTTATCCAAGATTCTTTATAATTTATCCATTATGACTTGGAACTCAACCAGTTCATCAATGGAGTCTAGCATGAATGTCCTTATCTCAATCTATGTTTGAATCAAAAATGTGAACTCTTGAACTACTATTTCTATAGGAAGAATTTCTTGAGAGTTATCTTTTACTTGGCAAAGAAATTCTCCAATCCTATTTGTAAGATCTAACCCCTTATCAGAGCACATATCTTCTACTTCTTCAATATCCTCAATTAAATTCTTGAGAACTTCCTTCTTATTCTTCATTGCCTCTCTATATTCTATGAACACTTTTTTACTTGGAATGACCTTCTGTTCAACAAAGAGTTCTAGCTTGAATTGGTACAACTGAGTCTATGCATGAATATCATTATCTGTTAACCTTTGTAAGAATTTTTTCATGTTCACATGATCAATTTATGTATCTTTGATATGATCAACATTAGATTTAACTATATAAAATGGGTCCATATCTTGGAATTTGTATTTCATGTCTCTCTTAGTAAGAGAAATCATTGTCATTGGTTGAGAAACTACAAGAGAGTATTCACATCCTTAAGAGTTACCATCTTTTTCTTTCAGCAAGAAGCATGAAAAAGTGAAGAAAAATAGCACCTGTGTAGAATGTAGTAAATGACATCATGTAGTTCAGAGAATTTTCTTTGAACTACACCATGGGGTAGGTATCTGGTACAATACAAAGAAAATTCTCTGGTCTACATGGGTCTAAAATTTTTGGGTGTAGTTCAAAGAAAATTATTTGATCTACACCATATTCCATACTTTAGTATTGGGTAATACATAGTGCACTTTGGAGAAAATTCTTTGAAGTGCACCAATAGGATGGGGTGCACTCTGGAGAAAATTCTCTAACATGCACCAAAGTGAACTTGGTGCAGTCTGAAGAAAATTCTCTGAATTACACCAAAATGAACTTAGTGTAGTCTGGAGAAAATTATTTGACTTGCACCAAAATTAACTTTATACAATCTAAAAAAAAATCTTTGACGTGCACCAAAATGAACTTGGTGCAGTCCAGAGAAAATTCTCTGACTTGTACCAAAATGAAAAATTATCTCAAAAGACTAACTATTTTTTTTAGGATAGACAAATGCAAGAAGGCAATGATTGGCCTCATTTTTATGTGCTGAGATCTCATGGGCTATGAAACAAACAAGTGTTTTAGGGGTTATCCTATGAATTGAGCCTACTAAATTGAAGGATAATGGACATCAAGGTAACCACCCTAGTAAGGGGAAGAGGTTTATGTGAACACTTAACATCCAATTTTCAAGAGCCGAAAGAGCAAGCCATAATAAATCAAGCTCAAAACCAGCCAACTGATCAAATGTAAAATCAAAGTTGGACATAAGACATCATTGATTTTATTCAAAATGGTGAGTGTCTCAATGGCTTGAACAAATCTCAAAGAAGGTATTTTAGGCTGCAAGCTATTCCTTGTTATCTTTTGGATGGCATTCTCTTTAAGAAGGATGTAAGAAATGTGTTGTTAAGATGTATTAACAATGACCAATTTGATATGCTACTAGAAAAGTTCCATAATGGTCCAAATGGTGGTCACTTCTCTCTTAAAACAATAGCTACAAAAATAATGAGAGATGGTTACTATTGGCCTAGTCTTTTTAAGGACTATTATCATTGGGCTAAGGTTTGTCCTTAATGTGCTTTCTTTGTTGGCAAACAAAAGCTTGTTGCTCTTCCATTGAATCCTATCCAAGTGGACCAGCTTTTCATGTAATGAGGCCTTGACTTCATTGGCATGATCAACCCTCCATCAAGTGTTGGACATAAATCGATATGGACTTCTACAAACTACTTCACAAGATGGGTAGAGGTTATTGCTTTGAAGGAAGCAAATCAAAATGCCATTTTGGATTTATATGACAGCATTATAATAAGATTCAAATCTCTTCATGTCATCATCTCAGATAATGCACTTGCTTTTATAAGTGCTAAAAATTTTGATTGGGCAGCAAAGGGTGGAGTTAATTTGAGTACCTCATCCAACTACTACCCTCAAGGTAATGGATTGGCTGAGTCTACCAACAAGAACCTCATCAAGATCATTAAGAGGATGTTGGAAACCAATCAAAGAGCATGGCATAGCAAGCTAAAGACAACCTTATGGGTAGACAAAATCACTCCTAAGAAATCAATTGATAATTCTCCCTTTGTACTTGTTTATGGGAGAGAAGCTAGGCTATCCATATCACAAGAGCTCCCTACCTTGAAACTTGCACAATAGCTAGAATTACTTAAAAACACTCCCATGGAGGTCAGATTGACAAAATTAATGCATCTACAAGAGGCAAGAGATGATGCACATAAAGCTTTGGAACGCCATCAACTTCACATGAAGAAATCCTTTGACAAAAGGGCAAGGGAAAGAGTATTTAAAGAAGGTGACTTGATCTTGAAATGGGATGAAGATAAATCAAAACTAGGCAAACATACAAAGTTTGATACTTTGTGGAGTGGTCCTTACACCATCAGTAAGTGCAAGAAAATAAAATCCTTTCAGTTATCCAAAATAGATGGAGAAGAGTTGCCTATTTTGATGAATGGAAACCATTTGAATCCTTTATTTTAATCCTTACTATCCATGTCTTGTATATACCTTATTTTGGTGTGTTTCCTTTGTTGTGTTTTTTTTCCTAAGTGCTTTGGAGCACAGTGTTTCCCTTTCAGGTATTTTCTTTCCTTTTGTTGGTTTTGCGTGTGTCTCTCTAGCTTGTGTGTTCAGTCATGGATTGTTCTTTCAACTCGTATTTATCTTGCATGACTCCATGACCAATGAAGGGATTTAGGAAACTGGTCTTATGACATAGCGAGCATGTCTCCCCTATAAATCACCAAACTTTTGACCATTTTTTGCATGACCAGTTTGTGTTTTCCCTTTGGCTCTTTTCATTTCTCCCTTTCTCATTTTCTATGTTTGGTCACTTGCTTTTTTGCTTATATTTTCCCTTCTACCTCTCCTGGTTTGGGCTCTTCTCCCTTGTTCATTGTTTTTCCCTTTGCCTTATTTGTCTTAGCCTTTCTTGCTTTATTTTTCCCCGAAGTGCCCTTCAAAAAAAAATTCAAAGGGACACTTCCCTTCTAAGTGCCCTTCGAAACTTTTTTGAAGGGGCTTTCTTGCCTTGCTTTCCCCCCAAGTGTCCCTTCAAACTTTCCCAAGGGCACTTTGTTTTCCAAGTGACCCTTTAGAAAAGTTTTTAAGCATACTTTTTCGCTCAAGTGTCCCTTCAAATGTTTCCAAAGGGCAGTTTATTGTCCAAGTGACCCTTCAAAAAAGCTCTAAAAGACACTTTTTCACACAAGTGTCCCTTTAGACTTTTTTGAATGGCACTTTGTTGTCCAAGTGACCCTTCGAAAAAGTTATAAAGGGCACTTTTTTTCCCAAGTGTCCCTTCAGACTTTTCTAAAGGGCACTTTCTCTTTGGAAATGCCCTTAAAAAAAGTTTTGAAAGGCCATTTCCTTTGGAAATAAAAGTTTTGAAGGACACTTGGGAAAGGCACAAGGTCCCTTCCAAAAATTTTGAAGGGCATTTCCTTTGGAAATGGCCTTCAAAATTTTTGGAAGGGACCTTGTGCCTTTCCCAAGTGTCCTTCAAAACTTTTTCAAAGGACACTTTCCTAAGTGTCCTTTGGGAAAAGTTCCCAAAGGAACTAACCATTGCCTTTTAGGCAAAATTCATAAAATAATTCCTTTAAACAAATTGTCTAAAGGAATTACTTCAAGAAAATTGCTCAAAACATAAGCCTGACCCAAATGGATCCCCATGACATGCTACAAGATGTCAAATTTGATGTGGCCAATTAGCCATTGGGATTTAGGGTAGCCAACTAGTCGTTGGGGTGCAACTTGGTGACATGCCATAGGACGTCAAATTTAGGGTAGCCAACTAGCCATTGGGGTGCAACTTGGTGATGTGTCATAGGACATCAAATTTATGCCTAAATTATTCAAATATTAAGTAAATTCATTGGGAAAACCCAAATGACTCTATAGTGCAAATTGGGTTTCCTAACATGCTTGACTTATGACTTTTATAAGTAGAAGCAATCAAAGAACCCGAAGGAGCAAGCAAGGAGTAAAGCCATTCAAAAAACCCAAAGGGTCTTAAGCCAAATCAGGTTTTCAAAAGAAATTTACTTATGAATTTTATAAGTAGAAGCAATCAAAAAACTTGAAAGAGCAAGGATAGTGCAAATTGGGTTTCCCAACATGCTTAACTTATAGGTTTTATAAGTAAAGCCATTCAAAAGGCCTGAATGGGTCTATAGTGCAAAACATAGAAGCTTTTAGGAAGAATATAAGGTTCATAATAGTGATTTGAGCCATTTATTATGGAAGGTCATCTCACCATTGGTTTTGCAGTGATCCTAGTCATTTCAAAAGGGTGAATCAAGGAGAAGGACAAACTCCAACTAAATGAGAGAATAGTTGGAATCAGTTATACCAAAATGGCAATGGCAAATCATTTTAGAGGCTTCTATTTTGGAACCCAAGATCTCTCTCTTCTCTTCCTCTTTTTCTATAAATATTACCCTTGGGCTCTTGTTTTATCATCCATAGGCAGTATGGTGAAGTCCTACTGGAATGTTTTATCATTTTTTTGCCTTTGAGCAAAGAAGCATAAGTCTATTTTCTTTCTAAGTTCTAGGCATTTGCCTAGGTATGCAAGAGACATAGAGTGATAAAAAGTGATATTTTATCCTTTTTTATTTGTCCTTCATGCTTTTGAGCAAAGAGTTGATCTAAAAGGTCATGTAGAGTGCATTCTAGCTATATGAGATTTTGCACATGTGTAACCCTTTTCTAGACTATACAGGTTATCTTTTTTAGTTATTTACCTTATGTGATCTCATTCATTTTGTCTCTACACTGAAATACTTATGTTGTAATATTCTAGAGCTTGAGTTATAAAATATATTCTATTGTATTGTGCATAATTATAGGGTATACATGTGGTTACTAATTCTTGGTGTATCACCATTTTAGACTAGGCTTTTCATTTATGTAAACTTCTAACTCTTTTCACTCATACAAACTAGTTTAATAGTTTTATTTCACAAAAATCTAATACAAGGAGCTAGCCCTTTCAACTAAGAGGTTCATTTCCACTTATAGGCACATCCATTGGCCTAGAAATGTCCCAACGTTACCCAAATCTGAAGGAGGCCTAAACAACCCTCTTCTAGGGTATAAGAATTAGAGACAATAGGTTGTGCTCTAATCTCTATGAACTAGTTTCCATCTCTTTTGAATCTATGGTGTATGAGATCACTCATAAACAGGTTTCCTAGAAACCACATAGTTCATACGATGAGTAACTAATGGCTCCATAAAGGAAACATTCCAAGATAGTGTTTCTAACTATTTTCGCTTTTCACATTCAAAAGAAATAAGAAACTAAGATAATGGTCAGGGGTTTGATGATACCTAGATGAAGTTTGCACACCATTATCTAGACGTTGTAGGGACTCCTCTTTGGCTGTGGAGAAAGACACCTGTAGAGAGAAAGACTTAAACAAAGAGATTGTTAGATGGATGTAAGGTGGACTGCCGAGCAAAAGCTCAGTCCCAAAAGTGCAAAGACTTCCTTGAGGGATGACAGTCCACTAGTTGATAAAAGAATTTCAGATAAAGATAAATAATGAAAGACTAAGCAAAAGAAATAGAGACAATGCATACCTATATTCTACTGTTGGTCTTCCACAGTCACCGATGCCAGTTAGTCTACTGGCATCAGTTTGTTAGGTTGCCAACATCAGTTAGTCTATCGATGTCAGTAGGGGTAATGTCAATGTCAGACTGGGCAATGACCTTGGACAAGTTTCTGGTCTGCCTATGATCAACAGAATGGACTGGGATGTCTATGGGAGCTTGTGCAGGTTTGTAGAGCAATAGATAGGATCTTAGGAGGGACAAGGGGTAGAGGATAGGTTGTCAAAAGGGAGTAGGGATATGGGGAAGGCCTCTCAGCCTCTCTGGAAAGAAAGTTAGGCTTGGTCTGGTCTACAGTGCTTAGAACTAGTAAAAAGAGAACTGATTACTGATGCTTTCTAAACTACTAAAATGAAAGGGCAGAATAAATACTTAGCTTTGATATGCTGAAGGAGTGTATAAGACTTGTTGTTGATGCAGTTGATGTACCTGTAATGTCTTTAACCCAAAGTTTGGAGCTATTTCTGTAGAGTGCCTGTAGCCTGTGATGTTTGGTGTGTGTCTGGGAGAGAGAGAGAGAAGTTGGATTCAAAGGAAGAAAGTTAGCATTCAGCTCTGTGATTGATTGATTCAGTGCTATGATTTTAACATCTCAGGGGGAAGAGAATTCACCTTCAGGTTGTTTTAAGCGACCGACATTGGTGATCTCATCGGCATCAGCCAACTGGTAACCGACGTCGGTGGCTAGAAGATGGGAAAAAGGCTATTTTTAGCCTTCTACCCATTCCTCCATCTGCTGAGTTTAATGGTCATTGGAAAATGGTCGAAGGTGGGTTTAATAGGCATGGGGATTAGTGAGAGAGTTGAAATGATTAGTCATAGGGTAATGAATGAGGGTATCCAAGGGTGAGGAATCCAAGGGTGATGTGTCATGGGTGATGTGTCATGGGTGAGGTGTTAAGGGAGGTGTTATTAATTTAAAATAAGTTATTATTTTAAATTAATAAGTGTGTGGGTTAGGAATGTGTTAGAAGTGGACTAAGGGGACCAAGGGGGGAGTTGACCAAGGAGTAGACATAATTTTGGTGTCTACATTTGCCCTATTTTGTCTTGCTGGTTGTTCTAATGAACTGCAAGACAAAAATAGGAGTAAGTTGCCCCAAGTATGGGATGAGGTAGTTTTTGCCCTGTTGGTTGTTCTAATGAACTGTAAGACAAAAATGAATGTAGGTTGCCCTAATTATGGGATGAGGTATTCCCCCTCAAAGTGGGATTCGAGGAAAGAAAACCTAAAATCGGGTGTCGATTTGATAGATAGTGGATGGATATGGTGAAGGTTGAGTGTGAACACTGCAAAAGTTGAGATTGCACGTATACCACTTCACGTGATAGGTCAGGTCAAATTGTCACAGGTTGAGGGTCGAGGAGTGCTAAAATCAAAATAATTGGTCCCCAGCATTTAGTCATAGCTGATTGGGTTGAACGATCCAAGTTGTAGCTCCAATGGTCATCATGTTTCAAGTATCTCAGGTTTAGGAAGTGCTCCTAGAAAACATGAAAATGTCACAAGTAGTGGGGATCAACTTGCTCGCGATCCAATACTTGTGAGGGTCAAAATATGGGTTGCAAAAAATTTTGCTAACCATTCATGAGGTAGCATGTATGCAAACAACCAAGGCATAGTTGTCTTAAAAGTGGTCGTGGTCAGAGGAGATAGGTGTGATCTCCATGGTTGTTGGTCGAGTCGAGTTGAGATAGTTGGTCCATGAGATGGACGGACGAAGGAAAGGCTGAGCTAACCTTAGAAGACCTCGTGTCAACTGAGTGCTACCTACATAGCCCCTATTTTGAGGGGCCTCAGGCCAATGTAGTTCTCCCTAAAAGGGAGGAAGAGGGTCGGTTATGGATGGGTTGGATGAGGTTAAGTCATGGATAAGGGTAAAATGGTTTGTCCATCAAGTAGATGAACAAATGGATGTGGTCGAGCTAACCCCAGAAGATGTCATGTCAACTGAGTGCTACCTACATAGCCCTTGTTAGGAGGGCCTCAAACCAATGTAGTTCAAGCTAGGAGTCAAAGTGATTGATAGTTGGTTTGGACTAGGTTAAGTCATAGTAAAAGGTAATATGGTTTGTCCATCAGATAGATGAACAAACGGATGTGGCTGAGCTAACCCCAGAAGATGTCATGTCATCTGAGTGCTGCCTACATAGCCCATGTTGGAAGGGCCTCAGACCAATGTAGTTCAGGCTGGTTGATAGGTTGGTTTGGTCAGGTTATAAATGATGAGGGTATGATGATGTTATAGCCTTTTCCATATTATGTAATGGTGTATTTTGTAACATTTGTTAAGTGGTCTTTCATCCCTAGCAAGTGTCCATATCGGTGATGGATGTATGCTAAAAATGAAATGAGATTATTTAAGCTTCAGCAAGTAATGGTTTATGCTTGACATAAATTGTGTGGTCGATAGTTTTCATGTGTATTTTTGTCCATAGAAACTAGCATGAATCGGCTATGATAGTGTGAGTGGTCTTGGAAATGTTTGGGTTGGTTTGGTTTGGTTGAGAAAATGATTTGGTTGAATGTGACAAAGGTATGGATAAGAAGTGAAAGGTGTGTTGTTCTTTCATTGACAAGGACCATAATGATAACATAGGTAGGGTGTTTTAGAAACAAAAGCCTCGTTCATGCATTACGTCGTTGACCACTGGTTGTGTTAGAGAGGTAATCGAATCACTTTGACATGAGCTCGAAATCCCTTGAGTAGGTGATGTGATATGTTAGGATAGGGTAACCCCTTTTAGTAGGGATAACTTTGCCCCTTTTTATAGGAGACCCTGAGAATGACTATAAGTCAAGTCCATAACCATTTTTTTTTTTGGTAGACTGATCAATGCGGGAAGTCTACATAGGGATGTCATTTTGTTTTGTGGTCATTTGTGAAGCTGATCGATGCAGGAAGCTTCTAAGAGAGTGTTGTTTGTAGCAATGATTTTTAGGCATAGCCATCCTTCGAGGGAGTGGTCTATATTTTTGCTTTATATGTTTTTGAGGGCTTTGAATAGCTGTCCTTCAAGGGAGCAGTCTATTAGCTACAGCAATGATGATGCAGCTGTCCTTCGAGAGAGCAGTCTATATTTATAGTTTTATGACTTTTTGATATTTTGACATCTCAATTTATTTTTGACATAATTTGTAGTCATGGACAAGACTATAAAAGTTTGAGGGCTCCCTTTTATTAGGACAAAGCATTCATACTTTATAAAAGGGTTACATAGTGTTTGCTTTAGGGAAACAGGGTTGAAAGGAATGAGGATGAAGATGACAGGAGTTGCTCAAGGGACGAGCTCAAGTTAAATATCAAGTGAATGAGTACTTGATTAACAGTAGAATGGTCGCAGATGCAAGGCATTAAGGGGCTCAGGTTTTGGTCGGCCTTCGAAAGAAGATAAACGATAAGTCCCTGATCCATACTTGTGCGTTATGATGTAAGGTCCGAGACAATTAGGAGCAAACTTGCCTCATTTGCTCCTTTCCAAATTGGTCACGTGTTAAAGATGATTAAGAAGTTGGTTGATGTTTGGTCGATGCTTGGTTGATTGATGTTTGGTCAATGCTTGGTTGATGCTTGGTCGAGGCTTGGTTGAGGCTTGGTCGATGCTTGGTCAATGCTTGGTCGAGGCTTGGTCAAGGCTTGGTTGAGGTCGATATTTAGTCAATATAAAGTCAAATTCCCCCAGTTATTTTGGTGATGAGGAGAATGCTTGAGAAATGGTTGGATAAGATGGAGAGAAGACATTGAAGCTTCTCTTTGTCAAGGAGTGTGACACGAGGATGAATCCTATGAAGCTTTTGCCTGATAGGTTTAGTTTAAGAGGGTGAGATCCTGATCTTCCAGGTTGGAATTTGGAATCTCAGAATTAAGGATGGTGATGTAGGCAATGGTTGGTAATGATTGGACTAAGGCAGCTAGTGGTTGGGGGTCTTCAGGTTGGACCTCCACTACCTGTAAGGCTTTGATCAAAGTTTGATAATGTTGCAGAGAGTTTTGTATGAGGTCATACAAATATGTCTTCACAGGAGTTTGGTGAAGTTGTTTCACCATGGGGTCATGAATTGGTTTCGAAAAAGTTGGTCGAGATGTGCCCAAAATTAAAATCTTGGGTTTCGATGGTTAAGGAGGCTTGACAAATGGATAGGTCCAAGGAATAGCAACTTTCTCTTTTGCTTTATCCTTTAAAGTTTGTGACCTAGTGGCCACATTGATGGTGTTAATTTTAAATAATGGGGTTAAAGGTGGTAGAGGAACCACAGTCTTATGTTGAGATCCTGATTTAGGTGATGAGGTTTGAGAGGCATGGGATGGTGTCGATGGTTTGTTGAAAGGGTGGTTAAGAGGATCCTTAGTGAGAAGGGTGTCCTTTTTGAAGTGTTGACGAATGACAACTTTAAGATCATAGCAACGCTCAGTGTCATGTCCAGGTGTGTGATGATACGCACAAAATTTAGTGTCCTCGAACCAAGATGGCTTTGATCTGAGAGTTGATGAGTGTGTCGGTGAAGAGGTTTGGGAGACATGGGATGGTGTCAGAGATTTGTTGATAGTATCTTTAACAAGAAGGGTGTCTTTGTCCATATAATGGTGAATGGAAACCTTAAGGGCATAATAATTTTTAGTGTCATGTCCAGGTGTGCGATGATATAGGCAAATTTTAGTGTCGTCGAACCAAGATGGTTTTGGTCTGAGAGGTTGGTATGGCTTAATAGGTGAAAGAGTGATGTTAGAGGATTGTAACAAGTGGCATAACAGCAAGGTATAAGAATCTTCTAATGGGTCTGCACGTTTTGTTGCAATAAAAGTTGACAACTTCTGTTTAGAAGCTGTCTAGGGAGTGTTTCGCACCATCTTTTTGTTTGGCAGTGTGGTCGCACGTGTAGATGGCACTTTCATGGTAGGAGACATTGGATGCTTTGAAGGAGGTATGTTTTTGTTAGGTGTTGGTAGTAATGGAGGTGATTTGTTTTTGTTGGGTAAAGGGAGCAATGGAGGCAACTTGTTGTTGATAGGTGTTGGAGTAGGCAGCACTCCTTTTAAGGTGGATGGATGAGGGCCCAAAATGGAGGGCAATGATGATGGTGGAGGAGGAGTTCTCTGATGTGGTTTAGTAGCCTTCTTTGGTTTGGTTTGAGGGCCACTAGGGTGGGGGGTCAGGTTCAAGTCTACCCTCACCGGATCTTCTTCGACTAAAGTAGGTGAGGTGGCGAGTTCCTCTTTCAACGGGGAAGGGATTGGAGATTGTGGCTCTTTGAGAGGGTAGAGTGTAGGGATGGTGATGGCTTCAGCGTGTGGTCGAGGCATGGGAAAAGTATGATCCCCCATTGTTGATAAGAAGGACGAAGGTGAGGCAGCTAGTGTTGGAATCGTCAAGGCATCCTCCAATATGGGAGAGGTCAAAATAGCCTCTCCTACATGTGAAAGGGGGCTGGATGGAGGATAAATAGGAGAAGAAGGTTCATCCACCTATGGAGGATAAATAAGATAAGGCTCTTCTACCTATGAAGGACCAATGGATGAGCTAACCTCTTCAGACTATGAGAGAGGTTGGTTAGGCATAAGAGGTGAGACCGTGTTGACTGTGCGTATATTACGCTCTTGGGAGTCATCGGCCATGGTCTGAATGTTATTTTGGCTAGGGGGATGGTTAGGAAAAGGTTGTCTAAAGATGTTGATGTTTTGGTTAGGTGGCGTGTTTGGGTTATCCAAGACAAGATCACCTTTATCTATCATGTCTTGGATAATGTTTTTGAAGGTTTTGCAGTTGTTTATGTCATTGCCCTGGACACAGTGATAATGACAAAAGTCATTTTCCCTATACCATGTAGGGATGGCTTTTGAGGGGTCGAATTGAGGTGGTCATATTTGAGGGAGATTGAGGACCCCCTGCTTGACCAGTTTATCCAAAATGGAAGCATATGATTCTCCTATAGGAGTATACTGACATTGTATATACCATTGTTGGAATTGTTTGGTGATGCTTTGTGATGTGGAAGGTTCGGATTGATTAGTTGTTGTTGAAGATGATGGTCTAATGACCACAGAATTTGTCGATCCCTTGGACTTGATGTTGGAAGATGAAGGTTGGGAAGAAGGGTCATTTGATTTTGTGATGGGGTTTTTACTATGCAACCTGACCTTGTTTTCTTCGATTGCACAGAGTTCAAGCTTCCTGGCCATGGTGAAAGCTTCGTCAAATGTGCAAAATGTTTGGACCTACAAGGTAGAGGAAATATGTTTGGCACACGCCTGTGAAAAGAGCTCGATGAGCTCAGGTTGAGGTAAAGAAAAGGAGAGTTGGTTGATTAAGCCTCTCCAACGGGCAACAAAATCGGCTATGGATTCATCGTCAAACTGTCTGATAGAGTATAGGTCTGTGATTGAGACCTTTTTGGTGATATTGATCGAAAAGTGGTCAAGGAAAAGTTGATCTAGTTGGGTGAATGTGAAAAGGGAGTGACTGGTAATAGAGTTATACCAATCGAGGGCAGCACCAGAAAGCGACATGGGGAATGTGCATAGCAATAATGCATCATCATGTGCTATGAAATAACAAGCATGTCTGAATGCTCGTAGATGTTGTTGTGGGTCTTCCTTACTCTGGAAGCGAGTAAACTTGGAAAGTTCCCACTGACTGGGATATGGCTGGATTGGGACTGAGGGATAAATGAGTTCATTACAAATTTGGTGATATGAAAGGACATTTCTTGAACCTGAAACTGAGGTCTCAAGATTAGACATTTTGTCCATCAACATTTTGATTAGATCAATTGATGAATTTGTAGGTGGGGTGCCCCCTAGGTTGTAAGGCACTTGGAAGGTATTAGGAGGGGCGTATGACGTAGTTGGTTGCGCTTGTATAGGCACAACATATTGATGACTAGTCATAGGGACAGAAGTGGAAGCCAAGGGTGGTTGTGTCATGAAGGTAGAAGGCACAACTAGGCTTGATGTTTCTAGAGGTGGTTGGATGGTGGCAACATTAGCCAAAGGATGAGTAGCCACCCTGGTGTTGATGGGTGCAAGAGTAGGCCGGATGGAAACAACTAGGTTTTGATATGGTGTAGAACTTTGTTGAATAGTTTGCTATTGATGGGGGGCCAAAACCCTAATGGAAGCGGGTCCAGAAATAGAAAAAGAATCCACACTTAGAAGATTAGTCATGATCTGGTTATTAGTTGAGGTGATGGCCTAGGTGTCTATGGGTTGAATTACAGACGCTGTTGATATGACTGTCATCTCAACTAAGGAGGTTGGCATCCCATAAATTGGGTTGCCTAAAGAGTCTCGTGTTCGACTTCTCATGAGATAGTGTTAAAGGGCCTTGACATTGAGGTCAAGGAACCTCTCAAAGTCTTGGTCCCCTTCGAGAACAATAGGGGGTTGAGTCGGGGTTGGTTGGGTAGGAGTTTGTTCAGTCTCTGAATGATACTCCATTAGAGGACTTGTTATGGAAGGCGAAGGTGGGAGTGGTTGTTGCCTTGCATGGTTAACAAGAGTTTTGGCTTGACTACGTGTCAAAACCATTCAAGGCAAAAAGGGGTAGGTTCCAAAAATTGTGTTTTTTTATCAGTTTCAAAAACCAGAATGTGTTTTTGACAGTAGAAAGGTCAGGTTTTTAGCTTGCTATTTTGAGAAGAAAAGAATTTTGACAGTGACTGACGTTGGAGAAAAAATGATGTCGGTGAAGAAAGGGGCCGATGTCGGTCAGATAACCGATGTCAGTGAAAATAGTTGCTGACGTCGGTGGAAAAACCAATGTCAGTTACTGTGTGTTTCTAGCAACTGAAAGTTCTTGGAAAAAAGAAGAAAGTTTTGAGTTGTTTTTAGATCTCAGAATGCGACCTCACCAACTAAAAAAATCAGATAGAGATAGAAAAAATAGATGAAGACAAGCAAACTCTAAACGTTAAATTCCTAAGAATAAGTTTTAGAGTCTTGTTGGCTAATGCCTTAGAAGAGTATGTTTGGGAAGTTGGCTTTTAGAACGGGTCCTAGAAGAAGTAGTCTAAGGTTGGTTTCGGGTTAGTTTTGGTGCTCAAGATCTGTATTAGGTTCCGTACGTGGCCTGGTGATAAGGAGTAAGCTCCCCTCACTTCACGAGCGCAGAGATAAGCTGGGTCGCTTAGCTAGTATATACTTCCCCTAGAGTTTATACTCTGCCAGAGAACAGAGTGGGCTCTCCCCTTGGTAGTGAAGTCCAAGTGGGATTACCAAGAAGGGTAAGGTATCTGCTAGGTGATGAAATCCTAGTCAGACCTTGTCTCAGGGATGTTTAGATGTTTGATTTGTGATAGTGGTTTGGTCGTGTAACATAAGTGCACTAAGATTTATTCATAATGTGTTTTTAATTACTAGATGTGAGAGCTAAGTATGCATTTAGGTAGAAATGAGATGCAATAGATTTTAAGCCCAAATTGAAATGTTTTGTTTGGATGCAAACAAGTTGAGAAAAGGTTAAGAGTATGAACTCTAAGATGCAAGAAGGAAAGGTGACAAGAAGAAAAAGAAAGATTCTTTTTAACTTGCTAATGGTGTCTTTTCGAAAGAGAAAGAAAGAAGAAGGATATAAGAAGAGAAAATTCCCTAATGCACCTATATGAAAAGTTTGTTTTTAGAAGAAAAATTATGAACCCAAGGAAAACCCCAGGGTCCCACCAAGCGTGCCAGAATGTTTCTAACTATTTTCGCTTTTCACATTCAAAAGAAATAAGAAACTAAGATAATGGTCAGGGGTTTGATGATACCCAGGTGAAGTTTATGCACCGTTATCCAGACGTTGTAGGGACTCCTCTTTGGCTGTGGAGGATGACACCTGTAGAGAGAAAGACTTAAACAAAGATATTGTTAGATGGATGTAAGGTGGACTGCTAAGCAAAAGCTCGGTCCCAGAAGTGCAAAGACTTTCTTGAGGGATGACAGTCCACTAGTTGATAAAAGAATGTTGGATAAAGATAAATAATGAAAGACTAAGCAAAATAAATAGAGACAATGCGTACCTATATTCTGTTGTTGGTCTTCCATAGTCGCTAATGCCAGTTAGTCTACCGGCATTAGTTTTTCAGGTTACCGACATCGGTTAGTCTGCCGACGTTGGTAGGGGCAATGGTCGATGTCGGACTGGGCAATGGCCTTGGATAAGTTTTTGGTTTGCCTATGATCAACAAAATGGACTGGGATGTCTGTGGGAGCTTGTGCAGGTTTGCAGAGCAATAGATAGGGTCTTAGGAGGGACAAGGGGTAGAGGATAGGCTGTCAAAAGGGAGTAGGGATATGGGGAAGGCCTCTCAGCCTCTTCGAGAAGAAAGTCAGGCTTGGTCTGGTCTGGGCAGAAGAAATACTTAGCTTTGATATGCTGAAGAAGGAGTGTAGAAGACTTGTTGCTAATGCGGCTGATGTACCTGCAATGTCTTTAACCCAAAGTCTGGAGCTATTTCTGTAGAGTGCCTGTAGCCTGTGATGGTTGGTGTGTGTCTAGGAGAGAGAGAGAGAAGTTGGATTCAAAGGAAGAAAGTTAGCATTCGGCTCTATGATTGATTAATTCAGTGCTGTGATTTTAGCGTCCCAGGGGGAAGAGAATTCGCCTTTGAGTTGTTTTAAGCAACTGATGTTAGCGGCTAGAAGATGGGAAAAAGGCTATTTTTAGCCTTCTGCCCATTCCTCCATCTACCAAGTTTAATGGTCATTGGAAAATGGTCGAAGGTGGGTTCAATAGGCATGGGGATTAGTGAGAGAGTTGAAATGATTAGTCATAGGGTAATGAATGAGGGTACCCAAGAGTGAGGAATCCAAGGGTGATGTGTCATGGGTTATGTGTCATGGGTGAGGTGTCAAGGGAGGTGTTATTAATTTAAAATAAGTTATTATTTTAAATTAATAAGTGTGTGGGTTAGGAATGTGTTAGAAGTGGACCAAGGGGACCAAGGGGGGAGTCGACCAAGGAGTAGACATGATTTTGGTGTCTACAGATAGCTCGATCATAGAGGAGTGTGATTTAGGAGACTACAAAGATTGAGATCTCAGTGTCCCTTGTGTGAATTTTATAATGCCTTTATTAACATACTGGTCAATATGGTCTCTAGAGTACATAACAGTTATTGTATGAATGTTCATTTATCTTATGAAATTTGTAATATGGCTTATTTTTTACCCTATGTAGACAGTGTGTTGGATGGTGATGAGTAAGAAGAAGTGTGATCATTTCCTTATCTAAAAATGTAAGTAATATATCATGAGGCCTATCTCTATCTGAAAACTATATAGCCCCTTTGTGTGTGTCTTGTGATCTACTCATTGAAAGAGGCGTTCTGTGAAGTGGCTCTTTTGCTTGTTGAATATCATTATTGGTTTTTTATGTTCCACTAGTTTCTTAATCAAAAGTGGAGTAGGTCCTTGTACCATGTTAGATGATTGTGGCTCTAAGAAACCTACATCTAAATCTGCCTCTAAATGTGTATCAACTAGTCCCAATTCTATCTCTAATGTTATAGCTATGTTACATAGATGCCAGAATGTTTTGGATGTCTGATATAGTAATTTCTCCTTGAGAGGAAAAATGAGGTATCTAGTAAAGATGTAATTTCCCCCTAAATCTATTGGTTGGTAAATCAACTGATACGTACATTATTTGAGTTTTAGAATGTATTCAGTTGTTGGTTTTACCTCACCCTAGTGTAATGAAGGTAACCTTTCATATGTGACTTGAGGTTCCTTATTATGTATGTAATGCCTAAGAAAGACTACTTCTAACTCATCATATGTATGTAGTGACCCACTAGGGATTGCATGATGAAACTAATTTAGTACCTCCCTATCTAGGGACTTTATAAATAATTATAGTAGATTCAAATTGTTGGTGACATGTGCTATGGCTTTTTCATAATCCTAAAGGTGCAAGTATGGGTCTCCATGCCCATAAAATTTAGGTAACACTAGTATCTAAAAGTTAGGCAACATTTTTCTAGTGAAGATTCTACATGGAATAGGATTGCCATGGATGACATTGGAACCAGCATAAGATTGGTATGCTTTATTCTCCAATGTGATATGGTGTACTTATTGTAAATCACCATGGCATGCATCAATAAAATTTCCACTTCTGAATGTATATTATCATCATCAAGGGGTTCATTTAACTCTTGAATTTTGTTATTTATCTTAGCCATTGGTATATTGGATTGGGAACCTTCATTAGGGAGGATTGGTTTTCTCTATGTACCTTTGGATGGGTGATAACTTGGACCTAGTTATAGGTAAATGAGTTATCACCCTCATGTAGGTTAGGTTGAGAAACATGTTCTACTGTAATAAGGGGGGTTGAGGGAGATGCATTGGTATCTCTTATTTTGTGAATTTTCAAAGAAGTATCACATGTTAATGGATGAAAAGGTGCTTTATTATCATGTGAATGTAAGTTATGTAAACTATGAACATAGTAATATGTGTGTGTATGTGTTTTAGCATTTGACCTAACATTAGTTTGAACATGAGAAAAGGGTGAAGTAGGGGGAGAACTAGAAAATGTAGAATCCATGTCTTCTTCACCATAATCATAATAATCATCATTATTCCATGGTTCATCAATATCAAATTTTAATTCACTTGTATAAGTAAGCTTAGAATAAGTATCATTCACATGCTCACTGAGAGAGAAAGTAAGAGAATATTTTAAATTTTTACTACCATACAATATGTCATCATGTATGGGTGTAATACAATGCATTTATTCAATAGTTATGTGTGAAGTACATGAATGATTATTACTTTCAATCTTGGAGTAAAGGATAGAATAAATAGTAATCATGTTTTCATTTGGCATATTATGGCATGTAGGAGAAGAGTTAGAGACATTTTCATTATCAATATGTTACAAAGAATCATTGCATTGAGCTTGGAATGTAAAAGAAGGTGATAAAATATTTTGTACTTTAGTTTGTATATTGGTAAAAGGTTTCATATCATTGGTACATGTTTTTTTAATTTACTTGAGAATTATAACAAAGATGCATTATTCTTTTCTATGTTACTTGAATCATGAAAATTTTGATTTTGTGTATTGCACGTATATTGATTTAATTTGAATAAGGAGGTAGCAAAAGTAGTTGAAAATCTAGGATCATATTGGAACAAATCACTACCAACAAGAGGTTCTTTTGGCATTATATTAGTTTGATTTTGAGTTGTAGGAGAAGAGGAAGAGTAAAGAGAAGAAGATGTACTTAGTATATCCTCATCAACATTTTCATTGTCATGATCATAGTAATCCTCATATCCATCATTACAAAAATAGTCATCATCATCATCATCATCATTATAAATGAAATCATTATCATGTGATAATGTGAAATCTTGAAAATTTATCCATTCATTATTATAATTATGAGAAAAAATCATAAATTCATCAACTGGGTGAGGGGTAAGAGGCTTCTTAGATGTCATTTTAAACATGCCAAAGAAGATAATGTAAATAATGAATAACAGGCACACAAGAGGTAGAATGTAATATAACATAGGTATATGTGTAACTATGATAAATATGTAACCCAATATGTAGAATAAATTGGGATTTTACTTGAAACCCTAATTGCTAGTATTTGGATGTAAAGGGACCTAGTATGTGGATCTAGGGTTTGAATGAGGGTCATTTTACAAATATTTAAGTTATATTAAATTAAGGAAACCCTGGTATATAATTTATTTAAATGAGTTAGGTAGTGCCAAAAAAAAGAAAAAAATAGAAGTTTTTAGCCTTAATTTAGTGCACAAAAATTTGAAGAAGGTAAACCCTAGGCAAAACTATGGTTTTAAGCAATATTCAAAGTGATTTGGGTTCACCAAATATTTTAACTCTTTAGGAGTTAGTGTATGTAAATATTATGTTTTCAAAGGGTTGAGATAAAAATAACTTGAAAAGAAAATAGAAACAAATTGATTTGACAAGCCTTTCCTAAAATAGCAAGAATGTAAAGAAAGAGTACTTATCTAGAGTAAAATAGGTATTTTTGTGACTCAGGAGGTTAAAATAGGCTTGAGAAATAGTCAAACACTTTTCATTTTGTGATTGTAGCTGAAATCTGATTTCAGACAGTAGTGCCCTTATGTGGATAGTAATGCCATATGGAACATAGTGTCCAATTATGGTGCTAGTTTCCCTCTTGGAGGAGTTGTATGAAACTTTCAAGGAAGCTACAAGACATTCTATGGGACCTATAGGTGGTTTTGTATCTTATAAAATATCTCTTATGTCACTATTTTCATTAAATATCTTCTAAAACCCTAACGAATCTTACACACATGAAATAACAACTGGAGCAAATGCAAAAGAAAGAGAAAAATTGTGTTGTGGGATATTACAATCATGCAGAGTAGAACACCTATTTTATTGGTTGTTACCTAGATTAACCCTAATGCTAAGGGTCTTAGATCACATGTATTTATCCCTTAAGTAACATGCATAATAAATGTACACAGTGTGTTAGAATGACTTTTACTTAGGCCATTCTTTGATGAAGCATGTAATGACTAAATGTAATAGTTGATTAGTATGCAGAGTTGTACTATTGACTTATTTTATGTAATTATGTTCTAAAATAGTAAGTGTTAGATGTAAAATGCCTTGTGAGGCTCTTCATATTAAATGAACTTTGATTTGAATGTAAGACCTTGTTCACAGTTGAAAAGTCATAAAAGAGGGGGAAAACATAAGAGAAGGATCAAGGTGGGTTTAGGACCCAAAACGTGGGATAAAATGATTATTGGACACTAGATCCATAATTGGACACTAGCATCACATGGCACTAATATTTTGATAATGGCACTAGTGTCCTGAGGCCTAAAAATATAGCTAAGACTAGGAAAGATAGGCTAGGGGCCCTTGTGACTAGGAGGAGGTGACTCAGGACCACTAGGGGTACAACAAATAGGGAAAATAAGACATAATAAAAATAAAAAGACCCAAAATGATCATGTGAACAAGGTATATATTCATCATTAATACCTTCATTTTAAATAGCAACAAAAAACTTAGTACTTGTGGTTGCTTGACCAAATTAGGGCATATACACATTCTAACTCAAGTTGTAACTCAATTGCTTTTGGTGTTGATGTTTGAGAAACTATGGTAATATTTATCATCACAAGGACTTTCTTACATTCAGAACTTACCATCAAAAGCAAAAACTTTTTACTAGATGTGACTAGCTTCTTACACTGCTTGGCACTAATGAGTGATAACTTTATAACTACTTCTAGTAAATCATCGACATGCAGTAAGGGTTTTATTCATATATTATATGTTGATGATAAAAATATGGTTAACCTAATATAATATCACATGCATCTAATGGAGCAACATTGCAAAGGATTGTATCTTGGAAAGGCTCGATGTTGTACACCACTTGACACTACTAAGTGGCATATTTCTTAGATATCATGCTAAACCATCCAAAAGAGTATGGTTTTGGGTGATGTATTAGAGGCAAGTTCAATCTAGGAGCTATTTTAGGAGAAATCAGTTGTTTCTAACTTATATTGTAAATAATGAAATGTATTGGTTTAACATTGATCCAGATTTGGGAATGGATTAATCTTTCTACTTCTTATGTTTCCATAGGGGTAGTAGAGATGTTTATGGTACTTACCATGTCATAGGCTTAGTATCCATGATTATCTTACCTTTATCTAGATGTTACAATGATGGTATCCATTGCCCAAAGTTTCACAAGTAAAATTTTCATAGCACAACATTCTTTATTGAAATGACTATTGGAGTTGTGAAATAAACACCACTTGTCAAGTTTGGTCATTTAATAGTTGTTTCTTCTTCTTTATAGATTGTTTGGGGTTATTCCTTGATTTGGAATTCTACTAAAAATATTTAGACTATTACTTCGTATGAGACTTTGAATATTATATCTTAGTTTTGGCCTTGGCCTTTCATTTAAACTTGAAACAATATTTTTGGGCTTACCCAATCAAATAGATAATCAGTAAATCCATAACTAACTAAATATGAGGACTCAACCCTGACATATACCTCAAAATAGTATTATGCTCTAAATCCCAAGTTTAGACACCATGGTGTGAAAAGTATTTGTGTATTTTTGCACATATTACTCTTTACCTTGGTGCAATTGAGAGAACTTCATGTACTAGTCATCATAATTTCCAACATGATAGTAGGTAGATTTGAGTGATTCTACAAAACCATTCCATGTATCTATAGATGTGTCTAAACTAAGATCTTCTTCATGCAAAGTGAAATAATTATCCCACCATTTATTAATTGATAAATAAATTTTTAAAATATTAAATGTGATTTTCTCTTGGTCAAAGAATTGATTAACCATGTAATAGGAACAATTGAGGTTAAGCCATTTATCTAGTGCATATGCATCTATTTTTCCTTCAAAAATAGGAATGTCTAAATTGACTTGTACCTTATATGGTGTTTTTCCAAATAATCGATGAGAACGAGAGGTTGTTGGATAAGTTTGTTGCTCGAGAAGGAGTGAAAAGTGATCAATGATACTTGCTCATTCATGTGTATGACATTCTTTCAAATATTCCCTTTGTCTGTGTAATATATCCTCTATCATTTTTTGGAACATATATAGATTTAGAGCCATTTAATACTTATATCCCATTTTAGGATGTGAATTAAGTGTGATGAAGATTCATGAGTAATGAACCCTAACTACTTGTAATCATACCTTGTATGAGTGGGTATACAAAAATGACAAAACTTAAAAAATACCATGATACCATTTGAGAATGATATGAAGCATGTATGCTCTAATACCATTGATATGGGGCCTATGACGAGACTTGGTGGATAACCTACTTAAACTAAGTTAAGTGGGTTACATACATAAACAAATTACTAAATGATAGAGAACATGAAAATACAATGCGATAAAGAATAAGGAAAGAAATAAAAAGATGTCAAAAAAATATAATCGTAATAGCCAAAGTTATATTATGCTAATTTCTATACTATCTAAGAGATCAAATGATGTTGTCAAATAACTTCCTATCCCTATTCTTCTATGATTCTTCTCAATATGATGCTAACCTATAAATCATTGAGATGTACACTATTATATAATGCAAGAAGATGAAGTGTTATATCTACCGTTATCTGTTATATCAACTACTATATAACCACCAAGTTTAGTGACATCATTTACTATCATAAATGACAAGATTTTGGCTAAAAAATGACACTACATGAGTTGTGCCTTAACATAGGAGTGGAATTATAAGGAATGAATTGGCACATAAGCAAGGAACCTACTGACGTAGTTGCTAACATTAGCACAATGTTGGACACGTAACTGTGGTGATGTGGGGTATGATCTAGTGACCTATATCCTCATGGATCATCAGTGGTCTCAAAGATATAATTCATGCATATGCCAAGATATTTAAACCAAAAAAAATGATGGAAGCAATAGGATTGGCCAATATTATAGAATATAATATCACCACCCAACATTGATCTTCCAAGTTTGGTTCTTTCAAGACATCTATAGCACCATGGCCAATCATGAACCCTCCTCCAAAATCCATCCCATTTAAATTATTTATGAAGGTATAGATGTGCATTAATCATAAAAAAGGGCTATGTGACAACTATGATGATAGATGGGTTAAAGGACACAAGCGCATTGGATAGAAGTTGTACTTGTTGGATGTTAAATCACCCCTAGATTCTAAAAAATGGGAAGATGCTCAAGATTCCCATGATGAAGTACCTGAAGTTGAATAACCTAGTACCAGTACATGTAATGGATATGGTAACCAATACTTGTACTATGATAGAAAGGGGGTAATTCTATAAACATCCCCTCACTATTCTCATTTACTTTGTAAGTACACACAGCTTCATTGATCATAGACTAGCTAATTGTTATGTTTATCCTTGTTCAAGTTTTGAAGTCATGATTGCTAATGAAGAAACCTTACCTTGTAATGGAAAATTCCACAATTTTTGAATTTTAATGAGGAACTATAATTATAAATTGAACATGTTTGTTCTGCCTCTAGGAGGTTGTGACATAGTTTTAGATCATTGGCTTCAAACAATATGCCCTATCTTATAGGACTTTTAGACTTATGGATGCAACTCACTAATAAAGACCAATAACACACATTAAGATGCCTCACACTAGGTTCTAAAAGAATCATTATCTCTCAATACATGGAAAAATTATTAAAAAATGAATCTCATGGAATTGTTGCAAGCTTTGCACAATCCAGTTCAATGAATCTGTCGATTCCAACCACCCACTAGAATTACAAAAAATATTATTAAAGCATGCAATTTTTTTTAAGAACCTAAAGGTTTAGCCCCACAGTAGATTTAATATTGTGTAATTCATCTAATTCTATGAAGTGTCCCTCAAAACATCCATTCTTACATGTACCCATTCCTCCAAAAGAATGAAATAAAACAATTAGTGTAGGAATTATTGCAAGATAGAGTCATCAATCCTTACTTTTCTCCTGTATTTTTGGTCTAGAAAAACTATGTGTCATAACACCTCTATATTAGATTTATCATGATCAATAAACTCATTATCAAGGACAAGTTTCCCATTAAGTGATTTATGAGGTGTTGGAGGAATTACATAGAGCTCACTTCTTCTCAAAGATTGACTTGTGATCAGGTTATCACCAAATATACATCAAGGAAGATGATATTCCTAAGACAACATTTATAATTCAATATCCACTATGAGTTTCTCATCATTCCCTTTGGGCTCACTATTTTTCCATCAACCTTACAAGGCTTAATGAGTAAGATCTTTCAACCATTTCTTTTTAATTTCATACCAATGTTCTTTAATGACATTCTTGTTTATATCCATACATGGGAGGATCATCTGATACATTTGGACCATAACTCATAACTCCTTATTGATAACCACTTATGTTCCAAATGTTCCTTTGGCCAAAATTAAATTGATTATCTTAGACACATCATCTCTAAGGAAGGTGTCAAAGTGGATCTTTAAAAAATTAAGGCCATGAAAAATTGGCCTAAACCCAAATCACTCAAGAGCCTTCATGAGTTTTTGGGCTTTACTAGGTCTTAAATAATTTTTAACGGGACTCTAATTATCACTCCATTAATAACCATGTTGAAAAAAATGTCTTTCAATGGTCTAAGGTGGCATAAAAATCCTTCAACTTACTCAATCATGCAATGTGCTCTACTCCTATTTTGGTTATGCCCAACTTCTCTAACAATGTTTTATAGAAAGTGATTCCTCTAATTGTGGCATTGGAGTTGTTCTAATGTAGGAGGGTCAACCACTTAAATTCACAAAGAAGAAACTTATAGTGAAGAATTTTTCTTGCTTCACATATGAGAAAGATATGCCAGTTATACTTAGTGTCCTCAAAAAGTGGTACCATACCTAGTAAGGAGACACTTATGTATCAAAAATGATCACCATAACAAGTCTCTTCACTTGAGAAACAAAAGTGGTTAACCATATTAATGGGTTATGAATTTGAGATTACCTATAAGAAGGGTAAATATAATGTTGCTGTAGATGCATTATCTTGTAAATATGAAGAATAAGAAACCTTGTGTGCACTATCCTTACACCAGATTTGGTGCATCAGGCACAAAAAGAATGGTCCCATGACACCTATATCCAACAAATCATTTAGAAAGTGAGCAATAACTTTACCTCTCAACCAAATTACTCTTGGGATGGTCACTATTTAGGGAAAAAATGATGTTTCGTCTGATAGCACAATTAATACTGTGATAAAAAATTATATTCAAGTTCAGTTCCTTTCCATCCTCTAACCACTCATGTTTTTTAAAAACCTATGAAAGGATTCACTGTATTTTTTTCTAGGAATGAATTAAACATGACATCAAATGGTCTGTATCATAATGTGATACATGTCAGTAAAATAAAGGGAAAAAAATCACCACCCAAGGCATGCTTTAACCTTTGCCTATCCCTACCCAGATTTGGTCAGATATTTCCATGGACTTTGTTGAGGGACTACTCAAGTTAGGGGAGAAATCATTTATTTTTTTAGTAGTGCATAAAATCCCTAAGTATGCCAATTTTTACACCCACACCTATCCTTTTAATACCTCCATTATTGTTCAAATATTTATTGATTAGATTGGTCACCCCAATGAGTTACCTGATTTAGTGACCTAGATTCCATTTTTACTAGTCACTTATGGAAGGAACTTTTCCACCACTATGGCACCCAACTTAAAATGAGTTATGCATGCCAACCATAAATTGATGGTCAAACATAAATTGTAAACAAATTATTTGAGACCTATCTACATTATTTTCCCCTCTAATCAACATATTTACTAGGTCAAATGGTTTCCACTTATTGAATGGTGATACAACTCTACATACCATACTGGCACTAAGATGACTCCATATGAGAACATTTACGGTTAGCCACCACTTTCTCTTCAAACATAACTTTTAGGCAGCTCCAATGTATATGAAGTTTACACCACACTCTATACATGTGCCATTATCCTTTAGATTCTCAAATACAACCTTAATTTAGCAAAAACTTGCATGAAACAATAAGCTAATTAATACCACTCATAATGGAATTTTTATATTGGTGACATGGTTTTTCTCCAACTCTAACCTTAAAAGTAGTCATCTTTGAAGCTGAAAGGTCATCAAAAACTTCCACAAAAGTTTTATAGTATAAAGTGATTTTTGAGATTGGTCTCATAGCATATTACTTGGAGCTTTCCTCCTCTTCAAATATCCATCCAATTTTCCATGTATCATATTTGAATAAAGTCATTAGTTAGCATGTTCAAACCCAAATGACACTTTTAGAGCTTTATAGTGAAGGCTTTATCTTACCTGAACATGAATTCATCCTTGATAGTCACTCTCACCAACTATGCACTCATATTATCACCAAGATTTTGGTATAGTGGTACAACATGAAACCATAAGATGTAACATAGGAACCCCTACTCCAATGACAACAACAATTCCTCATCTCAAGCTTTGAGGTCAAAGCTTTTTTAAGTGGAAGGGCATATTAGGACCCATTCATCCTAATCATTCTAGTTTGTATTAGGTATTATTAATAAAATATCATATGTAAATTCTTTCTAAGTCCGACCTTTTGTTATTTGTAATCATCCCACATTTATGGGAGGTCGTAGTTGTCTTGAGTAGAATAGATTAAATAGTGTAAGAGGAAGGATATCTATTAAATATTTTGTATTGAGTTTTGCTCAAATGAGGTTTCCCCCTCATGCTTTATAATGAGATTCTATCATTTTCAATGCAATATTTTTATTCTCTTTCCATTTCATGCATATTGGTTATATCATGTTCTTATCTTAACTTATCTACAATCAAGTTCTTAAAACTTAATGAATGACATTTGATAGTGAAACTTTTGAATAATTTCCTTGAGCTGACTTGTGAAACATGCAAGATGACTGAAATGAATATTTCAAATTTTGAGAACTAATCGTTAAATGACATGGGGACAATGTCACTCTATGTGGATAGGTATGTGATAATAGACTCATATACCTAGTTCAAACTTGTCCCAAATAATATGGGACAATTATCATGAGGTTGGAAGGAATTTGAGAATGATATAAAGTATTTTAAACATTGACTTGGAAATTCCTATGTAGTAATGACAAAAAACATAGGCATCAAGCCCACATGTAAATAAATAGCTAGAGGAATGCCAAATAAGAGTCACATATGTGAGTGTAAGTCAAGCGGGTTAATATATGTCAATAATTAACATTTTTAAGTACCTATGACCGTATTTAGGTATCTAAGATAATGCTCCAACATACTTCATGAGTAGGTCATAATTAAATGTATCTATTCCCATTTAGAATATCTTTTTGTGGAACTCTTTTTTATAAACCTACACACTTTGTCCTTCTCATTACCTTGAAATTTTTCTAATCAATAGAACTTTTCTCTTTATGACAAATAGGATAAAAATAAATTTGTATCATTATTTTAGATTCATCCTATTTAGTAATAGGTGGTAGCTTTTTAATAACCAGAGAATGAACATAACTTTCAAACCACGTTAAAACATTATCAACTAAATTCAACCTTACAAAAGATATTTGTTTCTCTTCACTAATTTGATGTAAAATAAATTATACCTCAAATTGAGCTAGCCAATGGTACAGTTTCTTTGAATTCACCTCACCTTCATATGGTTGAATTTAAATCTTTACTTTAGATTTGAATGGAGGTGAATCTTGACTAGTATAGGTCTTCTCCTTCTAATTGACTTGAGTCTTTGACTATTCACTTGCTTCATAAATCTCCATATAAATTACAAAGTTTCCCATGACACCCTCCATAATCTTCTCAAGATTCAGCATGGATTGAGAGATGTTAGCAATATTTTTTTTTAACTTTTAGAATTTTCTTCTTCGATTATAAGTATTTCTTCATATTCTCGAGCCATACCTCTCACTTTTCTATTCCACCTTCTTGTGGACATTTTTTTATACAAGGGAACCAAATCACCTTTTCCAGTAGTATTTTTTGTTCTTTTGATGAGCATACATATGCACAATGGTCACAATACATAAATCCACAAACAATAGAACACTAACCACCTTTGATACTGATTTGATATTTAATGATATGGATATTCCAATAAAAATTCAACTACACATATCTTGTACTCAAATCCCAAAAACTTGATTATTATTCATGATGTTTGTATAAATTATACTCTCAAATAGTCAGTAATGGTGATTTGAACAAAATTGTAAAATGCTAAAAATGTAAAGTAAATCTAAAACTTATAATCAAAGTAAGAAAATTGAAAAGAACACAACAAAATAAAGTTGTAAAGAAACACAAATTTACCCTTTAAAAACTCAATTAGATAAAAATCCAAGAGAATGAGGTGAATCCTCCTCTTACCATTATCTCTTCTTCAGTTACAAGGATAGTGCCTTCATGAGACTTACATGAACATATTTTATAGTACAATAATGCTTAAACCCATAACCCAAGTTACCACTTGCTTACACACATATCCTAACTCCCAACTACAACAATCAAGAAGAACTTATTGTAGACACTTCATTTTCATCACTTCCATGTTGAAATTAGAATTGGAATGACTTTCTATAATCACACACAAATCTAGTTGGAAATCATAAATTGATCCAATTTACCTACACAATTATTAATTTAATCCAAAATTGTAATGACACATCCCTAATTTAGGCAATGCATCATATCACAAAATTTAATTCAAAATCAACATCTTGAATAAAATTGGTCCTTTGCAAGTGTTATTACATGATAATTAAATAAATATTTGATTGGCAAAAGAATATTGT
Source organism: Torreya grandis (assembly GCA_037957365.1). Classification (NCBI taxonomy): domain Eukaryota; kingdom Viridiplantae; phylum Streptophyta; class Pinopsida; order Cupressales; family Taxaceae; genus Torreya; species Torreya grandis. The sequence goes on along the minus strand of JARHVA010000288.1, from coordinate 393,182 downwards.
AAAAGGCCATTATTCTTATAATTAATTATTAATCCTACTTAATTAGTCTAATCTTATTCTAATGTAAAATTCCATGGATTTGGAATTATTTATTTCCTAAATGCACAAATTAAAGTATTTCCTCACCCAAGGTGACACTATCATACCAAGTGTGCAAGTAATATCTCGTACAAGCTCTTACACCTCTCTTACACCCATCTTACACACTGAAAGAGGGGTTACGATTAAAATATCTTACATTTATATGACATACTCCATCCCTTTTCTTATACACTCCATATCTCTCATTTATGAGAATTGAGGACTAATATTGGACCCTTAATCTTCATCTAAACATGGATAGTCTACAATCATTTGCCAACTCTATAAATGAAAGACTCTTCACACTCTTTCAAAATGACCAACTAGTGTAAAACTTAGAGAGGTCAAGATTTGAATCTCTTACATTTATATGGCATACTTCATTCCTTTTCTTTGACACTCCATCACTCTCATTTATAATAATGGATGACTAATATTGGAACCTTGATCTTCATTTCAAGATGGATGGTCCATAATCCAACTCTATAAATGAACGAGTATTCACATTCTTTCAAAATGACCAAGTACTGCAATGAAGCTTTACCAAATCTTAAGGCCATCAATCAATAATTGTTTAACATTACCAAGCCAAGCCAAGTGTATCCAACGGTAAATTTTTCCCATGGGTGCAGTCAGCATTGCCAAAGACCTCTAGTTCTACAATCTGGGCACAAACCTCTTTAAACCAATAAGCAAAGGAGTCTCGAAGAAAGGTATAACATGTTTTTTTGCTTTCTACTTGATTCACCTTTTATTTGATCTTTCACAATCCTAGTGGATAGGCTTAGAGTGTCATGTCCATTCAATTATTTGGATGTTTTACTCTCTAACAATGAACTAACCCTCTTTAGATTCCTACTCTACATAATGGCACACTTGGTGGGACCTGATGATCTCTCAACCCTCTTTAAACCCTTCTTATTCTTCCAATTACTAGAATTTACCTAATTATTAAGTTAGTTTGTTTCATTTTTATTCAAAAAATTATGAAATTTTGTCCTAGGCCAAAACAACAAAATCATTCTATGCAATAGTGAAATCATCCTATGTAATAGTGAAATCACACTGGAGAACAATGAAATTATTTTTGTTATGTTTAACTCTATTTTTTATGGTTTATAGTAAAGAGTGAAATTATCTTAAAGAGTAGCAAAATCACACTGGAAAATAGAAAAATCATTTTTTTTGCCTAACTATTTCATATAAGTATTGAGATTAACAAAATCATCCTACATATTAGAAAATAGTCTAATAGATCATTGAAATCATCGAACATATCAGTAAAATAATCTAATAGATCAAAAAATTCATCTAATATATCAGCAAAATCATCTTATAGATCAACAAAATTATTCATATTCTATTAACTTTTTTTGTAGCTCTTACAAAATAATGAAAACATCCTATAGAATAATGAATTCATCCAATAAAATGGTGAAATCAAACTATTGTAGAAATATGAGGCCTTATAATCAATTTTTTGACCATTTCACGTTTAAAGCTAAGACCCTATTGCAAACTATTGACAATTTTCTTTCAGGACCTTGGCTAAAAAAATGAACTCATAACCCAAAATAAAAGCATTTATTTTGAAAAAAACTTCAATTTGGGCTTAAAATGAACACACAATTTCAATTTAGGTTTAAAACTTGATTTATTTCCAAGTCATTTCATTTCTCACACTTTTTTCATTTTCTTATTATGTGTTTTTTGTGTAGTTCCTTCACATGTATGTTCTCCCCTTATTTGGGTGACTCAAAAATGTGAAGTTAACCATTTGCCTTTATCCTAAAAGATTCACCAAGTATGATCTTTTCTTGCCCTCAGTGGGATTCCTATGAATTATAAAAATGATACCTTTCCATTTTCTTTTAGGCTACATGATTGGGGTGTCACTATCTTCTCATGGGTCTTTAGGGTGTGACGACTAGGATTTCATCATCCAACATTTGTATCAACCTTGTACGTCTAAGAGGGGATATAAATTATTTTTAGGTATCATTAGGGCCTAACAAAATTTCCCATATAGAGTTCCATGAAATAAATGGGTTAATTCCCCATGCTAAGCCATTAGACATCACCATCAAGCAATATAGGGTCTCTTTGATAGGGGATGTATCCCCCTATGAACAACTTAACACCTGGATCTCTTCTTTGACATATTTTGTGCCCATTGGGGACCATCTAGAAAGCTAATGAAAACTTTAAACTAATACCTATTGGTCGCAAAACCTACTAATACAGGGTTACAAATGTAATAACCCCCAAAGATTACCTCACAAGTATGAACTTTGAGAGAGGAAGGGTCTTTCACCAACATTTAATAATTTTATTAAAATGAATCTTAAATTTCTCCTCTCAAAGAAATTATATTGAAGGCTCAATGATTGTGATGCACTCTCTATTTACCACTAAGATAGGATCGTGTACTTAGATGGTTGTTTGCTTGAATGTTGTGTCAAAAATCATTATATGTCCCAATACCAAGTCTAAAACATTTTTATACCACACCTACAAGATGAGGTGTTAATCTACCCAATGTTTAGGCAATATTTATCTCATCTAGTGGTATGCTGACCAAATTGTACTATTATGATGTCTACATGGTATCATTATACTTCCTAATTCAAATTAATCTAATACCAAGGTTTGAATTCTTGTCTAAACCATGGTAGCATGCTACCCATTTCAAAATTGTCCTAATTTTGACCAAGTTCTAATTTCTAATTTCAAACCAATTCAAAACCAATGTTCAAACTCTTGTCTAAACCATGTAGTTATGTTATCCATTTTAAACTAACCTTAATTTCAATAAAATTCTGATCCAACTGATTCTAGACCAAAGTCCAAACTCTTGTCTAAACCATGTCATTATGTTGCCCATTTTGAACCAAGTTCTAGTTCTAAGTAAATTCTAAATTCTGAGTCAAAACTAATATTAGACCAAAAACCAAATTCTTGTCTAAACCATGTCAGTTACTCATAAAATGCAATGGTTGTTGTTAGTCCCATTAACCATCTGACTTTTGCATCCAGTGATAAGTTGAAATTCATGAGGTGCTCCTTAAATTATTTCATTCTCATGATCGATGTACCAGTTTCATGGATTATAGACTTTTTTTTATAGTAAAATAATATGTGTATATATTGTCTTTATATTATTAATCCCAATTAGCTGACTTTATTTATTAATTATTTATATAATCTTTTACATAGACTTTGGTATATTGCAAGTCGCCTAACTTTAAAATAGTTCATTATTTTCTATAGGCAAATATATTGTAAATCACCTATCTTAAATATATTATTTCTACCCATAGCCTCTTTATCTAGTCCTAACACATTCTTGTAACACCATAAATTAACGTACTAATGTTTCTAAACATACTATAATATCAATTACAAATTTTACCTTGATAGGTACAGATGAAATAGCTAGACATAGTGTAGCCCTTCGATGTTAAACCTTCTTCAAGATCCCTTTTTACACCCATTTCTTCTGCTAGGCTTAAAGCGATTGTCTAAACTGCAATCATCTTGGCTGAGTGCAAGCTATTAATTGGCCACCTTCCACCCAACCAACCTCCTAGAAATAATTTTTGTGGTTACAAATAGGGAACCTCTACCTCTATTTTCCTAAACTCATATAACCAAAACCTGAGGTGAAGGAAGGATGAAGCACGAATGGTAGGACTCCTCCATCTTCATCATTGATTATGAATGTTTGACGCTTTTGGGTACTTGGATTTCAAAATTGGAACATGTTTTTGGCTTACTATTACACCCCATTAGTAGGAATATTATCCTCTCTTTTTTTTGTAAAAATCCAGAGGTTTTATTTTTTATTTCCCCTTTTATTTTTTTATATTCCACCCGATTTCTTTTATTTTTTGCTTTTCTTTTAAAGCTTGCTATAATGAGTACCTATTTTCTTTTTTCTTTTTTTTAAAGTTGATCTCTTTTTTTTTGTTTTTCTTTCTTATTATTTAATTTATTTCTTCTTTTTAGTTTTATTATAAATAATGACTTTCTATTATTTGTTTTATCTCTCTCTTTTTTGTATATATATAATTTTTAAATCTAGGGTGAGATCAATTAATTGTGTCTTCTAAAGCCTTTTAAATCATAATTATTTAACAATAATGAGTCTGTTAATATGTCAATGTGTTTGACCTTCTATGTCTTATTGCCAACTATTATGCCAAATACTGATATTTTTGATATCATAAAGATAACTGGATATTAACACTAAAACAAATTAGTTAGCCTACATATAGTAGTGCCAACATGATTCACAAAGTTACACTAACAATCATGAATACAATGACACGTCATAACACATAGTAACATTCATAATACAACACACACACATGAGATCATATCTTCTAAGCATAAATATGGACTAGCATGCACACATAAATAATTTCTTCAATGTAGATAACATAAGGAAGATGATAACACAAACCATTCAAATTATACATCTAACATGAGTTACTTATGTGGTGTGTGCAGGATTCTCGTCATTTCTCTGTCATCTTTTGACATCTCCATCTACATCACCCTATATGATGATGTTCTCCCTCTATTACACTCTAAAGGATGATTTATTTTACATCAACCTCGCAATAAGTAGGTAGTTAGATCATATCATCATGATAACCATACAACATAAAATATAATTGAAATAACACATCCACATGTTTTTAATGTAAACACACACTATGACTAACTCACAATAATGCAAACATGTACCTAAGCAATATCCTACTACCCCATAATAATATATATCTCAAATCTTAGTCAAAATATAACCAAATCAAATGTGTCAACTATAAATATCCACTGATAGTCAAATAGTTTGTTTAGCAAGGAATCGGAATGTAGCATAAAAATAAGAAAGTTCTACATTGAATGGGTAGATAAGTTTCAATGATTACTAAATTTTGTGTGTGATGGTCAAACATTTATAAAGTATGAATATTGTGTAAAGTATTGAAATGCTAGACCATGGGTACATGGAATGAATGTACTATAGTACAAAATGATGCTATTTTAACTCTTGTGAAATATGTATCACATGAAGAATCAATTGTTACATGGTTATGGGCCAAAGAGAAATAGGTCAAGTTTATCCCAAAGCATGTTGCAAAAATTCAAGACAATAAAAAAAGAGTAATCATCACAATGAAAACAATGTATTTTTTTGCCAAGAAGATTTATCAGTCTAAACATGAAAAGCTTTGCCAGTTTCTCTTGTATCTAAAAACACATAATATTCCAAAGTCCTTGGAATATGCTTCATATACAAATCATTTTGTTTCAAATGAATTTATGTATTACATATCAAAGTAACTTGAAAAGATTCAAGTTAATAATATGTTAAATAGCCTTTTATTTTTGTTGATGTTAGTGTTGATGACTGGAGATTGCACCCGGTGGCAGGAAAACAAGTTCATGCCTTCTCCCCGCAACATGGAAACTCCTCTCTCACCTGTGGGATGGCGAAGCAAGAGAGGAGAGTCTCTAGGTATGGGCTAGTTCCCTCTGATGTATCTTGTTTGTTCCAGGCAGTGCAAAAATATAGATATATAGATATACTGGGGGGATGAAAAGGGAGAAGAAAATACAGGAAAACAAACAGCCTACTCTAAAGAGGTGATACACCAAAATAAAGGTTGACCTTCCACATCCACTCTCAGAATCAAGAGAAATGCAAGTATACTCTACACATCTGGGAGAAGAACCAAGCTGCTAAGACTAACAGGGAGGCTATAATGGAAAATACATAACAGAGGTTGACCAAGGTGCTGTGGAATGCACACTTGCAAGCAACTTCCTCTATCTTGTCCTTCTCAAATATTGTTTTTCTCCTTTCAGCTGCAGGAATGGCCCTTGTAAGTGACTGGTCTGTTGGCATTAACCTGTGAAAGCATCGAAGATAATGACTAAACACAAATAATACTCATGACATACACAGCAAATCTATCCAAGATGGAGGCAAAAGACTGTATTTTATTGATTCAGGTGGAGAATTTGCAGAGCTGTGCTCTTTACAAAATTGGAAAAGATCTTTTAAAATGGCCAAGTCTGCCAATTTATATGGAAAAGCCAAGAGGAGTCTCATTGGGAAGAGTGAAAAAAACACTATAGCTGACATCATAAAACTACTGGGACCATGCTTGATGCCTCATTTTACATGCTGGTTAGCTCCTCTACCCGCTAGGCGGGCCTTTTTCTGTGTTCTGCAGGCCTTTTTTGCCGCCTGATGTTGTGAGCGGAAATTTTACCATCCAATGTCATGGATTGCATGCAGGACTTTGCCGACATCGGCCGATTTGGCTGCCAAGCACGGCAATTTTGCTGACATCGGCCAAGTAGGCTGCTAAGTGCGGTAATTTTGCCGACATCGGCCGAGTTCGTGGCCTTTTCCTCCGCTTGTGTTGTGAGCAGCAATTTTGCCACTGACTACATCTGTTTGCAGTCTCTTTTTACCCGTTGGTGTTGTGGGTGGTAATTTTGCTGCTGACTGCATTATTCTTATAAATGTATGCCCTCCTTTTACTTTAGTGTTAACTGCCCCAGCTTTTTTCTCTCCTCTTTTGTGAACGTTTGAAGGCTCTGCCTTATGCTACCGTGAATGCCAACGAACGAGGCCGATGAGCCAATGCTTTGAAACGGAGCTGTTAAACCCTGAAGGTGGACCTTGCAATCCAAAATTAATTGGCCATGCAAAGCGAGTGCAGAAGTTGATCGAGATTTTGCCAGAGGGGCAAAATTGGGTCAACAAATTGGCGACTCACAGGAGAAGCATGCTCGCTATGTTTAGGACCTAGTTGCCTTTGAATATCCATTGGGCGCAGAGTCAGATGCAACTTGAAAGAATTAATAACAGCCCAAAAGATCCCAAGATCAAAAATATAGAATTTACCCCCACAATCGAAAGGAAACACACAAGCCTAAAAAACACTAACTGTGCAAATTGCACTTAGGGAAAATAGGAAAAAACAAGGAAAACTATGTATAGCCAAACCAAAAATTAGTGGCAATGCTTCAGATGTATCCCATTGACTGGGATACGCAATTCTTTGTCGTCTAACCTAGAGAGTTGAAATGCATTATACTACTTGCACTGAGTAATCATATAAGGACTGCTACAGAGGGCATCAAATTTTGCATGTTTTTCGAGCTTAGTTCTATCTTCGTCCCATTTTAAAACAATGTCTCCTTCAGCAAAGTTTTTTGACAAAGATTTCTTGTCAAAATGTCTTTTCACCTACTGTTGGTGATTGATCATAGAGACTGTTGACCCAATTTTGCCCCTCAGGCAAAATCTCGGCCACCTCCTACACCTACTTCACAGGCCCAGTCATTTCAGGTTGCAAGGTCCACTTTCAGGTTCTGACAGCGCCGTTGCAGAGAATAGGCAACAAAGGACAGAGTCTTCAGACGTTCGCAAGAGAAGAAGGGGAAAAAATGGAATGTTCGACACTTAGTCAAAAAAGAGGCAGAAAAAATGCAGAGGGTGGCAGAATCGCCGCCCACTACAAGGGCGGGTAAAATGAGCCCGTCTACGAAGAAAATGCAGAGGGCAGCAAATTCGCCGCCCACAACACAAAAAAAGGCAAAGACATCGGCCGACGTCGGCAATACTGCCATCGTCGGCACCTTACAGAGACCGACGTCGGTAGAATCGCCGACGTCGGTAGCACAAGGACAGGCACAAAAACCAGAAAAGCCCGCCCATGGCGGTGAAACGAAAAAGCCCGCCCATGGCGTCGAAACGAAAAAGCCCGCCCCATGACGGTGAAATGGAAAACCCCGCCCCATGGCGGGGAAAGGGAAATTGCCGCGCAGAGTATAACTATACCGACGTCGGTAGCCTAATTTAACTGACGTCGGCAATATTGCCGCCGTCGGCAGCTTATCGGCCGACGTCGGCAGGTTTTCCTACATGAAGTTCATGCAAAGGGCGTCAAAATCACCGCCCACTATAAGGGTGGCAAAATTCCCCTGCAGTGCACAAGAAAAAACTTGCCCAACCGCCAAAGGAGAAGACTAGCATGCAAAACGAGGCAACCAGCATGGTCTTGGCAGACTTGTGACGTCATCAATAGTGTTTTTCACACTTTTCAATGAGACTTCCCTTGGCTCTTCTGCTATAAATACAAGGACTTAGTCATTTTCTAAGGAGCTTCCTAACTTTTGTAAAGAGCACTGCTCTGCAAATTTCCCACCTGAATCAATAAAAATACAGTTTGTACCTCTATTTGGATGGATCTATCAGTGTATGTATTGAATGTTAATCTGTGTCCAGTCATTGTCTCTTGATGCTCTCACAGGTTCAACACCAGCAAACCTGTGATCTACGAAGCGCCACTGTCTGCTGCTGCCAGGAGTAGAGTTCTGTTTCAGAGGTATTGAACAGGTGAGGTCACCTACAGTGTGTGTTTCTCAGCACCTTGGTGAGTCCCTGTTTCTTGTGCTTTCCATAAGAACCTCCCTGTCATCCCAGAGACCTGGTCTTTTCTGCCAGATCTGAGTGTATGTATGTTTTTGTCTGATTCTGAGAGTGGATGTGGGAAGGTCACCTGTTTTTGGTGTATCACCTCTTTTAGAGTAGGCTGTTTGTTTTCAAGCTTTTCTCTCTCTTTTCACCCCCCCCAAGTGTATACCTATATACCTATATTTTTGCATTACCTGAAACAAACAAGATACATCAGAGGGAACTAGCCCATATCTAGAGACTCTCCTCTCCTGCTTCGCCGTCCCACAGGTGAGAGAGGGGTTTCTATGTTGCGGGGAGAGGGCAGGAATCCGTGTTCCTGCCGCTGGGTGCGCTTTCCAGCATCAACAGTTCTGGCACGCCCGGTGGGACTGCAATTTTATCAAGTTCTAACACAGTAGTATTTCAGGATTGATGTTGGTCCTGCTACAGTGATTTTCAAAGATTTCCAGCATCTGGCGACTCCACTGGTAAGAGCTCAGTTCTTTTTTTTAAAAAGACCAGTTACTTAGCTTATATGCCAAAAGTTACCACCAGGTCAGCTTCAAGGAGGGTCCCCTTTGAGTTCATTGAACTACCTTTAAACTCCGCTAAAAGACTCAGGTTTGGAAGAACTCACCCTTATCCGCTGATAAATCCTCCTAGACCTGTTGCTAGGAACACCAACCCAGCTCAGCCACAAATACAACCTGTCCCAGCCATGGCCTTGCCTTTTGCAGCTTTTCGTGGTGAAAGCCCTTTAAACCTCCCACGCTATGATCCGATCCCCGGAACAGCTCTAAAAAATGTGCCTTTTTTTGATGGAGTGGGACCTATTACAGTTGTTGAGCATATAAAAAATATTGCCAACCGTTGCAATATTCATAATATAACAGAAGAAAATATTGCCATCAGACTGTTAGCCTTGTCTCTGAAGGGGAAAGCTCTCGACTGGTACGGCACCTTGCCTGTGGATTCCATACATTCTTGGAACGAATTGGGCACTCGTTTAACTGATCGTTTTGGGGAAAAAAGTGATGGCCTCTCTCTTGCTGAGCAGCTGACAACTATAAAAAGAGCTCCGCATGAATATATGCAGGACTTCAATACGCAGTTTCAAAAGACTTGGGATAGAATTCCCATCCTGGTAAGGCCGACCCCCAGCTACGCTTTCTTGTACTATCTAAAAGCATTGAATAGTGACATTGCTATGATGATTCAATCTATGGGGGGACACATACTGCCCGCTGCGTATGACATAGCCATTGCGGCCAAAAATTGCTTGATTCAAGCTGGAAAAATCGCCCCTAGACCTCACATGCCACTTTTCCCAGAACTGCTGCCCCCAATTCAAGTAGTCTCTCCTACAATTGCCCCCCTACCTGTCATTGAAAAGCCAACTGCTGTTCCATCCAATGAATTAAGTGAAGTTAAGGGCCTGTTGCAGAGCATGTCAAATGAACTTGTTGCCCTTAAAAGGCAGCAAGCTCAAAGCCACAAGCCAAACCAGAGTTATCAAAATTATGGCCATGCCCCTAGACCCCCCTTTCAAAATTATAACCAAGGTCAAGGGCAGCTCACTACAACTAGGCCTTATCAAAATTATAACCCAGGCCCTCCTTCGTCATCTAAAGCCATGGTACCTACACAGAACAATCTAGTGCAGGAACAGCTAGGTTGTTCAAACATGGGACAAGGTCAAGAGCAAGCTGTCCACCTGAATGACATGATAAATTTTTGCCAGAATTCAGAAAATCAAGGTGCTGATTTTTCTCAATTTTTTGAGTTCCCAGCTCAAACCAGCACAAGCAACAATCAGACTCAGCCAGATTCTACCCTGATAAATCACGAAGAGGGCGAGCTCTGTGCAATTAATCATGGAGGCGCTGCAGGCAATCATGCTGATTGTGTTGCGGCCAATACGAGATTTAAAAGAAGAGCAGTTGGAGAAGTGCAAGCTTCCTCTCAGGCAGCAGCGAATCCTCCACCACACCCTTTTCAAAAGGCCCCAATTTCCGGTGAACCATCTGTACCCCCAGCTCCTCAGTCTAAAGCTCCAGCCGGGATCAGCCCAAAGGAAAACGCGAAAGGAGTCAGTCCCCAAGTTAATATAGTTGATCAAATGAAGAAATTGCATGTGAGCATTTCTCTATGGGATTCATTGTCTCTTCCGGGACAAAATGAGGTATTGAAGAAAGAATTGCATGAGCTAGATCGCCAGGCCATCCCAACAGACACTAATGATGTCCTAATGATGAATGGGTAGCCTTCTGCTCCAGGTCAGGTAAGGAAAGAAGAAAAGACTCCCCCTTTTTATGTATCTTTGATCATTGGAGATTTCTTAGTACATAATTGCATAATTGATAGCGGGGCCAGCACTTCAGTAATGCCTAAATGTATTGCTGATAAGATGGGGTTAAAGTACAAAGCAATGAACAAAGGAGTCTTACAACTAGATGGGACACCCGCAAAGACAGTCGGAGTCTTGAAAGGATTGAGTTTAACATTGCATGCCTGCCCGACATTCTCAATCCCTCAAGATATAGTGGTAGCAGACATTCCTCCATATTTTGCAATCTGTTTGTCTAGGGACTTTACGTCCAAGATAGGTGGTTATCTAGCTGCAAATTGGTCATACCTGGTTTTCAGAACCAAGTATGGGACCAAAGTGAAAATTGAATCCGAGCCACTCTATAAGGACCACCTAGAGTCCTATTCACCAAAGGCAGTGAATGTCAGTTATACTATCATTGATCCAGAAGACTCTCAAATAGACAAGTCCTCATCTTCTGCTCTTGAAGGAGTCGCAGATCTACTCTTGGATGAGTGGGGAAGCGATAACTTTAAACACGATCCTTATAAGTTTATTGAGGAGGCAGACCTTGGCGTCTATTGCTTGCATGAGGAGAGTGTCGTCATGCCCAATATAATGAAGGAAAATGAAGAAGATCTTGGCCTGTGGCAGCTATATTTTGACGGTTCCAGAAGCAAACTGGGCGCTGGTGGTGGGGTAATGTTAGTCTCCCCTTCCGAAGAAAGGTACTTTTCAGCTTTTCGTTTCCATTTCTCTTGCACATGTAACGTTGCAGAATATGAGTCTTTGATTCACGGACTTGAGTGGGCAAGAAAGAGAGGGATCAAAAAATTGCAAATCTTGGGGGACAGTGAACTAATAGTGAATCAAGTCAGAGGCCTGAACCTGACCAAGAACTCTTTATTGAAATCTTACAAGCACAGAGTCTGGGACTTGATGGAGGATTTCCTTGCTCTTAACATTACCTCTATCCCCAGGAAACAGAATAAGCAGGCTGACAGATTGGCAGCTGTTGGTGCCCAATTTGATGTTTCAAAAGAGATAAGCAGGGGTTGTAGTTCGCACCATTTAAAAGTGGTGGTCCGGCCTTCAATTCCAGACAATGTTACAAACTGGCAGGTCTTCGAAAATGACCAACAAATAGCCCCTTTCCTAAAGAAAGAAGCTGAATTTGCAGTCCACAATCAGGCAAAATTGCAGCAGCAATATGGAAATCAGATTGTTCAATTGAAGAACAATAAACTCCCTAAGGGTCTTATCACACTTGAAAGTATTTTCAACGGAGAGGACCAACTGAGAAATGACAAAGCATGCATCACTACCAAAGAGGAGAATTATGAAAAAGTAGAAATCTTCAAGGATAAGTTGCTGGCGCTTGGCAAGGTCTGCACGTTTCAAGAAAGACAGGCTTTCATTCTGCTGTGCCAGGAGTTCGCTGATATTTTTGCCTGGAACTATAGCGACTTGAAAGGCTTCGATCCAAGGCTCGCCCAACACACCATTGAATTAGATGAAGGCGCAAAACCTGTCACACAAAAGTAGAGACCTGTTAACCCGATGGTCGAGCTCCTTATGCAGAAAGAATTGGCCAAGTTGATTGAGTCCGGCATTATATTTCCGATCAAACATTCCTCATGGTTGGCTAATTTGGTTCCAGTTAGAAAGAAAAATGGGGAGATCAGGCTGTGTGTCGACTTTAGAGACCTTAATAAAGTCTCTTTAAAAGATCATTATCCCCTTCCAAATATGGAGCAAATCCTTCAAAAGGTAATTGGTTCCGAACGCTTCTCCCTCCTGGATGGCTATTCAGGATATAATCAGATTCTGGTACGTGACCGTGACCAATACAAAACAGCCTTCACCACTAAATGGGGAACGTTCGCCTACCAGAAGATGCCTTTTGGGCTATCTAATGCTGGTGCTACTTTCCAGCGAGCCATGGACATGGCTTTCAGTGGTTTGATAAATAGAAACGTGCTGGTGTACCTCGATGATATAACAGTTTTCTCCAAAGAGGCAGGACAACATATGAAGCATCTCAGGGAGATTTTTGAGAGGTGCAGGGAATTTGGCATCTCCCTAAATCCAAAGAAATGTGTATTCGCGGTTCATGAGGGGAAACTTCTTGGCCACATTGTGTCCAAGGAAGGTTTGTCTATTGACCCAGAGAGAGTCCGCTCTATTCTGGAGATGTCCCTACCGAAGCACAAGAAAGCCCTGCAGAGTTTCTTCGGTCGAATAAATTTCATTTGGAGGTTCATTTCAAACTTTGCTGAAATAGTTAAACCCCTAACCTCCTTGCTAAAGAAGGGTGAAGAATTCAAATGGACAACGCCAAGAAAGGATAGCTTTGAAGCTATCAAACAGGCTTTGACCCAGGCTCCCGCTCTGATCAGCCCCGACTTCAACAAAGACCTCAATCTCTATACCTTCAGTAACGGAGAAGTGATATCTGCCATGCTTACCCAAGCAAACAGTGATGACCTCGAGCAACCACTCGCTTTTTTCAGCCAAGGGTTAGAGGACTTCGAAACTAGGTACACCTATGTACAGAAGCAAGTCTTGGCAGTAGTGCACAGCCTGAAGAAATTCAGATATATGTTGTCGAACAGCAGGATCCATCTCATGGTTCCACATCCTGGCGTCAAGGATTTATTGACCAATCGAGACTTAAACGAGAAAAGAGCGGGATGGATCACCAAGGTAATGGAGTATGACATAGACATCAAAATCACCAAGTTGGTTAGAGGAAGGGGCCTGTGTGAACAGCTAGCCGCAGATTTGAGACAAAGGGGTGAAGACAGCTTGCTGATCCATGACGCAGCCACTGCAGAAGAACCAGCTGTCGTAAGAGACTGGGCACTAGACATGAGGCATTTCCTTCTTATGGGCGAATGTCCACAGGGTCTCGATAGGGCCGGAAGAAGGTATTTTAAACTTCAGTCCGTTCCCTATGTTTTGATTGACGGAGTATTATTTAGGAAGGATCTCTCTGGGGTTCTCTTGAGATGCATTGACTCCAGTCAGGCTGACAAGGTATTGGCTGAGTTTCACAATGGGCCAACAGGTGGCCATTTCGCCCCTAAGACCACAGCAGCAAAAATAATGAGAGCTGGCTATTTCTGGCCCACTCTCTTCAAGGATACCCATGCCTGGGTAAAGAAGTGTCAGAAGTGTGCACTCTTTGACGGAAAGCAGCGATTGGCTGTCATGCCCCTACAGCCCATTCAAGTTGAGCAACCATTCATGCAGTGGGGCCTGGATTTCATAGGGATGATCAACCCTCCCTCTAGCGCCGGACACAAGTGGGTCCTGACTGCTACGGATTATTTCACCAGGTGGGTGGAAGCCATTGCTTTGAAGGAAGCAAATGAGAGCGCAGTCTTGGATTTCTATGAGGACTTAGTGACACGTTTTGGGGTCCCAGCCACTATAATCTCAGATAATGCCTTGGCTTTTCTGGGAACCAAAACTAGTGAATGGGCACTAAGGTATGGTATATACCTCAGCACTTCGTCAAATTACTACCCGCAGGGGAATAGACTAGCTGAGTCTACTAACAAAAATTTGATCAAGATTATAAAGAGGACCATGGAAGAAAATCAGAAAACTTGGCACGCCAAGTTGAAAACAGCTCTATGGGCCGATCGAATCACTCCGAAAAGATCAATCGGAAATTCTCCATATACGCTTGTGTATGGAAGGGAAGCAAGGCTTCCTATCTCACTCGAATTGCCAGCGTTGGACCTCACACATCAGCTGCAGCTAGAAGAAGGAAGCAGCATGGAGGTCAGATTATGTGAACTAATGGAGCTCCAGGAGGTAAGGAACCAGGCCATGGTCTCTATGATCAGTCGCCAGCATCAGGTGAAAAAGCATTTCGACAAGAAGTCTTCGTCAAAGAGTTTCGTCGAAGGAGACATTGTCTTAAAATGGGACGAAGATAGAGCTAAGCCTGGAAAACATGCAAAATTTGATGCCCTCTGGAGCGGTCCTTACATAATTACTCAGTGCAAGCAGCATAATGCGTTCCAGCTCTCCAGGTTGGATGGTGAAGAATTGCGTATCCCAGTCAACGGGATACACCTGAAGCATTGTCACTGAATTTTTGGTTCCGCTGTACATAGTTTCCCTTGTTTTCTTCCCTGTTTTTCCTAAGTGCAGTTTGCACAGTTAGTTGTTTTTAGTCTTGTGTGTTTCCCTTGGCAGTGGGGGTAATTTCTGTATTTTTGATTTTGGAATCTTCAAAGTTGTTGTGAACTCGCTTCAAATTCACCATCTGACTCCGCACCCAATGGATATGTAAGGCAACTGGGTTTTAAGCATAGCAGGTACGCTTCCCCCATGAGTCGCCAATTTGTTGACCCAATTTTGCCCCTCAGGCAAAATCTCAGCCACCTCCTACACCTGCTTCACAGGCCCAGTCATTTCAGGTTGCAAGGTCCACTTTCAAGTTCTGACAGCGCTGTTGTAGAGAATAGGCAACAAAGGACAGAGTCTTCAGACGTCCGCAAGAGAAGAAGGGAAAAAAATGGAATGTTCGACACTTAGTCAAAAAAGAGGCAAAAAAAATGCAGAGGGCGGCAGAATCGCCGCCCACTACAAGGGCGGGTAAAATGAGCCCGTCTATGAAGAAAATGCAAAGGGCGGCAAATTCGCCACCCACAACACAAAGAAAGGCAAAGACATCGGCCGACGTCGGCAATACTGCCGTCGTCAGCACCTTACAGAGACCGACGTCGACAGAATCGCCGACGTCGGCAGCACAAGGACAGGCACAAAAACCAGAAAAGCCTGCCCATGGCGGTGAAACGAAAAAGCCCGCCCATGGCGGCGAAACGAAAAAGCCCGCCCCATGACAGTGAAATGGAAAACCCCACCCCATGGCGGGGAAAGGGAAATTGCCGCGCAGAGTATAACTATACTGACGTCGGCAGCCTAATTTAACCGACGTCGGCAATATTGCCACCGTCGGCAGCTTATCAACCGACGTCGGCAGGTTTTCCTACATGAAGTTCATGCAAAGGGCGTCAAAATCACCGCCCACTATAAGGGCGGCAAAATTCCCCTGCAGTGCACAAGAAAAAACTCGCCCAGCCGCCAAAGGAGAAGACCAGCATGCAAAACGAGGCAACCAGCATGGTCTTGGCAGACTTGTGATGTCATCAATAGTGTTTTTCACACTTTTCAATGAGACTTCCCTTGGCTCTTCTGCTATAAATACAAGGACTTAGTCATTTTCTAAGGAGCTTCCTAACTTTTGTAAAGAGCACTGCTCTGCAAATTTCCCACCTGAATCAATAAAAATACAGTTTTTACCTCTATTTGGATGGATCTATCAGTGTATGTATTGAATGTTAATCTGTGTCCAGTCATTGTCTCTTGATGCTCTCACAGGTTCAACACCAGCAAACCTGTGATCTACGAAGCGCCACTGTCTGCTGCTGCCAGGAGTAGAGTTCTGTTTCAGAGGTATTGAACAGGTGAGGTCACCTACAGTGTGTGTTTCTCAGCACCTTGGTGAGTCCCTGTTTCTTGTGCTTTCCATAAGAACCTCCCTGTCATCCCAGAGACCTGGTCTTTTCTGCCAGATCTGAGTGTATGTATGTTTTTGTCTGATTCTGAGAGTGGATGTGGGAAGGTCACCTGTTTTTGGTGTATCACCTCTTTTAGAGTAGGCTGTTTGTTTTTAAGCTTTTCTCTCTCTTTTCACACCCCCCCAAGTGTATACCTATATACCTATATTTTTGCATTACCTGAAACAAACAAGATACATCAAAGGGAACTAGCCCATATCTAGAGACTCTCCTCTCCTGCTTCGCCGTCCCACAGGCGAGAGAGGGGTTTCCATGTTGCGGGGAGAGGGCAGGAATCCGTGTTCCTGCCGCTGGGTGCGCTTTCCAGCGTCAACAGAGACCATGGTCCGATTCCTTACCTCCTAGAGCTCCATTAATTTGCACAATCTGACCTCCATGCTGCTTCCTTCTTTTAACTGCAGCTGATGGGTGAGATCTAATGCTGGCAGTTCAAGTGAGACGGGAAGCCTAGCTTCCTTTCCATATACAAGTGTATATGGAGAATTTCTTATTGATCTCTTCGGAGTGATCCAATCGGCCCATAGAGCTATTTTCAACTTGGCATGCCAAGTTTTCTAATTTTCTTCCATGGTCCTCTTTATAATCCTGATCAGATTTTTGTTGGTGGACTCGGCCAGTCCATTCCCCTGTGGATAGTAATTTGACGAAGTGCTAAGGTATATACCATACCTTAGTGCCCATTCACTAGTTTTGGTTCCCAAAAAAGCCAAGGCGTTATCTAAGATTATGGTGGCTAGGACCCCAAACCTTGTCACTAGGTTTTCATAGAAATCCAAGACTGCGCTTTCATTCAATTCCTTCAAAGCAACGGCTTCCACCCACCTAGTGAAATAATCCGTAGCAGTCAGGACCCATTTGTGTCTGGCACTGGAGGGAAGATTGATCATACCTATGAAATCTAGGCCCCACTGCATGAATGGTTGTTCCACTTGGATGGGCTATAGGGGCATGGTAGCCAATCGCTACTTTCCATCAAAAAGTGCACACTTCTAGCACTTCCTTACCCAGGCATAGGTATCTTTGAAAAGAGTGGGCCAAAAATAGTCAGCTCTCATTATTTTAGCCGCTGTGGTCTTAGGGGTAAAATGGCCGCCTGCTGGCCCATCGTGAAACTCAACCAATACCTTGTTAGCTTGACTGGGGTCAATCAATCTCAGGAGAACCTTGGAGAGATCCTTCCTAAATAATATTCCATCAATCAAGACATAAGGAAGGGACTGAAGTTTAAAATAACTTCTTCTGGCCTTATCGAGACCCTGTGGACATTCGCCCGTAAGAAAGAAGTGCCTCATGTCCAACGTCCAATCTCTTATGACAGCTAGTTCTTCTGCAGTGGCTATGTCATGGATCAGCAAGTTGTCTTCACCCTTTTGTCTCAAATCTACAGCTAGCTGTTCACACAGGGCCCTTCCTCTCACCAATTTGGTGATTTTGATGTCTATGTCATACTCCATCACCTTGGTGATCCATCCTACCCTTTTCTCATTTAAGTCTCGATTGGTCAAGAAATCCTTGATGCCAGGGTGTGGAACCATGAGATGGATCTTGTTGTTTGACAACATATATCTGAATTTCTTCAGGCTATGCACTACTACCAGGACTTGCTTCTCTATGTAGGTGTACCTGATTTCGAAGTCCTCTAACCCTTGGCTGAAGAAGGCGAGTGGTTGCTCAAGGTCATCACTGTTTGCTTGAGTAAGCATAGAAGATATCACTTCTCCATTACTGAAGGTATAGAGATTGAGGTCTTTATTGAAGTCGGGGCTGATTAGAGCGGGAGCCTGGGTCAAAGCCTGCTTGATGGCTTTAAAGCTATCTTTTCTTGGCATTGTCCATTTGAATTCTTCACCCTTCCTCAGCATAGAGGCTAGTGGTTTAACTATTTCAGAAAAATTTGGAATGAACCTCCGAATGAAATTTATTCGGCCAAAGAAACTCTGCAGGCCTTTCTTGTGCTTTGGTAGGGACATTTCTACAATGGAGCGGACTCTCTCGGGGTCAATAGACAAACCTTCCTTGGACACAATGTGGCCAAAAAGTTTCCCCTCATGAATAGTAAATACACATTTCTTTGGATTTAGAGAGATGCCAAATTCCCTGCACCTCTCAAAAATCTACCTGAGGTGCTCCATGTGTTGTCCCACCTCCTTGGAGAAAACCGTTATATCATCAAGGTACACCAGCATGTTCTTATTTACCAAACCATTGAAAGCCATGTCCATGGCTCGCTGGAAGGTAGCACCGACATTGGATATCCCAAAAAGCATCTTCTAGTAGGCGAACATTTCCCATTTAGTGGTGAAGGTTGTTTTGTATTGGTCACAGTCTCGCACCAGAATCTGATTATATCCTGAATAACCATCCAGGAGGGAGAAATGTTCAGAACTAGTTACCTTTTGGAGGATCTGCTCCATGTTTGGAAGGGGATAATGATCCTTTAAAGAGACTTTATTAAGGTCTCTAAAGTCGACGCACAGCCTGATCTCCCCATTTTTCTTTCTAACTGGAACCAAATTGGCCAACCATGAGGAATGTTTGATCGAAAATATAATGCCAGACTCAATCAACTTGACCAATTCTTTTTGTATAAGGAGTTTGATCATCGGATTAACAGGCCGCTATTTTTGTGTGACTGGTTTTGCACCTTCCTCTAATTCAATGGTGTGCTGGGCGAGTCTTGGATTGAATCCTTTCAAGTCACTATAATTCTAGGTGAAGACGTTGGTGAACCCCTTACACAGCAGAATGAAAGCTTGCCTTTCTTGAAACGTGCAGACCTTACCAAGTGCTAGCAACTTATCCTTGAAGATTTCAACTTTTTCATAATTCTCCTCTCTGGTAGTGATGCATGCTTTGTCATTTCTTAGTTGGTCATCTCTATTGAAAATACTTTCAAGTGTGACTAGACCCTTAGGGAGTTTATTGTTCTTCAATTAAACAATCTAATTTCTGTATTGCTACTGTAATTTTGCTTGATTATGGACTGTGAACTCAACTTCTTCCTACAAGAAGAGAGCTATCTGTTGGTCACTTTCGAAGACCTGCCAATTCGTAACATTGTCTGGAATTGAAGGCCAAACCACCACTTTTAAATGGCGCGAACCACAATCCCTGCTTATCTCTTTTGAAACATCAAATTGGGCGCCAACAACTGCCAGCCTGTCAGCCTACTTATTCTGTTCTCTGGGAATTGAAGTAATGTTAAGGGCAAGGAAATCTTCCATCAAGTCCCAAACTCTATGCTTGTAAGACTTCAGCAAGGAGTTCTTGGTCAGGTTCAGGCCTCTTATTTGGTTCACAAATAGTTCACTGTCCCCCAGAATTTGCAACTTCCTGATCCCTCTCTTTCTTGCCCACTCAAGTCCATGAATCAAAGACACATATTCTGCAACATTACATGTACAAGAGAACTGGAAATGAAAAGCTGAAAAGCACCTTTCTTTAGAAGGGGAAACTAACATTGCTCCACCACCAGTGCCCAGTTTACTTCTGGAACCATCGAAGTACAACTACCACAGGCCGAGGTCTTCTTTATTTTCCTTCATTATATTGGGCATAATGGCGCCTTCTTCATGCAAGCAATAGACGCCAAGGTCTGCCTCTTCAATAAACTTATAAGGATCATGCTCAAATTTATCGCTTCCCCATTCATCCAAGAGTAGATCTGCGACTCCCTCAAGAGCAGAAGATGAAGATTTGTCCGTCTGAGACTCTTCTGGATCAATGATAGTGTAACTGACATTTGTTTCCTTGGGTGAGTAAGGCTCTAGGTGGTCCTTGTAGAGTGGCTCAGATTCAATTTTCACTTTGGTCCTGTACTTGGTTCTGAAAACCAGATATGACCAATTCACTACTAGATAGCCACCTATCTTGGACGTAAAGTCCCTAGACAAACAGATTGCGAAATATGGAGGAACGTCCGCTACCACTATATCATGGGGGATTGAGAATGTCGGGCAGGCATGCAATGTTAAACTCAATCCTTTCAGGATCCCAACTGTCTTTGCAAGCATCCCGTCTAGTTGTAAGACTCCTTTGTTCATTGCTTCATACTTTAATCCCATCTTATCAGCAATGCACTTGGGCATCACTGAAGTGCTGGCCCCACTGTCGATTATGCAATTGTGTACTAAGAAATCCCCTATGATCAAAGATACATAAAAGGGGGGAGTCCTTTCTTCTTTCTTTACCTGATCTGAAGCAGAAGGCTGCCCATTCGTCATTAGGATGTTATTAGTGTCTGTCGAGATGGCTTGTCGATCTAGTTCATGCAACTCTTTCTTCAATACCTCCTTTTGTCTTGGAAGAGACAACGAATCCCATAGAGAAATGCTCACATGCAATTTCTTCATTTGATCAACTATATTGACTTGGGGGCTGATTCCCTTCATGCTTTCCTCCCCTGATCTGATCCCGGCTAGAGCTGTAGACTGGGGAGCTGGAGGTGCAAATGGTTGTCTAGAAATTGGGGGCCCTTGAAATGGGTGTGATGGAGGATTCAATGCTACCTGAGGGGAAGCCTGTGCTTCTCCAATTGCTCTTCTTTTAAATCTCGTATTGGCCACAACGTAATCAACCTAATTGTCTGCAGTGCCCCCATGATTAATTGCATAGAGCTCGCCTTCTTCATGATTTATCAGAGTAGAATCTGGTTGAGTTTGATTGTTACTCGTGCTGGGCTGAGTTGGAAACTCAAAAAATTGGGAATGATCAGTAGCCTAGTTTTCTAAATTGTAGAAAAAATTCATCATATCATTCGTATGGACAGCTTGTTCTTGACCATGTCCCATGGTTGAACAGCTAGGCTGCTCCTGCACAAGGTTATTCTGAGTAGGCACCATGGCTTTAGATGATGAAGAGGGGCCTGAGTTATAATTTTGATAAGGCTTGGTCTGAGTGAGCTGACCTTGTCCTTGATTATAGCCTTGAAAAGGGGTCCTAGGTGCTTGACCATAATGTTGATAACCCAGATTTGGCTTGTTATTTTGAGCTTGTTATCTCTTAAGAGCTACAAGTTCATTTGACATGTTTTGCAACAGGCTTTTTACCTCATGTAGTTCATTTGATAGAACAATAGTTGTCTTTTCAATGGTGGGTAGGGGAGTAATTATGGGAACAACAGTCTGCATAGGGGGCAGCATCTCTGGGAAAAGTGGCATGTGGGGCCTAGGAGCGATCTTTCTGGCTTGTACCAAGCAATTTTTGGCTGATATGGCAATGTCGTAAGTAGGTGGCACTATGTGCCCTCCCATAGATTGGATCATCACAGCAATATCACTGTTCAATGCTTTTAAATAGTACAAGAAAGCGTAGCTGGGAGTCAGCCTTACCAGGATGGGAATCCTATCCCAAGTCTTTTGAAAATGTGTGTTGAAGTCCTGCATATACTCGTGCAGAGCTCTCTTTATAGTTTTCAACTGCTCAACAAGAGAGAGGCCATCACTTTTTTCTCCAAAATGATTAGTCAAATGGGTGCCCAATTCATTCCAGAAATG
The DNA here is from genome assembly GCA_037957365.1 of Torreya grandis. Taxonomy (NCBI): domain Eukaryota; kingdom Viridiplantae; phylum Streptophyta; class Pinopsida; order Cupressales; family Taxaceae; genus Torreya; species Torreya grandis. The sequence goes on along the minus strand of JARHVA010000288.1, from coordinate 371,213 downwards.
TATGGAATTCACAGGCAAGGTGTCGTACCAATCAAGAGCTTTCTTTTTCAGAGACAAGGCTAACAGTCTGATGGCAATGTTTTCTTCTGTTATATTGTGAATATTGCAAAGGTTGGCAATATTCTTGATATGCTCAACAACTGTAATAGGTCCCACTCCATCAAAAGAGGGCACATTTTTTAGAGCTGTTATGGGAATCGGATCATAGCATGGGAGGTTTAAAGGGCTCTCACCGCGAAAAGCTGCAAAAGGCAAAGCCATGGCTGGAATAGGCTGTAGTTGTGGCTGAGCGGGGTTGGTGTTCCTAGCAACAAGTCTAGGAGGATTTACTAATTGATAAGGGTGAGTTCTTTTAAACCTGAGCTTTTTAGCAGAGTTTAAAGGTAGCTCAACGAATTCAAAAGGGACCCTTCTTGAAGCTAACCTTGTGGTAACCTTTGGCATAAAAGTTTAAATGACTGGTCTTAAAATAAAGAACTGAGCTCTTACCAGTGGAGTTGCTAGATGCTAGAAATCTTTGAAATGACTGTAGCAGGACCAACATCAATCTTGAAATACTACTGCATTAGAAATTGATAAAATTAAGGTCCCACTGGGCCTGCCAAAACTGTTGACGACTAGAGATTGCACCCGATGGCAGGAAAATAGGTTCCTGCCTTCTCCCCACAACATGGAAACTCCTCTCTCGCCTGTGGGATGGTGAAGTAGGAGAGGAGAGTCTCTAGGTATGGGCTAGTTCCCTCTGATGTATCTTGTTTGTTCTAGGCAATGCAAAAATATAGATATATAGATATACTGGGGGGGATGAAAAGGGAGAAGAAAATACAAGAAAACAAACAACCTACTCTAAAGAGGTGATACACCAAAATAAAGGTTGACCTTCCACATCCACTCTCAGAATCAAGAGAAATTCAAGTATACTCTACACATATAGAAGAAGAACCAAGCTGCTAAGACTAACAGGGAGGCTGTAATGGAAAATACATAACAGAAGTTTACCAAGGTGTTGTGGAATGCACACTTGCAAGCAACTTCCTCTATTCTGTCCTTCTCAAATATTGCTCTTCTCCTTTCAACTACAAGAATGGCCCTTGTAAATGACTGGTCTGTTGGCATTAACCTGTGAAAGCATCAAAGATAATGACTAAACACAAATAATACTCATGACATACACAGCAAATCTATCCAAGATGGAGGCAAAAGACTGTATTTTATTGATTCAGGTGGAGAATTTGTAGAGCTATGCTCTTTACAAAATTGGAGAAGATCTTTTAAAATGGCCAAGTCTACCAATTTATATGGAAAAGCCAAGAGGAGTCTCATTGGGAAGAGTGAAAAAAACATTGTAGTTGACGTCATAAAATTGCTAGGACCATGCTTGATGCCTCGTTTTGCATGCTGGTTAGCTCCTCTGCCCGCTGGGTGGGCCTTTTTTTGTGTTCTGCAGGCCTTTTTTGCCACCTGATGTTGTGAGCAGTAATTTTACCACCCAATGTCATGAATTGCATGCGGGACTTTGCCGACGTCGGCCGATTTGGCTGTCGAGCGCGGCAATTTTGCCGACGTCGATCGAGTAGGCTGTCGAGCATGACAATTTTGTCGCTGACTGCATCTGTTTGCAGTCTCTTTTTACCCACCAGTGTTGTGGGCGGCAATTTTGCCACTGACTGCATTGTTCTTGTAAACGTCTGCCCTCCTTTTGCTTTAGTGTTAACTGCCCTAGCTTTTTCCTCTCCTCTTTTGTGAACGTTTGAAGGCTCTGCCTTATGCTACCATGAATGCCAACGAATGAGGCCAATGAGCCAATGCTTTGAAACGGAGCTGTTGAACCCTAAAGGTGGACCTTGCAATCCGAAATTAACTGGCCATGCAAAGCGAGTGCAGAAGGTGACTGAGATTTTGCCAGAGGGGCAAAATTGGGTCAACAGTTAGATGAAAGCATTGATCGTAGTCTCAAAAAACATCTTATTCTCTATGCTACTTATATAGACTCAAAAGGGATTGGACCATTAATTTTCTAATTTGTGGTGCTCAAGATGTTGGAAATTTGATTGTCATTGATGTCAAAAGGGACATTATGAACATGTCATTGATGTCAAAAGGAGATTATGGATGTAATTGATGCTCAAGGATGAGTATGGTGATTTGAGGATGTGCAAGGCATCCTAGAGGTCAAGAATGATTGGGGTGATTATGTGCATGAGTGGAATTCATTCGGTTCATCATATTATTAATCCAGACATTTTGGGTCTATAGAGGAAAATCTGAGTAGGCAGTTTACCTATGTCACCATTGCCATGTGTGGATGAGTTTGGGGGAGTTGGTCATATGGTTATGATCACATTAGTCCCTAGTTACTATGCACCAAATTTGAAGCCATGAGATGAAGCACAGTTGAAGTTATGGGGATGCAAAGTTGGCTACTAAGACAAAAATCACTAAGTTTCTATACTTAGCCAAATTTGAAAAAATGGCTAAATAGATCCAAGTAAACATATTGATGTGGTTAACATTTACACACATAGAGATGTTAGGACAAAATGATCACATGGGTCTATTCATTTTTTTGCCTAGTTTATATACACAAAATCTCAGGTCACGTAATGTAGCATGACAAAAGATATACTTGAGAAAAGTAGGGCTCCAAGGAATTTTGATAGTGTTTTCCAACACTTAGTCAAATTTGCAATTTGCAAGAAAAAATTCAAAGGCATTTTTATGAAGACATATTTTGCACCTATGAAGGCATCAAGAGAAAATGGATATATGGATGGAATCCCCTGTGTAAGAATATCATATGTGTTAATTTTTTGGTCATCCAACTAAGTGTGATAAGAGTTATGTAGGTGTAAAGTTAGCCTTCTAGGCATATTGAAATAGCCTCCATACTTAGACAAAATCTACACAAGGTCAATGTAAAGTTGTCATGCTTTTACAAAGATCATCTATGGACATTTGAAAAATAAATAGATAGTATATTTGTTATGGGTTTTTCATGAGCATCTTGAATATGTGGTCCATAAGTTTAAAGGAGAAGGAATGATCTCAGAATTGAATTATCTTTGCTCTCAGACTAGATAGGATTTCTTGGTAAAACCCTAAGAGTTTCGCCATGGTGTTAACAAGCAAATTTTTATTTTAATGTTGACTCGGTATAGTTGAGAACTGGTAGCTTAAGTTATAACTTAAGCCTTTATTGTCATTGAGAAACTGACCCCTCAACCTAGAAATTACCAACTCTGACCAATGATTAAAGGACTTAATATTTCCTAAGTCTTAGAATTTATATTATGTCCTTGCTTGATCAATGACACACACTTCATTGTATGTAAATGATCCAATAGAGTGAATGCATAAGTGACAAGTGTCATATTCACAGAGTTTATCAGACAAAGACCCAATGAGCGTAAATTTGTCAAAGTTAATAAATGAGCTAGTTGGAAGATTAATGTTTCATGCTTAATTAGTCATTGGAGATCCAATAGAGCACGATGAATTCAAAGTGTAAAAAGGTCCCTCTAAGAAAATGTTCTAATGTCAAGTGTCACAAGTACATGAGTTTGTTAGATAGAGGACTAGTGAGAGTGAGCCTATCAGATATAAATATTGAGCTTGTTAGAAGATCTGATGGCATATGGAATCTTGGATAAGTAGATCTAATAGAGTGAGTGGACTCAAATGCAACAAAGTGATTGATGTTTATTGATACAATGGCAAATTAAAGATCAAGTAAGTTCAAGAAGATTGACAGAGCAAAAGTAATCCAAAGATATAGGAAGCTACGAGATGAGGTCAAAGTGTCAAAGTTTAATGACCAGGTCAAGGTAAAGGTCATGCATCTTTAGAGATCCAACAACATGCAAAAAATAGGATCTAGAGATTGATGGATGCATTTTAAAGAGAGGAACATGAAAGTTCAGTAGCATACAAAGATTTAACAGAGTGAGAGAGCTTGGAGATGGCATGAATAAAGAGATCAAAGGCTAGTATTTAAAGTGTTTAAATACAAATGGTAACATGAAAAAACATGCAATAACTTGAGTATAAGCCATGAATCTTGACACAAAAAATGAGATTGATCAATCTAACTGATCAAATCTATAATAAAGATCTTATGCATCAAAAATTGAGTCTAATAGATGTTATAGATAGTAAAGAGACTTGCAATTATGGTGTGATGCATGGAATCAAGATGCAAGAACTTACAATTCATGTCTTAATGAAATAAATTCCAAAATTGGCATGATGTGTTACAATTCGAGTGTGAACATAGAGAGAAGTAGCAAACCCTAAATCCATTGCTTATATATACAACATCTAGGATATAGTTGGTGTTGTTGGAATTGTGTCAAATGAAAATATAAAGACACAAAGGTAGAAGTGTAGAGAAGATGAATTATTGTTGAAGAGTGTCAAATAGAAAATATAGTGACATAGAGGAGCAAAGTGAGAGAGAGATGAAATGTGTCAAATAGAGACATATTTAAACACAAAGAGAGGGGTAGAGAGGAAAAAAGGCACATAGAGATAATGTGTAGAGTGTGAGAAATTACAAATTAGACTTGTAACACAGAATAGGGACATAGATTCATTTATGAATCTATTTTATATTGGAGTTGTAGCCTCATAGGTCTAATTGGTTGGTGCCATCAGACAAGCTAAGTTGGCACTCAGTTAGGGGAGTGGTGTCTCTTTTGGGTTGGTGCCCATAAACATTGTAACCAGTGAGGTTAAGCTAAATTGGTGCTTAGTTAGGGAGTTGGTGCTTCCTTAGAGTTGGTACTCTTAAATTAGGGGATGGGTGTCTCTTTAGGATGGGTGTCCTTAAATTCAACTAGTGAGCTTTTGCTAGTGAGGCTTTGAACTGTGAGGTTGGATTAGAATAGTGGATACTAGTAGCTATTCTCACCAAAAAAAATTTCCTCTGGGTTTTCCACATATAAATCTAGTTTCATGTGTATTTGTGTGTGTATGTGGTCTTTGCATTTATCTTTTAATCTACATATGATTTTAAATTTACTTTAAAAAGATTAAAGCACTCATTTTAATTGATATATTGATTCACCCCCCCTCAGTATGTAGTTGTGTTCCAAAAATCGGTATCAGAGCCTAGGGTTCCTTGAAAAAAGATTAATTAACTCAGGTAGATCTTGGAATAATGAACACAATGGCTAGTCAAGAAGGGTCTTCATCAAAAAAATCACCTCTCTTTGATGGATCTAATTATGCATTATGGAGCATAAGAATGGAATCATACTTATCCTCATTAGGGTTTGATGTATGGATGTCTGTATTAAAAGGATATACAACCCCTACTACAACTCCCAATGATCAGGCTTCAAAGAAGGCATATGAGAGCAATGCCAAAGCAAAGAATGATATTCTTTTTAGATTGTCCAAATTAGAGTTTGTCAAAGTGATGCATTATCAAAATGCACAAGATATCTATAAAAATTTGAAGAACATCTATGAAGGTGATGACAAGCTAAAGTAGGCCAAGCTACAAACATATAGAGGAATGTTTGAGAGTATTAAAATGATTGAAGAAGAGAATATTACAGACTACCTTCTCAAGGTAGATGAAATATTCAATGCAATTAGAGGCCTTGGAAAATAAATGAAACAATCAATCATTGTCAAAAAGGTCTTAAGATCTTTGCCATCAAGGTATGATTATAAAATCTCTGCTATAGAAGAAGCAATAGATCTAGATAAGCTCACAGTAGATGAGTTGCATGGAACCTTCCCTACCTATGAAATGAGAATGGGAGAAGTAGATACTTCCAAGAGAGAAGCTACATTCAATGCATCCAACCATGCAAAATCAAAAGCATCTACATCTAGATTTGAAGAGACTAATGAAGAAGAAGCCAACTTTGTTAGAAGATTGAAAAGAGGATTTGGAAAGTACAAAGGTAAGCTACCCTTTAAATGTTTTAATTATGGTAATGTTGGACATTTTGTTGCTAAATACCCTTCTGAGAAAAAGGATAACTCTGAGCAAGAAGAGGATGGCAAAGAATGAAGCCCCACTATTCCAAAAGGAGTAACTTCTTTAAAAATAAGAAAAGCTTGTATATAAGAGAATATAGTGACTCATTAGATGATAGTGATAGCTTAGATGATGACCATGACTGTGCCTTTATGGCTGAGGTAAATGAGTCCCCATTCATGGCATTAGGATCAACTTCTATAGATCTGGATCAAGAGGAAGTTGAAGACTTTGATGAAGAAGAAGAAGGAGAAGTGGACCTAGAGCGTGAACTCATCTGTGCTCTAGATGAGATTGACATCCTGAGAAAATAAAACTCAAGACAGAAGAAGCTTAGACAAAAGGAAGTTGAAAAATTGTCCAAAGGTCTTGAAAGATCTAATTAGATGATAGTAAGCCTTAAGACTTAGTTTGAAGAGGCCAAAAGAATAAAAGATGTAGTCAAGATTGAACTACAACTTAAGTCTATTGAATGCATGAGGCTAGAAGTAGAGATAGTGGCTTTGAGAAAAGAGCTTGAAAAGGCTAAAGAATAAATAGACAAAGGTCTAAAGCTAAAATGAGGATTAGATATTCTTGATGAACTGATCAGCTCTCAAAAGCCATCAAAAGGTAAATCTAGTATTGATTATGAAAAGGGGAAAAGTCCCATAACTAGTACATCTGCTAAGTTATATGATAATTTTAAAGCAGAAATATTAGGAGCAAAGAAAGAGAAAGCTTTCTGGGATACAAAGATAGATACAAACACTATTAATGTGAAGAAGGCTAAAGTTGAAAAGAAGCTTGAGGAAATGAAAAAGAACAATGAGTCCATATCTACAAACTCAAGGAAGATACATAAGATAAAGGCAGCTAATGTAGATGGTTACACAAGGGTAAGCAACTTGAAGAAGCAAAAGTTGAGAAGCACTCCCCATCCTGCACAAAAAAAATCTATGACTAGGTATTCCTCATCTTTTTATGGTTATTGTTATAGCTGTAATCATTTTGGTCACAAAGCTAGTAATTGTAGAGTTGTACCTATAAGGAGAACCAATTTTATAATCAAAAATTTATTTACACCCTTGTTAGATACAAATGTAATGTGTTATAATTGTAATAATTTTGGTCACATAGCTAAACAATGTAAAACAAGCTTTGTAAGATCAAAAGTACAGAGTAAGAAGAAAGGTATGCCTCCTAGTGTGAATAAAGGTTCACAAGTATCTAATAAAGATAAATATAGGACATATAAGAAACCCAAGCATGTATGAAAAATGAAAGATCAAGCCAATGCTATAGAGGTTGGAAAATATCAAGAGCTATCAATGTTTGCACATGTTGAGCATGAGAAGACAAAGCTCAAGGAGAAGTCTAAGGTGTTGATCAAGGATACTTCTGAGGTATGTACAGATTCAAGTGAACATCCCACTATTGATGAGAAACTTTCATGCATATAACATCAATTTTCTATGCCTAGTGATGAGATTTCGAGTTGCAAGCAAGATTCATCAAATAAACAGGTATGTCATGGATCTATATTATCTCCATGTATTATTAATTCTATTATAGAAGAAAAGGAGATAGTGTAATGGATGAGCATGTTACTTATCTTAAGCCTAACAAGAAGAAGAAGAATAGGAAGCACAAGATGACCAAGAAAGAGAAGGAATATGAGGAGTTATGGGCAACTCCTAGTTTCACATTATTCTAGAACATTGTGAATTAAGGTGTCTCTATCTGTGCTTCTTAAGAGACCCCTTTTAGTAAATAAGTAAGTGGTGTTCTTCATAAGATTCTAAAGCAAGAAATGAGTTCTCCAAATTAAAGTTGGTATGCTAATATGAGATATGTGTTATGTATGCAATGTGGGACAGAATGAGTGTGCTAACAATGTGTTTATATATTCTGGTTCTAAAGGCAGGATATGGAGACTTTCAAGTGTGGAAGTAAGTGTGTTTGCTCTAGATCATCATACCAATTAGTAAAAAGGTATGTATATCATTTTTTAGTCTTTTAGATCAATATTATTTTGATATAGAATAAATGATCCTATGTTACAAAGTATTGTATTGATCATTAGTAGGTCAGTGGAGTAAGGGGGAGCTAGATTGTTCAGTCTATCAGATTCAAGAAGGCTCAGAATAGAGGAGCTTGTTGTATGTTCTATGGTCGTAGATTTGAAAATGTTTAAGTGGATGTTAGTTGAGACTCATCTATGTTACATAATAAAGAAAAACATGCAAAAGGTCTCTGAGTTCTAAATATGACAAGTTGTATATACCATGGATGTGGGGGAGCTAACTTAGATAGCTTGAATGGCTTGAGGAGCTATGCATGATGTGAAAAGGAGCATATGTGAGATACTTTAGTCATGATTGAAAGATAAGGTGTTTTCTACTATAGATTTTAACTCAAGCACGTTGAGATGATCACTTGAAAAAATCAAGTCAAGTGCTTAGATAATGTATTGAATCCTCATGCATAAACAAAGTGGGAACTTTGTAATTGGTCAAGTCCTAAGATCATAGGACTATGTTTGGAGACTTTAAGATGCTCAAGTGATGTAATGAGATAGAATTTGGGAGTGATAGCTCCTACATCACATCACTGATACTATTGATGGAGCATAAGTCCAAAGGAAGGATCATAAAAGCCTTGTTGATCCCTAGAAGAAGAGAAAAGGCAACTCAGGTATGTATATTTTGTAAATTTATAATGAGTTGATGGTTATAGGTTCTTGGACAAACTCTTTTATCTGATAAAGGGGGAGAACATTTAGGCAAATAGTAAGAAGGAGCCCCTTTGCCATTGATGTCAAAGGGGGAAAAAAAGTGCAAATGCTCTCTATAGGAGAAAGAGAAAAATGCTCTCTACAAAAGTTTGGAGAAAAAGTGCAAATGTCAAAGTAGAAGCAGAGCAGGTGTCCAACTTGAGTATTAGGCAAATGTGCCATTACCTAAGGGGGAGAAATTTTGGTATGAACTCATCAAAATCTAATGCAAGCAATCATAGAGAAAGAGCAGAATATTAGAAGATCAGAGCATTTAGTTTGCCATCAATGACAAAGAGGGAGATTGTTGGCAATTTGATTGTCATTGATGTCAAAAGGGGCATTATGAGCATGTCATTGATGTTGAAAGGATATTATGGAAGGCATTGATTCTCAAGGCTGATTTTGGTGATTTGAAGATGTGCAAGGCATCTTATTAGAGGTCAAGGATGATTGGAGTACTTAAGTGCATGAGTGGAATTCATCTGGTTCCTCATATTGTTCATCTAGACATTTTGGGTCTATAGAGGAAAATCTGATTAGGCAATTTACCTATATCACCATTGCCATGTGTGGATGAGTTTAGGGGAGTTGGTCATATGGTTGTGATCACATTAGTCCCTTGTTATTATGCACCAGATTTGAATCCATGAGATGAAGCACAATTGAAGTTATGGGGATGCAGAGTTGGCTACTAAGATAAAAATCATTAAGTTTCTATACTTAGCCAAATTTAAAAGAGGGCTAAATAGAGCCAAGTAAACATATTGATGAGGTCAGCATTTGCACACATAGAGGTGTTATGATAAAATGATCATATGGGTCTATTAATTTTTATGCCTAGTTTATATGCACTAAATCTTAGGTCACGCGATGTAGTGTGACAAAGGATATGCTTGAGCAAAGTAGGGCTCTAAGGCATTTTGATAGTGTTTTCCAACATAGTCAAATTTACAGTTTGCAAGAAAAATCTCAAAGGCATTTTTATGAAGACATATCTTGCACCTATTAAGGCTTCAGAAGAAAATGGATATATGGATGGATTTCCCTATGTAAGAGGATCATATGCACTAATTTGCAGGTCATCCGACTAAGTGGACAAGAGTTATGCAAGTGCAAAGTTAGCCTTCCAAGCTTATTGAAATGGCCTCCATACTTAGACAAAATATGCACAAGGTCAATGCAAAGTTGTCATGCTTTTACAAAGATCATCTATAGACATTTGTGAAAGAAATAGATAGTAGATTTGTTATGGGTTTTTCATGAGCATCTTGAATATGTGGTCCACAGGTTCAAAGGACAAGGAATGAATTCAGAATTGAATTACCTTTGCTCTCAGACTTGATAGGGTTTCTTATTAAAACTCTAAGGGTTTATCCATGGCATCAACAATCAAATTTCTATTTTAATGTTGACTTGGTATAGCCAGGAACCAGTAGCTTAAGTTATAACTTAAGCCTTTATCATCATTGAGAAATCGACCCCTCGACCTAGCAATTATTGGCTCCAACCAATGATCAAAGGACTTAATATTTCCTAAGTCTTAGACTTTATATTATGTCCTAGCTTGATCAACAACCCGCACTTCATCATACATAGATGATCCAATGGAGCGAAGCTAAGTCAAATTTTCAAAAGGTGCTTCAAGTGAATGCACAAGTGACAAGTGTCACATTCATAGAGTTTGTTAGACAGAGACCTAATGAGTGTAAGCTTGTTAGAGTTAATGAATGAGCTAGTCATAAGATCAATAGTTCATACGTAATCAAACATTGGAGATCTAATAAATCACAATGAATTTAAAGTGTCAAAAAGTCCCTTCGATTAAACGTGCTAATGTCAAGTGTCATAAGTAGGTGAGTTTGTCAAATATAGGACCAATGAGAGTAAGTATATCAGCTATAAAGATTGAGCTTGTCAGAAGATTTGATGGCATGAAAAACCTTGGATGAGTAAATCTAATAGGGTGAGTGGACTCAAATGCAATAAAGTGATCGATGTTTAAAAACATAGTAGAAAGTTAAAGATTAAGCAAGTTTGAGAAGATCAACAAAGCAAAAGTGATCCAAAGATATAGGAAGTTGCGAGATGAGGTCAAAGTGTTGAAGTTTAATGACCAATTCAAGGTAAAGGTTGTGCATATTTAGACATCTAATGGTACATGAAAGATAGGATCTGGAGATCGATGAACACATTTTAAAGAGAAGAACATTAAAGTTCAATAACATATAAAGATCCGACAGAGGGAGAGAGCTTGGAGATGGCACGAAGAAAGAAATCAAAGGAAAATATTTAAAATGTTTAAATACAAATGGTAACATGCAAGAACTTACATATAAGCCATGAATTTTGACACAGACAATGAGATTGATTGATCCAATCGATCAAATCTATTTTAAAGATCCTATGTATTAAAACTTGAGTCTAACAAATTTTTTAGAAAGTAAAGAGACCTACAATTATAGCGTGATACATAGAATCGAGACGTGGTAACTTAAAATTCATGTCTTAATGAACTAAAGTCCAAAATTAACATGATGTGTTACAATTTGAGTGTGAACACAAAGAGAAGTAGCAAACCCTAGATCCATTGCTTATATATAGAACATCTAGGATATAGTTGATGTTGTTGGAATTGTGTCAAATAAAAATATAAAGACACAGAGGCAAAAGTGTAGAGAAGATGAGCTATTGTTGAAGAGTGTCAAATAGAAAATATAGTGACACAGAGGAGAAAAGTGAGAGAGAGATGAAGTGTGTTAACTAGAGACATATCTAGACATAAAGAGAGAGGGGTAGAGAGGAAGAAAGGCACACATAGATAATGTGCATAGTGTGAGCAGTTACAAATTAAACTTGTAACATAGAACAGAGACCTGGATTCATTTATGAATCTATTTTATACTAGATTTGTAGCTCCATAGGTCTGATTGGTTGGTGCCATCAGACAAGCTGAGTTGGTGCTCAATTAGGGGATTGGTGTCTCCTTTGGGTTGGTGCCCATAAACATTGTAACTAGTGAGGTTAAGCTGAGTTAGTGCTCAGTTAGGGAGTTGGTGCTTCCTTAGAGTTGGTGCTCTTAAATCAGGGGATTGGTGTCTCCTTAGGATGGGTGTCCTTAAATGTAACCAATGAAGTTTTTGGCAGTGAGGCTTTGAACTGTGAGGCTAGATTAGAATAATAGATTCTAGTAGTTATTCTCACTATGGTTTTTCCCTTTGGGTTTTCCACATATAAATATGGTGTCATGTGTATTTGTGTGTGTATGTGATCTCTGTATTTATCTTTTAATCTGCATATGTTTTGAGTTTGATTTAAAAGGATTAAAGGACTGATTTTAATTGATATATTGATTCACCCTCCCTCTCAGTATCTAGTTGTGTTCCAACACAAGAATGTGGCCAATGGGAAAGAGAAAATAATATATGATAAGGTGTATGACATAATAAATGAGCTAGGTATTTAAATGAAGAGGTTGATTATTGTTTCTACATATGGGGCATCAAGAATGGTAGGGCACACAAATGGTTTTATTCATATTTAAAAAGATATGTCCCAAATTTTATCACAATTCATTATGTAGCACATCGATAGTTGTTAGCAGTAATAGATGCTTCAAAGAGGGTTATTGAGTTGATGTATGTGAAAAATATTGCAAATAAGGGATATTCATAGGTACAAAATCCTTCAAAAATAAATAATAAATTGACATCACTACTTAAGGTCATGAAAATTGATGTTCTTGATGTTTTACAAATACATGGAGTCAGATGGTTATCTAGGGGAGAGGTCATTCAAAGGCTCGTAAAACTTATGCCAATAATTTTAACATTATGGAAGAATGAAAGGAGAAACTCCTCATGATATGATAAGACACCAATTTATTTGGTGCAATTTTGTTTGCATATGCTTGTAAATGTTTTACGTGAGCTCAATATGTTAAACAACATATTCCAAGAAGATAACATTGATATCAACATTCTTGGCATGTCTTTGAAGGTGACCATTACTAACCTAACGAGATGGTTTCTGAGGAGTGAAAAATTTGTTGAAGGCATGACATATATTTCAAAATTATTCATTGACCTTACAAATGGATTTTATTGAAATCATGGATAAAGAAAGTGAACTCAATGATAAACATAGCTTATTATATGTGTGTATCCCTGATGTTGAGTTTGATTTTAGAGATGTAAAAAAGCAAAAAATGAAACCTCAAATTGATGGAACACTAGAAAGTTACAAGAATATCACAAAATTTTACATTCAAGATCTTAGAGATTGTTTGAATGAAATATTCCCTAATCTTCCTCTTTTCAATGTTGACAAACTATTCAACCCCAAATTTTATCCATTTGAGTGCAAATGTCAAGATAAAAGTTAAGAAAGTTGTCTAGATGTTATTCTCACACATTTACAGCCCACCAATCGAGAGGATAAAATTGAGCTTGACGTGTTATCTGATGCTAAAGCTTGTAAAAGAGAGTTGCATCCCTTTATTGACTCAATAAATTTGAATTGTGAGAATTTTTTGATGAATTAAGCGTGGAGAGCGTTTCGTCATATAAAACATTGACATTCTCTTTACCTTAATATGATGAGATCATGGAAAGTGATTCTTACCATTCCTGTAAGTATAATTGCATATGAAAGAGGTCTTTTAAGATAAAATCTTATCAAAAATATTGAAATAACAAATATAGGGTTGGGAACATTAGATGCATTAATGAGAAAGTCACTTAATTGGTCTAATACATTAAAAGTGGATTGGGATTCAATACACAAAATATGGAAAGATATAAAAAATTAGAAGAGTTCTAAACCTTTAATATTTAATTTTATGTGTTAGTAATTTGACCTATCAAGGTCAAATTACTATCCCTATCATTTGAAACTTTCCTAAAACTGATCATTAACCCTTTGCAACTAGTCAAATTAGTCATTTAAAACCTTAAAAGCACTAATTTTGGTCAAAAAACATCAAAAATGGATTATAAATGGGTCATTATCATTTTAAAAAAACTTTGAATATGTTAAAAAATATGAAGATAACTTAAGTCCTATGTTTCAAGTTATGAAAAAGTCATTTGATATGCTAAATAGCCCAAAAAGCCCCTAAATTGACCCACACATGCCAATTTACAAGTCCAAAATATGAAAAAAGATTAAAAGGTTTAAATTTTGCATGATTAACATGTTATGCTTCTCAAATATCCTATTCCAAGCAGTGGAAAGTGAAAGTTGGCTTTTAAAAGGGTAAAAAGAGCTCTTTTCCTCTCATTTTACAAGATAAGTATGGATTTTGTATGGATTCCATATATCCAGGGAATGGTTTATAAAGTTATAGTAATGACATAGATTTAGTAATAATTTCATGGCAATTCATATCCATAGAGGCCCAAAACCGGTCCTCTATTGTTACTTAGTTAGTTTACATGAAGAGACTTGCTTGTAGGCTTGAGAGTGGTACAGACTGATGGAGGAGAGTGAACGTCTAAAATTTGGAGTGAAAAAAGTAGACTCAAAGGGATTCCAGATGGTCCATGTGGGTATTCAATTTGATTCTCTAGGATCATGAACCATCCAATTAAAGATAGGCCAATTTTTACTACCCTGTAACCAAAAATGCAACTGGTTTTCTCCAGTTTCTCCTCACTTGGGTATAATTTTAGGAAAAATCAAGTTATTCCAAAATATTGGGAACTTATTCTACCTTTTCATGGTCTCCAGCTATTATTCATGCAATTTAAGGTCAAATAAAGCTCACAAAGTTAGCCAGTCGATTATGCAATATAACATACTTGCAAAAGGTGAATTGTATGGTTTTGGAGGAGGAAGGCAGCCTCAAATTTTAAAGAAATTCATGTTTTCAGGGTTTTTATAATTTATTTCATGGTTTCCAATCATAATCCTCAATATTTTTCCAAGTATCATAGCTAAGAAGTCATCCTTTGCTTTCAAAGTGCATAAAGAGGCCTAGTTTAGCTTAAATTAAGGATTCTTTGCAAATTTTAAGGTTTTTGGAGAAAACCATGTTTCAATTTCAGTCTCTTGCCCTTTCTCCATGGCCTCCAAAGTCAGGTAGAATAATGGCTTGGTGTTCATCTTTCCATACTTTCCTTCTCTTGGTCTTTTCATGTTCCCAAATGCTTCTTCCCACCACCATCCCATCCATCCCCACCCCATTGTCTTACATAGCCATTATCACTAAGTTCTTCTCTTTTTCCCACCTTTCATCTTGCTTTCTTATCATTTTTTCCACTTCAATCACTCCTCATACCCATCCCAATTCCAAGAATCTTTGTTAAGAGCCAAGGGCTAGTTGAATCATCAAAAGTAAGGTGAAAGGACATATATCACCTATCAAGCATCTAACAAAGTCAAGAACATCTTCAACATTGTCACACAGTTAGGGTGATGTCATTCAAGGTGAGAGAGGACCTTCCTGAAGGTCTATTATGTCAATAAATCTTAGTCATGAAAGGAATCATAACCAAGAGATGTTCAGGGTTACCATGAGCATAGACAAAGGTGTATAGGCAATCAAAGCATCAAAGTACAGTGAAAAGGAGCACTCACAACAGGTTGTATAATCAAAGTGTGGCTATAAGGTTTAATGGGTTTTGAAAAGGGAGAGACCTTCCTCAAGGTCTAATGGAAGAAAACAATCCATGGTGTGATAAGGAAGCCACCATAGGGCTAAGGAAGGCAATTGGACCTTCATTTTTGACACCATGACATCGATTTAGACACCTACAACAGGCTTAGGATAACCATCTACAACCAACCCTAGGTAGCATTGTTAAGAATCCTAGTTAAAGAAGGTTGAGGAACATAGAAGACAAAAGTCTTCAATGGTGAGTGAGGATAGTCATCCCCTTTCAAAGAAGACCAAACACGTTGCTTATGGTTTAAGGCTTCTAAGCACAAAAGGACTTTGCTCTAATTCGTACACTCCTCATACAATGATTTTTGGAAATAGAAGTCATTTTCTTAAGAAGGTTTCAATTTCAATGGTCTATGAAGGCTTGTGTAAATAAGAGTGTTATGGTGCCTACATATGCATTCAAGGGTTTGTGTAATGAAGAGTTCATAGTGTGGAGGGGTGGTAGAACACCATCCTACAGCCTGTAGGTGTATTCACTTACATTGAAGAGAGCTAGATCACCCATACATCTTAAGAAAACTTCATCACCTAAACCCTAAGGCATTATCAAGGGAAGAAGATGTTGAGAGTGATGACACAGTTAAGTAAGCAGTGAGTAATTAAGATAGTCATCCTCTCATAGGTGAGAGCACCTACAACCATACATTACACTTGTAGATGAATTGAAGGTTCTAAATGTTATGAGAGGGAAATTGGTACTTTGGACTACCCATTAAGGGTTTTGAACTCTTTAGAAGCTTTTAAGGTTTCAAGGTGAACTCAGTCAAGAATATTAAATCTAAAAACAAGACATATAAGGTTTTGAATTGACCTAGTGACACAAAAGTAACCTACAGCTCTTGGAAAAGTGGCCTACAACCTAGTTTGGCACATTCATACCTGCAAGTTGACATAGAGGATGGGAACATAGTGGCATATAGATATTTTTATTTATCATAAGCAAGGTGTTAGGTTGTGGAGCTAAAAGCTTCACTGATGCAAACATGGATGAGGTGTTGAGTGTCACAGTAACCGACATCGGTCAGGGGTAGACAGGAAGCTATCGACATCGATCATGGATCAGCCGACGTCGATCATCTCCAGATAAACAGGGACTGACGTCGGTCACCTGTGCGGTTCTAGAACTGTTAGTTATATGAACAGTTTGTTTAACGAATCGGTTGTTTGCATGTAAAGACTAATTTTAGTCTTGGAGTTGCGTTTCTAATTATTGTTTGTATGGGATCTATTTAAGAGACCCATGGGCTGTATTGTAATTTGTAGAATCATTGGTTTTGTAGAATCAGAAGGGCTCTATCCAAGGGAGAATCATAAGGACTTGGTGAGGTAAGGACAAGGGTTCTTCCGGCTGTGTAAGATCTAGGTCGACAGGTGTGCAAGGCCAGGTTGATCTGCGGTATAGCAAGATCAGGGTAGATCTACATGGTGAGTAAGGTCAATTGATCTGCAGGTGTGTGGGTGTGCGAGATCTAGGTTTGCAGGTGTGCAAAACCAAGTTGATCTATAGGTGTGCAAGATCAGTGAGATCTACTTGGAGTATGTGGTGTACTTAGACTTGGAGTATGTGTGTATACTCGATGGTACTGGCAGTATTGTTACTGATTGGTTGAAACACCAACTCGGTTATTGAGTTGTTTGTGTTTGTAATTGAGAGAGAGAACTCTTGAGGGAAGATTACTGGTACGCCCAAGAGGTGTGGGAAGAGTGTGATCTCTTTATTGTATTTCCTTCTAGAAGAGTATTAATACAATTGGGTATTGTCTCTCATATTCTGTGCTATTTTTGAATTATAGTTACATTTACTTCTGGTTAAATTTCGTGTTTAGTTGCTTATACAAAGGTAATCAAGTGTGCTCTTAGTGAGCAGGGATCCTGACAATTGGTATCAGAGCTTTGTGAGCCTAGGTCCTACAAAGTGGTATCAGAGCTAGGGTTACAGGTTCATAGAGCCTGGTTCGGAGCTTGGTTAGGTACACTAACAGGTGGTCAGAGCTTGTTAAGTGTTTGTTGATTATAGGTCACTCTCAGAGGTTTCTGATTGAGTGGGAGTATAGTAATGGCAGAAGAAAGTACACTAAGAATGGAGGAACTCAATAGGAAGAATTCTCAATTATTGAATTATGGAAAGAAAGAGTAGGTAAAGAAAGATTGTTGGTTCATAGAAGATCAACATGAAGGAAATGAAGAAGCAGATGTTGTAGGTGTTGTTGCACAAGATGCTCTTGTATGTTCATTGGATAAAGTAGAATCTTGGATTATAGATTCTGTTGCCTCTTTCCATGCAGCCTCAAATAGAGTATTTTTCCATGATTATGTCCAAGGAGACTTTGGAAAGATTTATTTAGGGGTTGGTGAGCCTTATCAAATTGTTGGCAAAAGGGAAGTGCGGCTGAAATTGCAGATGAACAACACATGGGTGTTGAAGAATGTCATGCAGGTCCCAGTCTTGAAGAGGAGTCTAATTTCTTCAGGAAAGTTGGGTGATGAGGGATGCACAGTAACTCTCACAGTGGATGCACTTGATAGCATGTGGTAAGAAAGTAGGTATTCTTTATCTATCTACTTATATTACTGATTCTCCTTTTATTGCAACGATGTGGCTCTGTAGGCTTGGTCACATGAATAAGAAGGAGATGCATGTTCTTAAGAGGAAGTCTGATGTCTTTGACAAACTTAAGAACTAGAAAGCCTTGGTTTTCATGGAGGAGATGATGGATAGAGATCAGTCATAGGGGTTGAATAATTCTGAGCAGGGCAGTTTGGACAGGGTTTTGATCCAAAGTGAGCTCGCGGGTAAAAAGTTATCACTCATAGGAAAACACAGTTACCAACGTCGGTCAAGTGGAACCG
Organism: Torreya grandis; assembly: GCA_037957365.1. Lineage (NCBI taxonomy): Eukaryota > Viridiplantae > Streptophyta > Pinopsida > Cupressales > Taxaceae > Torreya > Torreya grandis. The sequence goes on along the minus strand of JARHVA010000288.1, from coordinate 352,949 downwards.
ACTTCGAACAGGTAGGTATCGACGTCGATCATGTGCAGACCAGAGTCAGTGGTGTCGGGCAGGTGGCGACTGACGTCAGTCAGGGAACCAATGTCGGTGACCAGGTGGACACCGACATCGGTCAGAGAACAGACGTCGGTGATCAAGTGGGATCGACATTGGTTGGGTGCAGACCAAGGTCGACTAGAAAATGGATTTTTGGCGAACAACAAGCTGTCAAGGAGTCTCAAATGCCTATGTGGAGGACTGAAAGTGTAAGTAAGCCTCACATTCATTATTTTCCCTCTTTATACTACTTGTTGCTCACTGATGGTCAAGAACCAAGAAGTTTTAAAGAAGTAGAGCAGGTAGAATCCAGGAAACAGTGGGAGCATGGCATGAATGAGGAATTTGATTCCTTGGATGAGAACCAAATGAGAGATTTGGTAGAGTTGCTAGCTGGGATAAAAGCACTGAAAGACGAATGGATTTCTAGGTTAAAAAAGGAGAGAATGGACACGTGAAATAGAAGGCTAGGTCATATGGTCTTGAGCAAGCTCCAGAATAGTGGTATAAGTTTGACAGGTGTATGACAAAGCATGGCTTTAGTCAATGTCACTGTAACCATTGTGTTTATTTTACCAGGTTGGATAATGGTCGCGACATTATCTTGTTATTGTATGTGGATGATATGCTTGTTGCAGGGTCATACATGCAGGGTTTTGTTGAGCTAAGGGTAAAATTAGTTCAGTGGTGTGGCAAGATGGATTTAGGAGGAGCGAAATTCTTTAGCATGAGTATTCCTAGAGACAGGGAAGATCACAGGTTGATGTTGTCTCGGGATGATTGTGTGAATAAGGTAGTGGCGAGGTTCAACATGCAGGATGTAGAACCGGTTAGCACACCTATGGATGTACAGTTCACAAAACAGTGTCCCAATTCACATGATGAGGTTAAGTACATGTGTATTAGACCTGATATTGCCCCAGTAGTGGGAGTTGTTAGCAAGTTTGTTGCCAATTTAGAAAAGAAGCACTGGAAAGCTGTTTAGTGGATTCTCAGGTATCTGAGAGGGACTAGCAACAGGTATACATGTGATGCAGGGTCGGGGACTTCTCTACATGGGTAGGTAGATTTGGATGTGGCAGGTGACTTGGATGACAGGCGTAGCACCACAAGATATGTGATGGTTGGTCTTCAAGATTGAACTTGAAGAGGGATACAAGCTAGGAAACAAATTAGATGATGTACAGGTACAGGTACAGATGCAGCTATTTATCTCCAAGTGGGAGATTGTTAGGTTATGGAGCTAAAAGCTTCACTAATGCAAACATGGAGGAGGTGTTGAGTGTCACAGTAACCGACGTCGGTCAGGCCAACTAACGTCGGTCAGGGGTAGACAGAAAGCTGTCGACATTGGTCATGGATTGGCCGACGTCAGTCATCTCTAGACAGACAGGGACTGACGTCGGTCGCCTGTGTGGTTCCAGAACTATTAGTTACATGAATGGTTTGTTTAACGAACCAGTTGTTTGCATGTAAAGACTAATTTTAGTCTTGAAGTTGCGTTTTTAATTATTGTAATTATGAAGTCTAATTATTGTTTGTATGGGATCTATTTAAGAGACCCATGGGCTGTATTGTAATTTGTAGAATCATTAGTTCTGTAAAATCAGAAGGGTTCTATCCAAGGGAGAATCATAAGGACTTGGTGAGGCAAAGACAAGGGTTATTTCAGGTGTGTAAGATCTAGGTCAGCAGGTGTGCAAGGCCAGGGTGATCTGCGGTATAACAAGATCAGGTTAGATCTACATGGTGAGTAAGGTCAGTTGATCTGCAAGTGTGTGTGTGTGCGAGATCTAGGTTTGCAGGTGTGCAAAACCAGGTTGATCTGCAGGTGTGCAAGATCAGTGAGATCTACTTGGAGTACGTGGTGTACTCAGACTTGGAGTATGTGTGTGTACTCGGTGGTACTGGCAGTATTGTTACTGACTGGTTGAAACACCAACTCGGTTATTGAGTTGTTTGTGTTTGTAATTGAGAGAGAGAACTCTTGAGGGAAGATTACTGGTATGCCCAAGAGGTGTGGGAAGAGTGTGATCTCTTTATTTTATTTCCTTCTCGAAGAGTATTAATACAATTGGGTATTGTCTCTCATATTCTATGATATTTCTGAATTCTAGTTACATTTTACTTCTGATTAAATTTCGTGTTTAGTTGCTTATACAAAGGTAATCAAGTGTGCTCTTAGTGAGAAGGGATCCTGACAATTGGTATCAGAGCTTTGTGAGCCTAGGTCCTACATAGGGCGAAGAGGTCACCAGTTGGAATGAGGATAAAAGATCATGAGAAAGGGTTACAAACTCAGTCAAGCACCAAACTCAGTCATCAAAAGTACACCTACAGGTCACTATATGAACCACATAGTCATATTCTAAGTATGAGGTTTTGATTTATTAAACAAGTGTCTTTCAGAAGTGGACTCGTGTGAGATTCAATGAAAGCCTTTTTCTTTTCGTATCAAGAACCTAGACAATGAGCACCTAAAACTTGGAGCTTAGAATCATAAATCTAGTCTTATGCAAGTGATTGAAAACATAGGGGTCAATAAGGAGGCATGTTCAAAAAGGTGCTTTCATTGGGAGCCATGATGATATTATAAGAATGAAAGTTCAGGAAGAGGATCCTAAACACACTAAAGGTATAATTAAGGCCAACCATCGGGGTAGTAACCTTCAGCTAGGCCTAAATTTTAGTCCAAGGCCATGAGGTGAAGGAGCTAGAGACCATCCTTTCAGGTAAAGTGAGGTCTATGATGCTAATTGAGTCAATAAAAGTGGTCAATGGGCACCTTCAAACATTTTACCAAGTTTATACATAGTACCATCAGTCCTTGAAGGTACTATATAGTACATTGAATGAAATATGCTAGTAGAGAGGCCTAATTGCCTTGTTTGAAGGTCAAAGTATGCTAAAAAGAGGGGTAGAGGTTATTTACAAGATTTTTGAAAGGAATATTGTGCTAAAAGAAGATGATTTTTGAACTTGAAACCTCTCAAACATCATGAAATCAGCTGGAAACACTAAAACTCAGTCAATTATGCACACAGTCCATGCACAAGGAGTAAATTCGAAGGAAAATTGAAGATTCTAACAGGAGGAGTTACAACTTAAAATTATTTAAATAGGGTCATCATGAGTTGAAGAATAATTTGTCCAAGTTTCAAGGCCATTGGATGAGTGAAAGTACTCTATGTTTTATCATAATCATTAGCATGTCTTTTTCAGGTCACCATTGGAGCAAGTAACATTTTGAAGTGCCACAAAGGTTTCTAAGTCAACAAGAAAGTTTCAAAAGCATGGGATAATGTTTTAAATCATTGTCATGCCTTTCAAAAGTGTCAAAACTCCAAATTATATGCAAACCATGCTCATTCAAGGTTTTGCAAGCAAACAGGCATATGAGCCAAAAAGACATTTTTGACTTCTCAAGCAAGGACTTTAAAAGCGTTTTAATAGCATGGTATAGGAACCATGATGATGTTTTCAAGCATTGTGAAGTAAGGTAAGAGTCTTTTTCATCTTGGTTAAGTTTTTTCACTTTTTTTTTTTCAGTTTTAGACACCCTTCTAAGCCTCCTTTTCAGATGCTCGTATCTTTTACCATGTAAGGAGTTTGGTCGAATGCTCTTAGTATGTTTTGAGGAACCCTATGCAATTATAATTAATGAATAATTAAGGTCAGTTGAGGGGATGTGCCTTATGAATAATCGTTAAGAGCATATGTAGCCTAGAATGTAAGTAAAACCCTACGACAATTTTCCTCCACACGATAACTTTGCATATCTTTTACATGGAAACCTAATATTTTCAAGGATGTTAGGGAGGTTAGTGTGCTATACATCAATAAAAATAGTTAAGGATTTAGAGGTCTATGCTTCATGAATCATCATTTTGAAGATTCAACTTTAAAACCCTCTTAAACCCTCAAAAAACTAGTTTTGCAAAAGGTTGATTTTCTTGTTGTCAAATCACCATGAATCAACTTGAAACATTTTAAAAAATTAAGTACACTCAAAGAGGATTCTATAAATGCCAATTTGACATATGGATCTATATGGATCAGGGCATAAATCATGTTTTTTGTGGAAAAAAGCATAGAAAATGAAGTACAGGGCAGTTCAATGAAAACAAATCAATGGAGCTTGAACCCTGAGACTTGTTCTTCATCCTCAAATCTTCATTTGGTTAGAAATCATCTTGGAAGCACCCTTACTAACTCAATCAAAATGGCCAGTCTGTAAGAAAATAGAGAAAAATAGGCCTAATCAACCCTGTTGACTGAATGATGAGAGTTTTCTCATCAAAATCACATATCTTGTGATGAGAAAAGTTGTTCTAGGTCTATTTATTTGTTTTTTCTAGTTTTGTGGTGTCTTGTTGTAGGTTCCATGGAGTCTAAGTGCATAAGTTTAGCTTTTACGCCTATTTGGCCTATTTGATCAAGTGTTAAGTTTGAGTTTGGCATTGAATTGGCTATCAAGGAGTTCAGAATGAGTTTCAATGCCACTTATCCTTTGTTTCCATAGAGATATCATGCATATTCCAGCTTTCAAGGACCATTTTATGTATGAAGGAGTTAATTGGAGTTGACTGGTCTTGCACTTCGGTTGACTAGTTGACAAGTCATGCACCTATCTTTAGTTAACATGTAATTCAAGGCTTTCAAATACTTCCAACTCAGATTCAAGCTTGAGTTAAGGCATCAATGGTTGGTGTAGTTTTCCATGCAATGGGTTTTGATAACTCATCAAGGGCCCACCACCTTCCTTTCTACGCCAAGTTTGAGGATCATGCATATTTTAAGGAGTTTGAAGATATTTTAAGGACTTGATTTAATTTTGTAAGGGGAGTTAGTCTTTGATTAACTAAACAAGACTAATCCTTGTCTCCCTTCTATGCCACTTTGGACTAGAATCTTTGCTTTTGTTATATATGTTGGCTTTTTAGCTATTTTTTCAGAATCCATCCCTCTCTTGGTATGACTAGCCTCTGCCAAGATTGAGTTTTGTAATCTTTTCAGATAAACTAAATGATTGTTTTCAGATTCCATTATGTTGGTATAGTGTATTTATGTTAGTTGATTTGCATACGTGGTAGAGATTTATCCCTTGTCAAGTCTTGATTCTTACCTAGTTACTAGTTTGTTAGATTATGCAAGTCATGTTCAGTGTTTGATGTCTTTTGGCTGAGCTTACAATGGATATAAGTGGTCGGTTAATGCCCTCAATCAAACCTATTCTATCGTTTCCCTCAGGCTTTGATCACCGGATAAAACCTCTTCATGAAATACTGATGTATAAGAGATATGTAGAGTTGTAGATTCAATCTTTACTTGTCTAATCAGTGTTTTAGGAGCTCAAATAGAGTGGATGAACCAACAATACATGTGTATCTCCAACAATAAAGTAAGATTTTTCTTTTAGTTTTCTTCTCCCCCTTTTCATCCCAACAATCAATAGTTTAGTAAGCAGTGCAAAGTGATACATCAGAGGAGCTAGCCTCAACAAAATCTAGAGGTATGGTATGAGTTCAGGGGTTCCACAACTTAGATCATTCCAATGTTAATCCAAGGGTGAAGGTTTCAGAGCCAAATCTACTAAACCTTCAAATAGAGTGCTATTTAAATAACTAACACTATGTAAATTAATTTTTTTTGGTAATACATTATAAAATTTTAATATTATTCGATTATATGTTATTTTATTTTATAATACTTTTGTTTTATTTATTATTGTTGATAGTTTTACTTTAATTTGAATTCACAAATCAAATATGTTTTCAACATTATTAAGAAAAATATATCATCAAAAAATTACAAAGAAAATAAAAAAATATACTATTTTTATATCAAAAATGATTATTTATATGCCAATGTCCTTGTGCAAAGAATTAAGAACCATTCCCTAATTTTCTCATGGAATAGTGTTTAGGTTATGCTTTTTACATCCCACAAGCTATATAATGATTGAAAAATGTCACTCATACCAAAGCTTGATTGCATAATTACTATGAGTATTATTTTGGAGAGAGAATACATTATTACACATCTAAATTTGATGGAAGACTCGAAATAAATTTTAATTTAAGAAAAAATAAAGGAAAAGAAAAACTAATTCAAATTCTCATATAATATATGTTGTCTCAGAATATTATTATAAAAAATTATAAAAATATATAGTGTAATTAAATTTTTAAAAAAATATTATTGAAAGGCCTAGAATAAACGTCAAATTCACATAGAGGTTGTGGCAATTAAAAAAACAAAATAATAGAGTACATGCACTCGACAACCCCATGTGGCGTTGGTGCCACGTGGGCGTGCACATAGTATATTCCCGCTTAAGATGGATTTGTCCTTAACCGAACATTATTCGAAATCCTCCCAGGATGTGCCAGCTGGCATAACTACAAAAGGCCTCCAAAGCCGGGCCCACAGATCACTTAACGGAAAAATACTTCATTATGATCTATGCTGCAACCATAATTGACCCGATAATTTTGTCGGCCTAAGTACGCGCGCCGGAGAAAAACAAACCGACCATCGATAGAACCGCCGGTATAATAGGTTGGCCTCGCTGCCAATTCTCTCAACTGTTAGATCTACTATCGAAATCCTGAACCGTCAGATTTCGTTTCCCGGCGGAACAAACATTATTTTATGGGGACTTAACTCTCCCTGGTTCGAACCGTAGTTCTGCGTTGCGAACGGACGGTGCAGATTCGCGGATACGTTCAACGGGCGGCGAGATCTGATGGTTAGGCTGTATGTCAGTAATTTCCAAGTGTGTTTCATTTGGGTATAATTTGGGTTAATTTGGGGTGAATTGGGTCGCAGGTCTTTAACTGACTGTCGAGGGTGTTAAGTGCTTTGCTCATTTCCTCAGTACAAGCAGGCCGTCAAAAGACAGAAATCGACCGATCAACGTCCCCGGTATGCGCTTTCCGTCTTTTTTATCTGTCAATTTACATGTTTCTGATGAGGAGTCTGAAGTCCAGTTGGTTCGAATCGTTCATTTTTTTTTGTGATTGTGGTACTCGATCTCTCGACCTCTCGACCTCTGGGCTTTTTTTGCGTTTTTTTTTCGCCCTTATATGTGTCTGAAGGTTTCTGTGAGGGTTTTGAAACTTTACGGCCGCTTTGCTTTTAAGGAGCTTTTGTAGAGAAGTGGATTCAGATCTTCATTGGGTACTGGAATCTTTAAAATTTTGTTCGATCGGCAACCTGGAGATCTGATCTTTATTTGTACCCTTGCTGCCAAACCCCGAGGTATTACGGAGCCCCGGGGGTTAGATCCTTGTTGGCTATTTTATTAATGTTGATGTATATCGCTTTTGTTGCGTCGTTGATGTTGCGAATGAGTATGGTCTGTCGAAAAGAGGATTAGCGGAATTGTCTTAGTGAATATGCGTGCTTTATGAACAGATCTGTAATAATTGTTTACGTTATTAGCGGTTTTATTTAATGACGAACGTGGTAGGTTTTTGTCGTGTGCAGTTTTTTGACTAATGCTTATTTGATAAATTGTCTGCCTTGTTCATTTTGTTGTATTGTTTTTCATCAGAGGAGTCTGTTTTTTTTTGAGGTCAGGCTTTCCTAGGTGATAATTTGGCTTTACTAAGTGATAATTTGATCTTGATTGCATTGTATCCGGTCTGGTATGTTTTGTTGCCTTCCATCACGAGTGTTTTGTTGCATTATTTTTTCATCAGATAGAGTTTTGTATTTTTTTGTAAACAGTCTTTTCTAGGTGGTAATTTGATCAAATTACATTGTATCTGACCTGCCTTACCTTCCCAGTATGTTTTTCTGTGTTTCATCATATGAATGTTTTGTATAATTGTTTGTCCACAGTTTTTTAATTTTGTTTTAAACAAACAGGCTTTCGTGAGTGATAAATTGGATTTCCTAAATGATAATTCAATCTAAATTGCATTTTATCTGGCCAACCTTTGCCAGTATGTTTTCTTGTTTTTCATAGTACGAGTGTTTTGTTGTATTGTTTTTCATCAGATAGATTTTTTTTTGCAAACAGGCTCCCCCAATTGATAATTTGGCTTTTCCAAGTGATAATTTTGGTCTTTTTAAGTGGGATAATTTGATCTAGATTGCATTGTATTTGGCCTGCCTTTGCCAGTATGTTTTGTTGTTTTTCATCATATGAGTGTTTTTCTGAAAACAAAAATTCCCAAGTGAAAATATGACATTTTCTTTGTGGGTATCGTTTAGGAGTAGGCTATCAATAATTAAACAACATGAAATTACTTTCCTTTATAATTACTTGCAAAGGACTCGTGTAGACTCTTGCAGGTCAATACCTCCGCCAATCAGTTGTATTCTGTGGTGCTTAGTTTGATTTTGTCCATGCAGCCTTTGTATTGGTAAATCAGTTTGTTAAGGTTTAATTGTAGCATTTTAGGGTATAAATTTGTATGCCATTGTGAGCTTTCTCTTTGCCATGGATCAATTTAACATTGATTGCTACATCTTTTTGACTGATTTTATTAATTTTCTCAATGTCTCTCTCTGTATGTTTTCCTGTGTTGTAATTTCGGTTCTTGGGATTTTTAATTGATCGTTGTGCCGTGCAACTTGGTCATTGTTATTCCTTTCTATATTTGGCCATCCTAAAGCTGATGTACTGTTTGATTATCTATGAAGTTGTCTATTTTTGGATCTGTTTTTATTTGATCTGATAATGTTTTCACATTTGCTTGAACTGATTCCTTGCATCTTATTTATTGATTTTTCAATTCAATTTTGGCCCTCATAGTTATTAAAATCAGTGCACTCTCAACCCTTTCAAGTTTAGTATTTGGGATCGAGATCAATAATGTTATATGCTGCTTCCACAAGGGGCTCTTATGCACCAAATTGTTGTCTTGCTTTTTGGTGAAACTGCCTTTAACTTTCATTTGACCAACCAAACTGATGTCATCATTTGACTCAACCCTCAAATTATGTAAATGGCAAGATATTGCTTCTCTTTGGGACATGTCCTTGAAAAAATAGTCTTTGTAACTGGACAATTGGTTTAAGTGAACTTATGGGTCTCAAACTAATTTTTCAGAGCATCATCTCTCTACATTGCAGAGGCATTTGATCTGCTTCTAATGGTCCCTTTGGCTTTTTTTTTTGCTTTTGACTGTTTGTAGCTGTTGCTTTTGTTTTTCCTGACTGTCTCCATTATAGTGTCCTTTTTCTTGCAGCTTATTTCAAGATGGCCGATGCAGAGGACATTCAGCCCCTTGTCTGTGACAATGGAACCGGAATGGTCAAGGTGAGTTTATTTATCCATTTATGGGTTACCAGGTGTGAATTTCTGTCCATCATAGACAAACTGTTGTTTGAAATCATAGGTTCTGGGTCTGTCCTAGTTAGATTTATTGCTACTTTTATTGGCCCATATTTTGTAACAGTTTTTAAGATGCCAACTCTTGTAAAAACTAAAAAGTATTTTCCTTCTTTGCATTCCAGGCTGGTTTTGCTGGAGATGATGCTCCCAGAGCAGTGTTCCCCAGTATTGTGGGAAGACCTCGACACACTGGAGTCATGGTAGGGATGGGACAGAAGGATGCATATGTCGGTGATGAGGCTCAATCTAAAAGAGGTATTCTCACGTTGAAGTACCCTATTGAGCATGGAATTGTGTCTAACTGGGATGATATGGAAAAGATTTGGCATCACACATTTTACAACGAGCTTCGAGTTGCCCCAGAAGAACATCCTGTTCTCCTCACTGAGGCACCTCTCAACCCAAAAGCAAACAGAGAGAAGATGACTCAGATTATGTTTGAGACATTCAATACACCAGCAATGTATGTTGCAATTCAGGCTGTCCTCTCTCTATATGCAAGTGGTCGTACAACTGGTGAGCTCGCCATACCTTTCATATAATCTTTGGACTTTCAGCCTATTTTCTTTAAATGCTCTTACATCCATTAAATTGCATTGGACCAATACTCAGACTAATAGATTTTGTATTACAGGTATTGTTCTTGATTCTGGGGATGGTGTCAGCCACACAGTTCCAATTTATGAAGGATATGCACTTCCTCATGCTATCCTTAGGTTGGATCTTGCTGGTCGTGATTTGACAGATGCTTTGATGAAGATCCTGACTGAGAGAGGCTACTCATTCACCACCACTGCAGAGCGTGAAATTGTTCGTGATATGAAAGAGAAGCTTGCTTATGTAGCACTCGACTTTGAGCAGGAGCTTGAGACGAGCAAGACTAGTTCCTCCCTTGAGAAGAGTTATGAGCTTCCTGATGGACAGGTGATCACCATTGGTGCAGAGCGATTTAGATGCCCTGAAGTCTTATTCCAACCATCTATGATTGGAATGGAAGCTGCAGGTATCCATGAGACAACATACAACTCCATCATGAAGTGCGATGTGGATATCAGAAAGGATCTCTATGGAAACATTGTTCTCAGTGGAGGATCTACCATGTTTCCTGGTATTGCTGATCGTATGAGCAAGGAGATCACTGCTCTTGCCCCAAGCAGCATGAAGATTAAGGTTGTTGCACCTCCCGAAAGGAAGTACAGTGTCTGGATTGGAGGGTCAATCTTGGCATCTCTCAGCACATTCCAGCAGGTAATCATATATGATGGATTCATTCTATGATTTGATAAACTGATGGTTGGTTTATCTATGTAATCCTTCCTTTGCATTAAGGTGGATGCTAACAATTATCATTATTTTTTGATGCAGATGTGGATTGCCAAGTCTGAGTATGATGAGTCGGGTCCATCTATTGTTCACAGAAAGTGCTTCTAAGTTGTTTAGCATGTTTATGAATTGTGAGAACCAGTATTGCAGGTATTATGTGGCTGAGTAGGTATCAGTTGAAGGGTATATTGAGCTATTTTTGATGCAGTTGCAGCACTAGTTCTGTTGTCGGTACACTGATGCAGTGGCATCTTTGTTTGTTTTCTGGCAAGATTTTAGCCCAAAATCTGCTTCCCATTTTTTTTTAATTTATTTCAACTGTATACTGGTTTGCGTGGAGATGAATATTTTATATCTCCAATGATATTTTGGATGACAATTTGAGAGCGTTATTGTTCATATGCTTAACTGTTCAATCAACTACTTATGTTTTTAAAGTGTATTTCCAATGTTTCTCGGTGCAAGCTTTTCTCTTTTGCTGTCCAACACTATAGAACCTTTGTGAATGGATTGTATGTACAATTTAATTGGGGAATGATGAGACTGCTTGGGATGGAAGAGTAATTAGGTTTTATAAGTTAAAAACATCAATTTTGGATACACGAGAAATATTATTTTGCATTTGATCATGAAATTTAGATACAAGAGATCTATGTCTGATATGATGAAGTGTTAAAATATTGTGCAAGGGTGTCTATGTAAAAACAATACAAGCATTTATTAAAAATGAAACTATGTCGACGAAATGCATTTCAACCATAGCCTCTTCCTGAATTATAAACGAACTGCATAGAAAATGCAAAATTCACAAACGAGGGGGAACATGAAACTTGTTGGGTGTGGTATGCCTCTCACCAACGAGTCCTCTTCAAAAGAATGATTGAACTTGATGAAGTATTGCAGTTTTCAGTGATAAAAAGAATAAAATGGTAAAACATACCTGCTATTAGCAGCAAGTTCTGGGTTCGATATAAAGAATGCCCACGAATGTTAGGAGGCTCAAAACTTTGATTTTTGTTCACAAGTTTGGAGAACTTCGAAAGATTGCTCTAGCAGCATAAGGGTTATTGGTGTTTACGTGTTGTTTGTGAGGTCATTTGCTTTTTACTTTACACTTTAGGTGATTTTTGTTCCGAATGGTTATGAGATAAGTTGTGTGATATGATTTTCGGATTTCGCTGTGTAGTTTCGAGTCAATTTACATTGATCCATATTTCACGAATAGAGATTCTCAATAGTTTCAGCATAGTTTCAACCACCCATAATTCACAAGAACCGATTCTCAATTCATGAGTAGAAGTTCACATTCATCTGCGTCTCAATAGTTTCAGCATAGTTTCAACCATGAGTAGAAGTTCACTAGATAAGTTGTGTTAGCTTTCTTTTTTCAATAATTCTTTCATTTTTTTAATGATATTATTGATGCTTTAAATAACAAGGCTTCTGGGTCCTCTTTAGTTTGTGGCTCTTATAAGATGTGTATGCGTGTTTGCTTTTTATACACGATGATTTATGTCACAAATAGCGAAGTGATAAATTATATCTTCACTTGTTAATGATACTGTTGATAGTTCCGTTTTCGAGCCTTATATTACAAGATGTATGGTATGTGGTGCAAGAAAACTGACGGTGTATGTTGCAGTCTAATTGGGGGGGGGGGGGTGTGCCCTGTGAGCGGAATCCTTTTCTGTAGCCTGGACCTCCCTGGTGTTTTGTGGATGTTTTAAAAGAAAAATCTCATTGACCATTAAAATGGCATTTGAATAAAATAATGGATTCAAAAAAATCAAAGCCGTTAGATGTAACAATTTACCTTTAATTTTATGCAAACCTTTACCGTGTGTAGCTATGTAAGTGTGAATGTGAAATTTGTGAGTTATATTTGTGTATACAAATGCGTTTATGAAGATTTATGCCTTGTTATGGTGTGTACAAATATGTGTGGACCTCTTTGGATCTTTGTGAGGGGAATCCTTTCCTCTCAACCCTGGACCTTTTAGTTTTTGTGGGTTTTTTCTTGTGAAAAAATCTATTTGGGAGGTTTATTTATGTACAAATGTGTTGTGGATGATAAACATTTAATTTTATGCAAACTCTTATTATATGTGTAGATATGGAAGTGTGAATGTTAAATTTGTAAGGTTTATTTGTGTACAAATGAATGTGTGTTGGATGTGTTTATGAAAATTTATGTGAATATAAATGTGTTTGGGGACCCTCTTTATGAGGATTTAGGTATGTATGCATGGGTGTGTATGCAAATGTGTGAATTTGTTTGAGAGACTTTGCAAGGTTTGGAGGGGTTGTAAATATTTGATGTGTATTCATATGCAAATATGATGGAAAATGTATAAAAGTTTAAAATATGGTTTAAGTGATAGGATTTTTGTGTGTAAGATTCAAAATAGAATTTAATTAATATAACATTTGTGTATACAATTATTAAATGTAAAAATCTAAAAATTAATATGGTTTGTAAGGTTTGCAAGATTTTTTATGAACTTAAAAATTCATTTGGAAAGTTTGCAGATTTTTTTTTAGAGTTTGTAATTTTTTTTCTAATGTACATATTGCATGTGTGCAAATGGTAAGGTAGGGTTAAATGCTTAAAAGTGGAATGCATATCGTGTGTGTCATCTTTTAAATTTCACGGGGGTACATTTTAATATTTTTGGGTTTGTATGACTTTTGTTGGACTTTGAATACACGTGTGTATAGATGAGATGAAGGGTGTGAAAATGAAAGCACATGGTAAAATTAAGGGATGAAATGGTTTTCATTATGAATATTAAGTTATTTTTGGTTGTAATTGTGTGAGTTTTTGAATCAATATTTCGGGTTACAAAAAGAATGAATGAAGATTGCAGATTGAAGTTAAAAAAAAGAAGTTAAGGTAAGAGAATTTTTTAAGAAAACCAAGTCTACAATCTTCTTTTCTAATTTAATTCTTAGTTTTTCAAAAAGTTTTGCCTACAGGAATAATTCTCTCACATGAAGGGTATTAATAAGAACATTAGTATTTACATAGTGCATTTCAAATATGCTAAGTTATTTTTGGTTGTTATTGTATGAGAGCTTTCAAATCGACGTTTTGAATCACACTTTGTGAACTATCATCAGGAAAAGAAAATAATGAATGGAGATTGCAGATTGAAGATTAAATAAAAGAAGTTGAGAGAATCTTTCAAGAAAAGCCAAGTTTGCAATCTTCTTTTCTAGTTCAATTTTCAGATTCGCAAGAAATTTAGCCTTGAGGTATAATTTATTCTCATGAAAGGTATCAATAAGAACAATAGTGTTTCTACAATCTATTTCAAATATGCTAAGTTATTTTTGGTTATAATTGCATAAGAGTTTTTGAATCAACGTTTCAGATTACACTCTATGAACCAAAAAAAATATGCAGACTGTAGACTGAAATTTAAATTAAAAAAATCTCGATGAAAGAAAAAAACCAAATCTGCAATCTTCTTTTCTAATTTAATTCTCAATTTCTCAAAAAATTTATTCTTGAAAAATAATTCCCTTTCATAAAGAATATCAATAAAAACAATAATTTTCATCACCTTTCTATTTTTATATAAATTTTGTTAGATTTGTGTCAATTATATGTCAAATGAAATAAATTTAATAGAGTGGCAAAGTGTTAGTTTCAATTTAAAATGAATTGTATTTATTGACATAACACAATAGGATTTAAGTTATATCTAATAGTAGAATTTATATTTGGTTTCAAATATTATTCCTTCTCGACTAATCGATGCATAAATCTAACCGCTAAGAAATTTTATTATTTATTATTACAAATATATTTAGATTAATAAAAATGGTGGAAAAATGATAAAATATTGAAAATTTATTTAAAAATAAAATTATATTTATTAATATAATATTTTGATAAAATTGACATCATATATATTAGTGAAGATAGATATATAATATATATATTCTCGAAAATATTACTCCTAAAATAAAAGGGAATGCATTCATTTAAGCATTAGAGATCTCAAAGGCAAAGCTTCCATTGTTATTACAAATATATGGATCAATGGAAATAACAAATAAAAAAGAATGTTGAGATGTGTTAGAAGCCTATACAAAAGAATGCTGAGATGTGTTGGAAGTCTATACAAAAGCTTAATGGAGTTATTTCCATTAATCCATATATTTGTAATAACAATGGAAGCTTTACCTTTGAGATCTCTAATGCTTAAATAAATGCATTCCCTTTTATTTTAGTAGGAATAATATTTTCGAGAATATATATATATATATATATATATATATATATCTATCTTTACTAATATATATGATATAAATTTTATCAAAATATTATATTAATAAATATAATTTTATTTTTAAATAAAATTTCAATATTTTACGATTTTTCCACCATTCTCATTAATCTAAATATATTTGCAATAATAAATAAAGTTTTTACCTTTAAAATTTCTTAGCACTTAGATGTATGCATCGATTAGTCTAGAAGGAATAATATTTGAAACCAAATATAAATTCTACTATTAGATATAACCTAAATCCTATTGTGTGTTATGTCAATAAGTACAATTCTATTTTAAAGTGAAACTAACACTTTGCCACTTTGTTAAACTTATTTCATTGGACATATAATTGACACAAATCTAACAAAATTTATATAAAAATATAAAAATAGAAAGGTGATCTAGGTTGAAATAGACTAAATGTGGGCTAGATTAGGATTCTAAAACAATCATCAAATTTTAAAATTTTGCACTGTGGCCTTAAACATTTGCATCGAATTTGGACAATTACGTCAACATTGGTGTCTAAATCAGATGCAAGTGTTCAGTGTAGAATACTGACTAGATCTAAATGCGACCAATTAGAATCTTTTGGTTTTTCTGTTTCCTTTCTTTTGGTGTATATAGATCATGCACACATGTTGTCTCTCTTCATTAAATGATCAAAATCTAGCTTCCTCACCCTTGGAGTGACTGTGGAAAAAAATGAGTTAGTGGGCACACAGTGTCGAGCTGCCCCAAGGAACCCTCTTTCAATGGACGCTTCCTACATAGTCAATACTCTGAAGCAGGCTTCAAACTTATGTAGTTCTCCCCTATGTGTCATCTTGTGTGTGCACAAGGATGCAATGTGTGATAAACAAATACATACATTGACCTAGCTTGTAACATGACAAATATGGCTGATGGAATGCTCCTTCAGTACTTCAAACCTATAGGGATACTGCTCCTAAGACTGATATGAAAATAAGGATGAATAGGGCAGGTTTGCTCACTTGAATGCTTGATTGAATGTTTTTTGATAGGTTGCCTTGTCAATTCCCCATATTTTCTAGGTGATGAATGTGTTGTCCCCAAAAATGTCACTCATTTTTAGGACTACCTATGAACTACTTGGGTTCAACAGACCAAAATCCTCTCTCCCCTTTTCAAAAATTGTTCTGAGCATTCAAGTTCTTCATTTTTCAAAGCTTTCCCAGAAATCTACAAACTCAACATGCTTGAAATTAGCAGGTTCAACAGGGTCAAAGGCTTCTGCAGGTGAGTTCAATCAAAAGACCAAGTTTCCAACACTTAGTCATTTTCAGGATTGGTTCAATGACTTGGT
The DNA here is from genome assembly GCA_037957365.1 of Torreya grandis. Lineage (NCBI taxonomy): Eukaryota > Viridiplantae > Streptophyta > Pinopsida > Cupressales > Taxaceae > Torreya > Torreya grandis. Next base: position 336,622 of record JARHVA010000288.1, on the reverse strand, counting down.
TCAATCAAAAATGTCCATCGGCAAGCTTCTAAACAAAGGCTTGAACCGTTGAACCGTTGAACCATTTTGGTTCATCGGTTTAACGGGTTCAACGGCCAAATGGTTCAATGCGTTTGGTTCAAAGGATCAAAAGGACGTAACCAAATAAAAAGATTGAACCGATTGAACCAAAGATGGTTCAATTGGTTGGTTCAAGAGGCTGCCCCAAAGCCAAAGGAACAAGTGCCCTTGCGGAAGGCAGTGAGCAAAAGTGAACAAAGTTGGAAATCCCTCAGGAAAGTGAATAAGTAAAAGAGCCCGAAAGAATTCTTTTGGGAAGATTTTCCTCGAAAAAATGGTTAAGGCAAAATTCCTTCGGACATTTTGTCCAAAGGAATTCACTTGAGAAGAAAGCCCGAAGAAATTGAAAGGAACAAATGGCTAAGTAACAAAAGCTTTCCTTCGGACTTTTTGTCCGAAGGAAAAGCCCGACCGAAGGGAAAAGCTCGTGGAAAAATGCATGATGGAAAAAGACAAAGTGCAGTGGAAGCCGCCACGTGTCCCTTATAGAGTCGAAGCGGAAGCTACCAAGTGTCGTCTGTCGAGACACAATTTCTAATAAGTTTCAACACTGCAAAAAACACCACGTGTCCCGTTATAACTCAGCGGAACGTGACAAGTGTTTGCATCCACGTTCCCCTTTTGAAGCTGCTCGGGCAAAGGAAGAACCAATGAATCGATTGAACCTTAAACCAAAAGAGTTCAAATTTCAATGGTTCATAGGTTCAAACAGTTCAAAGGCAGCCTCAAGCAAAGAAAGAAGCAACATGGATGATTCCAAAGGCAAGTTCAATGAAAGCGATGGTTCAACCAGAGAGCAAAGAAGCGCTTGAACAGGGAAGCGATGGACCAAAAAAGACAGAATGAACTGATGAACCAATGAACCAATGTACTTTCAGCGGGTTCAAAGGTTTAAGGTTCAACATGGTTCAGGCGGCTAGCGACCATTGACAACCTCACAGACGTCAAATTTAAAGTAAGGAAATATTTGTGGAAGTTCAAATAAAGTGCAGAATTTATAAGAAGAACCAAGTGACTGGCTGAAAAGAAAGCCCGAAGGCTCAAATTGCTACAGGGGAGAGAGGAACAAGACCAAAAGATCAGAAATATCTTCAAAAGAGTTATTTCCAGTAGGTGAAACAGTGGATCAAATAGACTTTTGAGCGCACCAAGTCAAGGACGCAGCCTATTTTTTTCCATGAAGTAATGGCAAATTGGACAGCTGCGCAGACATCAAGAAAATGACCAGACAGTCCATACTAAGGAAGAGACATATTAGAGGAATGAACATGCCATAGTTATGGCAATGCACTGTTCCCAGCATGGTCCCTCCAGACAGAACTGAAGGTGCATTGAAGGCGTTGATTACAACATGGGCTGTCCCATGGGAAAGAACACCAAGCCTTGCGTAGTTGCTATACATTGTAATTTTTCTCATTAGTAAATGAGACTTTTTATTTTACAGAAGCGAAACTCTGCCCAATTGAAAGAACACTGAGACTTTGAGCTCAGGGTATTTGTTCATATCATTTTATTTGAATGAGAAACCAAGTTATTTGCAGACTTTGTGCTGTCATAGCTTGTATCATTTTAGGAGATTGTTCTTAAGTCTGTCTTCTGAATGTGTTCTTGTTTATTTAATTTGGCAAACAGAACTAGTGAAAGTAATCAGGAAGGTGTCCTAAAACCAATTATGGGAAAGACTTTGTGCTTTCATAACTATTTTCAGTGTGTGTTTTTCTTTTCTTTCTATGTTGAGGATTTTGGGATGAATTTATGCCCCCATTATCCTTTGTTTTATACTCTTTGGGCAGTTGAGGTGAAAACTTTGTGTTTTGTTTCATCCTGCTAGTTACTGCGCTTGTGTTACTAGTTTCTTATCACTACCTGAAAGAACTCCTGTTGTTTCCTGCAAGAACACTTTTGAAAGAAGAGAAGTGCCTTCAGTGTTTCCACCAAGATTTTCTCCTCTGTTTGTTAACATCATCTCTGAAAGAAGAGATATGGATGGTGTACTCTGCATTTGAGTGTTACTTTCTGTTTATTTATATAGTATATAGCTCCTACGTTTTTATAGGGAACCTCCCCTTGATGAGAAGAGAGATTTGTCCATCTCTGATATAGTAAATCTGCACACTGAGCTGACCAATCTCCTTTGCTGTGGATGATAAGACCTATTTTGCTTAATTAGACAGCTGACTGATAAAATATTCACCCAATAGTCTTTTTGGAAACTTCAACATTGGTTTCTTGAATTATCAGGATGAACCCAGAGGTGAAGGTAATGCAACTGAGGGGTCATATGCTATATTCATCTGGTCCAAAAATCAATCAGATCAACAAGATAATAAGGAGAAATCAGATGAGTGACCTCAACCAGTAGTTTCAATTGCTAAGCGAGGGTCCACTCTTCCTTTCTAGCCAAAGGACCCAGTGATTTCAAGAAAGGTAAGTACCACAAATACCCCTACACCTTCTACTTCAAATTCGTAGTCTAGTCCTCCCCCTTCCAAAAATCAAAAAGATGAATTCCCATCCTCTGCTCCTAGCTCATTCTAGGCATTTGAAATAATTGACCACATAAAGAAAATCAAAATTTAAATGTCTAAATTTGAGTTTCTGCAGTCCAATCCTGAGAAATTGGATAACTTGGTTCAATATGTGAAAAACCAAACCATCCCTGTAAGACAAGAAGCTAAAAAAGCCACTCATGATCCCTCAAAGAACATGTCTATCCCAAACAACCTTGTCATTACTCCTCCTACTGCCCCCAGAAAAATAGAGCCTTTTTATGTTTCCCTTTTGATAAATGGTCACAAGCTGAGCAATTGCATCATTGATTTTGGAGCTTCAGACAATGTCATACTTGGAAAAGTGGCTGAATCACTTGGCCTCACATTGACCAAGACATTAGGTAGATGTTTCTCCATGGAGGACAAGCAAGTACCACTTTTGGGGCAAATTAAGGATGCCCAATTCGCATTTGCAGCATTCCCAGACAAGAGAATCAAGATGACTGTCTTGGTGGCCAACGTCCCTGCATCCTATGGCATCTTTCTTGGCTGAAATTTCTGCAAGGATGTTGGTGGTGAACTAAGCATGGACTTGTCTGAGGCAAGGATCCCAGTCAAAGGTGTTATGAAGAGATTGCTTCCTTAAAAAGAAGCAAAATATGTGGTCACCCAATCATCAGCACTTGAAGCTCAAATTTTATTTGAGTCTTCAGGCATGGGTAACTACTTTTTATCCACAGATGAATTCCATGAAATGCCTATTAAAAATCTTGAAGGTGACAACCTGAAGATTAGTTCAGCTGGAACAACAGAAGAATTGGCGGAGCACAATTTAAGTGGAAGAATCTCTCCCTCCGAATGAAGAAGAATCCAAAGAAAAATTAGTATCAAATGAGGTATGGATTCTTGAATTTGATGGCAGCTGCTCCTCCACTGGTTTAGGAGCCGGAGTTGTGCTGATATCTTCTCAAAGAGATATTTTTTTTTTATCCTAAAATTTGCAGTTCAGCAACACTAATAGTACAATTGAGTATGAATCTTTGTTGCTTGGATTGAAGGCTTCTCGAGACCAAGGCATCAAACTCCTTCATGCCAAAGGGGATGCTAAACTAGTGGTTTGTCAGATAAGAAACCTATATCAAACTAAGAATGAAAAATTGCGTCACTACTGCAATCTAGTCTGGGACCAAATTGAAAGCTTTAATGCTTTCAACATCTCTGCCATTCCTAGAGAATTCAATGACTGGGCTGATGCACTGGTTGTTTTAGCTACTCTCTTGGTCCCTCACCCAGACTTCAAAAGAGATAAGTACATGATTGCGCTGGTCTTTAGACCAAGTGTACCTGATAAAGCCATTCATTAGAAAGTGTTTAATAATGACAACCAAATCATTGCCTTTCAAGAGCAAAAAGACAACTTTGAATGGTTGCATTTTGAAGGCAGTGAACCTCAGAAGTGTGAGCCATCTCCTGAATCAAATACAAATGCAGGTGAGGAGTTTTTACAATTTAAAGGGAATAAGATTCTCAAAATCCTGGTTTCTCTTGAGAAACTATTTGACAAACATGACAGATTCGTCAAACAACAGCAAATAGATTCAAGCTCCTCCCAGGAGTTTGATCAAGTAAATCTAGGTACCAAGGATGATCCTAAGATGGTGAACATTAGGAAATGTTGCACTCTTGAGGAGAAATTCAAGTTCACTACTCTACTCTGTCAGTAAATAGACATCTTAGCATACTCTTATGATGACCTGAAGTGACTTAGGCCTGATGAAATTTGACATGACATTTCTCTCAAGGCTGATTCAACACCCTACAGACAAAATTCCAGGCAGTATAATACAAAAATATTAGGTACCATTTTGTCTGAGATATACAAAATGCTAAATGCCAGGATAATCTTCCCAATCCATCATTCCATATGGATTGCAAATATAGTGCCTGTAAGGAAGAAGAATGACAAAATTTGCCTCTGTGTAGATTTTAAAAATTTGAATCAGTCATCCTTGAAAGATAACTATCCTTTGCCAATGATAGATCAAGTGCTTCAGACAGTGACGGGTTCAAAGATGTTATCAATGCTAGATGGCTTCTCAGAATATAATCAGATTGAAGTTGGTGAGGCAGACGAGCATAAGACTGCTTTCACCACACCTTGGGGCACGTTTGCATATAAAAGGATGCCTTTTAGCTTGATAAATGTTGGCACCACCTTCCAAAGAGCGATGGACCTTGCCTTCAAAGATGAGATGGGTAAGTTCATCATAGTTTATCTTTATGACTTGACCATATTTTCTAAGCATCACCCAGATCATGTGCGCCATTTGCAACAAATGCTGAAATGTTATCGCCAAAATGACATTTCCTTAAACCCCAAGAAGTCAATTTTTAGAGTAACAGAGGGGAAACTTTTTAGACACATTGTGTCCAAAGGAGGCATAAAGATTGACTCAGATAGAGTCAAGTCTATCCAAGAGCTTACCTTTCCCACAAGTAAGACTGCTATTCACTCTTTCTTTGGAAAGGTAAATTTCTTACGGAGGTTCAGCCCTGAGTTTGCTGAGAAGACTAGGCACATTATAAACATGATGAAGGGAAAGGTCACCTTCAGCTAGACTGAAGAAAGCAAGTCAACATTGAGGATATCAAGACTGCCATTGCCCACGCCCCAATTCTAGTTTGTCCAAACTATAATAAAGAGTTCACCATATATAGTTATGCTTTAGAACACACGCTTTCAGCAATTCTGATTCAACAAAATAAAGAAGGTATGGAATCTCCCATTTCTTTCATGAGCTATCCTTTCAAAGCTCATGAGCTGAAGTACTCGAACATAGAGAAGCATGCTTATGTAGTGGTGAAGGCAGTGAATCATTTTCACTTCTATATCTTGAATTCAAACACTAATGCCTTGGTTCCTGACACCATGGTCAAATCCATACTAACTCAGTAGGAGTTTGGGATGAAAAGAGGCAATTAAGTTGCAAAGATCTAGGAGTTTGATCTGGTCATCAAGCTAACAAAGCTGGTATGAGGAAAAGGCTTATGCCAATTGATTACTGACAATAGACCAGAAGAAGCAAGGCATGAATAAGTAGAGGTGGAAGACACACCAACAATCCTCTTTGTCTCCACCATGGATGGGTGGTATTCAGGTATTGCTCATTTCTTTAATTATGGTGAGTGTCCTGCTCACCTATCTTATAAAGAAAGGAGAACTATCAAGCTAAAAGCTGCCAATTTTGTCCTCTGGGACAACCTGTATAAGAAGAGCCTTGATGGAGTGTTCTTTCGCTGCGTGGACAAGGAGCAACAGAGCCAACTTTTAAAATTCTTTCACAATTTGGCCTATGGAGGACATTTTTTTGCCCCTGTGACTGCCCATAAAATTCTACGAGCCAGGTATTATTGGCCAACTCTCTTTCAAGATGCATACAAGTGGGTTAGGAAATGTGAACTATGCCAACAATTTGTCGAAAGACCCAAGTTAGCTACCCTACCTCTCAAGCCAGTGGTCATAGAGGAGCCATTGCAGCAATGGGGAATTGATTTTATTAGATCTGTAAACCCATCTTCAAGTGCTAGAAATGATTATGCCCTCACATCAATGGATTACTTCACCAAGTGGGTGGAAGCTATTCTAACCAAACATGCTACTTCAAAAGTAGTGTGCAATTTCCTCAAAGAGAACATTATTTCCAGGTTTGGGGTCTCAACCAAGATTGTCACTGACAATGCAGCTTGTTTCACTTCCAAAAAAATTACTCAATTCTATTTCTACTATGAGATTACACTCTCCCACTCTTCCAATTACTTTCCACAAGGGAATGGACAAGCTGAATCAAGTAATAAAAACCTGGTGACTATTATCAAAAAGATGGTGGATGACAACCAAAGGACATGACATAAAGCATTGGTTGATGCTCTATGGGCAGACAAAATTACACCAAAGAGAGCAATTGGTATGTCTCCTTTCCAACTTCTTTATGGTATCAATGCTAAGATACCAATCACCTTGGAATTGTCAGCATTGAAATTGGCTAAGGCAATTGAAAATCAAACATATGAAAGCTCCCTCGATAAGAGGATCATGTGCTTGACTGAGCTGGACGAGTAGAGAACTATAGTAGTGGACCGAATTTTTGCCCATCAAAGTCTGGTGAATAAACTCTTTGACCAGAAGGCAAAGAACCATGATTTTTGGGTTAGAGATCAAGTCCTGCTGTGGGACAAAAGGAGAGAGCCAAAGGGGATGCATGAAAAGTTTGATTCTCTTTGGAAAGGCCCGTTTATTATTCACCATCTCAATGGTGAGAATAGCTTCCTATTGAAATATCAAGACGGCACACTCTTTACTCTGCCTCACAATGGGCAGCATCTGAAGCACTTCAATTCTTAAAGTGTCAGATAAGTTTTTCTGTACATATGTATATTTGTATAGTCTTTGTTTCTATTTTGTGTTGTTCGTTTTCATTTTTTGGAGCCTTTCTTTTTGGGTAGCACGACTCCATAGCCCAATGGCATACTTCAAGGCACTGGAGATTCTGGTTTCTACTCCCCTCAGATATTCTAAGTTTTCAATTGAAGGAAGTTCCCCAACTGGAGCCAGCTATTGTCCCTAAAAATGCCACTCATTTTTGGGACAACCTATGAACTACTTTGGTTCAATAGACCAAAATCTTCTCTCCCCTTTTCAAAAATTGTTCTACCCAAAAATATATGGACTCAACATGCTTGAAATTAGCAGGTTCAACAGGTTCAAAGGCTTCTAAAGGCGAGTTCAATCAAAAGAACAAGTTTCTAACACTTAGTCATTTTCAAGATTGGTTCAATGACTTGGTTCAATCAAAAATGTCCATCGGCAAGCTTCTAAACAAAGGCTTGAACCGTTGAACTGTTGAACCTTGAACCATTTTGGTTCATTGGTTTAACAGGTTCAATGACCAAATAGTTCAATGTGTTTGGTTCAAAGGATCAAAAGGATGTATCCAAATAAAAAGATTGAATTGATTGAACCATTGAAGTGTTAAACCAAAGTTGGTTCAATCGGTAGGTTCAAGAGGCTACCCCAAAGCCAAAGGAACAAGTGCCCTTGCAGAGGGTAGTGAGCAAAAGCGAACAAAGATGGAAATCCCTCAGAAAAGTGACTAAGTAAAAGAGCCCAAAAGAATTCCTTCGAGAAGATTTTTCTCAAAAAAGTGGTTAAGGCAAAATTCCTTCGAACATTTTGTCCGAAGGAATTCACTCGAGAAGAAATTGAAAGGAACAAACGGCTAAGTAACAGAAGCTTTCCTTTGGACATTATGTCCGAAGGAATTCTTTCAGACTTTTTGTTTGAAGGAAAATCCTGACCGAAGGGAAAAGCCCACAAAAAAATGCCCGATGGAAAAAGACAAAGTGCAATGGAAGCTGCCACATGTCCCTTATAGAGTCGAAGCAGAAGCTGCCAAGTGTCATCTATCGAGACATAATTTATAATAAGTTTCACAGCTACAGAACACGCCATGTCCCATTATACCTCAGTGAAATGTGACAAGTGTCTACATTCGCATTCCCTTTTTGAAGCTGCTCAGGCAGAGGAAGAACCAATGAACTGATTGAACCTTGAACCGAAAGAGTTCAAAGTTTAATGGTTCACAGGTTCAAATAGTTCAAAGGTGGCCTCAAGCAAAGAAAGAAGCAACATGGATGATTCCAAAGGCAAATTTAATGAAAGTGATGGTTCAACCAGAGAGCAAAGAAGCGCTTAAATAGGGAAGCAATGGACCAAAAGAGACAGAATGAACCGATGAACCAATGAACTAATGTACTTTCAATGGGTTCAAAGGTTCAAGGTTCAACATGGTTTAAGCGGCTAGCGACCATTGATGGCCTCGTAGACGTCAAATTTAAAGTAAGGGAATATCCATGGAAATTCAAATAGAGCATGGAATTTAAAGGAATAACCAAGTGACTGGCTAAAAAGATAGATCAAAGGCTCAAATCGCTACAGGAGAGAGAGGAACAAGACCAAAGGATCAAAAATATCTTCAAAAAAGTTATTTCCAATAGGTGAAACAGTGGATCAAATAGACTTCTGAGCGCACCAAGTCAAGGATGCGGCCTATTTTTATTCCATGAAGTAATGGCAAATTGGATAGCTATGCAAACATTAGGAAAAGGACCAGACAGTCCATACTAAGGAAGATACATATTAAAAGAATGGACATGCCATAGTTATGGCAATGCACTGTTCCCATCATGGTCCCTTTAGATAGAACTGAAGGCGTTGACTGCAACATGGGCCGTCCCATGGGAAAGAATGCCACGCCTTGTGTAGTTGCTATACATTGTAATTTATATCATTAGTAAATGAGACTTTTCATTTTATAGAAGTGAAACTCTGCCCAATTGAAAGAACACCGAGACTTTGAGCCAGGTTATTTGTTCATATCATTTTATCTGAATGAGAAAGCAAGTTATTTGTAGACTTTGTGTTGTCATAGCTTGTATCATTTTAGGAGATTGTTCTTAAGTCTATCTTCTGAATGTGTTTTTGTTTATTTAAATTGGCAAGTAGAACTAGTGAAAGTAATCAGGAAGGTGTCCTGAAACCAATTGTGGGGAAGACTTTGTGCTTTCATAACTATTTTTAGTGTGTGTTTTTATTTTCTTTCTATGTTGAGGATTATGGGATGACTTTTTTCCCTCATTATCCTTTGTGTTATACTCTTTGGGCAGTTGAGGTGAAAACTTTATATTTTGTTTCATCCTGCTGTTTATTGCGCCTGTGTTACTAGTTTCTTGTCACTGCCTGAATGAAATCCTGTTGTTTCCTGCAAGAACACTTCTGAAAGAAGAGAAGTGCCTTCAGTGTTTCCATCAAGATTTTCTCCTTTGTTTGTTAACATCATCTCTGAAAGAAGAGAGATGGATGGTGTATTTTGCCTCTGAGTGTTACTTTCTGCTTATTTATATAGTATATAGCTCCTGCGTATTTATAGGGAACCTCCCCTTGATGAGAGGAGAGATTTGTCCATCTCTGATGCAGTAAAACTACACACTGGGTCAACCAATCTCCTTTATTGTGGATGATAAGACCTATTTTTCTCAATTAGACAACTGACTAACAAAATATTCACCCAACATAATGAATGGGGGTTGATCTTGTATATATACCAATCCCTTTTAAAAATATCTAATACTAAAGCACTTAGGGAAACCATATGAATACATTTCATTTACAAATTGGATGACTTTTGGGCATTGGACACCTAGTTGAAAAATGGACACTTGTATCGATGTAGGCATCTGGTTGGGATGTAAGTGTATGGGAAGCTAGAAAATAGGTATAGGTCTAAAACTAGTAGATAAGGACAATGATTAACTTTATAGTATTTTTTACAATATAAAAGCCTTGGTCATTAGAATAATAGTGATTGAACTAAGCGATAAACAATTTGGCACAAAAAGATACTGAACGTGAGCCTTTCAACAACGAGAAGGTCTTAAAAGTGAAGGGTTCAATCATGGTAGGTGTTTACCAAATGTATAAGACTGAGGTGCTATATAATTCAGATTTAGTGTCTACATTTTACCCTCTTTCATCTAGTAATTACTATTTTAAAAGAAAAGAAATGCATACTTAGATGTGTATAACACACCTTGTCTTTGCATGAGCCCCATTTAAGTGCTTTGATTTTGATTGACCTACAACTAAGAAAATATTATAGTATATAAACAATGTATGAAATTTGAAATTCAAAAAATTTGAAATGCTTGAAATAAAAAGAGCAAGGTTAGGAGTACACCTATGTGTCGATGCAACTATCTTACCTTTTGACAATTTAATTTGAAGATATGCTTTCTTAGGATGCCTTGGAGCTGAGATTAAGATAATTTGAGAACTTGCAAGTGCATATATATATATATATATATATATATATATATATATATATATATATATATATATATATATATATATATATGAGTTACCACATGGCCATTGAGCTTGTTTCAATCATGCAACCCAATCATACTTATAACCTGGTGAATGTGAGTGATCCAATCAAATCACACTACATATCTAGTGAGAGTGGATGATTTAATTACTCAATCTTATAAATATGATGAAGTTAGATGATTTAATCAAGTCTAACTTATAAATTTGGAAAGATTGAGTGATTTAATCACCTTAACCTTGCCAAAAGTTGAACCAACTACTTTAGTAGATTGGCTTAATAAAAGTCCATAGAATTCCATTCTGGGTATGATAACAGTCCATAGTAGTATTTGAAATATGAAAATTGATTTGATTTTTCAATTAAGGTGCTCTTTATTTGGCATATTCATCTCATATATGTTTCAAACTAAAACCTAGGTATAATGATAGTACTATTGTATATAATGTTACCACAAATGTGTATCTGAATCATATAACTGAGAAATTTAGCCAAATTTAAATTTTTTATAAGTGTGGAGGATATATTTCGATGACATGCTACCATAAAATCTATATAATCTGAGAACTGATATAAGTGTGGAGAATATATTTTCATAACATGCCCCCATTGTAATTTGAAACTATGAAGAATGTGGAGGTCATGCCTCTATGGTATGCCCCCATTGATATGCCCCACCATTTTGAGGTGAAGAAAGTAGAAACTGGTAGATACCTTATCTCAAAAGGATAAGATAAATACATAAGCTATGAATAGATCATGTAGCATATAAGAGTAACATGTCTAGGTAGATATAACAATGATGTACATAGAATGTGATCACATCAAGTCCTAAGATACATGATATAGATCATGGCAATGTCTAGAGAGTAATAATACAAGCTCAACAAGAAATCAAGCACACACTCAAGAGCACTCAAAATCAAAATATAAGGCAATGGTCTAAGGAGACCTCATACAAGGAGCATGTTCAAATGTCCCAAAATTAAAGGGACTTGACTTAGTCAAATGTCCACAAAGCGTAAATTTACATATTCAAATGTCCATCTACAACGAATGATGACATGTTCAAATGTCAAAATAGGCAAACAAAGGCATGGGGACCACAAGTAATGGAGCATATTCAAATGCTCAAATAAAAAATACAATGCAAGAAAATAGCAAGCAAGACAAGACACTCAAGTAAGTGCCAAAATAAAAAATGGAATCATAAACAACCAACTTAAGCATATCAAACTAGTCCATATATATATGCGTTAGCAAAAAATGTTAAGTACATAACATATCAAGTACACTATGAAAGATATAAGCATGAATAAAGGAATGTGTAAACACATAAGCTCAAACATGATAATAAAATTGATCATAAAATAATATACCCTAGATGTATCATGATCAAAGAAATAGATACCCCTAATGTACTGATGATTTGAGTAGAGGGAAGTCCCAACATCTGTATGTGCATATATCATGTGTCTGGATATGCTTGTGTCACACTCAAAAGATACATGAAACATATGTGTGTATATAGAAATAAATGATATTATATATACCAACATGGAACCAACAACATAGATGACAATGAACTAATAAGATATGGAAACGATGAATATTTTTGGATTTTTCAATGTTTTATTTTTTTGATATTTTGAAAAGTCTTCCCAATTATCCCATCTAAGGGATGCTCATCTAGAAGTGCTATAAACACTAGGTATGTCATAACAAATTGGTGGTACAACTGAGAAATAGGTATAGGTGTAATATCTAGTACTATAGGATTTCGAATGCTTTGTGTATGTATAATATGACTCTGTTGTATCAAAGAGGTAATAGGAGTAGGGGTTCATGGAACCCATCTTTTTGTGCTTTGTAATTTATTATAAGTAACAATAATAGGAACAATGTTTAGTTGCTCTTGAGTATTTGAAGATATAAAATCTATCTAATGATCTCAAGATGAGGATGATAATCTACGAGGAGCAAAAGATGTATTACCTTTCATGAACAAGAGGTGTCATATGCATACATAATAAATCAAAAAGTGCATCATGTTGTTTTGGTAAGTTTATACATGGTATATTTGGTTTACATTTATTTGCATTTGGTTTCTCATTTGTCAGTGATGGATTCAATTGATAGGTACCAAGTCCATCTATATTAGCAATGAATTTGGCCTAATTTAAAGAAAGGCTTGTAGTTTCTTCCTTTATATCCATATTTGGAACATTAAATTTGTCAATTGTCTCTTGATTTTTGACCTCTTTTTTTAGAAATCCCATTTTAAATATTCGATGTGTCAATTGTTTTTTTTAATGTTACCTTTTATATTTGTGATTTATTCTTTGAATTGTTCTCATTTTTAGGTTCTTGCTCTTTTGCATTGACAACATGTATCTTTGAATGGTTTGGATCATTATTGCCACTATATCCCAAGCCTTGTAGATAATTTTGATTAGATGTAGAGATAGGACAAGTGATGCCTTGTGTAAGTTTTCTCAATCCTTGACCTTGATAACCAAAGTGTTGTAGATATTGTTTTCTAAAACCATATTATTTTGAAAGTTGAGTATCATTATGGAGAGGTAGATTTGTATTCTTTTGTTGGTATAACTATTTCATTATCAACTATTTTTGCTCTGAATTATTTTTTGGTACCCATATTTGTTGTTTTTGTACTTGTGCTTTTAGAGAGGTACTCATAATGTGTGTTGCTTGATTGATGTATCAATGATATGATTACCACTATCATTTGTATTTTATATTTTGTGTTTCAAAGCCAAACAACAATCTATATGATTCTCATGCATTCTATGATATGCACAATAGTATTTAGATCTACTTATAGGATGTGGAGGTGGTAGTTTGATCAATTTATTTCGAAGCATTTCTCAGAGAACTTCACTTGGACTCTTTGTAGCCTTTAGTATAATATTTGCATCACTTGTTTTAGATGTATTCTATTATATCTTTTCATTTGGATATGAAACCTTGATTGGTATAAAATTGCTAGAGGAAGATGCAAACACATGGTTAACACTATTATATTTTGGATTATGTAGATATGTAATCTGATTTTTCAATATCTTGGAATGATTTTTTTTTGCAAGATTTCTATTAACTTGTTCATATAGATGATTTTATATTGTAGAACTTCACAAGTGCAAACCCTAAGTACCTTAGATTGAATATGTATACATATATCATCTACCTTACCCCTTGAAAGAGTAATAACATGGACCTAGTTAGAGGGATGGTAACTATCACCCTCTTTAGGGTTAGGAGGAAGAGGTTCAATATTATTGAAATGAGATTGGTAACAAGAATTTTGAGTTTTATTTTGATTAGGATCATTCTCTGATTTGGTTGTTTTGAAATTTATAACAATGTAGACAAGACAACAAGTAATGATAAAAATGAGATATTGGAAATAAAAGTACTCAACAAATATATCCATAGCATAATTTGAGGAAAAAAATGTATTTTTAAAAATTTGAACACTTTGAAATCAACAACCAAAATTTTAAAAAATACTAAATCAAGAAACTTTAGGTCAATTAGGGTTTGGATACCAAAGGTCAAGGTCACCACGATGTGTCAAATGTAGAGAAAATAATATAAAGTGATTGAATGATAATTTTTAGAATTTGAAACATGTTTTTTAGGAAAAACAAAAAATGAGACAACCCCCAACAATAGGGAAATAAAAGTATAGTATATGACATGTAGGTCTAAATTTACTAAAAATAGTAAAATACTAAATTACAAAATTCATACAATATTTAACAAGCAAAAATAATTTTTTATTTATATCAACTGGATTATGAAATCTTTTGAGTTATTTGAAAATTTATCTATTGTGGATGAGAAATATGCTAAACAATGTGGAATGCTTCACAAACAAAACCCTAGAATATTCTCAATAAAGAATCAATAATTTAAATAAAATAATAATTTATTTTAGATATTTGAGAGAGGTTTTTGAATAAAATATTATTTTTAATGAAATTCATAAATTAATTAAAAAATAAGTACATCATTCACCTTGAATGCCAATATTTACTAAAAAGAGTAAATTGAAAAAATTAAAAAATCTATATCAAATTTGGGCTTAAAAAAGAAGTTTTTGAGTATACCAACCTGAATAAAAAATAACTTCAAGGAATTTTAAAATGAAATTATTTTGAGGACAAAATGTGACAATCAAGGAAGATAAAATTTGCAATCATATGAACATGAATCTTAGCAACAAGAGGAGGGTAAAACCTTAGGGTAAAGTTTTAGATCTGAAAATAAATCACAAGCTAAAATTCTAGGAGGTTAGAAACCTTGGATTAGGCTAAGTTTACAAAAGAATATTTAGAGGTCAGGTTCACCAAATGTTTAACCTTAAATTGAATAAGAGGGGGTATCTAGGGTTAAGAATATAGAAATGAATAACCACAAAGGTGATAAATAAATTTACAATAGGTCAAGTAATTTTTAAACTCAGATAAATAATATTATAAATTTATAATACTAAGATATGCCAAAAATAAAAAATACAACTATTGATTGATATTGAAATGAATTGAACATAAAATTATTTAATTAGTTTACTGTGTACATATAGATCTGAGTTGAAATAAGCTAAAAGTAGGTTGGATTAGGATCCTAGAACAATCATCAGATTCTATAATTTTGCACTCTGTGGTCTTAGATGCTTACGTAAGATATAGATAGTTGCATTGATGCTGGTGTCTGAATTGGATGTAAGTGTTCAATATGGAATAGTGATTGGATTTGAATGTGACCAAATGGAGCCTTATAGATTTTCTATCACCTTACTTATGGTGTATATAGATCATACACACAAGCTTTCAATCTTCATCAAATGTTCAAAACCTAAATTCCTCACCCTTGGAATGACTATGGGAAAAATGGGTTAATAGGCACACAATGTCAAGCTACCCTAAGTAACCCTCTATCAATGGGAACTTCCTACATAACCAATAGTCTGAAAAGGAAATCAAACTTATGTAGTTATCCCCTGCATGTTGGCTTGTGTGTATAAGGATGCAATGTGTGATAAATAAGTATATACAGTGACCTAGCTTGTAACTTAAAAAATATGGCTCATGGGATGCTCATTAATTACTTTAGATATATAGGGATATGACTCCTATGACTAATATGGAAACATGAACAAAAGATTAGGTTTGCTCACTTGAATGTTTGATTAAGTTCTTTTTGGTAAGTCACCTAGTGAGGTGATAAATGAATGAGGGTTGATCTTATATATATAGAAATCCATTTTGAAAATATATCACAATAAATTACTTAGGATTACCATAAGAATACATTTCATTTATAATTTTGATGACTTTTGGGCACTGGACACATAGTTGGAAAAAAGAAACTTGTGTCGATATAGGAGTTTGGGTAGGACATAAGTTTTTGAGAATCTATAAAATAGGTATATGCCCAAAATTGATAGATAAAGATAATGGTTAGGTTTAGATAATTTCTCATAGTATAGAAGGCTTGGTCATTAGAATAATAGTGGCTGAGCTAAGAGATAAACAATTTGGCTCAAAGAGATAGTGAACATGAGCCTTTTGATAAGGGGAAGTGTTGGTGTCAATTTTTATTCTATTTAATAGTTTTTCCCTACACATGTTGTTTAGTTTATTTAGGTATCACTTATGTGTCATTTTTGATCATTGGGGAAGATAATCCCACATTCATGAGGATGTTGGGTCATGCTTATCTTACACATATATATGTACATTTTCTAAAGCTATTATAATGAATTTAGTGAATCTGATCAGTTTATTCAAGGCAATTATGAATACAAGATTATCTAGTTATGCTCTTGCTTGATTTCATTCTCAAAAATAGAGTTATGATTCTCTTTGATTTCATATTCATAAGCTTGTGCTTGTGTGTTCAATTCTCTCTAGTTATATATTGGACAATTCCATCATGGTATCAGAGTGATGTTGGTAAAAAACATCGGTTTGTTATTTTGTTGAAATTTTGAGTAGATTTTGATTTATATTCTAATATAAAATATTGAGAATAAATAAATTTGTATACTCATGTGTTCATCTACAATCTTATTCTCTCATTGGCCTTGACATTTGCTTGTTTATTGTTAGCTGATTTTGGGTGAATTGGCAACCTTTTAGCAAGTAAAAAATTATTATTTTGGATCAACATTTGCATATATTTTGTGTGGATTGGCATCTAAGGTTTTGATACAAATTTTTTAGAGAAAATTTACAGATCTCAGTGTATCATCTATAATTTTTTTCTATAACAATTGTACAATAGTTGTATTATGTAAAAATTGAGTAAGAGCATATTTGTATGCATGGTTTTATTTGGCCTATTTCAAATAGATTTGCATGTGTTGTTGGCCATATAAGTTTTTTTTCAAGTCATTTACTTTGAAAATCAAAGATGAGGCCAAACCCTCTCACAGGGAAAACAAACTTCTTTTCTGCTTCTCCTTCACTATTTTTGGAGCTATTTTTGCACTTTTACTCCTTAGGGACACATTTTTGATGGTAACCGATGTCCATTATAGGGGCCTTTTATTGAAAAAATTAATGAATTTTGAGCCATTCCAAAGGCCATAAATTTTTTGAATTGTATTTGGTATCAAGGGTTCCACCCCTCAACCCCATCCTATACCAAAATAAAGAGTACACTCAGGGCTCTTCCCCAAGACCCCATAAAAAGGCACTGCCCCTTGAACCTAATGGGGGTTAACACCTCTAGACCCTTAAATTATGACCCCTTGTTTAGTTATTTCAAGTGTTAAAGATAGAGGGTGAGGTACATTCTAGTAAGAGGTTAGATCCCCTTACAATTGAAATAAACCTATTTGCATAGATTATTCTTGGATGTATTATCGACAGAGCTCAACATCTCTCTTTTTTAAATTTTATAATATCATGCATGTCATTATTTTTTGACATCATCACACATATTGCTTGTGGACGTATTCTTTGTTGAGTCTGACATCCATCACTCGAGTGTGCATTATTACTTTCAAACTTAGGGGGGTTAGTGATGATAGTCCTAAGGGGGTTATTATGGGCCCTACTTTCTCTCTTGCACACTGAGTTTATACAATTGTAAAGTTTCAATGTTACACTGATTACTCATATTTGTGGATGCATTGTCAACTGAGTTTGACATCCATTTGTTGAACATGCATTGACACTTATGCATCAATTACTCTATTTGTGTAGACCCATCTCAACTTAATTTGACATCCATAGTTAGAGCATGCATTATTACTCACACCAACTCTTGCATATATTGCTCATTCATGGATGCATTTTTGGTCAAGTTTGACATCCATCATATTGAATGTGCATTGTTATTGTAACTCAAGGGTCATTACAAGTTACATTATGTAATATTACACTTCCTTGGTGTCTCTACTCTTAGTTTGGTTTACTTGAGAGATACACTATGAAAAAAGATTTATCTCCATTCTTTAAGGACTATTTTAGATAATCTGGATTTATGTCCCCCAAATTGGAATAGAGTGAATGTTATAAAAATAATAGTTTAATATATTATAAATTAAATATACTAGGATTATGATAATGATTTGGATCTATTACCAATATATTACATTAGATAAAATTTAGAACTATAAAATTTTGAATAATTTAGTCATAATTCTAATATTTCTCTTTGGATTTGGACTACTAATAAGTCCAAATTATTTGAAATGGTCCATCATTATTATTAGTAAGATAAACTATGCTTTATGGAATCTATGCATGGAACACTTTTTTCATTTAACAAGACCTCTATCCATTTTTATATGGATAGGTGCCTACACCCACTGATCCAATTCAACTCAATGACTAGCTCAATTCATGTGACATGGTGTATGGTTGATTATTATTGAATGTTTCCATGGATCTAGACCACCATTTGGAACACATGGAATGTATTTGCATGTCTGGATTCTTTACAATATCTTTGGAAACTATCCTTATAATATTGTAATTTATCCTCTTATTATTTTTTGTGATGATTCATTCCTATTGGACATTGTTCTTCTCTTTGATGAGCCACTACTGTGGGATACGTTTCTATCAGAATTGAGATGCATTTTTATATAATCCACATTAGTTCCTATACATAATGTTGTTCTTATTTAGACATCATATATTTGTACTTAAAATGAGTATACTTTCTCCAGTGAGAGTATGTCTATTGAGATCATCGATGATTCATATGTTTAATAAGAATAATAGTGTTTCCATAATCCCTTTTAAATATGATAAGAATTATTTCTGGTTGTAACTCATATATTCTTGTGGATAATATTTCTACAGATCTTTGTGCTTCATCTTCAATCTATTGTTTAGTTTATAGGGTTGTTGAGCCATGATCTTCACTTCACATTGGCATTTTTTCAATGAATGTTCCATGCCAATCTTCTGACAAGTCTACTTTAGTGGCATTACCTTAAATTATTGTGGATGATTTTGTTAGACCTATGCCACACTTTAGATTTAGACCATATTTAGAGATATTCATACTTCCACCTTCATATTCCATCATGGAATGGATAGATTTTTAGAGTAGTTATTTTGTTCTTCCTCTTACAAATGGGAAAAATGTTATTCGATGCCAATGGACTTTATCCAGTCTTCAAAAATAGGATCTCATCATCAACATTATTCAAAATTTAAGAGGTATTTCCCCCTTCCTTCTCTCTCTCTTTCTACTTCTGGGGGTAACTTCTCTCTAGTTTTCTAGGGTGATTTTCATGTACTTGGATACCTTATCAGGCCTCATTTCTAGGACCCAATTCCTCTACGCACCTAAGCTACGCTTAAGGGGGTGTTGGTGTATATTTTTATTCCATTTAATGGGTTTTTCCTACACATGTTGTTGAGCTTGATTAGGTATCATTTTAAATCATTGGGGAAGATAATTCCACATGCATGAGGATGTTGGGTCATGCCTATCTTCCATATATATATGCACCTTTCCTAAATCTATTATAATGAATTTAGTGAATTTGATTAATTTGGTCAAAATAATTGTCAATACATCCTATCTTAGTTTTTTCTCACGTTTGATTTCATTATCAACAATAAAGTTTTGTCTCTCTTTACTTCTTCATTCGTAAGCATAGTGGTGGAACTAACAGATAAATAATTTGGCACAAAGATATATTAAATGTGAGTTTTTTGGTAGTAGGAAGGTCTTAATATTGAAGGGTTTAGTCATGATAGGTATTTGTCAAATGTACAAGATTGAGGTCCTATATAATTCATATTTAGTGTCTATATTCCCCCCTTTAATCTAGTAATGAAATTGATAGTTTAAAGGAAAAAAATATGTACTTAAGTATGCACAACACACCTTGTCTTTGTGTGAGGCCTACTTAAGTGATTTGATGGTGATTCACCTATAACCAAGATCTTATTACAATATATAATCAGTGTATGAAATCTTAAATTGAAATAATTTGAAATTCTTGAAAGAAAGAGATCAAGTTTAGGAGTATACCTGTGTGTTGATGCAACTATCTTATCTTTTATAAATTGATTTGAAGAAATGCTTTCATATGAAGCATTGGAGTTGAGATTAAGATAATTTACAAACCTAAAAGTACATACATATATAGATATTAGAGGATAGTGAGCCCCAAACCTTGGAAAAAAGGTGAGTTGCCACACAACCATTGAGCTTATCTCAATCATATAAACCAATCATTCTTATAACCTAGCGAGTGTGAGTGATCCAATCAAATCACACTATATATCTAGTGAGGGTGGATGATTTAATCACTCCACCTAATAAATTTGGTGAATTTAGATGATTTAATCAAGTTTAACTTATAAAACTGGTAAGATTGAATGATTTAATCACCTCAACCTTGGTAAAACGTGAACCAACTATTACAATAAATTGGGTCAATAAAAGTCTATAATTGTCCATCTTGGGTATGATAATAGTCCATAGTAGTATTTTGAAATATGAAAACTAATTTGATTTTGAAATTAAGGTTCTCTTTGCATGGTATATGCACCTTATATATTTATCAAACTAAAAACTAGCTATAATGATGGTACCAATGTATAAAATACTACTATAAATGTGCATATGAATCATATAATTGTGAAATTTAGCCAAATTTAAAAGTTTTAAAAGTGTGGAGGACATGTTCCCATGACATGCCCCATTTAATCTAGAGAATTTGAGAATTGATATAAGTGTGGAAAACATGTTTCCATAACATGTTCCCACTATAATATGAAACTGTGAAGAATGTGGAGGTCATGCCTCTATGATATGACCCCCATTGATATACCACCCTTTTGAGGTGAGGGAAGTAAAAAATGGTAGTTACTTTACCTCTAAAGAATAAGATAACTTCATAAGTTGTTAATGGATCATGTATCATATAGAAGTTGCATTTTTAGGTAGATATAACAATGAGCTACATTGATTGTGATCACATCAAATCCTAATATGCATGATATAGATCATGAAAACATATAGAGTGTAAAAATACAAGCTCAAAAAAAAATCAAACATACCCCTAAGAGCACTCAAAATAAAAATAAAAGGCAATGGTCCAAGGAGAACTCATACAAGGGGCATGTTCAAATGTCCCACAATCGAAGGGACATAACTTAGTAAAATGTCCACATACAATAAATGATGGCATTTTTAAATGTCAAAATCAAAAAACAAAGGCATGAGGGCTAAAAACAATGAAACATATTCAAATTCTCAAACAAGCAAGACAATGCAACATAATAAAAAACAAGGCAAGACACTCAAGGAAGTGTAAAAAATGAAAACTTGGAATCATAAGAAACAACCTTAAGCATATCATTCTAGTCCCTTATATATATGTTAAAACAAATGTTAAGTACATAGTATATCAAGTACACTATGAAATATATAATCATGGATAAGGGCATGTGTAAGTACATAAGCTCAAACATGATAATGAAATTAATCATTTAATAATATAACCTAGTTGTATCATGATCAAAGAAGTAGATGCCCCCAACATATTGATGATGTTAGTAGAGGATGGCCAAACATCCATATGTGAATATATCATATGCCTGAGTATGCTTGTATCACACTCAAAATATGCATGAAACATATGTGTGTATATATAAAAAATTGATATGGTATCTTCTAACATGAACCAACAACATAGATTCCAATGAACTAATAAGATATGGAAATACTGAATATTTTTGGATTTTTGAATGTTTTATTTTTTTGGTATTTTTAAAAGTCTAGCCAATTATATCATCTAATGGATGCTCATCTTAAAGTGTTTTAAATAATAGATATGGCTGATAAAATTGGTGGTACTGAAGAAGAGCATGTATAGGTGTAATATCTAGTGTTGTAGGCTCTATAATGCTTTGCGTATGTATGATATGACTCTATGGTCTCAAATAGGTAATAAAAGTAGTAAGGGTTTTTGGAACCCATAATTTTGTGATCTGTAATTTATTGAAAGTAACAATAATATGAAAATGTTTAGTTGCTATAGAGTATTTGAAGATGCAAAATCTATCTAATGATCTTAAGATGAGGAAGAAAATCTATGAGGAATGAAAGTTGTATAATCTTTCCTCAATGAGATGTGCCATATACATGCATAGTAGAATCACAAAGTGTATCATGCTCTTTTGTAAGTTTATACTTGGTATCTTTGACTTACATTTATCTGCATTTGGTTTCTCATTTTCTAGTGATGGATTCAATCGATAGGTACCAAGTCCATCTATATGAGCAGTGAATTTGGCCTAATTTAAAGAAAGGATTGTAGTTTCCTCTTTTACATCCATATTTGGAACATTATATTTGTCAAATGTCTCTTGATTTTTGACTTATTTTGTTAGAAATCATGTTTCAAATATTATATGTGCCCATTTTTTTTTACTTTTACCTTTTCTACTTGTGATTTATTCTTTGACTTGTTCTCATTTTTAGGTTCTTTCTCTTTTGCATTAAAAAAATGTATCTTTGAATTATTTGCATCAATATTGCCACTATATCCTGATCCTTATTAATCATTATGATTAGATGTAGAGATAGGAAAAGTTAGGCCTTGTGCATGTTTTTCTAATCCTTAACCTTAATAACCAAAGTATTCTAGATATTGTTTTCCAAAACCATATTGGTTTGAAAGTTGAGTATCAGTATGGAGAGGTAGATTTGTATTCTTTTCTTGGTCTAGTTGTTTCATTATTAACTACTTTTACTTTGAGTTATCTTTTGGTACCCATACTTGTTTTTTTTTTAATTGTGACTTTGGAGAGGGACTCATAATGTGAGTGGGTTGCTTGATTGATAAATCAATGATATGATCACCACTATCATTTGTATTTTATCTATTGTGTTTCAAATCTAAACAATAATTTGTATGATGCCCATGCATTTTGTGATTTACCAAATAGTATTTGGATCTCCTGATAGGATGTAGAGGTGGTAGTTTGATCAATTTATTTTGAAGCATTTATCTAAGAACTTCACTTGGACTCTTAGTAGCCTTTAGTATAATATTTGCATCACTTCTTCTAGATGTATTATGTTGTATATTTTCATTTGAATATGAAACCTTGTTTGGTATAACATTGCTAGAGGAAGATGCAAACACATGGTTAACACTATCATATTTCGGATTTTATAGATATGTAATCTAATTTTCTAATGATGCAATATTGGAACTAACATTATTTTTCAAAATTTGTATTAAATTGCTCATTACGATGATTTGATCTATTATAACTTCACAAGTACAAACCTTAGGCACCTCAGATTGAATATGTATACATATACCATATACCTTACCCCTTGAAGGTATGATAACATGGCCCTAGTTAGAGGGATGATGGCTATCACCCTCCTTAAGGTTAGGAGGAAGAGGTTCCATATTATTACAAAAAGATTGGTAAAGAGAATTTTGAGTTTTATCTCAGTAAGAATCATTCTCTATTTTGATTGTTTTTAAATTTATAAAAATGTAAACAAGATAACAAACAATGAAAATAATGTGATATTAGAAATAAAAGTGCTCAACAGATCTATCCATAGTTAACATAATTTTTAGAAAAAAATTGTGATTTTTAAATATTGAACACTTTGAAATCAATAATAAGAATTTATAAAAATAATAAATTAGAAAACCCTAGGTCTAGGGTTTGGAGACCAAAGGTAAGGGTCACCACAATATGCCAAAAGAAGATTTTTTTTGAAAATTGATTGGCTAATAATTTTTGGAATCTAAAACATGTTTTTTAGGAAAAATAGGAAATGAGACAAACCTAAAAAAATAGGGAAACAAAAGTATAGTGTATGGAATGCATGTCTAAATTTACTAAAAATAGTAAAATGCTAAATTAAAAAAATCCATATAATATTTTGATAAAAAAATAGGTTTTTATTTGTATCAATTAAATCATTTAAAATCTATGAAGAATTTGAAAATTTATCTATTATGAATGAGAAATGGGCCAAACAATGTGGAATGCTTCACAAACAAAACCCTAAAATATTTCCAATAAAGAATCAACAATTTTGATAAAATAGCAATTAATTTTAGAGATATTAGAGATGTATTTGAATAAAATATGATTTTTGATGAACCACATAAATTAGTTATAAAATAAGTATACCATTCACCTTGTATGTTAATATTTACTAAAAATAGTAAATTGTAAAAAATGAGAAATTTGTGGAAATTTTAGGATAATAAAAAGAGGTTTTTGAGTATACCAAATAAATAAAAAATACCTCTAAGTAATTTTAAAATGGATCTTTTTGAGAATGAAATGTGCCATTAAAATAAGATGAAACCTACAATTGAATGAACACAAATCTTGGCAACAAGAGGAGGGTAAAACCATAAGGTAAAGTTTTAGATTTGAAAATAAATCACAACAAGCTAAAATTCTAGGAGGTTGGAAACCCTAGATTAGGCTAAGTTTACAAAAGAAGATTTAGAGGTCAAGTTAACTAAATGTTTAACCCTAAATTGAATAAAGGAGGTATCTAGGGTTAAATATATATAAATGAATAGCACAAGGGTGATAAATAAATATACAATAGGCCAAACAATTTTAAAACTTAGATAAATAATATTATGAATTTATAATACTAAGATATGTAAAAAATATCAAGTATAATTATTGATTGGTATTGTAATGAATTAAAAATAAGAGTACTTTACTGGTTTACTGTATGCCTATAGATCTAGGTTAAAATAGGGTAAAAGTCGGCTACATCAAGATCCTAGAATAGTCATCAAATTCTATAATTTTTCACTATGTAGCCTCATATGCTTGTATCAGATATAGATAATTATATAGATGACAGTGTCTGAATCAAATACATGTCTCTAGTACAAAACAATGAGTGGATCTAAATGTGACCAACTGGAGCCTTTTGTATTTTATATCACCTTTATTTTAGTATATATAGATCATGTGCAAAGTTTTTTACTCTTTGTCAAATGATCAAAACCTAGCTTCCTCACCCTTGGAATGACTGTGGAAAAGATAGCTTAGTGGACACATAATGTTGAGCTGCCCCATGAACCTCTCTATTAATGGGTGCTTCCTACATAGCCAATACTTTGAAAAGGGACTCAAATTATGTAGTTATCCCCTATGTGTTGGATTGTGTGAGTATAATGATGGAATGTGTGATAAAAAAATACATACATTGAATTAGATTTTAACTTAGAAAATATGGCTCATGGGATGCTCCTTAAATACTTCAGACTTGTGGGGATACTGCTCCTATGACTAATATGGAAATATGGATGAATAGGGTAGGTTTTTTCACTTGAATGCTCAATTGAGTGATTTTTGGTAAGTTTCCTTGTGATTCCCAATATTTTATAGGTGATGAATGAATGAGGGCTGATTTTGTATATAAACTAATCCATTTTCAAATATATATTGCATTAAAGCACTTAGGCCAACCATAAAAATATGTTTCATTTGAAAATTAGAAAATATGGCTCATGGGATTCTCATTCAATACTTTATATCTAGAGGGATATTGTTCTTATGATTAATATGGAAATAGAGATGAATAGGGTAGGTTCGCTCACTTGAATGCTTGATTGATTTTTTTTTTGGTAAGTTACCTTGTGAGGTCCTAGTATCTTCTACGAGAAGAATGAATAAGTGTTGATTTTTTATATATACCAATCTATTTTGAAAATATCTCATAGTAAATCACTTAGGCTGACCATAAGAACACATTTCATTTTTAAATTAAATGAATTTTGGGCACTAGACACTTAGTTGGAAAAGGGAAACTTGTATTGACATAGGAATCTAGCTGGGATAAAGACGTATGAGAAGTTAGAAAATAGGTACAAGTCCAAAATTGGTAGAGAAGGATAATGATCAGGTCTAGAGTATTTTACATAGTATCAAAGGCCTGGTCATCATAATAATAGTGGTCAAACTAAGAAAAGCAATTTGGAACAAAGAGATAGTGGATATGAACCTTTGAACAATGGGAAGGTCTTAGAACTGAAGGGTTTAATCATGATCAATATTTTATAGATTTACAAGATTGAGGTGATATATAATTCATATTTAGTGTCTACATTCCCCATTTTAATTTGGTAATAAAATTTATAGTTTAAAATAAAAGAAAGGCATACCTAAGTGTGCATAACACACCTTGTCTTTGCATAATCCCCACTTGAGTGATTTGATGGAAAATCACATAAAAAAAAGAGAATGTTACCAATATATAATTAGTGTATGAAATCTAAAATTTAAATAATTTGAAATTTTTGAAAGAAAGAGAACAAGGTTAGAAGTACACCTATGTGTTGATGTAACTATCGTGCCTTTTGATAATTTGATTTGAAGAGATGATTTATTATGAAGCCTCAGAGATGATATTAGGAAAATTTGGAAACCTTAAAGTGCATAAATATATATAAATATTGGAGGAAAAAATACCGCCAACCTTGGAAAAAATGTGAATTTCTACACGATCATTGAGCTTATATCAATCCTGCAACCCAATCATACTTATAACCTAGCGAGTGTGAGTGATCCAATCAAATCACACTATATCTAGTCAGGTTGAATTATTTAATCACTCCATCCTATAAACATGCTAAAGTTAAATGATTTAATCAAATCTAACTTATAAAATTGGTAAGATTGAATGATTTAATCACCTCAACCTTTTCAAATGCTTAACCAATTACTTCAGTAGATTAACTCAATAAAAATCCATCTTGGGTATAATAATAGTCCATAATAGTATTTGAAATATGAAAATCAATTTGATTTTATATTTAAGGTCTTGTTTTCATGGAATATGCATCTCATATATGTCTCAAGCTGATACCTAGGTGTAATGATGGTACCAATGTATAAAATGCTACCACAAATGTGTATCTAAATCATATTACTATGAAATTTGGCCAAATTCATTTTTTTTCAAGTGTGGAGGACATGTTCCCATGACATGTCCCCATAAAATTTGGAAAATATAATAACTAATATAATTTTGGAGAACATGTTTCCATAACATGCCCCCATTGTAGTCTAAAACTATGAAGAATGTAGAGGTTATGCCTCTATGACATGACCCCCTTTTTAGGTGAGGGAAGTAGAAACCAGTAGTTACCTTACCTCAAAAGGATAATATAAATGCATAATTTATGAATGGATCATGTAGCATATAGGAGTAACATGTCTAGTTAGATATAGAAATGGGGTACATAGAATGTGATCACATCATGTCCTAAGATGCATGATATAGATCATGGCAATGTCTAGAGAGTAATAATATAATATCAACAAGCAATCAAGCACACACCTAAGATAATTCAAAATTAAAATAAAAGGCAATGGTCTAAGGAGACCTCATATATGGGGCATGTTCAAATGATTCATAATTGAAGGGATATGACTTGGTCAAATGTCCACAAATTATAGAATGACATATTCAAATGTTCACATACGACAAATGATGACATGTTCAAATGTAAAAATAGGCAAACAAAGGCACAAGGCCAAAAATAATGGAGCATATTTAAATGATAAAAAAATTAATAAAATGAAAGATAATAACAAGCATGGTAAGACTCTCAAGGAAGTGCAAAAAAAGAAAACATGGAATCATAAGTAACCAACTTAAGCATATCATACTAGTCCCTGTATATATGTATTAGAAAAAAATGTTAAGTACATAACATATCAAGTATATTATGAAAGATATAAGTACATAAGCTCAAACATGACAATGAAATTTGATCATATAATAATATAACCTAGGTGTATCATGATCAAATTAGTGGGTTCCCCTAACATAATGATGACTTGAGAAAAGGGAAGGCCCAACATACTTATGTGTATATATCATGTGCTTGGGTATGCCTATATCACACTCAAAAGATGTGTGAAACATACATGTGTATATAAAAATAAAATATATGCTATCTACCAACATGGAACCAACAATATAGATGTAAAATAACTAATAATATATGGAAATGCTGAATATTTTTGGATTTTTAAATGTTTTATTTTTTTTGGTATTTGAAAATTCTAGCCAATTAACACATCTAAGGGATGCTCATCCGGAAGTGCTATGGATATTGGATATGACATATCAATCTCATGGTACTACCAAGGAGCATGTATATGTGTAATATCTGGTGCTATAGGATCTATAATGATCTGCATATGAATGATATGATTCTATGGTCTAAAAGAGGTAATATAAGGAGTAGGGGTTTGAGGAACCCATTATTGTATGCTTTGTAATTTATTAGAAGTAGAAATAATAGAAACATGTTTAATTGTTCTGGAGTATTTAAAGATGCATAAAATATCTAATGATCTCAATATGAGGAGGAGAATCTATAAGAAGCAGAATATGTATAACCTTTCCTGAACAAGATGTGTCATATGCATGCATATCATAATAAAAAAGTGTATCATGCTCTTTTGGTAAGTTTTTACTTTGTATCTTTAGTTTGTATTTATTTGCATTTGGTTTCTCATTTTTTGGTGATGGATTCAATTGATAGGTACCAAGTCCATCTATATGAGTAGTGAATTTGGCCTGATTTGAAGAAAGGCATGTAATTTCCTCCTTTATATCCATATTTGGGACATTAGATTTGTCAAGTATCTCTTAATTTTTTATCTCTTTTATTATAAATCTTATTTAAAATATTCAATGTGCCCATTGCTATTTTTATAACATTACCTTTTCTATTTGTGTTTTATTCTTTAAATTATTCTCATTTGTAGGTTCTTACTTTTTTGCATTGAAAAAATGTATATTTGAATGATTTGTATCAATATTGATACTGTATCCCAAGCCTTGTCGATTATTATGATTAGATGTAGAGATAAGACAAGTGATGCATTGTGTAAGTTTTCCCAATCCTTGACCTTGATAATCAAAATGTTGTAGATATTATTTTATAAAATCATATTGGTTTGAAATTTTAGTATCATTATGGATAACTAGGTTTGTATTCTTTTCTTCGTCTAATTATTTCATTGTCAACTACTTTTGCTCTGAAGTATCTTTTGGTACCCATATTTGTTGTTTTTGTACTTGTACTTTTGGATAGGTACTCATAATATGAGTGCATTTATTTATTTATGTATTAATGATATGATCATTGGTATCATTTTTATTTTGTATTTTGTGTTTCAAATTTAAACAATAATTTGTATGATGCCCATGCATTCTATGATATACACATAGTATTTGGATCTCCTTGTAAGATGTGGAGGTGGTAGTTTGATTAATTTATTTCAAAACATTTCTTGGAGAACTTCACTTGGACTCTTTGTTTCCTTTAGTATAATATTCACATCACTTGTTTTAGATGTATTCTATTATAGCTTTTCATTTGGATATGAAACCTTGTTTGGTATGACATTACTAGAGGAAGATGCAAACACATGGTTAACACTAGTATATTTTGGATTATGTAGATATGTAATATGATTTTCCAATGATGTGATCATGGAACTAAAATTCCATTTAAATTTTTATATTAAATTGCTCATATGGATGATTTGATCTTTTAGAACTTCATAAGTACAAACCCTACGTACCTCAGATTGAATATTCATACATATACTATCGACCTTGCCCCTTGAAGGAGTGATAAAATGGACTTGGTTAGAGGGGTGGAAACTATCACCCTGCTTAGGGTCAGGAGGAAGAGTTTCAATATTATTTCAACAAGGTTGGTAAAGATAATTTTTTGTTTTATCTTGATTAGGATCATTCTCTAATTTGGTTATTTTAAAATTTCTAACAATGTAGACAAGACAACAAGTAATGATAACAATGAAATATTAAAAAGAAAAGTGCTCAAGAAATGTATCCATGACATAATTTTAATAAAAAATTATGATTTTTAAATTTTAAAAACTTTAAAATCAACAATTAGAATTTAGAAAAATAGTAAATTAAGAAACCCTTAGTCAACTCAGATTTGGAGACCAAAGGTTAGAGTCACTAAAATATGCCAAATGAAGAGAAAACAATATAAAGTGATTGGAGGATAATTTTTATAATTTGAAACATGTTTTTTAGTAAAAACATGAAATGAGATCAACCCATAAAAATAGGAAAACAAAAATATAGTGTACGACTTGTAGCTCTAAACTTACTAGAAATAATAAAATGTTAAATTAAAAAATCCATATAATATTTTGGTAAATAAAAATATGTTTTTATTTTTATCAACTAGTTATGAAAAACCTCTGAAGAATTTGAAAATTTATCTATTATGAATGAGAAATAAGACAAACAATGTGGAATGCTTCACAAGCAAAGCCCTAGAATATTGCTAAAATAGAATTAAAAAAATTGATAAAACATTAATTCATTTAAGAGATATGTGTGAGGTTTTTGAATAGAATATGGTTTTTGATGAAGCTCTAAAATCAATTAGAAATTAAATACATGATTCGCCTTGTATGCCAATATTTATTAAAAATAGTAAATTTTAAAAGTTGAAAAATCTATACTAAATTTGGGCTAACAAAAAAGGGTTTTTGAGTTTACCAACTGACGTACAAAATTACTCCAAGGAATTTTAAAATGGAGATGTTTTGTGGCTAAAATGTGCAAATCAAGAAATAAAAAATTTACAATCACATGAACATGAATTTTATCAACAATAGGATGGTAAAACCTTAGGGTAAGGTTTCATTTCTAAAAATCAATCACAATAAGATGAAACCCTAGGAGGTTAGAAACACTAGATCAGGCTAAATTTTCAAAGGAAGATTCAGAGGTCAAGTCCAAAAAATATTTAAAACTAATTTGAATAAGAAGGGGTATCTAGGGTTAAGAATACATAAATGAATAAGCACAAGGGTGATAAACAAATATATAGTAAGCCAATTAATTTTAAAACTTGGATAAAAAATATTCTATTTTTATAATACAAAGATATGTCAAAAATATAAAGTAAATTGATTGATATTATGATGAATTGAAAACAAGATTACTTAGTTGGTTTATTATGTGCATGTAATTATAGGTTAAAACAAGATGAAAATGGGTTGGATCAAGATCCTATAACAATAGTTAAATTATAAAATTTTGCACTTTATGGCCTTGAATGCTTGTGTCAGATTTGGATAGTTGTATCAACATTAGTGTCTGAATTAGACATACATGCCCAATATAAAATAGTGACTGGATCTAAATGTGACCAAATAGATCCTTCTAAATTTTATATCAACTTTCTTCTAGTGTATACATATTGTGCACATAAGCTATCACTCTTCATCAAATGATCAAAACCCTAGCTTCCTCACCCTTGGAGTGGTTGTTGAAAAAATAGGTTAGTGGGCACACAATGTCAAGCTACCAAAGGACCCCTCTATCAATAAGCAATGCCTACATATCCAATACTCTAAATAGGGACTCAAAATTAAGTAGTTATACCCTACACATTGGATTTTGTGTGCATAAAGATGCAATATGTGATAATCAAGTACATATAATGACCTAGCTTATAACTTAGAAAATATAGATCATGGGATGTTCCTTCAGTAATTCAGACATGCAAGGATACTTCTCTTATGACTGATATGGAAATAAGAAAAATAGGGTAGGTTTGATCACTTAAATTCTTGATTGTTTGCTTTTTGGTAAGTTTCTTTGTGATTTCTTGGTATTTACTAGATGAGGAATGAATGAGGGTTGATATTGTATATATAATTCAATTTGAAAGTATCTCACACTAAATTACTTAGGATGATGATAATAGTATGTTTTATTTGTAAATGAGATGACTTTTGGGCATTGGACACTTAGTTGAAAAAGGGACACTCACATTGATGTAAGCATCTAGCTGGGTCACAAGTGTTTGGGAAGCTATAAAATAAGTACAAGTCAAAAAATGGTAGAGAAGTATAGTGATTAGGTTTAAATAATTTTTCATAATATAGAAGACCTTATCATCAAAATAATAATGGTTAGACTAAGAGGTAAGCAATTTGGCACAAAAATATAGTGAACATGAGCTTTTCAATAGTGGGAAGGTTTTAAAATTGAAGGGTTCAACCATGAAACGTATTTTACAAATGTACAAGATGGATGTGCTATATAGTTTATATTTAATGTTTACAATATATATATATATATATATATATATATATATATATATATATATATATATATATATATATATATATATATATATATATATATATAAAGCATGTTTTACTAAATCTAGGGTTTGGTGTCTCATTAATCTTTTTAAGTGTATGCATTCACATACATTTGGATCAGGGTGGACTAGTTTCTATCACTTTGTGAGAGATATGTCATGGGATCCTTTCTTACTAACACCTTCATGTCATTAGTTTTGACTTCCTTAGTCTCTTAATCCTTCCTTCAATCGTAATTCCTATATTCTTTACTCATAGCTGATGTCATCAGCTGATCAATGATGTCCTCTAGCAACCTTATTTTTGATGATGTCATCATCTAAGCTGATGACATTTTAATTTGTTCATACAACATTGATTGGGAGGATGACGTAGATACAAATCATATTTATAGGTTTCCTTCCATTTTTTGAATAATAAAAATAATTCACTTTAATTTTTTGTGATTCACACTTAAGAAGAAGAAGAGGATTTATAATAAACTGAGTTTCACTAGAGGAAGATAAGTTAATTATAAAAAACCTTGAATATTTAAAATAAACAATGACATCAAGGTATATTACATCTTTGGAGTATCCAATTACATTTTTCTTAGGGTTTTTATACCCTAATTGATTTCAAAAACAACAATTTCTTAGAAAGTGATAAAATCATGGGGGAGATTAATGCACCAACAAGTAGACTTGCTGTAAGTAACCCTAATAATAATATTTTTCTTTCATACTTTGGTCAAGTTTTGTATGCTATTTGTTTCATTTATTTTATTATGTATAGTATATACTTATTTTATTTTAATTTATTTCTATATATACATTATTGTTATCATAAATTTAGTTTTACCGTCTAGTGATATCATAGTTCTCGCTTTATCATTTAATGACACTATAGCTCTTGTTTACCAACTAATGACCCACTAGCTATAGTAAGTTCCCCACTTCTTTCTCTAAAAAGATATCATATGTTATAAGGTCCCCCTTATAGGCATATTACAATAAATTATGCACATGACACTTGCATATAACTCCAAACCACTTTATGGAGCAACATTCTTATGTGTTGGATCTAGATTAGTATTCTACTTTTTAACTATTTATAGGCTTGGTATATGTAGAGATTTTTTCAGGCCAAATACATTGTAGTGAATGTGAATCCTACCCCACCTTTCATTGCGTCATATTTACACTTTCCCTCTTTATCTTATTTCATCTATCATTTTAAAATCATTCTTTTCCAAACATGTCATCTCTTAAAGTTTTCCTAGAAAGTCAACACCTTTATATTTGTAAGGGCTACTCCTTTATTCATCCAATAAAAACTAACGAAGGTAATAATGCCTCATGGTTTAATTTTTCTCAATCTCAATTGTGCCCATCTATTAAATATAATATGGTCAAAATTAGTGGGTAACATGCACATGAAGATACCAATAAAATATTAAAAATCAAAGACCTAGATGATAACATTAGCTACATTCCTTCCAAAATTATTGTTTCCCTCAATTCCCCCAACCTCCATAAATTCTTGTAGTAGGTACCACATATAGTAACCCAAGTCTTAGTAATTCAACTCCTATTACGTCTAGTAAACATCTTAATACTAAAATGCTCTTCAAAGTGTTGGACTAGATGAAACACATGCAATCTATAATTGATAGGCAAGTTTACCAAATGTAAACTTAAATCATGCACATGAAAAATCAAACAAAAATAAATTATTTGGGAAACACCCAAATATCACTTTTCTTCTCCCTGTATAGATGTCAAGGGAATCCTATCCCACAACATACAATCCAAAAAACCAATATTTATAAAATGAGCCTTTAGTCCCCTATATTATAATAATGGATATTAGAAGAATATCTCCAACTATTCACTATGATGGATATACCAATCCCACCTAACATCTCAAATTATTTTTAAATATATATAAAGGAGAGATCAAAATAAATACCTTTAAAACCATTTAGCTCCTAGAAAATATCATGATTGAATATGTCATAGATTGGAAGAACTAACTTAAACCCAATTCAATTTTCAAGATAGATGATATAGTTGATGCTATTATCAAATAATTTCAATACCAAGATCTAAATTAAAATATTTTAGGTAATTTTTCAATGCAAAAAATATATCCCATGAATCTTCCCATTAATTCATCAAAATATAGAATTTTTTAGCACATAAATCCTACCATAATATGAATTAAAAAAGTCTCTTCAAACTTTATCATAGCCTTATGACCAAAATTGTAACACAATGTATGTTATTTCTCACCCAAGATCTTAAAATAATCATTTTAGGAAGCCAAAATATAATATTATCTCATGTAACACTTTGAATAAACTCAAAATTATAACAATGATTATTTCTAAATGTTTTATTAAAAATTGACACAAGGGTGAAACTATGTAAAATTAAGTAAATCTAATACACAAGGAGAAATTTGTGTAAAGCTTGAATGGCTAATAATTGAAAGTAAAAATGGAAGAGATAGAAAAAGAGAGATAAATGATTAAAACAAACACACCTGGGTTATGTATTTGACTTATGATGATGGAAATAGGCTTTGAGATTGAAATCCTATAATTTGACTACAAACTAGAAGGTGACCAAATGCTATATCCCTAATTGATATACTATTATTATTTTAATGTATTAATTTCAAACATGTTAGGTTTTGATGTTGGTGGTAAGTAAGACATTATTATTGATCCATTTTTATTATTTAAATCATTCATAATTTATGATTATTTTAATGAGATGTGACAACTCTCTCATTGATTAATAATGTGATTGTATTTATCTTATCATTCTGTTTTGCATTATATTTTATTATGCTATGGGTTTAATTATATGGTGTTTAATTATATGGTACAAGTACTAATGATTTAATTTTTTTCATGTGTAGGTTCATGCAAGAATGTGAAATTGACTTGGTTCAAATGCACTAGTTAACCCCAACATGTGTGCACCTCAGGGTCACAATTAGTATGGATGGTAAAATGACAATATGAATAATTATACCTTTCATTTTATATTATGTTATGATTCTAGTTATACCATGTTGGTTACCAGGTTATCTCAACCATTTCTGATAAATACATTAATAATGTGGATAACCAAAGGCTATCAAATTATTAACAATCATCGAAATGAATAATTCCTGACTCCTATTATTCAAATATACTCTTGAATTATATTTTACCTGTCACGTGGAGTGACTAACATGATTGTAAATTTTTTGTGATCCCATTTGTTCTAATTTTTATTATCTCATAGGAAGGTAAACATGCTAATAGTTCTCATATTTATCTAAAACATTTAGGGATTGTTTGTGATGCGAAATGCAATAACTCTTGTATAGATAATAAATTGTCAGAAGTGGTAAGGGCAACATTTATGTTTTTATTATGACACAATCCTACATTTTTTTGAGAATACCATAAGTCATTATATTTATTCTTAATTTTAAATTATGAGGGCATCAAATTAAGGGTATAGACTAAGAGTTACATCATCAAAACACCTATTTTTGAAGGCCTTGATCTCATTTCCCAACAATAGTTAATATTGAAAATTGAAACAAGGATTTTTATAGGTTATATATTATATTGATAATGATAAGGGCCATTAGGGGTATGGAATTATTTAATGTGAAGCTAAAGTGGCCAATCCACTTGGTAAAATTAAAAACCAAACCTTAAGTTGATAAGGTAGGACTCCACCTTGGCATTTGATTTGATTTTTTAGTAAGTTAAAACTTAATAAATAAAATGGAAGTGGGATGGGGTTAGACTTGAAAAAATGTGAAAAGGAGTTTGGATATTTAGAATTCTGTGGGAAACACATTTTTTTGTAAGCTTACGGGAGTAGCTTCAAGCAACTTTAGTTTGAAAAAAACTAACCACAGATTTGAAACATGGTTAGGGTTGAACATTTTTTTTTTTTGGTACTCATTCCATGACATAGCTATTTTCCTTGGCATAACCCTACCAATATTTTTGGATGTTCATCGAATAGGAGGAAGAAATGATTGCACTAGAAACTTGGTATGCATGATTAGAGGCATGAATTTGATTTGAATTTTGTTATGCCCTTAACCTATAGTACATCTAGAGATATGTGTGGCTGAGTTGTGGCTTACATATATTCATATATCTTATTAAATTTATATATGTTCTTAGTATGGTCGGCCTATGGAATAACCATGGCTAAGTAGATTATATATAGGAGGTAGTGGTTAGTCTTTTATCATCATTATATGAATTCTCTTATTACATTGTTGTGGAGGTTACCCCCTCGAAGTGGATCAATCATAATATTCAAGTATTTTTATCTTTCATAATTATTATTGTGGATATATTTATTCTATTCTTAATTATGTGATATATTTATTATATTGCTGTGAATCACCTAAGTAATTTCATTATAAGTGGTATAAGAGCTTTAATTTGGACAAATTTAGAATGGTACAATTTTTTTTTTTTCAGATTTAGCATCCTAAGCACTAGAAAGTCAAAAAAACACTTGTGATCCAAGAAGAATTGAGTTTTTATTCATTGAAATTTTATTCATGTATTTTTTAATGAAAAAGGAAAAAATAAAATAAAAAAACAAGTCATTGGATTCATCTCTGCGAGATGATTATAATGGTGTATTCCATTGGTAACTTTTTTGACCCAAATTTTTTTTGGTAATTTTTTTATATGCATTAGAAGTTGTTTGATTCATATCAATGAGGTAATTTTAATGGTCTCATCTACTGCTACACCTTTTTTGGGGTTGAAACCCTCCTAGGGTTTGTCATGACTAGTCCTAACACTCACACATATGGGAAAGGGAAATAAAATCCTAAAATTCCTCACAAGGATGACATAGAGTATGGAATTTATGATCCATGTATTTTAGAGGTGGTTCAACAAATTAATTCAGAATTGTATCTCTGTATTTAGAACTTGAGTAGTTTATTTGGTATCGATGGTTATGTGCTAAAAAAAAATAAGGATCTCATAGTTTCTTGGTCTATATTTTTTGAAGAGCTACAAATCCAATATTATAATAATGTCTCAAAAAATACTTCAAATAGATATAAAAACTACTCCAAATAGGGATTATAAATAATTATATTCATCAATTTCAAAATCTCTCCTTACGTGTAGTAGACATCACTGAGGAAAATTTGATTGATCTATTTTTAGGTGGTCTCAAGGATAAAATCGAATTAGAGGTTCACATGTTTAGTCCCAATTCAATATCTATAACCATCCTAAGGGCACAAAATAAAGGAAAAAGAGGTTCTCAAATGAAGACCTTTTACTAATGCCTCCCAACACTGTCATTTCCTTAGCTTACCTGATTGACCTCTTAACAAATTGAGGATAAGCATGCAAAAGGTTTATGTTTTGGCTATGATAGCAAATATAGTAAAGGACACTACTATTCTAAAAATAAATTGTTTTACATTAAAGGCATCGATGAGGATGATGAATATGATGAATCTATAGGTGTATGTTTAGATGAACTTGAGGATGAATCTGAAGATTCTCAACCTACTATTTCCTATCATGTAATTTTTAGTATTAATACTTCTTAAATTGTTAAGGTGGTTAGTTTACTCAAGAAACATAAGGTGAGTATGTTGATTAACTTTAGGAGTAAACACAAATTCATCAGTTCAATAAGTTGGCTACTCATTTTAACTATTTTTTTTACCCAGCTCTAAAGTTTTAGGTCATGATTTTAGATGGTGGTACCATCGACTATTATAGAAAATACCATAACATTAAGGTTACTATGGGATACTAACTATTAGATTATCCTACATTTACTATTCCCATGGGAGGGGCTGACATTATTTTGGGAGTGTAATAGCTCACCACACTGGGCATTATTGAGATGAATTTCCAAGAACTATTCATGCACTTCCATTCATAAGGCATAACATTTGAATTATGTGGATTATGGGCTAAACCTCCATAACTAGTTAGTTTCCATTAGATGATGAAGATTATAATAAAAGGTGTTGAAGGATTTGTGTTGTACTTGTTTTGCATAAAAATTCAACCAAGGATTCTACTGGCCCTAATTTAAAAATGGTTTTGAATGACCATTATGTTATTTTTAGTGAAATTTCAAAATTACTTACACCAATATGAGTGCATGTCATGCCATTAGACTAATTCATAGAATTACACCACCCAACATCAGACCCTACATGTATCCTTATACCTAGAAGAGTATAATTGAAAATATTATGCAAGAGATGTCAGATGCAGGAATCATCTGACATATCCAAAGAAAATATTCCCCCCTAATGGTCATGGTGCAAAATAAAGATGAAACTTTGAGGATGTACCTAGAGTACAAAGAACTCAAAAAGTACAACAACAAAGATAAGTTTCCTATTTTAATAATTTTTGATTTGATAGATGAATTGCACGTTGTAGTTTGTTTTACAGAGTTATATCTTTGATTTGGGTATCATCATATTCAAATCTAAGTAGAGGACATACCTGAAACAACTTTTAAAACTCATGAAAGCCATTATGAGTTTATGATCACGTATTTTGGCTTCACAAATGCACCATCAACATTTCATAGTTTTATGAATACTATTTTCAAGACCTTTTTGAGAAATTTTATGTTGGTGTTTTTTGATGTCATTCTCATTTACAAAAAAAACTGGGAAGACCATTTGAAGTATGTGAAACACATACTCTTAGTTCTGGAATAAAATCAACTTTATGCAAAACCTTCCAAATGTGATTTTGGAATTTGAGGTGTGGACTACTTGGGTCATATTGTTTCAAATAAAGGAGTGAAATTTGATCCTAAAAAATCTAAGAGATTATGGAGTGATAGGTTCCCAAGGCACTCAAAAACTTCCAAAGATTTCTGGGGCTAATTGGTTACTATCGTAGGCTTATACAACATCATGGTAGCATCACAACCCCATTCACATCTTTATTTAATAAAGACTCATTTTAGTGGACTGATACAACTACCAATATATTTTAATAGTTGAAAATGGTTACGTGTACCACTCTAGTTTTGGCTACTGTTTATTTTATCTAAAACTTTTGTTGTGGAATGTGATGCATCATGATATGGCATGGGGGATGTAATCATGTAAGAAGGAAAACCACTTGGATTTGAGATTTGTTAATTTAAGGGAAAAAATAAGCCTAAGATAATCTATGAGAAAGATATGATGGCTATTTTGCATGTGGTCAAGTAATGGAGACATTATCTAATGGGTCGTCACTTTTAGGTAAAGATTGATCATGATAGCCTCAAATATTTTTTGAAATAATGATTATCTTTTGAAGAAAAACAAAAATGGGTGACTGAAATGTTAGGATATGATTTTGAAATATTATATAAGAAAGGAAACAAGAATGTGGTGGTACATGCACTATCCCAGAGGGATGAATTTGTTGAGTCATTGTTATGTGCAATGACTATTTGGTAGGAAGATTGGCTAGATGAAGTAAGATCAAATGGGAGAATGACAATACTACCCATGATTTGATTTAAAAAATTCAACAGGGTTCTAGGGGATCTAAAAAATTCATATGGAAGAGGAATAAATTATGGTATAAAAATAGATTATAACTTTTTAAGAATTATCTCAAACATGAAATCCTTCAATAAATTCATGTATCTCCATTGGAAGGTCACTCAGGATTTTTGAAAACATATCATAGAATCAAGCAAGATTTATTTTGAGAAGGATTCAAGGGGATGGCCATAAATATCTTGTTGAATGAATGGTATGTCAATAAAATAAAGGTGAAACCATTAAGACCTCAGGTCTTTTGAAACCTTTATCCATCCTTAGCCAACTTGGGAGGAGTTTTCCATGGATATTATTACTGGGTTACCAAATTCTAAGGGTAAAAATGTGATCATGGTAGTTGTAGATCGACTCATAAAGTATGCTCATTTTCATTCCTTATCACAATAATTTTTTGCTAGTATAATAGATTTTACTTTTCTCAATATAATTTAAAAATTGCACGGT
The DNA here is from genome assembly GCA_037957365.1 of Torreya grandis. Taxonomy (NCBI): domain Eukaryota; kingdom Viridiplantae; phylum Streptophyta; class Pinopsida; order Cupressales; family Taxaceae; genus Torreya; species Torreya grandis. Next base: position 296,401 of record JARHVA010000288.1, on the reverse strand, counting down.
ACTCCAAAGATCATTGTAAGTGACTGAGATATCATATTTACTAGTAATTTTTAGATTGAATTATTTACATGTTTGATTACCTAGTTGACTCATAGCTCATCTTATCATCCTCAATCTAATGGAAAAATAGAGGTAGTCAAAAAATGTTTAGAAAGGTATGTTTATTTATTTATGATAAATAGGACAAATAGAGTTATTGGATACCACTTGTCAAATGGTGGTATAACACTTCTTTTCACACTTCTTCCAAAATGTCTCCCTTTGTGGCATTATATAGGTATCACCCCCATTCCATCACTTTAGACTTGATGATACATCCCAAGGTTCAAGATATTAAGGAACACATTCACTATCAAATGGAGGTACTCATTAGTTTGTGAGAGAATTTAGCAATGACACAAAATAAAATGAAGCAAAAATCAGATGAACATTTTTGTGAGTAGCATTTTGACATAGGTGATTGGGTCTTTGTGCATTTACAACCATATAAGAAGATGTATCTGAAGTGATAGAAAAAGGACAATAAGTTATCCCCTAAGTATCATGGCCCTTATAAGATCTTGAAAAAAATTTGTAGTGTGGCCTAAAAGATGGAATTTCCCCCATCCACTTGCATACATCTATTATTACATGTATCTTACCTAAAAAAGTTAATTAGACATAGAGTTTCCATTTATATTGAGTTACTTGAATTGGATGAAGAAGGTAGAGTCATTTTGGAGCTTGAAGAGATCCTTCACATGTACACTAAGAAAATATATACTAGAGCGATTAAGGAGTATTTGATCAAATGGAAGAATTTGCATTATGAATATGCAACATGGTAGGATGAAGTGTTCTTGCTGAAACATTCTAATTTAATTCAACACTAAGGAAAACATTATTCTGAAGGGGAGGGGTATGCTATTCCTTTAACCTATAGTGCATCTAGAGATATGTGTGATAGACTTATGGCTTACATACATTCATATTATCTTATTATATTTATCTATATCATTGGTATGGCTGGCCTATGAAATAACCATGGCTAAGTAGAGTATACAAAAGAGGTAGTGGTTAGTATTTCATCATCATATTATGAATTATATTATTATTACATTATTATGGAGGTTTTCCCCTTGAAGTGGCTCAATCATAATTTTCAAGTATTCTAATCTTTCACTAATTATTGTTGTGTATATGCTTATTATAATTTTAATTCTATTATGTATTATTCTATTGTTGCAAATCATCTAAGTAATTTCATTACATTTTTTTGAATGGGTAAGTTCACAAAGTCTTGTCATCAGATTAATTTTTTTTGGTAGTAGGATAATAGCTGTAGCTTTTATTTGAATGCTTAGGTATTTTCATATTCCTATGAAAAATAATGATAATAAGTTACTGTGGGAAAGAGACAAATCTAAGGATGTATAAATGATGTATATATTATTGTCTCCCAAAAGCAACAGTCATTTTTGAGACAACATTTGAACTATTTTGGTCATACAGACCAAAATTGTATCTTCCATTTTCAAAAATATGTCTTAGACATTTAGATTCCTCATTTTCAAAGCTTCTCAAAAAATCTATAGACTTTGCAAGTCAAGTTCAATGGATTTTACATGTTGATTTCTACGGACTTTGTATCTTCAGATTCTACAGGTAGGTTCATTTATACAGGTTCAAAGGCTTCTATAGGCGGTTTCAGTCAAAAGATGGTTTTTAACACTTAGTCATTTTCCAGATTTAGTTCAGAGCTTTGGTTCAGTTGAAAATCTTCATCGAAAAGCATCTGAGTACAAAAAGAGACTTGAACCATTGAACCATTGAACCATTGAACCACTTTGGTTCAAAGGTTCAACGGGTTCAAAGTTCAATGGCAGGTTCAACCAAAGGAACAGTTCAATGGCTCAGTTCAACTAAGCGGTTCAACACTTTATTTCACTTAGTGTCTTTTGGTTCAACCAAATAGTTCACTCAGTTGGTTCATTCTTTCAGTTCATCCTTTGGTTTAACATCTATAGGTTCAACAACAGGTTTGAACCGTTGAACCAAAATTTGGTTCAACATCTTGGTTCAAAGGCAAGTTCAACTGTTGGTTCAAAGCCTTGGTTCAACCAATTGCTTCAACTGATTGGTTCAACATCAAAGTTCAAAGGGGCGGTTCAATGCAAAAGGAAAATTCTCTAAGGACAAGTGCCCTTGCGGAGGACACTTAATCCATAAAAGCACCCTTCAAAAGGGTCTTTTTCAAACAAGTCTGAAAGGTAATTCTTTCAGAATGTTTAAGGCATTTAAAATTAGCTAAGGAATTTTCCCCAGACTTTTGTCTGAAGGAATTTCTTCGGATAAAAAGTCTGAAATAATTATAAGTAAATGCGGGCTCAAAAGATCCAAAGACTAAGTCAAAAGCTTCACGGAACAAATTTCCGCAGACTTATGTCCACGGGAATTTTCCCCGGGCAAATTGTCTGTGGGAATTTCCCACGGAACAAATGTCTACAAAAATTACCCACAGGAGAAAACACCCAAGGAAAATGTCTACGGGGAACGTTTACGGGAGAAAACACTCGGGGAAATGTCTGTGGGGAACATTTGCCTGAAAGAAGCCTCAAAAAGAAAGGCCAGGGATTTGTCTGTGGGAACTACCAAGGCAAAGGGCTTCCAAAGGACCCCGAAGGGTAGGTGCCCTTGCAGGGGACTCTCGGTGGCCAAAGTGAAGGATCATTCTGACTTGACAAGGATCATTTCTCAAGGCCCAAAAGGGTAAGTCCAATCCAGAAAAGTGCCAAGCAGAAAGCTGAAAGCTGAAAGAAGACCAAGGGGTGATGCACTTGAAGACGCCAAATTCAACACAGTGGACTAACCATTGGAAACATAGTGATGGGTGCGTGAACATCAAATTAAAGACAATTAAATAGCCATTCATCCTTTGAATTCATAGACCCAAATGCATTCCCAAAATCCAAGACTAAAACCAGCTAAAAGCGAGGAAAGACAGAACAATGAATGAATTCATGGCCCAATTCAATTAACCAGGAAAGGAGGAATGATGAAGACAAGATCAGACTGCCAGCTAAACATTGAAAGTTTCAATCTTTCAATGACGTGGCTTGTTTATCTACATTGAGAAGATCAAATGGGTAAAATGCCCCAAAGTTCTAGCCCATCTTCCTAACAGTTCCCAACGCATCATGATGTATTATTGTTCTCGAGTCCTTCTTGAAATGGCTATATAAGGGACTTTCTTTCATTGTAAAAGTATCTCTTTTTTGACAATCTAAACGAAACTCTGCCCAAATTGAGAGGCATCATTGAGACTTTGTGCTCAGTCTATTGATCATATTTTATTACTGGAATAAGAAAGCAAGGAACTTTTTCAGACTTTGTGCTGTGATATCTTTGTTGTTGAGGAAACTATTCTTATGTCTATTTCCTTGAGTTATTTTCTATTCCATTGATTTAACAAGCAAAATTAGTAAAAATAGTGAGGAAGGTGTCCTGAAGAATCAACTGTGGAGAGACTTTGTGCCCCCATAGCTGCCTTCAGTGTGTTTTCATTTCATTACTATGTAAAGGACTTTGAAAAGACTTTGATCTTTCATTCCCCTTTGTATATTACTCTTAAGCATTTCAGGTAGAGACTTTGTGATCTATCTTGATTTGCTGGTTACCATACTCTCAGTTACATTCTGCTTTTATATCCAGGAGTATTCTTGTGGTTGGATGAATAGTTATTCTGAAAGAAGAGGAGTGCTGTCTATCATTCCCTTGAGTTTTTCCTTTGTTTTGTATACATCATCTCTGAAGAAAGAGAGATAGATGACTCATCCTACCCTTGAGTATTATTTTCTATTTATACATATACATAGCATATTCACAGGGAACCTCCCCTTGATGAGAGGAGAGAGCAGTCTCCTTTTGATGTGATAAACTTACACATTAGGATGACTAATATTCTTGTTTTGGCTGATAAGACCTATTTTATTTACCAGTACACTGATAGACAAAATATTCAACCAACATATATAATGACATTAAAATTATCCATGTAAAGGAGATAGAAATTTCAAGCCAAAAAAATTTAGGTAAGACAAGGCTTTCCAAAATAAAATCATTTATTTTAGATGGAATCATGGCAGTAAAAAAGGTATGAGACTAAAGTCAAGGTATGTTGGGAAATAAAATGGAATATTTTGGTTGATGATCCACTATTTAAGATAGGTTCATACCAATTTTTTAAAATATGATCACAATTTAATTGTGACTATAAAATAATGTGTTTGAATTAAAAATATGTTAGACAAAATTATATTTCATGGACATTTAAGGTGTTTTTTATGTGTTTCAGATGAATAATCAAGTGATTAGACTTTAATTTTTGTATTATTCTTTTCCCTAGAAAATATGGGGCATTTTCATTCAGAATTTTTTTTTTGGGTGAGTATATAATTTGTCAAATTTTGGTTGAAGAAGTATTAGAAAAAAATAAAAATGAATAAAGAATATTTTCTAAATAATGGAAACATATATCATGTCCTTCTACACATTTATCCCCATAATGGAAATATAAATAAGGATAAATCAAATCAATTAGTTTAAATTAGATTCTAAGTTAAATTGGATTTTTCAAGCTAAATTTTGATGGTGCGACCAAAGATAGTCACAACCTAGCTCAAGATAAAGGTGTATTCAAATATGAGAGTAGTCATCCATTATTAATTTTAATAAGTGGCATTTGTAATCATACCAATAACCAAGTAGAAGTGGTGGTAATCATAATTGCATTTCAAATGATAGTGATAGAAGGTTGGAGGAAAGTGCTAGTTGAAGGCAAATCAAAAATATTAATAGGTGCCATGAATGGAGGAAATTTCAAAGCTTGGTACCTCATGTTTTTCTATGGAGGCCTTGTGGCTAGCCAATAATATTAGGGTAGTTGGATACAATCACCTAAAGAGGCATACAAAAGGTCACGGGTATAATTTTCAATCTTTAGGTTGGATTAATTGCTAAATATGGTGCTCTATATAATCTCTTGCCTTCTACCCTAAATTTTTTTAGTTCCTCCCAGTCTTAGATGCACTCAAGGATAGAAATATATCATTCAAAAAACCTAAACATACCCCATGGTACCTAATACTATAATCATTACCACCCTTTTCATTTTCCATACTAATTAAGATTATTATTGTTTTTTGTAAAAGTCAAATTTTATAAGAATTTTGTGTGATATAATTTTATCCCAAACTCGACCCTAACATAAACCATCGTTATTTCTATCAATTTTAGTTTATTTTCTTGGAAAAGAAGAAGTAAAAAACTAGATAGGGTATGGTAGAAGAACATGTTTGTTTATGTGCACATGATCCAGATGATTGTGAAGAGATCCTCTTTGTCTTGGGAAGAATGACATGTAGATAATAAAATACTAAAACAAAGGGGTTGTTAAGTGGATAACAAGGTGGATTGCCTAGCGTGAGCTAGATCCAAGAAGCATGAGATTACTAAGAGGCTGTCAATCCACTCTCTTAGAATATTTAATTTGAAGGAAATAAAGATGAAGTACTTGAATCAAAAAGGGAATGCAAGAAGAAATAAATGCTTGATAAAGGAAATAGACTAATTATAGCAGTAAGTGGGTCAATACTAATGCAAAATAGGTCAAATTGGGTTTAAAAAATAGATGGAGACCCTATGATTAGGTATAAAGATAGAAAGTGGAATTTATTTGAGGGTAATTAGGTGGAAATAAATTTATATTATTTCCTACCATAGTGATCATCGGTGGTCAAGGTGACCATCGAAAGTCAGGGTGACCATCAGTGATTAAGGTGACCATCAGTGGTTGAGGTTGACCGTCAGTGGTTACTATGGCTTCTAAGAAGTGTTTCAAAAATCTTAGGATAATGAGGTTAATGATTAGATATAATATTATTATAGGTCTAGTTAGAGATGGAAGGTCAGAAGATATGATGTATAAGGGTCTGGTCAGAAACTAAATAATCAGAACTTAAAAACCAAAAATATACTTAACTAGTTGTTTGATAATTGGTAGTTGATCTAGGAGTGATTTGGGAAGAGTAATGGTACTTTTCCTAAAGAGAAATTTTGGTAGAGGTTTAGGTCTTTGTAATAGTTGTTATCTTGCTAGAGGGAAGACCTATAAAGAAGTTTTTGATGATACAAGCTCGTGAAGACTGTTCATTGATAGCTTGATTACTTGATTGCTAAAATTCTTGGATCTCTGGATCCTCCTTTCACCTCTTGCTCCTATTTTTTTATAGGAAAAATAAATAAAGGTGTAGGTTATATAAGGGTGAAACTCATTACACAAATTTAATTCTTGATGTATTAGCTCACTGTATGAATTAATTTATGATGTGTTTGGGTTTGTACACAGACCAAGTTTGAGTGTCTAGGTGGTAGGGACCTGACTATCAATAGTCAAGGTGAACTTTGGCTATCAAGGTGACCATAAATGGTCAAACATAAAAGGTTAAGTGGGGTGAAAAGGTAGGTTAGTGAGTTGTTTTAGCTAGCTTGATTCAGGGTCATGGTTAGAGGTTGGGTAATGGTATGATATAAGGGTGTTTTGACATCTAGAACTATCATGTGTGGTTTTATAGTGTCTACATTTTGCCCCTTTTTGTTATGTAATTTGTGTTAGCAAGTTATAAAATAAAAATGGATTGTGGGTTGAAGGTTTGGTTGATTTGAGCATAGGAGGAGGTGTTCCCCCTCAAATTGGGAGTAGACGAGGTGAAACCAAATCAAGTGTGGGTTTGAGAAGTATTTTATAGTGAGTCATGAGGTTGGTGACAATGATGGTTGGGAATTTAAAGCACAAACATGTGAATACAATATGACTAAGTTTGATAGTTGAGATCACACATAGACTAAGTTACCATGGTTTGGTAAAAGGTTGGTTCTAAAAGGATAGGTGATGGGGTAATTAGGCCACAATGTTAGGCATAGCTAATCAGGTTATTCCTATCAATCTCCTAGACAAGGTTGGTGTTTTCATAGGTATCCAAGGTAAGAAGTGCTCTCCATAAAAACACAAATGGTTTGGTTACATTAGGTAGTCTAAGTTCAAATGGTCAACATGGAAATGTTGGTCAGTGTGGTCAAAAGGACCAGGCAAGGTCATCATAAAATATGCTATAGTTGGGGCCAAAATGGCCAACATCAAGGTGGATGGGGTGATTGGTATGGTATGCAGAGAAAGTAATCTCTAAAGGTGGGTAGGTACCAGATGATAATGGTGACCTAGGGGTATAATTTATGATATAATATGTATAGGTGTATATGATTTGATACTAGCTTACAAGCTGATGTAGCAATGAGATGTATAATTTTTGAGAGAGAGATGCACATTATTACATATACTATTTTATTTTGATGAGACCTAATGCATATGATGTGATGATGATATATAGATGTTATTTTATGTTTCATGATTCATGGTTTAAATGTTCATATTTATTATGATTATGCATATGAGATGTAGACTCACTAGCTTAGGCATGTGATGATTATGGATGATGTTTATGATGAATGGTTATACATGATTATGGTTCTTTGTTTTATATATAGTTATGCTTTTTTTATTACAATTATGATCATAGATATGTGATGTGGATTATTTTGTTAATTATGATAGCACATAAAGTAAGTTAGATAACAAAACTCGATGTGGGAAAAGAGATGAAAAACATGATACATACGTCTAAGTGAATACATGAACCAATTATGAGAGGATAAAGGAAAGGAATGATGCTTATTTATTAGTAAGGGCTAAACAAAACTAAAGTTAGATTGGCTTAAGGAATATAAGCCCTTAGAATGCTTCACATTAGCATGTGTTGGTTGGTAAAAAGGTGTCTTGATCCCATCGTGTCAGGTAAGCTTTGAATCCCTTGATTGGTAGTGGGTAAAAAAGGGGAGATGGATGATAGGTGGTATGAAAGGGATTGTAACCTCTTTGGGGGTTAGTTTTCCCCTTCTATACATGACCTAAGAACCATAATATACAAGTCCATGTTTTAATGTAAGGTGTAGATTGATCGATGTGAGAAGTCTATTGATGCTATATATGAAAGATAATTACACCTTTTTTAGGATACCATGTTATTGATTTTGATATGGGGTCTTTTATTATTTGGTTTTGATAAGTTTGTGAAGCTGATCAGTGTAGGAAGATTTAAACGGTTATTGTTGAAAAAATTGACTTAGCCATCCTTCAAGGGAGTGGTCTAAGTTTGGATTTGTTCATTTTGGTAGCTCTCCTTCAAGGGAGTAGTCTATCTTTGTAAGCAATTTAGATTTTGGGCAACTATCATTTAATGGAGTAGTCTGCATGCTAGAGATATTTAAACCAAGTGATATTTATGTATCTCAAATTATTTTGATGCTAGATTAGACATGGATAAGTCTATATAGGCTTTGAGGTTTACCTTTATGAGGGAAAAAACTAGAACATAAGAAGGTTAATGATAGGTGAAAGGGGTGGTTTGAGAGACAATGACCATGAGATTTCATATTACTAGGGATAAAAAGTATCCATGAGAACCATGCCATGGGTAGAGCCATGGTACCCATATTTAGGATTAGTCTATGACTATGATGGTTAATCACATAGTTCTATGTTGTAATTGATTGTACTCAAAGGGATGGGTTAAAGGTGTGAGGAAGGTGAAAATATTGTAAATCAAGGAATGAGCTTAAGTTAGATAAAAGGTGAGTTTGATCTTTGTTTAATAAAATAAAGGACACAAGTGTGAAGCATTGAGAGGCTTAGGTTCTAGGTTTCATTCAAGAGATGATAAATGATAAGCTCTTGATCCATACTTATGGGTTATGATGTAGGGTCCAAGTCAATTGAAAGTAAACTTGCTTCACTTGATTTTATCCATATTGGTCACATGTTGATTTTCCTGTAGGATGAGGTCTCTGATGTTGAATTCTCATTCTTTTAGGTGTTTTTTATAGGTGCACTTGACTATTTATTGATAGATATAAAGATGGATAAGCCAAATGAGGTAGTGCTCATCAAGCAACTCAAGTTGTGCTAAATGCTCTTGATGATATTCAGTCTCAAAAATGATGTCCTTTAAGGATATGTAAAGGGAGGAATATGGAATTCAAGAGGCAAGATTTCCTCCACTCTGAAGACCAAAAAGAAATGGGTAGAACCTATAGAGGTTTGAATGCTAGTGCGATAGGCACATAAAGCAAAGGGGATGTGTAAATGCCAATCTTGACCAAAAGCATTGACCATTTTGGTTAGAATTTTATTGAGGGTTGTGTTATATGATTCTGCTTGTCCATTTGCTTGTAGATGATAAGGAAAGGAAAATCTTAACTTGATTCCAAATACATCACAAAGACCTTAAAATTTTTTAATTTCAAAGATTTTCCATTATCAGTGATGATCTTATGGGGAACACTAAAATGATAGATGATATGATGATTGATGAAGTGAACTATATTTTTAACTTTTATTGAGATGAGAGGAATAAAATCTATCAACTTAGTGAAATAATTAGTGCTGGTGATGATGGAGTGGTGGTAATGTGAAGAATGATGATTGATTTCCCTAATGAGATCTACTCCCTATTATGAGAAGGGCTAAAATTCATTGGATACTTGAAGGCCATGGGCCAAAACGTGATGTAAATTAGTGTGTTGTTGACATTTAACACACTTCTTCACATAATCACATTAGTCTTGGTTGAGGGTGGGCCAATAGTAGATGAGGTGAAGGATATATTTAGCAATAGCTAGACCACTAAAGTGTCCCCCATAAATCCCTTTATGAATTTCCTTGATAGCATGGAAAGCTTAATGTAGGCAACAGAGAAGGAGGCTGTCAAAACCATGTTTGTAAAGTATTCCTCCTAGTATGGTATAATGAGAGGTGCTCTGAATAAAGGTTGTTCAAGTATTCCTAGAGAGGTTGGGAGGAATGATGTTGAGGTTGAGGTAGTCAAAGGTTTAATTGTACCAAATGTTTGAAGGGGATTCTTTCCCACTACAAATGGTAGGGAAGTTAGATTGGATATAAGAGGGTGTGATAAAAAAATGAATGGTGATAAAAAGTTTATAGTTGGAAGGTGAAAATGGGATCTAGGATGTAAAGGAAGCCATTATATCCACAAACTTATTGGTAGATCACAAAATAAATTTGATAAGGTAATTATCAAATGATATTAAGAGTACATATACTAGGTGTTTGTACTATTACAAGACATCATTCTTAAATTGGTAAGATCTATTGATCTAGTTGACCACAAGTTGGGATTTGCCAAAGACACTGATCATCTTAACTCTCAAGGCTAGAGCAGTTTGGAGACCTAATACTAGGGCTTCATACTCAACCATATTATTGGTACACTTAAACTTAATTTTGAAAGAAAGAAGAGGTTTTCCATTAAGGGGAACGAGAATAACTCTGACACCCCCATTGCACTAGAACTTTGATCTATCAAAGAACATGTTCATTTAGTAGGTGATGTCCTCTTGAGAAAGAGTCATGATGGACTAGTCAGTAAATGTAAGAGGAAGTGGTTGGTTGTCTGGAAAATGAGATTTTACCAATTTATCATAAATGAATTTCCCTTTAATTTAATTTTTATGGAATAACTCAAGGTCAAACTCTACTAGGAGTATGAGACACTTGAGCATACGTTATTTTTGGTATGGTTTAGAGTGCATGTACTTGAGTGGGTTAGTGTTGGTGATGATAAAGGTTTTGTGATTGAGGAGGTAATGATGAAGTTTGGAAGCCACAAAGACTAAGGTGAGGTAAAACCTCTCTATATGGGTGTATCGAGTCTTATACTTTATAAGTGTTTGACTTATATAGTAGACAAATTAATCTTTGTTTTGTTTATCATGGTGAGCAAGCATTACCCCTAAGGAATGGTCAATGTAAGAGATATAAAGGTAGAAGGGCTGATCCTATTTGGGAGGGATAAGAATGGGTGGAGAAATAAGGTACTCTTTGAATGAATCAAAGGCTTATTGAAATTCCTTATTCTAATTGAAATTTTTATTGAGAAGATGGTTAAAGGGTTGACATTTATTTGATAAATGAGAGATAAAGCGATGGATGGATTGGATCTTCCCCTAGAGGCTACAGAGTTGCTTAAGGTGGGTTAGAGGTGGCATGTTAAGGATCTCTCTGAATTTAGTATTGTCTACTTTGATCCCTCAAAAAGAGATAATAAAGCTAAGAAGCTTTCCAGATAGGACCCCAAAAACACATTTTTTTGGGGTTGAGTCAGACATGGAAATGGATTAGGTACTCAAAGATAATTTTGAGAACTTCTAGATGATCCTTGTGATATTTGTATTTCCCAAGGAGATAATATACATAGTCCTCTATGATTTTATGGATGAGATCATGGAATATGTAGGTCATCGCACACTAGTAGGTTGCTCCAACATTCTTCAAACCAAATGGCATGACCCTATAGTAGAAGGTTCCCTATGGGGTGATGAATGAAGTCTTATGATAATCCTTAGGGGAAATCAAGACCTGATTATATCTTGAGAAACCATCTATGAGAGATAATATCTTATGGCTAGCTATAAGATCAATAAGTTGGTTGATGCTAGGCAAAGGGAAGTCATCTTTTGGACAAGCAAGGTTGAGGTCATGAAAGTCAACATAGAGGTAAATTATCCCTATGTGTTTGGTGATGGAGATGATAGTAGAAACCAATTAGGGATAATCAATAGGTTAGATGAAGTTGACAGATAAGAGGCACTAAAGTTCTTTGACTATAAGGGTGATACAAGGGTGCATCCTATGAAGCTTTTGCCTAATAGGCTTAGTAATGGGATGCATGACGATGTTGTGGAGAGATATGGAAGGGTTGATTCTGTGCATATCATGATAGGATAAATCAAATGTTATTCTTTGATCATGAAGGAAGGGTAATCTTATTGCTCAAAGGAATCTAAGGATTGACCAGGTTTTACAATGCAAGGGTTATCTTGAGTACCCAAGTTGACATTGATAGTGGATTTATTCAACATGATTTGGTTTTCAAGAGGAAGGGATTTGTGGATAGAATAATCCCCTGCACCAAGATAGGAGAGAATGGAATCATTATCTTGAAATTAGATGGTGTGGATGGTAGAAGAACAATTTTATACATTTTAGGATGAATCAGAGGAAATATTTTAGTTTGGCTACCCTTTTGATAGGTTAGGGGGCCCAAACTAACGATATTGACTTCAATTTTTTTTATAAGGGATGGTTTCAAAATCTTTGAACTTCAAAAGATTTGGGGTTGGTGAGGATGGAATTTCCTCATCATTGGTGGTGATGGGTTTGGGTGAATTAGTGGGTTCTTCTAGTGGGATGAACCCAAGGCTAAATAAATCATGAGGTTTCTAGGTTTTGATTAAAGGTAACTCATGGGTTCCATGTTCATAATGGACAAGGTTTAATCCCTTCCAAGCACACCTATGAAGGTAAAATTTAGAAAATTATAGTTTGTCCAAATAGGATAAATTAGAGGTAAATGGTTGGGTAGAAGAGGTGGTGGAGGAAATAAGAAGCAAATGATTAAATCCCCTATAGATGAAATTAGTTTAGAGGTTGGGAAGCCTAAAAGGAATGATGGTTCTAATATTAGGATCATAACCAAGATTATGGTGAAGATTCCCATACCCTTGAGGATTAGGGAAGGTATACAAGGCCAAACGATGATACTCTCCCAGTGAAAGACATTAAAATGTAGGTTCCAAAGGGTCCTCTGTGGGGATCTAAGAAGAAGGGATAAATGATCTAGTTGAAGCTTCACCAATGGTAGGGGTGGAGTTGTTGTTGGTTGCTGGTGTGGTGGATAAATGAGGAGGAAGAATGTCATTGGGTTGATATGTCATGTTATAATATGTGAAAGGACTAGGGTCAGTTTGTATAGTGATTACCTGACCCTTGTGTTTAAACTTAACACATCAATGCAAGGTGGATGGGACATAACTCATGGAGCAGATCCAAGGATGTCTAAGTAAGATATTATATTAGAAATCACCTTCTATGATGTAGAAGATATCTGAGAGTGTGTGAGGTCCTAAATAGATGTGGAGGATGACTGTCCCTAACATTGTGGCCATAGTATCATTAAAAGAATGAAGGACTGCTACGGTTTCCAACATGATATTCTTTGGTAGCTAGAGTTGGTCATAAGCATGAAAGGAGATAATATTAGTACTATCTCCCCAATCAATCATTATAATTTTGATGTGGGATTGATTGATGTATGTAGGGATGAAGAGGGGAGTATCTCGATCATCTAGATGAATGGAGGGTATTTCTAAATCCTTGAATGTGACAAGAGTGGAAAGTCAAAGAGCTCTACCAAAGGCTATAAAAGGTTGAGGGTATTTGGGTTAGACCTATATAGATTATAGGGACTCTATCAATAATTGGTGGTGATTAGATGAGGTGTTGATTAGTTTTTATAAGCTCATCTTCATTGGTGTCTAGTGAAGCTATTTTAGAACTACTCATTGGATAGATTCAAAAGGGTTAGAGGAAGAGGCACCTAAAATGGATATTTTGAGTTTTGGTGAAGGTGAAGGTAAAGGCACTTGAGTCCAATTGGAAGGTTGATGGGTGGAAGTATATGTACATGGAATGGATACTTTGGCCTTTCCCTTATCCTTTTAATAGGCCTAAGATCGGGTGACCATATGGATAGTGTGAATAAAGGGAAGTGTTAGGATAGAAGGCTACTTCAATTCTTCTTCACTCTTGGATGAGAGTGTGAGAGAGGGTAAGTGTTGGATAGGTTTATTTTATGTTTGGGTTGGTAATGGGATTAATATAGGTTCATTTGATAATAGATCATCCTTATCTGATAAGCTATGGATAAGTGCTTAGAGAGCTTTGCAATTCTCTGTGTCATGTCTAGGTGTCCTGTGGTATGATCATATTATACTATCATTGAACCAAGATGGTTTAGGACTCAAAGGTTCAAAGGGTTTGATAGGTAGTAGGTTTAAGGAAGAATTTTGTAACAACCTTTATAAAATGGTCAAATAATATTCAAGCAAAGGTGGTAAGGGTGATGGGCTTTTACTTTTTGGGGTGGGAGAATTTTTAGAATTAGGATTCAGCACAAAAGTTGTGGGTGGTAGAATGGTTTTGGTAGGTGGGTGATTGAGATGATGAAGGTTTGGAGATAGGTGGGTAGGTAGAGGTAGATATTTTGGTTAAAAATGATGGAGACTTTAATGTTTTGAAGGAGGTAGGTAAAGGTAGAATATAAGGAGGAAGTTTAGTTTGGGTATTTTATAGTGGGTTCACCTTCTTGATAAAAGGATGAGCTCCTAAGATGGAATAAGGATGGGGTCCCAAGATAAAAGGTAAGAGGGAAGCATGTGGTATGGTTTTGGTTCTAGGTGGGAGCTTGGGTGGCTCCACCTTCTTGGTTGGTTTGGTTAAGGTTTTATTTGGTTGAATAGATGGGTTTAAATCCAAATTCAAAGATGTGTGGATAAGGATAGGAGTAGGAAAAACCCATAGGTTCTTGATAGGTTTGATTAAAGAAGTGTAAGGTGATTTGACAATTTTATATGGAGGTGGTTTGGATGGTTCCCCCATGGTTTTAGAGAGAGAAGGGTTGGATAAAGGGGTCAAGGTGATGATAGGTTTAATGGTAGGTGTGATTAAAGATGGGGTGGATGAAGGTGAGGTCGAAGTTTTATGCTTGTTTTGATAGAGGAGCCCAAGACAGTGCCAAAAGATGGCTCAATCCATATTAGGTTAAGAAGAGGATTCTAGGCTTTGAACAAGTCTAGAGAATGATTTGTAAATTGGTTTGGTTCCTTGGGCATCAGATTCAAAGATTAGGCCTATATGTTGAGGTATGGGAATGGTTTATTTACCCTTGTCTTTGATGAAAGGTCCCAAGATTTGGGATGATGTTTCCTTCATGGAAGGAGTAGATAAGGTGATCTCTCCTTTTAGAATGGTTTCCAGAGATAGAGAGTAGATGATTCCATGATGGAGGAAGAAGATGTGATGGTAATGGTTGCCTCCTTTGGTATTCATATCAAAAGAAAGGTGGGTAAGTCCATTATATTATCAAGTGAAGGAAAGGAGGTGGCTTCTTCCTTTGTTTGAGTATCCAAAGGAATAGAAGGTGATTCCACCACTTTAGTAAGTCGAGTGTAAGAAGAGGTAGTTGAGGCAACGGTTTCTTTAATGATAATTTGATTGATAATTACATTGACTATATGGACATCATGAGAATGAGATGATTCTAGTTTTTTGTCATCATGGTGGGTAGAAGGGGCATGATTGGGATAAAGTTGTCAAAAGATGTTGAGTGACTGATTCAGGGGTGCATTAGGATTATCCAATATAAGTTCTCCCTTATCAATCAAGTTTTGGATAATGGTTTTAAGGTGTTATACATATTAATGTCATGTCTAATGACATGGTGGAAAGAACATAGATCACTCTCATTGTACCAATTAGGAATAGGGTGAGAAGCATCAAATTATTGAGGAGGTTTGATGGGGGGATATGATGTTGGATTTGAGTAACTTATCGAAAACTAAAGCATCTGACTCCCCTAGTAGAGTGTATTATTTTGGGGCAGCCTGATTTTGATTTCAATTTTATCGATTGGAGGAGTTATAGGAGTTGGTTTGGTTGGGTTGGTTAACAACTAAAGGTGAAGTAGTTTTAAGGATAACTATGTTTATGGCTACCTTTGGTTTGGTTTTAGGGTAGTTAGATTGGTTGGTGGTTTTGGATGGGGAAGGGTCATTGGATTTGAAGCTAGAGTTTTTATTTCTTAGTTTCAAATTCCCCTCATCGATGGCTCTAATTTCTAGTTTGCATGCCATGGTGAAAGCCTCGTCAAAGGTTCTAAAGGTTTGAACCTATAGAGTAGGGGTAATGTGTTTGGCACAAGCCTGAGAGAAAACTTCAATCAACTTGGGTTGGGGTAAAGAGAAAGAGAGCTAGTTGATAATACCTCTCCATTGGGATAAAAAATCATCACTTGATTCATCATCAAATTGCTTGATGGAGTAGAGGTTGGTGATGGAGGCCTTCTTAGATATATTGACTAAGAAGTGGTCTAAAAAGGTTTGGATGAGTTGGGAAAAGGAAAAAATGGAGTGCTTAGTGATATCATTATTACAATATAATGATATTCCAGATAAAGATAGAGGAAAGGTATGGAGGAGAAGAGCATCATCATAGGCAATCAAGTAGCAAGAATGCCAAAATGCTCTTAGGTGCTATTGGGGGTCTTCCTTGCTTTGAAATTTAAAAAATTTGGGTAGTTCTCATTAAGGAGGGTAAGGTTGGATATGGATGGTCAGGTGAATAGGTTCATTATAGATTTCATCATAAGATAAGAGGTTATGAACCCCAAAGATAGATGACTCTAGGTTGGTCATTTTGTCCATCAACATTTTGTCCAAATCTATTTGGTATTGGGGAGTTCCATAATTATAAGGTAAGTTTTACTAGGGTTAGGTGGATGCAATATATGAATATCTGGTAGAAGGTTGGGAAGATGACACATATTGGTATATGGTCATTGAGGGTTTGGATGATGCCACTTAAGGGTTAATGGGCACAAGAGGTTGGGTAGAAGGTGCCACATATGGGCTAATAGGCATAAGAGGTTGGGTATAAAATGGAGCTATGTATCTTTATGGAGTAGGAACATAGCGAGTGTAGGGTGTAATAGGTATTTATTGAGGAGTTGATGTGGGTTGGCTTAAAGGTATGATCAGATTGATATATTGGTGAATTGATATGGATTAGGTTAGAGGTATGAATGGGTTAATTGGTTCAGGGTAAGTGGTAACTTTGGTGTTGATAGGTGGAAGGGTAGAAGGTATAGAAAATACCACATTTTGAAGTAGGGTGGAGATTGGTGGGTTGGTAGTGATAAGGGGAATAGTGGAAATATGGGTATAAGGTATCCCCATGGTGGGTGGAATATGGGTAACAAAAGGTGAGGTTGCCCCTATATTGGAGGGGTTATTAGTTGATGTAGGGGGTGTTTGGTTATTAGTTGGGTTGTTTGATTGAGTTTGGATGGAGGTAGTGGATGGGTTATTAGTGGAGGAAGATATTTGAGTGATCATAGGTTTGGTAGAGAGAGATACAACAAAGGTATCTCCCATAATATGGGGAGGCATCCCATAAGGTGGATCACTAGGAGGAACCAAAGCAGGGGTGTGATAAGACAGGGTGTTGAGGTAATGTTAGAGGTCTATGGAGTTGTTATCAAGGAAGGTATAAAAATCCACATCACCTTAGACAACTATTCAAGGTATGGTAGAGCTGGTAGAAGGATGGGGATAACCCTCAACATCTAAAATATACTCCATGGAGGAAGAAGAAGAGGGAGGTGGGTCCTGGTTGGTTTGGTTCCTCAACTGTTATCTAGTAAAAACCATGTGAAGAATAGAAAAGAATAAAGGAAAAATCATAACTCAAACACAAAGCAAACAAAAGAAAAGATATTAATGTAATTAAAAACATACACTAAAGTGCATTTTAAAATATTAGGGTACCTTTTATCTCACTTTTGGCTTATGCCTTAGTTATAAAGTGTGAAAACGAACTTGGTTTGTAGAAAAAGTACTAGAAAAGAAGTCTATGGTTAGTTTCAGGTGTTTAAGGCTCTTAAATGGATCTATGTTAGAAATCAATATGTGGTTTGGTATTAGAGCCCACCCCCTCCCTTCACACTGTGCAATGATAAGGGTATTATCTGCTTAGCCATTATATACTAATTTTTAGAGTTTAGACTCAACCAGAGAGCTAAGTTTTGGTTTTTCTTCTTGGTAATGACCTCCAAGTAAGATATCCAAAGGGTGTAGGTGAACTGCTAGGAGATGAAACCCTAGTCAGGCCTGATGTCAATTGTTATGATGTTTAGTTGATATAAGTGATTTGGTTTTGGTGTGTGAGAACAAAGGTGAAATTTACTTAGCCTCTAATTTTAACTACATGAGCTAAACATACAAGCAATAAATGTATGCAAGGTTTATTTTATACCCAAAATAAATTTTGATTTCTTTATATGAGCATAGAATAAGGAAGAAAAGGGTACCTAGAAGCTACTAGGTCCCACCGAGCATGCCCAAATGTTTCTCTCAATTTTAGTTTATTTTCTTAGAAAATAAGTAAGAAAATAGATATGGGTATGGTATAAGAACCTATTTTTTTGTGTGCACGTGATCCAGATTTTTTGTGAAGAGCTCTTCTTTGTCTTGGGAAGAATGACCTGTAGATAATAAAATACTAAAACAAAGGGGTTGTTACGTGGATAACAAGGTGGATTGTTTAGCGTGAGTTAGATCTAAGAAGCGTGAGCTTACTAAGAGGCTGTCAATCCACTATGTAAGAATAATTAAGTCGAAGGAAATAAAGATGAAGTACTTACATAAAATGATAGAAAAGACTGAAAGGGAATGCAAGAAGAAATAAATGCTTGATAAAGGAAATAGACTAATTATAACAATAAGTGAGTCAATACTAATGCTAATAGGTCAGGTTGGGTTAAAAAAATAGATGGAGACTCTATGAATAGGAAAAAATATAGAAAGTGGAATTTAGTTGAGGGTAAGCAAGTGGAAATAGCTTAGTATTAGTTCTTACCATAATGATCATCATAAGTTAGGGTGACCGTCGGTGGTTAAGGTGACCATCGATGGTTGCTATGGGTTCTTAGAAGTGTTGAAAAAATATTAGGATGATGAGGTTAGTGATTAGATAGAAAATTGTTAAATGTATAGTTAGAGATGGGAGTTTAGAAGATATGATGTAGAAGGGTTTGGGTGAAAAACTAAATAATCAGAGCTTGAAAACCAAAAATATACTTAACTAGTTGTTTGATAGTTGGTAGCTGATCTAAGAGTGATTTGGGTAGAGTAACAGTACTTTTTCTAAAGATCAATTTTAGTAGAGGTTCAGGTCTATATCATAATTGTTGATTTGCTAGAGGGAAGACCTAAAAATAAGTTCTTGATGCTAAAAGCTCTTGATGACTGCTCATTGATAGCTTGATTGCCTAATTGCTAAAATTCCTAGATCTCTGGATCCTTCTTTCACCTCCTACTCCTCTCTTTTTATAGGCAAAAGAGATGGAGGTGTAGGTTCTAGAAGGGGTGAAACTCGTTAGACAAATTTAATTCTTGATATGTTAGCTCACTACATGAATTAAAATGTGACGTGTTTAGGTTTGTACATAGACCAAGTTTGAGTGCCCAGGTGGTAGGGACCTGACTATCTGTAGTCAGGGTGAGCATCGACGGTCAAGGTGGCCATTAGAAATTAAGTGTTGAAGGTTAATTGGGGTGAAAAGGTAGGTTAGTGAGTTGGTTTAACTATCTTGAATTAGGGTCATGGTCAAAAGTTGGGTAATGGTCCAATCCAGGGGTGTTTTGACATCTAGAACCATCATGTACAATTTTATAGTGTCTACAATCATGCTTAATAATAAGAAATAATTTATAGATAAGGTGGGTCTCCTTAATAATTTTATGACATGACTCTTGATGCAAACAATTTGTGTGTATAATTTTTTTCATGGAGCATAATTTTTAAGGTGATGTATGTGGTGTAGTGGGATCAGAAAAATTAGAAAGATTGATGGAAAATAATTCAATGAGTTAGTTATGAAAGTTTTACGAAAAATCCTCTTATGCCATTATATCTCTACACAATATTTTAACATAGAGAGATTAAATTTGATTATGGGTACTTCCCATTGAAATTATAAATAAGTAAGATAAATGAATCACTATAACATTTGAAGCATTTACATTCATATCTCATTGCCACATTTATAGTAAAAAAATTACAACTCAAAAGTGAATAAATTCACCCTTAGATCATGATAATGATGTATTGATATTAGGATAACATTGGAATGCATTTAAAACTAATTTAAATATGTGTGGACACCTAATTTTGGTATATGTATTGTATCTATAATTTTTTTAAATCATGTTTTCATATGTTGATATCATTTCTTACATTAGGATCTTAATGACACATTTCCATTCACATTAGAACCCTATATATTTTTTATCATCATTTACTCATGAAAACATTTAGATATGTCATTTATTTACCTTGAGATACTAAAAACACTCATTAATTAATATTTATTGAGTTTTGGTTGCCTTGATTGGAGTCATATGGTTTGAAAGTGGGCATGACCACTATCATGCCATACAATTATGGTCATATTAGTTGTGGGTCCTTTGGTCTATCTTCACATTTTTCCTTGTTCCTTAATTGTAAAATTTCATTATTTTCCATCGTTATCTTGCACATGAATGTGTATCACTTCAAATTCAAATGAAAATGTATATATAGGTGCCCCAAGATATTAATCACATCAAGTCCTTATATATGGCCACAATCATAGTGAATGTTATAATACTCTTCCCTCATTCCATTATCTATGAAATTAAAGGATTATGTTGAATATTTATACCAAAATAAGGATTAAGTTAGTGAAATAACATATAGTTTTATTTTATGAACCTATGTCTCATAGGGATAAAGGTGGGAACTAGACACACTTAAGTTTATTGTTGACGTGCATGAGGTTGAGTGTCAAACTATATACATATTGGGATGAAAATATGGGGGATGACTAAAGCAGATCCATCAACTAATACACATTTTTTTAGTGTTGAATTGAAATCAAGTGAAGGAGAATAAATTATGGCATCTAGGTGCATCTATTTTATTATCAAAGAGTGATTTATCAGATTTATTCATTGAAAAATGGCTTAAAAAATTTGTAGACCATAGGGATCTGCACAATTATTTTCATTATAGGTCATCCACTTTTAGGAGGATTGCAAACTATGTCATAAGATTGTATTCATATAATTTTTATTTCATATGAATTTTTTCCCTCTCTCAGATCATTATATGCTTTTTGGATGTTCCTTTTATCTATTCTAGAACTTATTTTCTAGCATTATTAGTCTCTTTCAGAACTTATGTAAGTTAGAAATAGGGACACATATATATTTTCCCCTTTCAATTGTCAAATTCTCAAGGTATTTTGATTCATATTCATTCAATTGATAATTTAGGTATTTATTTTTTATTTTATTTATTTATATTAGGCTTATCCCATCCTTCCTACACTTTTATGTGGTTTGTGTAGTGTTATAAACAATTTTTCACCCTCCACATAATTTTTTTCATGAATTCGATAATTTAATTACACAACTTAGTGTTTCATATTTTTGGTGAACTTGATCTTTTGTGTTTAACCCTAAAAATATAGATTAGGGAATACAGGGTTAAAGGGGATAGAGATAGCCTAAGGTGCAAGGATGATAAACTATCTCTATAGCAGGCCAAGTAATTTCAAAACTTAGATAAAACAAATACTAAATTTATTATGCCAAGATATGATAAAAATAGAAAGTAAAACCATGCTAGGTATTGTAATGATAATGAAAAAAGGTATTTAGATGTTTTTGATGCTAATATACATTTGGATCTATAACATGCAAGAAGCAGATTGGAAGAGTGTTCTAGAACAATCACCAAATTATGGATTAAGTGCCTTTATAGCCTTGGACACTTGCATCAACCTAGGACACTTGCATAGGCACTAGTGTCTAGGTTAGATGTAGGTGCCCTATATGGAATAGCTATTAAAATATGATGTGACCACCTAGATGTTTTTGGGTTTTTTGCTGCCTCTTTCCAGTGTATTTAGATCTAGGTCATAGACTATCACTCCTTATCAAATAGAAAAAATCTAATTCTTTCTCCTAATAATGGTTAGGTAAAAATGGGTTAGTGGGCACTAAGTGTTGAGTTACCCCAAAGACCCCTCTATTAATGAGCATTGTATACATGGCCAATACTTTGAAGAAGGCCTTAGACATATGTAATTATACCCTATGTGTTGGATTATAAATGAATCATGAAATATGTGGTAAGTACATCAATGACCTAGCTTGTAACTTAGAAAATTAGGATCTTGGGTTACTCCTTCAGTAATTCAAACATGTGTATGTGTTTTTCCTATGACTGATATGAGAACAAGAGAAAATAGGAAAGATTTACTTTATTAAATGCTTGATTGAATGTTTTTGATAAGTTGCCTTGGTATGTGATAGGTAAGTAATGAGTGAGGGTTGATCTTGTATTTATACCAATCCCTTTGGAGAATAACTTGAATTAAAGCACTTAGGCTGGCCATTAGGATATTTTACATTTGAAAATTAGATGATTTTTAGGGCACTAAACACTTACATCAGAGTAGGAAACCTATGTCGATGTAGGTATCTATCTAGGACATAAGTGTCTAGGGAGAAGGAAAACATGTATAGGATCAAAACTTGCAGAGGCATAAGATAAACAATTTTTAAGAATTATAGGTAATATATAAGTCTTAGGTCATCAACATATGATTTTTTAGACTAAAATATAGGCCAAGGAGCATAAGAGAGAGTAGATGTGAGACTTGTAGAAGTGGGAAAGGTATAGAACTAAGAGGAATGACCAAGGTTTGAGTTTACCAAGTGTATAAGATTAAGGTGATATATAATTCATAAATAGTGTCTACTATTTCCATCCCTTTAATCTAGTAATAAAATTATTAGTTTAAGGAATGGAATACGTACTTGGGTGTGTACAACAAACCTTGTTTTTGCTTGAGTTCAAAGTGAGTGATTTTTTGGTGACTAAATTGAAACTAAAACATGTTACACTACATAATCAATGCATATAATCTATAATTTAAAGCATTGAAATTTAAAGAGAGCAAGGTTTAGAAGTACACGTGTATTGATGCAATTACCTTACCTACTAGTAATTTCATTTGAAATATGTATCATTATGAATCATTAAAACTGATATTAGGATAAATATAAATCTATAAAGTGCATATATTTAAGAAGACATATATAGAGAGAGATATGAGGGCCCATGCCACCAACCTTGGAATAAATATGAATTACCACTTGGCAGTTGAGACTAGCTCAACCATACAACCCAATCATACTTATAACCTAGTGAGTGCGAGTGAACCAAGTAAACTCACGCTATCAAACTAGTGAGGATGGATGATATAATCAAGTCCAACTTGAAATTTTGGCAAGGTTGAGTGATTTAATCATCTCTACCATACAAAAAGGTTAACCAACTACTATAATAGATTAGCTCAATATAGTTTATAAGAGTCTAACCTAGTGGGTGGTGACAGTCCCTAAAAGTGTTTTAAATCTGAAACTAATTTAGATTTTATAATATTAGGTTCACATTTCATAGCATATATGACTTAGGTATGTCTCATGATGAAACTATGTGTAATAATGGTACCAATATATATAAATCTACCACAAATGTGTATCTGAATCATGTAACTGTGATTTAGCCAATTTGGAACTTCGACCAAATGTGAGTGACATGTTACCATAACATACCCCACTATACATGGATAAATATGAAAACTAATATAAGTTATTATGTGGAGAACACATTTACAAAACATGCCCCAACCATAATTTGGGTATGCTAAATACTGAATAAGTGTGGAAAACATGTTTCCAAAACATAAACCCACTGTATATCTAAAACTATGAATGTGTGGAAGGCATGTTTATATGACATGACCCCACTGAATATACAATTTTAAATGTGTATAATTCATGCCTCTATTACATGTAACCACTAATATTCACCCCCTTTGAGGTGAGGGAATAATAGAGACTAGTATTTACCTCACCTCAAAAGGATAAGATGACCATATAACTATGAATGAACTATGTAACATATAAGAGAACATATATATGTAAATGTATCATTGAAGTGCATATAATGTGATCACATCAAGTCATAAGATTGATGATGAGGATCATGGAAATGTCTAGATAGTAACAATACAATCTCAACAAGTAAATCAAGCACACATACAAGAGCACTCAAAAATATGTTAAAAAGCAATGGTCTAAGGAGACCAAAAACAAGGGACATGTTCAAGTGACACATAATCAAATGGATATGGCTTATTAAAATGTTCATAAAATCAAGAATGCCATATTAAAATGTCCATACACTAATAAATGACATTTTCAAATGTAAAATAAGAAAATAAAGGTATGGGAGCCACAAATAATGGAGAATATTCAAATGATCAACAAACAAGATAATATCAAGGCAAGACACTCATAGAAGTGCATAAAGGAAAACATAAGCAACCAACATAAACATATCATAGTAGCCCATGGATCCAATGTGTTAGAAAAAAATTTCAAGTACATAACATATCAATCACACTACAAAATATATAAGCATGAATAAAGGAATGTGTAAATACATATATGAGCTTAAACATGATAATGTAAAGTGACCATATAATGATATAACTTGGATGTATTGTGATCATAAAGGTAGATGCCCCTAACATCTAGGTGACATGAGTAGAGAGAAATCCCAACATCTATAAGTGCGTAAATCATGTATTTGTGTATGCCTGTATCACACTCAAATAGAAGAATGAAAGACATGTGTATGTATAAATAAGTGATACTCTATCCATCAACATGTAACTAACACATAGATGCCAAAGAGCCAAAAAAATATGTAGATGTCGAAAATATTTTTATATTTTTGAATGTTTTTTTCTAGAATGTTGGAAGGAAAATATTATCCTATGATACCATCTAAATATGATCATAGATACCTCCCAACCATAAACTTGGTGTAATAAACTAGTGTTTGTATCAAGGAGCATGTATAGGTGAAATATTTATCACTATAGTATCTGTGATGCCCCATGTATGTAAAATAGGGCTCTATGGTCTTGAAAAAATAGTAGGAGTAATAGGAGTAGGGTTTTATGGTGTTTAAAGCATAATCACTTAGAAATGGGTGACTCAGTGTTCTAAAACTTTCTTTCAATTATACTTTAACATTCCTTGAACCATGAAATCAATATAGCAATGCACAAAGAACCATTCATATGAGCATAACACAAGAAAACACATATATGAATGGGAAACCCTAAATGTAAAGAAAATCCACTACGATCTCTAAAAATGGACTACAATCCCATAAAATAAAATATCAAATTCTATTGAGCACCAAATCAACTTGGAGCACCAACCCCAATAAAGTCAAGCACCCACTTGACTAGGCTTTATCAAGAACTGATTCTCTAAGTGACTCAACACCAACTAAGTCACCTCATGAATTTTTATCACCACACCTCTTCTCTTATATTATGGTCTCATTTAAAGACCCCCTTTTGCTCAACCATGTAATATTTTGTTTACTTATGTTGTATTCCTCTAAATAGGCCTAAAATGCCTTTTATACATACAAGTCTCATGGTCACACACCACTTGGTTGGCCACACACATTAAACATATTAGGTAGGCCATACAATAGGTATTATAAAATATTATGAACATGATTAAAATTTAATTTGAACCCATTTTGGTCTGCAACAACTCAATTAGGCCTCATTTCTCTTTTAGGTCTCATGGAGACCTAATTGCATTAGGTCTATTCCCTTAGCATGATAACATGGTCTTATTTGGCCCAGATAGAATTTTAAAATGATTAAAAAATATTAAATAAATTATCCAAAAAAATCATCTAACCTCTTCCATGCTTGATTATATCCTTTTTTCATAGCATGAAACCTTTTTTAGGATAAACTACCCTATTAGGCCTATGTACCTCAAAAGCTTGTCTTGCAAAAATGAAGCTTAAACATCATTAAGGTACTAAAATATGAAAAATGAAACATGTATATAGATTATCCATGAAATTAGTGTCATCATAAAATTATTGGAACATTTTCACTCAAGATATAAAGGCTCAACAAAATCTCTTCAACTTGCTTACTCAGAATTACCAATTTACCTAAAAAACTAGTCATCGTGAATTAGACCTCTAACACTTGCTTACACACTTATCATGAATCTTGATGAATTTAAATGGTAATATGAGATATAAATAAAATATTAAAATAAAAAATTCATATGGTATAATGGCAAATATTGGTCTTGCATACCAATTTCTTGACCTTAAATCACACAGTCCTATCTGAACCAGACAAGCCATGTTGTGAGTAACTTTTTCACTACATATACTGACCTAAAAAGATTCTCAAAGCATGAACATGACTTAAAATTAATGAATAAATTATTCATGTAAATTTTTACATCAATATATCATTCATAGACCTTCAAATTTATCTTTCCATCTTTGCCTGGGTTTTATACTATTCACACCATTAGGTCTATCTACGATTGGCTAACTTAGATGACCAAATTAGATAATTTTTAGACTAGAACCTATCCATAAATCATAATGAACATGTAAAATGAGTATCTATATTTTTTTACCATCTATTTGATTTTCTTGACTAATACAACTTTTGAGAGCTATAACAATTTCTTGACAAATAATCCTGTATCTATGCATTTTCTCTCTCATCTAACTAACCACCACCACCTAGAGGTACATAGGAGAGTTGAATACATGATACAATATATTTTATAGGAATTTTAATCCATTATAATTTTATTTGAATAATATATTTTAAATCAGGTCCTTATTAGGATTTTAGGGAGGTTTAACATAGGTTTTGGTGTTAATGATTATTCATAAAGGACTACCCCTTGAGTCCAAAACTAATTCCTAGAGATATTATATAAGACCCTTCCACATCTCTCCTTAAAAACTAAAATGCCCATGAAGAGGTTACACATGCCAATAGACATCTGAAAGTGTTTCTAATGTTTGAGACCTCATTCTATGAGCTCAATAAGGCCTAAAATAATGATTCATGCACTTTACTTTCAAATATTGACCTCAAACTTGATCATGTCTAAAATATATTTTATCACCTTTGTATATGATCACACATGCATAATTGAATTGAAATATGATCTTCATACCTCATTAGGTCAAACATAATATAAGAGAGGTCTAGGTGTAGACATAGACTGAGGGTCTTACCCCTATAGGCTCACCCTAAAAATCTCATGAATGATTCAATGCATTACATGATAAAATAGTGCCAAAAAACCTTCACATTCCTATGTTCATTCATTTTCATGCACATATCTCTTCATGTCATGACTAGTCTCATTAATAGGCTTCTTATGCAATTTGACATGAGTCACAATACTCAATAATCTCCCCCTTTGTCATTGATGGAAACCGCTCTCAAAAACTTCTCTCATCAGGTTATTTATCCTCCATTTTTAAATTTCTCCCCCTTTGACACAAATGACAAAGAGATGCCTACAAATTCTTGGATCACACCTCTTATAACCAAAACAATCAATACATAGGATTATGAGTTTATGAAGTAACATAAAATCATGCTCCCCTATCTCCATGCATACCTTCTCAACATTATTCAACTACTCTTGGAGCTAATCAACCACCTAGTTAACTCCCCCCAAGCACTTGAATTCTTGAATGACTAATAGGGGTAGGAACTATACCTAATTCATGTCTTAGATGTTCAAATGTTGCCTTTGGATGTGGCTTGGTCAAAATGTCTGCAATCTGATCCTTTGTAGAAACATATTCAAGTTTAACACTTTTTTCACTTACCTGCTCTCGTAGAAAATGATACTTTATGGGAATGTGCTTAGTTTTTGAGTGCATGATAGGATTATTTGAGACACTTATGACACTTGTATTATCATAGTAGATAGGGTTAGGACTATCATACTCCACCTTGTAGTCTTTTAAGGTCTATCTCATCCATAAGACCTAAGTGCAACATGAAGCTACTAAAATGTATTCAGCCTCACAAGTAGATAATTCCACAAATGGATACTTCTTGTTTATTCATGATACTAGGCACTCTATTAAGTAGAAGGCTCCTCTACTAGTTCTATTCCTATCTGTTGACACTATGGATTGTACCATGGAGAGAAGACTGAGCTTCTCTCTTCCACGTGGAAAAATGGAAACTCCTCTCTTGCTTGTGGGTCTAGAAAAACTAAGGGGAGAGTCTCTAGACAAGGGATAGCTCCCTTTGATGCATCTCTGAGTTATTCTAGTAATATTCCTAATACATATATATATAACGGGGGGGTTGAAAAGAGAGAAGGATTACTAAAAAATAGAACCTAACCTAAGCTAGTGATGCACCAAACAAGTTTGATATACTCATACTCACACTTTGAACCATAAAGATGCATACATACACTTTATTTGATGAAAGGGCCAGATTGAAGGAAGCTTCATAGGGAGAATTTAATGGCAACACACATAAAATGAACTTACCATAGGTGGTATAGGAAAAACACACTGTCTGGTAACCTTCTTTTGCCTCTATGCTCCAGATACAGCTCTTCTTGTCGCATGCAAGAATGGCATTTTGTCTATACAAGGCATGTTGGTATCAACCTTATGAGAGCATCAAGAAAGAAATGTCTGAACACAAGGCTAACACTCAGACACACTCAGAGATATATCCAACCAAAATAGAGGTAAAAATACGTATTTTATTGATTCCAGGTGAGAATTGGTAGGGCTTCACGTTACAACATGAGAGATGCCTTTCTCAAATGAGAAGTTACCATATATATAGAGAATAATAAAACAGAAGTGCCCCTTTTGGAAAAGACTTTAGTGCCCTTTGACAAGTGGCCTATGTGTGCTGGGAGCATTGGGAAGAGGAAGCCACTGAAAGAGAATGCTGTGTTAGCTCCAATTTTGACTTTAGGTGTTTTAAATACATTAAATGTCATGTGTGAAAACATAGGCTGTGCCATCTATCTGCAAACAAGACCACTCATTTAAGGCATTCATACATTTTATCTGCTCATCAATGAAAATTGAAGAAAAATAGGTCATGCTGTTCACTATTTGTGCCCCTTGATGACCACTTGACAGATACTATGTCAACCACTGGAGTAACTCCTTGAGTCGATACCTTTCTTTTCCACTTGGACTGTTTTGTTTGTTTTTATACTTGGCTCTTTTGCCTATTCTTGGGTTTGTCTTTTCTAGATCCTTCATCCTTCAGGGGCTATCTTCTGCTAATTATTTGGCTCTTTGGGATCCCTTCTTGGTGGTCTATTCCTTTTGGCTTTAAGCCTTTGAATTACTTCAAGTTCATGCCTTTCATTTAAAGACCAATGGTTATTTCACTAGCTTGAATTTAATGTCTTCAGGGACATCATCCTCTTTGGTAATTTCTTTGGCTTTATTTCCTTTAGCCTTTTTTTCTATCTTTTCCTTGTCCCTTTTGCGAAGGAAAACTCTGCCCTTTTGCCTTGTCTTTGATTCCTCTGCAAGGGTACTTGTTGACCATTTTGGTCTTGTAGGCCAAAATTGGTCCCCCTTTTTTCCCTTGCTATTTTGAGCCAGTACAAATTTTGATTTTGCACAAGTCTTGGAAGTTTCTACAGACTCTACAGGCATTTTGACAGACTTTGAAGGCATTTCTATGGACTCTACAGGCATTTCTATAGACTCTATAGGTGTTTCTATGGACTCTACAGGTAGAGACGAGTTCCTGACACTTAGGTGCAAAATGGACCATTCCAATTGCCTTGCGAAGGGCAGTTCTAGACTCAAGTGCCCTTGCGGAGGGCAGGGAACATTTGTAAAGAGGCCAAAGAGAAAGCCGAAAGGGTAAGTTTCCTTTGGAAAATTGTTTAAGGTAAAGAAGAGAATTTCTTTAGACAAAATTTCTAAAGGAATTCCTTCAGAATTTTTGTCCGAAGAAATTCTTTAGAAGAAAATCTCATGAAAAGACAAGGCAAAGGAAAGAGCGATTTCTTTTAGAATTTTGTTCGAAGGAATTCCTTCAAAAAAAAAGTCTGAAGAAATTTGGAAGAGGCCGTGGGAAAAAAGCCTGAGAAAAAACTCTGAAGAAGTAAGTGAGACAATTCTTGCAGATTTTTTGTTCGTGGGAATAGTGGCCAAGACAAAAGCTATGGGAATAGTGGCCGAGTGAAAAGACCTGAGGAAATAAGTGAAAAGCAAAGGAAGAAATAATCTGAATGATTTCAAGACCAAGGAGCCAAAGGACCTCAAAGGGCAGGTGCCCTTGCGGGGGACTCTCAGCCAAAAAAGAAAGACACTTCTCCAAAGTCGAAGGGACACCTTCCCTTCAGGAGGGTTCAAAACAAGAAGCCCAAAGGAAAGGGAAGCAACAAGAAGTCAAAAGAAAGGAAAAGGCCAAAGGAATTACATGTGGTGACAGGTGTGTAGACATCAAATTTAAGGCTTGAGAAATAGACATTGATTTTGAAAAGCTTAAAGAAGAGCCCAAGGCACTTAGCGACCCACCAAGAAGATATCTCTGAGGGCTGAAGGAGCCAGAAAGAGACAAAACCAGGAAGAGACAAATTGCAAAAGTGGACAAATAGTCCAAGTGGAAAAGAGAGGTGTTGACTCAAGGATTTATTCTTGTAGTTAGAATAGTGCTTGCCAAGTGGTCATCAAATGGTGTAAATAGTAAGCGGTGTGGCCTATTTTTTCCACTTTGCATTTATGAGTAGACAAATCACGTGAATATTTGGAAGGAGTAGTCTTGTTTGCAAAAAAAGAGGTGCAGCTCATGTGTTCACATTAATGTTTGAATGCCAAAGTCAAGACCAGTGATTACACAACATGGTTCTAGCAGGCCTCTTCTAGAAGAATGACATCAACAACAGTGACTTCCTCTTCCTGATTCTATCAATGCACATGGGCCAACTTGTCAAAGAGTGCCAAAGTCTTTTCCAAAGTGGCACCTTTACTTCTTCTCCTTTTTATATATATTGAAAAATTCTCATTTTGAGAAGGGGATCTTTTTAGCCTATAAGGCAAAGCTCTGCCCAAAAATCTCTAGGTTTGTAAGGTAGAACTCTGTCAGATTTTACCTTGAATCAAGACATAGCATTTTTTACCTCCATTCTGGGTTTGCACTTTCTACATTATGAGTTTTCCTTTTACAGGTTAGCTAGAAGTGTCCCTAGAGGAGTGTAGGTTCCTACGAATAGGCTACCATAGTGTGTCTGAGGATGCCTCTAGTAGTTCTTCCTCCCTGTATATCCATAGACCCCTAGCTCACTGATGTAGAAGGATTTCTCGTGTCAAATGAAGTGTATGGGAGCTTGTTCTTGGTGAAAAGTGTATGTTCAGCTTGAGTGGATCAAC
Organism: Torreya grandis; assembly: GCA_037957365.1. Classification (NCBI taxonomy): domain Eukaryota; kingdom Viridiplantae; phylum Streptophyta; class Pinopsida; order Cupressales; family Taxaceae; genus Torreya; species Torreya grandis. The sequence continues at coordinate 265,245 of JARHVA010000288.1, read as the reverse complement.
TTTTTTGGTGTATCACCTTTTAGTTTAGGTTTAGGTTCTATTTTCAACATCCTTCTCCCTTTTCATCCCCCGCTTTTTTTATTTATTTGTTAGCAGTAGGGAATCTAGGACCTAAAATATACATCGAAGGGAGCTAGCCCTTATTTAGAGACTCTCCCCCTAGTTTTGCTAGGCCCATAGGCAAGAGGGGAGTTTCCATTGTTGCGTGTGGAAGGCAAGAGCTCAGCCTCCTGTCTAGGGTGCAATCCACTATGTCAATAGTTTTTGGCATGCCTGGTGGGACCAACTAGGACAAGTTGTGTCCAAAGAGCTGAAGAATTTTTGGTGTGTTCTTCAACCAACTAGCCTTTGGAGGTTTTTTCATCAACACCAATGGTGACTTTGAGTTTAATTAGTTGGTTAAGCAGTCCTGGTGCCATCAAGAAATCACATTTTTTATATGGTTTTATCAAGCTCAGGCTATCATGAAACCACCTCAAACTCCAACATTACTTCCCTCATTTTAGAAGGGTAACTAGGAGAGTTGTTGAGGTGATTTCATGAAAATCCTAAGCTTGATCAAAACATATGAAGAAATACAAGGTACATGGTTCTAAGCAATGGATTATACATTCCAAAATGCACTTTCATTTGAAACAACTCTTCCTATGCATCACCAGACCCTTCCTAGTCTTCCTCAACTCCCTCAGATCACTAATCATGATGGTAAGATCCTGACTTGGAAGAAAATAGTGGAATCATGGGGTAGGAAGGAGGAGGAAAAAGGTTTTGCTCAAAACCTTAAATAAGTTGAGGTTGCTCCTGCTCATGATGATGATTATGACCTCCAAGAAAGGCTCTTCCAAGAAAATATAGCCAGGAGAATTACAAAGTTGAAATCCAAAGCGAGATTCCTCAGCCAACATGTGATGGACATGTCTGAACACACCCCATCTACACACCTCTGAGAGAGCTATCAAGCCACACCTGATATAGATGAAGTGCTGGCCAAATGGAAAGAGGATAATCATTCGATTCTAGCTCAAGGACTGCCTCCTCTTCCACATGGTTTTAATCGTCAGCCTTCCACTTCATCCCTTGTCAAGGAGGAACCTATTTTGCAAGAGGTGAGTGAGGAAGAGAAGATCCAATTTGCAGCTCTCTACGAAGCTATCATGAGCGACAATGAAGAAGGAATCATCACCGATGCTCCTTTTGAAGACATCGACAATGAAGAAGACACGGGGCATGCATACATGCAGATGTTCCAGCAATACAAGGAGGAACATAAGCATGGTAAGCTCTCTCCTCCTTTGTTTGATGAACTTCCTTGTTTCTGCGATGAGGAGAAAGACTATGCCAGGGAGCCTGAGTTAGAGGAGAATCAGATGGATGTCTTTGAACAACTAGAGACTCTGATCCTTGAGTAAGAAAAGGAGAGGCCTGTCCATCTTGAGGATAGCTTTGAAGAAGAGAGCCTAGGACAAAAGGGTGATGTTATGTGGGATGAGAAATTAGTTTGTGATTCCATTTCAGACATCACAATAGTCACCCTTCTTCAAGAAGGCCATGAGGGAGCGGAGGATGAGTTTGACAGGATCTTCAATGAAGTAGAAGGGAATGAGTCAAACCATGATGCATTGCAAAGGGATTGTGCAGATCAAGGGGCTTATGGTGATGAGCCAAAAACCATAAATTTCTTGGTGAAACACACCAACATGTAGGACTAGTATTCAACAAGCTTCCAAGAACAAGAAAAATACATATATGCTAGAAGCATGTTTTATTCTGATCCACTCGGATACAAGCCAATCAAGGTGGCAGGCAAGAGGAGTAGGTCACCAAGTCTCCATTCCATTCAACCACTTATTTGGCACCATAAGTTTCCTAGCTAGGGAGGGGACTTAGGAAATTTTTGATTTGATCCAGGAGGGAGGCAAATATTCCTGGTTAGCTGTACATAGTAGTTTGCTTTCAGTTTTTTTGCTATTTTACCTAAGTGTAGTTTGCACAAGTAGTGTTTTTAGCTTTGTGTGTGCTTTCTTTTGTGTTTGGGGTAAAAGCTTCATGATTGATTTTGAGATATCTCAAGGCTATTTTTAACCTTTATTTAAGTTACATTCTGACTCTGTGCCTAATAGACTTTAAGGCAACTAGCTTCTAAGCATAGTAGGCATGCTTCCCTTGGGAGTTGCCAATTTGTCGACCATTTTGGTCTTGCAAGCCAAAATTAGTCCCCCTTTTTTCCCCTACTGTTCTGAGCTAGTACAAATTTTGATTTTACACAAGTCTTGGATGTTTCTACAGACTCTACAAGAATTTATATGAACTCTACAGGCATTTCTATAGACTCTGCAGGCATTTCTACGGACTCTACAGGCATTTCTACAGACTCTGCAGGTGTTTCTACGGACTCTACAAGTAGAGACGAGTTCCCGACACTTAGGCACAAAATGGAACATTCCAAGTACCCTTGCAGAGGGAAGTTCTAGACTCAAGTGCCCTTATGGAGGGCAAGGAACATTTGCAAAGAGGCCAAAGAGAAAGCCGAAAGGGTAAGTTTCCTTCGAAAAATTGTTTAAGGCAAAGAGGAGAATTTCTTCGAACAAAATGTCTGAAGGAATTCCTTTGGACTTTTTATCCAAAGAAATTCTTTGAAAGAAAATCTCATGAAAAGACAAGGCAAAGGCAAGAGTGATTTCTTTCAAAATTTTGTCTGAAGGAATTCTTTCAGACAAAAAGTCTGAAGAAATTCAGAAGAGGCCACGAGAAAAAAGCCTGAGAAAAAACTCCAAAGAAGCAAGCGAGACAATTCTTGCAGACTTTTTGTTTGTGGGAATAGTGGCTGAGACAAAATTTGTAGGAAAAGTGGCTGAGTGAAAAGACCTAGGGAAATAAGTGAATCCTTCAGACATTTTATCTAAAGGATTTCAAGACCAAGGAGCTGAAGGACAGGTGCCCTTGTGAGGGACTCTCAATGAAAAAAGAAAGACACTTCTCCAAAGCTGAAGGGACACCTTCTCTTTAGGAGGGTTCAAAACAAGAAGCTTGAAGGAAAGGCAAGCAACATGAAGTTGAAAGAAAGGAAAAGGCCGAAGGAATTCCATGTGGTGACGGGTGTGTAGATGTCAAATTTAAGGCTCATGAAATAGCTGTTGATTTTGAAAAGCTTAAAGAAGAGCCCAAGGAACTCAACGACCCACTAAGAAGATGCCCTGAGGGCCGAAGGAGCCAAAAAGAGACAAAACCAGGAAGAGACAAAGTGTAAAAGTGGACAAATAGTTTAGGTGGCAAAGAGAGGTGTCAACTCAAGGATTTATTCCTATAGTTGGAATAGTGCTTGTCAATTGGTCATCAAAAGGTGCAAATAGTAAGTGGCATAGCCTATTTTTTCTACTTTGCATTTATGAGCAAAAAAATCATGTGAATATCTGGAAGGAGCAGTCTTGTTTGTAGAAAAAGAGGTGTTGCCCATGTGTTCACATTAATGTTTAAATGCCAAAGTCAAGACTGGCAATTACACATCATGGTTCTAGCAGGCCTCTTTTAGAAGAATGACATCAACCATAGTGACTTCCTCTTCGCGATGCTCTCAACGCACATGGGCCAACTTTTCAAAGAGTACCAAAGTCTTTTCCAAAGTGGTGCCTTTACTTCTTTTCCTCTTTCTATATATTGAAAACTTCTCATTTTGAGAAGGGGATCTTTTTAGCCTTTAAGGCAAAGATCTGCCCAAAAATCTCTGGGTTGTAATATAAAACTCTACCAGATTTTACCTTGAATCAAGACATAACATTTTTTACCTCCATTCTGAGTTTGCACTTTCTGCATTATGAGTTTTTCTTTTGCAGGTTAGCCAGAAGTGTCCCTAGAGGAGTGTAGGTGCCTAAAAATAGGCTGCCATAGTGTTTCTGAGGATGCCTCTGGTAGTTCTTCCTCCTTGTATATCCATGGACCCCTAGCTCACTAATGTATAAGGATTTCTCATGTCAAATGAAGTGTATGGGAGCTTGTTCTTGGTGAAAAGTGTATGTTCGGGCTGAGTGGATCAACTTTTTTGGTGTATCACCTTTTAGATTAGGTTTAGGTTCTATTTTTAGCATCCTTCTCTATTTTCATCCCCCCCATTTTTTCATTTATTTATTAGTAGTAGGGAATCCATGACCTAAAAGATACATCGAAGGGAGCTAGCCCTTATCTAGAGACTCTCCCCCCAATTTTGCCAGGCCCATAGGGAAGAGGGGAGTTTTCATTATTGCATGTGGAAGGCAAGAGCTCAGCCTTCTATCTAGGGTGCAATCCACTTCATCAACAATACTTTTGGGTCTAAAACTACCCTTCGTAACCTGCTTAAAAAGTCTAGTTTGTGCCTGACTACCCTTCGCAAAGGCACTTATCCTTTAGGCTTTTTAAGACCCCCTTTGAAACTTTCGATTGAACCAAGCGATCAAACTAAGTGATTAAACTAAGTGATTGAACCTTTTGATTGAACCAAGCGATTGAACCAAGTGATTGAACCAACAATGGTTCAAAGTTCAAGTTCAAAGTTCATGTTGTTGAACTGGTTCATCCTCTTGCTGAAAGACTTGTGCAAACCAAAAATTAAACTAGCTCAGAATAGTAGGGGAAGAAGGAGATTGATTTTACCCTGCAGGGCCAAAATGGTCAACAAAATGGTGATTCCTAGGGGAAGCATGCCTGCTATGCTTAGAAACTAGTAGCCTCAAAGTCCATTGGGCATGGAGTTGAGATGCAGCTTTGAAAGAGTCAGCTATAGCCTTATGATATCCAAGAATCAATCATGAAGTTTTTGCCCCCAAAAAGGGAATGAAAACACACACAAGACTAAGAAAACTACTAATATGTGTAGAAGCACTTAGGAAAAATAGGGAAAACAAGGAAAATATATACATGATGGGAGAAGAGCTCAGTAATAATGCTTAAGATGTATCCCATTTACTGGGATATACAGTCCTTCACCATCCAACTTAGAGAGTTGGAATGCATTGTGCTATTTGCACTGAGTGATGATGTATGGACCACTCCATAAGGCATCAAAATTTATGTGCTTTCTAGGCTTATCTTGGTCTGCATCCCATTTCAAGATGATGTCTCCTTTAGATAAACCTTTTGATGAATATCTCTTATCAAAGTATTTCTTCATCTGCTATTGGCTATTGGTCATAGAAGCCATAGCCTAGTCCCTTGTCTCTTGAAGCTCCATCAGCTCGCATAACCTAACCTCCATGCTGTTGCCTTCTTCTAACTGTAGCTGGTGAGTAAGGTCTAAGGTTGGCAACTCAACTGAAATAGGAAGCTGCTTCCCTTCCATACATGAGCGTGTATGGTGAATTACCAATTGCTCTCTTTGGAGTGACTCTATCTGCCCACAGGGCTATTTTCAATTTGGCATGCCAAGTTCTCTAATTCTGCTCCATTGTTCTCTTGATAATCTTGATCAAATTCTTATTGGTGGACTCAGCTAGCCCATTCACTTGTGGGTAGTATTTTGATGAAGTGCTAAGATGGATACCATATCTCAATGCCCATTCACTCATTTTAGTTCCTAGAAAAGCTAAAGCATTATCTGAGATGATGGTAGCTGGAACCTCAAACCTTGCCACCAGGTCCTCATAAAAATCTAAGACTACACTTTCATTGGCTTCCTTCAATGTGATAGCCTCTACCCATCTTTTGAAGTAGTTTATGGTGGTTAGGACCCAATTGTGTCTAGCACTAGAGGGAGGGTTAATCATCCCTATAAAGTCAAGGCCCTATTGCATGAATGACTGCTCCATTTGAATAGGCTGTAAAGGCATGGCAACCAGCCATTGCTTCTCATCAAAGAGCACACACTTCTAGAACTTTTGTATCTAGGCATGAGTGTCTCTGAATAGAGTAGGCCATAAGTAACTAGCTCTTATTATTCTCACAGCTGTAGGCCTAGGAGTAAAGTGACCACCAGCTAGCCCATCATGGAACTCGAATAACACTCTGTCAGCCTAACTTGGGTCTATGCACCTTAAAAACACCCCTGAGAGATCCCTTCTGAATAACACTCCATCAATCAGGACATAAGGGAGAGATTGGAGTCTGAAATACCTCCTCTTGGTCTTATTAAGGCCTTGCGAGCACTCACCAGTGAGAAGAAAATGCCTCAAGTCTGATGTCCAATCCTTCATAATAGCTGGTTCTTCTATTGTAGATACATCATGAATTAGTAAACTATCATCCTTTTTCTATTTAAGGTTTGCAGCAAGGTGTTCACACAGGCCTTTTCCTCTTACCAGCTTGGTGATCTTGATATCCACGTCATACTCCATTAGTCTAGTGATCCATCCCACTATCTTTTCATTTAGATCATGGTTGGTCAAGAAATCTTTGATGTTGGGATGTGGGACCATGAGGTGAATATTGTTATTGGACATCATATGTCTAAATTTATTTAGGCTCCTTATGACTGCAAGGACTTGCTTCTCCACATATGTATACCTGACCTCAAAACCCTTTAGGCCTTGGCTAAAAAATGCAAGTGGTTTCTCAAGGTTATCACCAATCATTTGGGTAAGCATGGCAAAGATTACCTCTTCATTTTCAAAGGTGTAGAGGTTGAAATTCTTGGTGAAGTCAGGATTGATCAAGGTAGGAGCCTGGGCAATAACTTGCTTGATATCTTAAAAGCTATCCCTCATTTGCATTGTCCACATGAACTTATCATCTTTATTTAACATAGAGGTTAATGGCTTGACTACCTCTTCAAAATTTAGAATAAATCTCTGGATGAAATTTATTTTTTTGAAGAAGCTCTATAGTATTTTCTTATGTTTATGCAAGGACAACTCCAGGATGGAGTGAAATCTCTCTGGATCAATGGTTAAGCCTTCTTTGGAAATAACGTGGACAAGGAGTTTACCCTCATGGATAGTGAACACACATTTCTTTAGGTTGAGAGAGATACAACTCTCTACACCTCAAATATTTGTCTGAGGTGTTTCATGTGTTGGCCCACCTCCTTAGAGAAAACTATCACATCATCAAGATACACCAGCACAATGTTATTTATCAAGCCCTAAAAGGCCATGTCCATGGCTCACTGAAAAGTGGCACCAGCATTGGACAGTCCAAATGGCATTTTTATATAAGCAAATGTCCCCCATTTGGTAGTGAAGGCTATTTTGTACTGGTCACAGTCTTTCACCAAAATTTGATTATATCCTAAATACCCATCCAAGAGGGAGAAATGCTCGCTTCCCATCACCATTTGAAGGATTTGCTCCATGCTTGGAAGATGATAATGGTCTTTCAAAGAGAATATATTGAGGCCTCAATCTACACATAATCTGATCTCTCCATTCCTTTTTTGGATAGGAACAAGATTGGCCAACCAAGAAGAGTGTTTGATTTGAAATATTATCCTGGACTCAATCAAATTGGTGAGTTCCTTCCATATGAGAGGCTCGATCTTTGGGTTGATAGGCCTCTACTTTTGCTTGATCAGCTTGGCACCTTCCTCCATCTCAATGGTATGTTGGGCCAAACTTAGGTCAAAACCCTTCAAATCATTATACTCCCAAGCAAAGACATCAACAAACTCCTAGCACAACAAGGTGAAAGCCGGCCTTTCATGGTCTGTGCACAGTTTCCCAAGTGCAAGTAACTTATTCTTGAATATTTCAACCTTCTCATAGTTCTCCTCCTTCGTTGTGATGCTTGCCTTATCGCTTTTTAACTAGTCATCTTCATTGAAGATACTCTCGAGAGTGACCAAGCCTTTTAGAAGTTTATTGTTCTTCAGCTGAACAATTTGGCTACCATACTGCTACTGTAGCTTAGCCTATTTTTTGGTAGTAAACTCAGCTCCTTCTTGCAAGAAGAGTGCTATTTTCTAGTCACTATCAAACACCTGCTAGTTAGTAATGTTGTTAGGTACATAAGGCCATATTACTACCTTCAAATGGCATAGACTGCAGTCTTAGCCTATCTCCTTAGGTATATCAAACTGGGCACCAACTGATGTCAGCCTATCTACTTACTTGTTCTACTCTCTAGGAATGGAGGTAACATTGAAAGTAAGGAAACTCTCCACTAAGTCCCATACCCTATGTTTTTAGGACTTAAGCAAAGAATTCTTTGTTAGATTTTGGCCCCTTACCTGATTCACAATCAGCTCACTGTCACCAAAAACCTGCAGCTCTTTGATTCCTCTTTTCCTCGTCCACTCTAAACCATGGATGAGAAATTCATACTCTGCAACATTGCTTGTGCAATAAAATTGAAACCTAAAAGCTGAAAAGTATTTCTCCTTTGAAGGAGAAACTAGCACCACTCCACCACCAGCTCCCAACTTACTTCTTGAGCCATCAAAGAACAACTGCCATAAACCTAAGCTTTCTTGGCTTGGTTTCATTAGATTTGGTACAAAATTACCCTCTTCATGCATGCAATAAATCCTAAGGCTTACCTCTTCTATGAACTTGTAAGGATCATGCTCAAAGTTGTCACTTCCCCATTCATCTAAGAGCAGGTCAGCAACTCCTTCAAGGGCAGAGGATGGAGATTGATCCACTTTGAATTCTTCCTAGTCAATAATGGTGTAGTTGACATTTTTTACCTTGAGTGAGTATGGTTCCAGATGATATATATGGAGTGGATCTAATTCAATCTTAACCTTAGTCCCATACTTGGTTCTAAAAACTAGATAGGACCAGTTTGCTGTTAGGTAGCCACCTATTTTGGATGTGAAATCCTTAGACAAGCAAATAGTAAAGTAAGGAGGGACATCTGCCACTACCACATCATGAGGAACTGAGAAGGTTGAGCAGGCATGTAGCGTCAAGCTCAAACCTTTTACCACTCCAACTATCTTTGCTGGTGTTCCATCCAGCTATAGAACTCCCTTAGTCATCTCTTCATATTTGAGTCCCAGTTTATCCGCTATGCATTTAGGCATTATCGAGGTGCTTGCTCCATTGTCAATGATGCAATTGTGCACTGAGAAATATCCTATGACCAAGGATAAATAAAAGGGGGGAAATTTTTCCTCTTTCTTAACTTGGCCTGATGTGGAAGGCTGCCCATTTGTCATCAAAACATTATCAGCCTTTGCTAGGACAACTTGTTCATTCAGCCCATGTAATTATTTTTGTAGCATGTCCTTTTGTCCCAGTATTGATAATGAATCCCAAAGGAGATATTCATGTGCAACTTCTTCATTTGGTCTACCATGTTGACTCAAGGGTTACCTTCTTTCAAATTTTCTTTGGGATTGCTTACAGCCTGAGGCACAGGCTGAGGAGTTGAAAGTGCAACCGACGGTCTAAAGTTTGGGACCTTTTGGTTTACATGTGATGAAGAAGGTGGTGCTGGTGTTTGAGCAGCTATTTGAGCTTCTTTCATTACTCTCCTTTTAGACCTTGTGTTGGCTGAGACATATTCACCTTGATTGTCTGCACTACCCACATAGTTGACTACATAAAACTCACCTTCCAGGTGATTCATGAGAGTAGAATTGGGTTGAGTCTAACTGCTGCCCATGCTGGGTTACAATGAAGCCTCAAAGCTTGGGAATTGAGTGGCTGCCTAATTATCCTATGCATTTATGCAGTGACTCAACATTTCATTTTTATAAACCTGATCTTAACCATATCCCATGGTTGAGCAACTAGGCTGTTCTTGTACGAGATTGTTTTGAGTGGGCGCTAGAGCCTTGGATGATGAAGGGGCGCTTGGATTATAGCCTTGAAAAGGTATAACCTATGAAAACTAACCCTACCCTTGATTTTAATTCTAAAAAGGGGGTCTATTTGCTTGTCCATACTACTAATATCCTTGATTTGGTCAATTGCCTTGAGCTTGCTACCTTTTAAGAGCCACTAGTTCATTTATTACAATTTATAATAGGGTTTTGACTTTATGGAGGTCATTGGATGAAGTATCAACCAACTTTTTTATGCTAGGTAGAAGAGCCAAGGTGGGTGTAGTAGTCTGGATTAGAGGTAGCAATTTAGGAAAGAGCGGCATGTGAGGCCTAGGGCTATTTTTTCAGCCTACAACAAGAAATTCTCAGCCGCTATAGGTATGTCATAGGCAACAGGTAGCACATGTCCTCCCATGGACTATATCATAACAACAATGTCGCTATTTAACACTTTCAAATACTAGAGGAAAGCATAGCTCAGAGTTGACCTCACCAGTGTTAAGTTGTGGAGCTAAAAGCTTCACCAGGATGCTAATCAAGGAGTTGCTAAGTTCAATCAATAACCAACATTGATAGTATTGCCAATGTCAGTCAGGCAGGGACCAGGGATCAACCGATGTCAGTTAGGAGCAGATGAACAAAAATCGATGTCGGTCACCTGTGCGTGTGCATGTAGTTGCATGTGTTTCCAGAACACATTTCCAGAATTAGACTCATCTAATTTTAAGAGGTCCAAGAGTGTTTGCATGTTGAAGACTAATTTAAGTCTTGAGTCTGTGTTTCTAATTATTGTATTTAGAGGTCTAATTATTGTATGCATGGGATCCTATTTAAATACCCATGAGGCATCTATTGTAATTAAGGCAAGTAAAGCATTGAAGCAAGAAAGCAAGGTCAAAGGAGATCTGCAAGGTGCAAGGTCAAGGAGATCAACTGAAGCTATCAAGGAGGGGATAACAACTCAGGTTATTGAGTTAGTTGTGGTTGAGAGAGAAAGAGAGAACTTTGAGGGAAGATTACTGAAAGTCTTAGAGGTGTGGGAAGCCTTAGAGGTGGAAGAAGACTGTGGCACTTCTTTATTGTATTTCCTTCTGAAGAGTATTTAATACAAGATTATGTATTGTCTCTCATATTCTTTGCTATTTCAAGTTTCTAGTTACTTAATCATTTTGGTATAATTCCATGTTTAATTGCTTATAAGAAAAGTAATCAATTGTGCTTCCTTGGGGTTCCTGACAACCAGAATGGGGATTCTATCCCATGTCTTCTAAAAATGAGTATTGAAATCCTGCATGAAATCATGTGGAGCTATTTTCATAGTGGTCAGCTGCTCGGCAAGTGAAAGGTGGTTGCTCTTCTCCCCAAATCTATTCATTAAGAGGGTGCTCAATTCATTCTAGGAATTTACTAAATTCATGGGCAAAGTCCCATACCAATCTAGAACCTTGCCCTTGAAAGATAATGCCAGCAATCTAATCGCAACATTTTCTTCAGTGACATTGTGAATATTGCAAAGGTTAGCAATATTTATGATGTGTTCAATAGCAATAATGGGCCCTTCTCCATTAAAGCGAGGCATAATTTTAAGGACTACCCCTGGAATTGGGTCATAATGTAGGAGATTCAAAGGACTCTGACCATGAAATGCCCCAAAAGGTAAATCCATGGCTATGACAGGATTCAATCAGGGCCTTCTTGCATGGGTGTATCTTATAGTAGGTCTGGGAAGGTGATTTGTTGAATAAGGATGATTTTTTTCAAACCTCAATCACTTCACTGAGTTTAAAGGCAATTCTATGAATTCAAAAGGGACACCCTTAGCAGCAGAATGTGTGGTGATTTTAGGCATATGAGGTCAGACTTGTCTTTGATCAGAGACTGATGTTCCTACTAGTGGAGTCACCAGATGCTGAAAATGGTTTATTTTTCTGTAGCAGGACCAACATCAATCTTGGAACTTTTCTGAATGTTAAAACATTATCCCACTGGGTGTGCCAAAAATTGTTGACGCTATGGATTGCACCCTGGAGAGAAGAGGGAGATTCTCTCTTCCACGCAACAAAATGGAAAATCCTTTCTTACCTGTGGGTCTGGAAAACTAAGGGGAGAGTCTCTAGATAAGGGCTAGCTCCCTTTGATGCATCTCTGAGTTATTCTAGTAATATTGCTAATACATATATATAATGGGGGGGTTGAAAAGAGAGAAGGATTACTAAAAAATATAACCTAACCTAAGCTGGTGATGCACCAAACAAGTTTGATCTACTCATAATCACACTTTAAACCATAAGGATGCATACATACACTTTGTTTGATGAAAGGGCCAGGCTGAAGGAAGCTTGATAGGGAGGATTTAATGGAAACACATAGAAAATGAACTTACCATAGGTGCTGTAGGAAAAACACACTATCTAGTAACCTTCTTTTGCCTCTGTGCTCTAGATACAACTCTTCTTATTACGTATAGTATTGGCACTTTGTCTATACCAGGTGTGTTGGTATCAACCTTGTGAGAGCATCAAGAAATAAATGACTGAACACAAGGCTAACACTCATACACACTCAGAGATATATCCAACCAATATAGAAATAAAAATATGTATTCTATTGATTCCAGGTGAAAATTGGTAGGGCTTTGCCTTACAACATTAGAGATGCCTTTCTCAAATGAGAAGTTACCATATATATAGAGAAGAAGAAAACAAAAGTGCCCCTTTTGGAAAAGACTTTGGCGCCCTTTGACAAGTGGCCTACATGTGCTGGGAGCATTGGGAAGAGGAAGTCGCTGAAAGAGAATGCTGTGTTAGCTCTGATTTTGACTTTAGGTGTTTTAAATACATTAAATGTCATGTGTGAAAACATGGGCTACACTATCTGTGTACAAACAAGACCGCTCCTTTAAGGCATTCACGTGGTTTGTCTACTCATCAATGTAAAGTGAATAAAAATGGGTCATGTCGTTCACTGTTTTCACCCTTTGATGACCACTTCCCAGATACTGTGTCAACCACTGGAGTAACTCCTTGAGTTGACACCTTCCTTTTCCACTTGGACTATTTTTTCAATTTCTACACTTGGCTCTTTTGCCTCTTCCTGGCTTTGTCTTTTCTAGCTCCTTCATCCTTTAGGGGCTATCTTCTGCTAATTCTTTGGCTCTTTGGGCTCCCTTTTCGACGGTCTCTTCCTTTTGGCTTTAAGCCTTTTAATTCCTTCGGGTTCATGCCTTTCATTTAAAGACCAATGGTTATTTCACTGCCCTAAATTTGACATCTTCGAGGACGTCATCCTCTTTGGCATTTCTTAAACTTTCTTTCCTTTGACCTTTTTTTATATCTTTGCCTTGTCCCTTTTCCAAAGGAAAACTCTACCCTTTTTCCTTGTCTTTGATTCCTCCATAAGGGTACTTTTGGGTCTAGAACTGCCCTCCGTAACCTGCTTGAAAATTCTAGTTTGTGCCTGACTGCCCTCTGCAAGGGCACTTGTCCTTTTGGCTTTGCATGACCCCCTTTGAACCTTCTGATTGAACCAAGCAATCGAACCAAGCGATTGAACCAAGTGATTGAACCAAGCGATTGAACCTTCTGATTGAACCAAGTAATTGAACCAAGTGTTTGAACCAAGTAATTAAACCAAGTGATTGAACCAAGTGATTGAACCAAGCGATTGAACCAAGCAATTGAACCAAGCAATTGAACCAATAATGGTTCAAAGTTCAAGTTCAAAGTTCATATTGTTGAACTAGTTCATCCTCTTGCTGAAAGACTTGTGCAAACTAGAAATTAAACTAGCTTAGAACAGTAGGGGAAGAAGGAGACTGATTTTGCCCTACAAGGCCAAAATAGTCAACACTATAATCTATATTCCCTGCCTAGTCAGTATTTATATAGGCTATCAAGTTAAATTCCTTGCTCCTTAGATACCACAATCCAAACTGAATGGTTCCCTTGAGATACCTAAGTATCCTTTTGACTACTTTCAAATGATTTTCCTTTGGGTCTACTTGAAATCTTCCTACAAGGCCTATTTTTTGCATGATGTTAGGTCTAGAGGTAGTATTGTATAGGAAACTACCAATCATTAAAATATATGATGTCTGATCGACCTTTAGAGACCCATCCTCCTTGCCTAACTTACATCTTATTATCATAGGTGTGCTAATATCCTTGCAATATTCCATCTCAAATTTATTCAACATCTTTCTTATGTATTTAGCTTGTGAAATGAATATACCTCTTTCTAATTTATTGATTTGTATCCCAAGAAAGAATGATAGTTCTCCCATCATAAACATCTCAAAATCCTTCATCACATCTGCAAAGGCCTTAATCACATTTTCACTATTTCCACCAATTATTATGCCATACACATAGATAACTACTATCAACTAATGGTTATCTTTTGTCTTTATGTATATATTACTATCTATAACTCTTCTTTTGAATCCTTGGTCTAATAGATACTTGTCTAATTTGGCATACCAAGATATAGGAACTTGATTTAGACCATAAAGAGAATTTTTAAATCTATAAACATAGTCTTTGTTACCTAATAATGAGAAACCCTCAGGTTTCTCTATTTACACCTCCTCTTCCAAGTTCCCATTCTTAAAATAAAATTTGACATCCATCTGATACACCTTGAATTGTTTGAACCCTACATATGCTAGAAACAATATAGTAGCCTTCAATCTTGATACTAGAGAAAATCTCTCCTCAAAATACACCCCTTCTACTTGATCATACCCCTTTCATACCAATCTAGCCTTGTTCCTAGTGACTTTTCCTTATGAATTCAAATTATTCCTAAACACCCATTTTGTGCCAATGACATTCTTATCTTTAAGCCTAGGTACTAGTTCCCAAGTCTCATTTTTTAATATTTAGTATAACTCCTCATTCATAGAATCTATCCAAAACTTATTTTTGCTTGCTTCTACAAGGTTATTAGGTTAAATCTTAGATAATAGAGCAACATTATCTTGATTTTGGTTACTAGTCTTCTCTTTTTTTGCATATCTGTATCCTTGTTACTAGTCATTTATGATTTAGGATGCTCTCTTTGAATTTATCTTGAAGGACATTTTGAATATTGTCTTTCCTCAACTTCTTCTTCTTCCTCATTAATCTCTATTGTTTCTTATTCATTGTTGAACTCTAGATTCTCTGATGTATCCTTTGATTGTGAGTGTGACTTCTTAGAAATTATCTCATCAATTTTCACATTTGTGCTTTCCACTATCTTTTGAAACCTAGTATTGTAGCATCTATAGTTTGAGATCACTAATGAGTATCCCAAGAATATACCTTCATCAAACCTAGAATCAAACTTACCTAAGTATTCCTCATCTCTTTTGATGAAGCATTTGGTTCCAAACACTCTTAAGTGTTCTACATTAGCAGATCTACCTTTTTATAGTTCATTAGGGGTTTTGTTGCCATTAGTACTTATTTTTCCTCTATTATAAATGTAGATTATAGTGCTTACTACTTATCTCTAGTATCCATAAACTAACCTTGACTCATTTATCATAGTTATTTGTATCTTTTATACTATCCTATTCTTTCTTTCTACTACCCCATTCTGTTGAGGTGTTCTAGCTATTGAGAAATGTCTCTTTATTCCATGGACCTCACATAAGTCATCAAAATCATTAGACCAAAACTATCCTCCTCTTAGGCACTTGATCATTCCATTATTTTCATTCTTAACAAGATCATTGAATGATTTGAACTTGTCAAGAGCTTCTGGCTTTTCTCTTAAAAAAGTTACCCAAGTCATTATTGTGTAGTCATCTATGAGCAACATAAAGTAGCTATCTCCTTGAATACTTTGGATTCTTGTAGGCCCATTGAGATCAGTGTGTATTAACTCCAAAGGTTTTATAGTAGAGTACACCTTGGACTTAAACCTTATTTTAGTGTGCTTACCATGTTGACATGCCTTACAAAGTGTGTTTGTAAGTTTGATGATTTTAGGCATGTTTTTCATAGACTTATTAGAGCTTATCTTGACTAGATTGTCAAAGTTTAGGTGGCCCAAACTTCTATTCCGATAAAACATTCATACATATTGATCATAAAGCATATATCCTTCTTTATCTCATTCAAGACATATAGATTATTCTCAATTCTCTTAACATTGACAACTAGCCTTCCTGATTTGGATCTCTTTATATCACACCCTCTATCATAAAGGTTAGTGTGTGTCTTTGGTTACATATTTGACTTAAAATATGTAGGTTATGTTGTTGGAATAATGCATATTTAAGCTTACCTAGGGTTAATAGGGTAAGTTATTTATTACCGAGGGTAAAATTTATTTACCTCGGTTAATTTATTTTATTGTTGAGAATTTCTCAACAATATATTTGTTCGTAGTATGAGAAAACAAATAGTTTTTTTTCTCTATTTTGTAATCATTACAAATAGTTTGTTAACATGAAACAAACTATTTGTATTATAAATACTTTGCATTATATGAGAAATTATTAAGAGGATATAGAGAAATTTGTGGATTATCACCTATTTTTTAGGTGTGACAAATTTATCTATTCTCTGGAAATATTTGCAGGTTATTTGTTGTGGGTTCTTTCTCCTGGATTGATCCTGTGGATCCTGTGTATCTCCTGCTCATTCCTTCATGGTATCAGAGCTTGGAGTTCCAGTTGAAGATCCTCTTCCCTGAAATTTTTCATCTTTTAACACATTCAAAAATATAATTTTATTGATGTGTTACAGATATTTTTAATTCTCTCAAATTCTGGTTCTTATTTACTAGTTTTTTTTATAAAAATTCTGTACTTTATGATCATTAAATGACCGTACAGATTTCCAAAATCAGAGTTTTTTTCATGGAGGCATAGGAAATAAAGTCAGAAATCCATTTAAATTTGAATTTTCACATTTGGATCAGGATGTACAGCTCTTTCATTCAAAAACTTGCAGACTGGTCCCTGTTGGTAGACTGTTGGCAGACTGCAGTACCTGTCCATTTTTCTGATGTGGCAGATCGTACGGTTAACTTTTTTCAAATATGAGACCTGTTAATGAAAGATTAATCTTATATATTTCTATCCATATAAATTTTGACGAATTTGGATCAGACCGTACAATGTTTTGGAAGCCAACAACAGGAAATTAAAAACTATTTTTTTGCCTGCTGTATAGCCGTACAGATTTCTCATTTTTTAATGCCTTACTATATAAAATAAAAATCTGAGAATTTCATGTGATATCAGACTTACAAATATTTCATTTAATGCTGAGAAGTATGGATTTGGAGGAGGTCGTACAGTCCTTTTTGGCAGATCAAGTGGAGCCATTCTGCATTGCTGAAAGGTGTTTTTTCCTTGGCTATTTTTCTCAAATATTTCCCTGACCACCACGCCTTGCTGGAAAAAGAGTTTATTTTTGATAAAGAAAAAGATTATTCAGCTGATATCTCACATGTGAGAGTCATTTTTGGCCTTTTTTTAATTAATTATTTTATTTTTTAGTGGTTTAAATGCAAGTCTCTAGCTTTGAAAGTTCAAATTTGACTGTGCTAAAACGGCTAGAGATATTTTGTTAAAATTTGTAGGGAGGAGGTCTTGGGGTCAAATCCCCCTAATTTTTTTTTGCATAAATCCATTTTTTAATTTTGTATAAGTCAAGGCTAATTTTTTTTTTTCGTCGGGAGACGTTAAATTGTAACGGGAGGGGTGTTTTTTGAGGAAAAACAAATGTCTAGATTGTTCTTGTCAACTTCATCATCTTCCTCGGGAATGGAATCTTGATTGTTTGAACCTCTAAATTCTAAAAATTACCATGTTTGGAAGCCAAAAATGTAACAAATCCTTCAATCAAAGGGCTTATGGAGAATTTTTTCTGAAACGACACCTGCAGCATTCACCACTGAAAAAGACAAATATGCATATGGATGTAAGCATGATGAGGCTCTTGGATTGATTTGCCTCAACGTCTCAGATAATCTTCAATTTCACATTGCAGATGCTACTATGCCAAAAGAGGTATGGGAAAAATTTAAAAACCTATTTGGCAAAGTTAATGAGTTTAAAATTTTGCAATTAGATGCAGAATTGAGTACTCTCTCTCCATCAGATTTCCCTTCAATAGATGAATTCTTAGCAAAATTCAAATTTATAAGGTCACAATTGAAAGCTGGTGACAAGGATAAAAGTGATCAGGAGTGCATTTTCATGATTTTTTCAAATTTGAAAGGACAATATAGTGTTTTTTCCTCTACTTTTTATACTATGATGGATACATTAGGTGATGAATTCAAATGGCCTTCCTTTGAAGTTTTTTGTGAAAGATTGACTAGGGAGCAAACAAAATTAATGGCCTTAGATGCTCTACCTGGTCCTAGTCATGCTCTAGTTGCTAATTCTTCTAAAGGAAAACCTTAACCTAAGTCTAAAAAGCAAGCACCTTCAAATAACCCTCCAGAGTCCACCACCCAATCACCTCATCATTCTAAATCTACTAAGACCAAAAAGTCCTTTAAGCAAAAGAAGAAAACATTTGGTCCATGTAATTTTTGTGGTGGTCCTAATCATGATGAAAGTAGATGTTTTAAGAAGATGGAAGCATTAGAGGTAGCGGTCAGACAACACAAAATTTCCATTCCGTCTCCATCTCCTTCTACTTCTACAGGAAAAGGGAAAGCACTTTCAGCCAGGGCTATATCTTCATGTCAAGATCAGTGGATTTTTGACTCAGGTGCTTCTCACCATCTCACACATTCTAAGGATCTATTGTCTTCCCTTATAGATTGTAGTACATCACATATTGTTATGGGTAACTCCTCACAGATTGAAGTCTTGGGATCAGGTACTGTTGATAAACAAGATGGATGTTTTAACAATGTATTGCTTGTACCTCAAATCTCTTCTAATCTTCTCTCTGTATATCAAATATGTAATTCTGTTACTGGTAAAATTGTGGAGTTTACTTCACATAATGTTGTAATAAGAGAATGTAATGATCCTAGTGAGATAGTTGCTACAGGTACAACAGACCATACTGTAAGACTCTATACTTTTGATAAGTTTGAGTCTTTTATGTCTTCTGGTTCTTCACTTATAGCACATGGTAATAATTTCAGCAAATTGTGGCATGAGAGATTGGGACATTTGAGTTATGGATATATGCAACAAATGAGTACAAAACATCTTGTAAAAGGCCTTCCTAAGGTCTCATGTATTGATGGGGTATGTCCTAGTTGTCTAGTTGGTAAACAACACCAGGATCCATTTCCAGTTGGTAAGGCCACATGTGCAAATGCACCCTTAGAGTTTGTTCATAGTGATTTGATGACTTTTCCAACTCATTCTTTTTCAGGGGCTAAATATGCACTCATATTCATTGATGATTTCACTCGTAAAACTTGGGTATATTTTCTCAAGTTGAAAAGTGAAGTTTTTGAGACTTTTAAGGCTTTCAAAGCCTTTGTTGAAAAACAATCATCTCTTCCTCTTAAGAAGATACGCATTGACAATGGGGGGGAATATGACAGTAATGCTTTCTATTATTTTTGTAATGAGCATGGGATACAACATCAATTTAATGTCCCACACACTCCTCAACAAAATGGTGTAGCAGAGAGGAAGAATCAAACATTGAAAGAGATGGCTAATTGTATGATTCACTCTAAAAATTTGGGTCCACAATATTGGGCTGAAGCTGTAAATTGTGCAAACTACATTCAAAACTGTATGCCTCACAAAGATGTGCAAAATATGACACCAGAAGAAGCTTGGTCTGGGATCAAGCCTGATATTTCAGATTTTTGCATCTTTGGGAGTCAAGCATGGGCATTCGTTCCTGATGATAAACATAAATCATTGGAGAAGAAAAGCCAACCACTCATTTTTTTTGGCTATTGTGAAGATGTAAAAGCCTACCGTCTTTTTGATCCTGTCACACATGATGTTTTTTTTCGACGGGATGTTCAGGTTGATGAGATACCCACTCCAAAGGAGTCTACATATAGTTCTTCTTCTCCCCTTCCTTCTACTGAGGATAGTGAGGATTTGCTTTCTATTGTTGATGATGATGATGCTGCACTTATTCAGCCACCATAGCCATCTTTTTCACCACCTTTGCCTAAGTGGGCAAAGAGCACTCTACAGGCAGCTCGTTCTTTTGTTGGTAATCCATTTGATTCTCGTCGCACTCACTCACAAACATCTGGTGTTGCTCTTTTGGGACAAGCTTGTACATATGATCCAGTGTTGTTTTCTGAGGCTATTGGTATACCTCAGTGGGATGTTGCTATGTATGATGAGTATTCTTCATTGATGAAGAATGATACTTGGGATCTTGTCCATCTTCTTAAGGGAAGAAAACTTGTAAAATGTAAATGGGTATATAGGACCAAATATGTTGCAGATGGATCAGTAGATAAGTACAAAGCTAGATTAGTAGCTAAGGGTTTTTCACAGGTTGAAGGGGTTGATTACTCTGAGACCTTTGCCCCTGTAGCTAAGATGGATTCTATTCGGCTTGTACTCTCTCTTGCTGCTTCACATTCTTGGTCTATTTTTTAGATGGATGTGAAGAGTGCTTTCTTGCATGGTGATCTCCATGAGGAGATCTATATGGACTAGCCTCCAGGATTTGTGCAGGACTCATCATTGGTTTGTAGACTCCATCATTCTCTTTATTGCCTAAAACAAGCTCCTCGAGCTTGGTATGAGAAGATGGATAGTTTTATTTTGAGTTCTAGTTTTATTCGTTGTGAGTCAGATCACAATGTATACATCCTGAAGCAAGGTGAGGAGCTTGTCATTTTGGTTTTGTATGTTGATGATCTCATCCTCACTGGTAGTTGAGATTCCTTGATACATGACATCAAGGACAAGTTGACAGATAGGTTTGATATGACAGATCTGGGACTTCTACATTATTTTCTTGGTCTTCAAGTTTTCTAGTCTTCTGAGGGCATTTCTATTGGACAACAGAAGTATGCGACATATCTTTTTCATCGATTTGGCATGGTTGATTGTAAGCCTGCACCCACTCCATATCAGTCGGGTATTATGTTGTCTGCCACTTGTATGACTCCTCTTGTTGATTCCACTTTGTATCGGCAACTTGTAGGTAGTCTTTTATACTTGACTCATACCCGTCCTGACATCACATTTGCTGTGAACCTTGTCTCTCGGTTCTCGCATGAGCCTCATGAGAGTCATTGGCAAGCAGCCAAGCATATTTTGTGCTACATTTGGGGCACCACTCACTTTGGTATACATTACACACCATAGAGTTCTACACAGCTTGTTGGATACACTGACTCTGATTGGGCTGGTGATGTTGACACTCGCAAGTCCACTTGTGGATTTGATTTCACACTTGGTTCAGGTCCAGTTGCTTGGGCATGAAAAAAGCAGACTGCTATTACATTGTCCTCTATTGAGGCTGAGTATCGAGGTGCTGTCAAAGCTAGTCAGGAGATATTTTGGCTTCGACAGTTGCTTGGAGAGTTTGGCTTCACACAGAAGGGTCTTACTACTCTTTGGTGTGATAACCAAAGTGTGATTGCTATTTCATGCAATCCTATTGAGCATCAGTGGACAAAACACATTGAGATTCACATGCACTTCATTCGACATCTTATTCAGGATGGAGTTCTTTCTTTGGAGTTTGTGCCTACGGTTGAGTAGATTGCAGACATCTTCACTAAACCTTTGGCTTATCCTCGTTATCTTCAGTTGTGAGCGATTCTTGGGGTGAAGGAAGTTGTCCTTGGGGGGATTTCCCATGAAGTCCTTCCTTCCTTTATTCTTCATATATTTTGATTGGTTTGTACATGGGTACCTTATCAGGCCTAGTAGCCGAGACCCATCCTTGTTTGTCATTCTCCCTATGTTTCGCTTAAGGGAGGGTGTTGGAATAATGCATATTTAAGCTTACCTAGGGTTAATAGGGTAAGTTATTTATTACCAAGGGTAAAATTTATTTACCTCGGTTAATTTATTTTATTGTTGAGAATTTCTCAATAATATATTTGTTCGTAGTATGAGAAAACAAATAGTTTGTTTTCTCTATTTTGTAATCATTACAAATAGTTTCTTAACATGAAACAAACTATTTGTATTATAAATACTTTGCATTATATGAGAAATTAACGAGAGATTATTAAGAGGATATAGATAAATTTGTGGATTATCACCTATTTTCTAGGTGTGACAAATTTATTTATTCTCTGGAAATATTTGCAGGTTATTTGTTGTGGGTTCTTTCTCCTGGATTGATCCTGTGGATCCTGTGTATCTCCTGCTCATTCCTTCATATGTTTCAAATATTTCACATATAACACATTCTCTATCTTGGTCTTCCCATTATACCAAACTCAAGATACCCTTACCAACTATATTAATAATTGTGTTATCTCCAAATCTCATTATTCCTGCAACATTCTTATTTAATGAGATGAAATTGATCTTATCCCATGTCATTTGGCTTGATAAACCACTATATATAAACCATTTAATGCCTTCATATTGGAAGTGAAAGGTATTCTGAGTTAGCATATATTATTCTCCTTTAGTCTTCTATTCCTCCTTCACCTTGTCTATAGGGTATAAATTCTTGATCCAATTTTCAATGATATGACTATATAACCTCTTATCTTGACTAATATTTCTTATATGTATCATCTAGAAATCCCTTGTAATATTTCCTCTCTGGTCACACTTATAGAATAAAATTCTACTTCTACTATTGAGATGAGTGTTCATCTTATTCCTCTATGAGGAATTAATTCTAGCATGATGTCTACAATCACAACCCTATGCCCATATTAATTACATGAGAAATAATAACCATTGAAAGAACTCACATACCTTGTCTATCTGATTTTGAATGATACACCTCTACCTTTGTTTTCTTTTGAAGGATTCAAATTATTCTTGACTTGTTGATGATCAATTTAAGTCTTAATTTTGAGAGTTTCTACATAGGTATTTACTCTATTAGTATCATTAATTCTTGATGATCCATTTTTCTTTGATGTTTGACTCTCCTTATCTTCCTTTTCTTCTTATTTTAACCCAAGACCTATCTTGTCATGTGGAGACCTTTGACTATTAAAAATATCACCAATAACTTTAGTACTCTTTTTAAATTTTTGATGTGTCTTCAACTTGATTGTTGCTTGATCTAATTCTGCCTTCAAGAAATCCATTCCTATTCTAAACTTGATGAATTCTTCCTCCTTGGTCTTAAGATTTGTAGTGACATTATCAATTTGTGTTTTCAACTATTTTATGATCTCCTCATGTTCATTGGTGTTGTTACTTAGTCTCTCTTCAAAGAGATTGATTTATTCCTCATAACTCTTAAACAATGATATCAGTTTTTGATTCTTCTTTCTTTGAAACTTCAACTCCTCTATAGAAATCATTAATTCTAATTCAAGGTTCACTTCAAATTCTTCTTCATCTAATTCTTAATCATCCATAAGACTTTTCCTTTTGAAAAACCCTCATTGTTTATTTTTATAGCTCTGAATAAGGTTTCATTGCTATCATTATCACTACTATCATTATCATTATTAGATGTACTTGTGTCACTTACATTAGAGGAACTACTATCTTCTTTGATATAGGAAATACTTTTTAAAAATATTTTTGTTCTTGTCAGGCTTATAAAACTTCTTATCATCACCATGATGTTCTTCATGCTCTCCATCATGATCATTATTATCCTTGTTAGGACATTTATATGAAAAAGGAACAATCTTACCATAGTTAAAACATTTTAATGTCTACCTACCCTTATACTTATCTAATCCTTTCCTTAGTTTTTAGACACACATGTCTTCTATCTTTCCATCATCGATGTCTATCTCAACTTCATCCTTGGCCTTTTTAACTTTGTTGTTCCCAAAATCCATCACTTGTTTTTGTGGATAACATGACAATCATTTTTGGTCTTGTAGGCCAAAATGGTCTCTTTATTTCTTTCAAAATATTCTGAGCAGTTAAGTTTTTCAAATATTCAAGCCTTTTCAGCTAAGGAAGTCATAGGTTCAATAGGTGGGCTTTCTTCAAAGGAAGTTCAAAACACTTAAGGAATTTCCTTAGTGCTTTGAAAATGGTTCAACGCAAAGGTTTGATCAAAAGACTTAACGGTGGGCTTTAAAGAAAAAGAGTGAACCAATTTGAACCATTGAAGCCCGCCTCTAAAAGGTTAAAAGGTTCAACGACTTCGACATATTTAAAGAAAAGAAGGCTTTAAAGAGTGAAGATTGAACTATTGAACTATTGAATCTTGAACCAAAAAAGTTCAAAAGTTCAATGAGTTCAAAGGTTCAATGACTTCAATGGACTTAGAAAATCCAAAGAGTTTGAAGCTTCAAATAAATCAAAGAAATAAGATTGAACCATTGAACCATTGAACCTTAAACCAAAATGCTTCAAAGGTTCAATGAGTTCAATAAGTTGATGGACTTAAAGAAAAGAAGGATTCAAAGAGAAAAGATTGAACCGTTGAATTGTTGAACATTGAACCAAAATGGTTCAAAGGTTTAAAGGATTCAATGATTTTAAAGTTTGAGTGGAAGCTTCGAGTGAATGGAAGAAGTGGATGATTCCAGAAAGAAGTTTAAAGAAATGGTTCAACAGAAGAAGAAAAAGAAAGCGAACATGGCCCTTCACAAAATATTGAACCATTGAACTAAAAGAGTTCAAGGCTTAAGGTTCAAGAGGTTCAAAGTGATTAGTGATGTCCCTGCATATGTCAATTTTAGGGTCATGGAATAACTATTGTTTTTCAAAAGACCTGAGAACAAACTCAATGACCAGCCCAGAAAGGAGTCGAAAGAGCCAACAAAAAATGAGGAGATAGCCTCGAGAGCTCAGATCACCAAGGAAAGACAAAATGTGGCAAAGAAAGAGAGAACTACAAGAAATCTATAAATATTTGTAAGAGTGTTATTTCTAGTAGGTGGAACAGTCCACCAGGGGGACATCAAAAAGAGCAAACATTCAAAGGCGTGGCATATTTTTTTGTATTAAGTAAAGGTGAATAGATAGCTGTGTAAACATCATAAAGAAGACTAGATACCCATGCTTAGGAGGAGACATTTGAGATGATTTAAAATACCAAAGTCAAGGCTAATGACCTATTCCATCATGGCCCTTTCATAGATATTCAACACCTTCAATTCTGTATGGGCCATTTTCATGAAAAAAAGCACCCAAGTCTTTCTTATGATGCTATATATTGTAATCTATCTTTTTATATAAAAGGGGATCTCTCTGTTATTAGAAGCGAAGCTCTTCCCAAATTGAAAGGCAATCCTGAGACTTTGAGCTCAGACTGTTAATCATATTTTGTTAAGTGAATGAGAAAGCAAGTGACCTTTCAGACTTTGTGTTGAAATAGCTTGTGTTATCTAAGAAATCATTCTTATGTATTTTTACTAAATACAGTCTTGTCCATTTAATTAAATAAGTAGAACAAGTGGAAATAAGATGGAAGATATATTAAAGCCAACTGTGGGAGACTTTGTGCTACCATAATTGTCTTCAGTCTGTGTTTTGTGTAAAGGATACTAGAGAGACTTTGAGCTCTCCTTATCTTTCGTAATCTTTCACTCTGTTATAGTATGTAGTGGAGACTTTAGGCTACGCTTAATCCTACAGTGTCCTTCATCCTAATCAGTGAGAGAAGCAATGAAATACTTTATGATTTTGTAGGTTTCTTGTGGTTACAATTACTACCTAGGAAGTCTTCCTCTAGTTTTGTGAACATTCATTTCTGAAAAAAGAGAAATGGCTTTAGCAATTACCCAGGAATTCTCCTCTATTTTGTGAACATCATCTCTGAAAAAAGAGAGATGGATGGTATGATTTCACCCCTGTGTGTATTTTTAGTAATTACCTAGGAATTCTCCTTTATTTTGTGAACATCTCTGAAAAAAGAGAGATGGATGGTATGCTTTCACCCTTGTGTGTATTTTTAGCTTATATATATATACACACTATAAATTATAGGGAACCTCCCCTTGCTGAGAGGAGAGATTTATCTCATTTTGGCTGTGGTCACCATACCCATTTTGCGGCATAAATCTCCTTATGCTATAGTTGATGTAACCATTTTGCCATCAGTCAACTGGTGACAAAATATTCACCCAATAGTTTTTGGTGACTCTACTGGGGAAGAACAAGTAGTTTGAAGCCTCAATCTTCAAATTGAAGTAGTTCCAGTTCTTTTCCATTTTCATTTTACAATCTGGCAGATCCACCATACATGCGAAGCTAGAGAGCTCAAGGTATTATTGACCCTATATTTGAATTGGTGTAGTAAAATAATTTTGATCTTTCTCTTCCACAAACTCACCTTCAGTGAACTAGGAGTTTTTCTCTTACAAACATCAGGTCCCCAATAGCAGGTAAATATTCTTTTTCCTCTGCTAGTAGAGCTTTATCTATACATATCCCACATAGATTTATTATCTCTCCTTTCAATAGCCACATCATGGCAGCTCAAGGCCCCTAGGGTAATACTTTTGGTCCTCTAGATCTAACCCCACCTCTACATGAACTACCCCGTAGTTTAAGAAATAATTTTCCCAAGTTCTATGGTGACGGGAAGGTTCATCCTGATGAACATATTGCAGCCTTTTGCATAGCCTGTGGTGTGATAGGCATTGAATATGAAGACATTATAGTTAGAATGTTTGTGGAAACATTACAAGGCACTGCTATAGACTGGTTTTATCATTTGCAAGCACAAACAGTGACTGACTGGAACACTCTCAAAGCCAAATTTGAGGCTAGGTTCAAACCTATAAAAGATGCACATGCCCTATTGGTTGAGCTTACACAAATGAAGAAGGAGCCTCATGAACCTAAAAAAGACTTCATTGCTAAATTCGACAAGCTGAGGAACATGATTCCCATAATTGCTCAACCAACACCTGAGAATCTCAAATGCTTCTTCATCAATTCTCAGCTTCCTAAAGTGAGTTTCCTGTTGAGGTGGGCTGACCATATAGATCTTACTGTAGCTTAGATTTTGGCCACTGAGGTTGAAGATGATCTTATCTTGGCAGGAAAGATAAGAATAGATCTTAATAGAAGTAAATCTTCTTCATCTTTTGAATATTCTTCTACAGGCACCACTGATCTTATGGTGCAAAAGATAGAAAATAAATTGCTATCTCTAAAAAAGCAAATGGCACAAGGGATGTCTACTCCTCCTTATCAATATATACTAAGGAGGAAATTTTCCAACCAGTCTTATCAGGGCAATGCTACCAGAAATTAAGGGCAACCAAATCACCTTCCTCCCCCACCAGAGAAGCTTGCCATTGAAGCATCACCAACTAACTTAGTAGTTGGTTATCTTGAAATTGAATTTGATTTTTCTTTCTAACCTAAGTTAAACAAAGAAGATGATGCTAATATCTTTATAGAAGGCCAAGAAGAATAAGCTAGTGACTCCAACATCAATTTCATAAATTACTAGGATGAACCTAGAAGTAAAGGAGAAGCATTTGATGGATCATACGCTGTATTTACTAGGTCTTAGAACCAGTCAGCTCAACAAGCAAATAAAGAAAAAATAGAGGAAAAATATCGACCAACAATTTCAATTTCTAAATGAAGGGATTCTCTACTTTTCCAATCAAAGGACTCGGTGAGCAACAAAAAAGTAAGTACCTCAAATATTCCTTCAGCTTCTACTTCAAATTCATAGACCAGTCCCACACCCAGTAAAACCTAGATTAATAGACTGATTTTCTCTACTTCAAATTCATTTCAGTCATTTGATATAATTGACCATGTTAAGAAGACCAAAATTCAAATGTCTGAGTTTGAATTCTTACAATCCAACCTTGAGTAGTTGGATAGGTTAGTTCGATGCGTAAAAAATAAAACTATCCCTACAGGATAAGAAATTTTGAAAGTAACTCCTTTCCCCCCAAAGAACACACCTACTCATAATAATGTTGTGATTACTCCTCCAGTTTCCCCTAGGAAGATAAAACCATTTTATGTTTCCTTGTTGATAAACGGTCATCAGTTGAATAATTACATAATTGATTCTAGCGCATCTGACAATGTCATGCCTACCAAGGTGGCAGACTCTCTTGGTCTCATGCTAACTAAGACCTTTGGGAGATGTTTCTCCATGAAAAACAAATAAGTGCCACTTTTGGGACAAATCAAAGATGCCCAATTTGTATTTGTGGCCTTCCCAGATAAGAGAATTAAAATGACAGTCTTGGTGACTGATGTTCTAGCCTCCTACGACATTATGCTTGGGCAAAATTTTTGTAAGGATGTTGGTGGAGAATTAAGCATGGACTTGTCTGAGGTGAGAATCCCTGTCAAGGGCATCATGCAAAGGCTACTTCTTAAGAAGGAGGCAAATTACATTGTCACCCAAACATCAGCCCCTGAAGCTCAAATTCTATTTGAGTCTTCAGTCTTGGGTAATTACTTTTTGACTACTGAAGATGTTCCTATTTTAGTAGATGAAAGTTCCATAGGTGACAATCCAAAAAATTTAGATAAGACATCAAAAGAATTATTAGGGTGCAATACACATGAAAAAGGATCTTCTCTTCCTAATAAAGAAAAATTTGAAATAAGATCAGATTCTAATGATGTTTGGATTCTAGAATTTGATAGCAACAACTCTTCTACTAGTTTTGGAGCTGGAGTAGTTTTGATATCTCCTCAAGGAGATATTTTTTCTAATACATATAAGTTTCTATTTAGTAACACTAACAACACTGTTGAATATGAATCGCTGCTGCTCGGGTTGAAGGCTACTCAAGATAAAGGTGTCAAACTTCTTCATGCCAAAGGAGATGCTGAGCTGGTGGTTTGTCAAGTGA
The DNA here is from genome assembly GCA_037957365.1 of Torreya grandis. Taxonomy (NCBI): domain Eukaryota; kingdom Viridiplantae; phylum Streptophyta; class Pinopsida; order Cupressales; family Taxaceae; genus Torreya; species Torreya grandis. The sequence continues at coordinate 236,711 of JARHVA010000288.1, read as the reverse complement.
GAAACCTATATAAAACCAAGAACAAGAGATTATGACATTATCACAATTTGGTATGGGACTACAATGAAAGCTTTGATGCTTTTAGTATTTCTACCATGCTCAGAGAATTCAACAGTCATGTAGATGCATTGGTCATCTCTATAACTCTCTTGGTCCCTCACCAAGATTTTAAAGGTAACAAGTACACTATGAAGTTAGTCTTTCAACCAAGTGTACCTGATAATGCTGACCATTTGTAGGTGTTCAATGGTGACAACTAAATCATTGCTTTTTTGGAACAAATAGATAGCTTTAAAAAGCTTTAATTTGAAGGTAGTGAATCTCCACTGCGAGAATCAGCTCTGGAGACAAATTCAAAAGCTAATGAAGAGTTCCTTTAGCTCAAAAGGAATAAAATTCTCAAAGGATTATTTTCTATTAAGAAAATTTTCAACAAGCATGATAGGTGTATCAAAAAGCCACAAAGGGATCCAAAATCCTCCAAGGATTTTGATCAAATAAATGAGTACAAAAGACAATCCAAAAAAGATCAACATTGAGAATTGTTGTACACCTGATGAAAAACTCAAATTTATCACAATGCTTCACCATTACATTGATGTTTTGTCATACTCTTATGATGATCTAAAATCTCTCAGACCTGAAGAAATCTAGTATGAAATTCCTCTCAAGATTGGGTCATTGCTTCATAAGTAGAAACAAAGGCAGTACAACCCCAGGATATCAGGCACTATCCTTTTTGAAATATAAAAAATGATGAATGCAAGAATTATTTTCCCAATCCATCATTCCACCTAGTTTGAGAACATACTCCCTGTGAGAAAGAAGAATGGATAAATTTGCATGTGTTGATTTTAGAAATCTGAATTAGTCATCTTTAAAAGACAAATTTCCCCTGCCCATCATGGATTAGCTACTGCAGAAATGACTGGCACTGAGATGTTATTAATGCTAGATGGTTTTTTGGCATATAATCAAGTGGAATTTGGTGAACTAGACCAACATATGACTTCTTTCACAACACCTTGGGGCACCTTTATGTATCGTAGAATGCCTTTTGGCTTGATCAATGCTAGCGCCACTTTCCAAAGAGTGATGGATCTTACTTTCAAAAATGAAATGGGTAAGTTCATTATGGTATATCTTGATGATTTGATAGTCTTTTCTAAGCATCATCCTGATCATGTGCATCATATGCAACAAGTGCTGGAGTGATGTAGGTAGAATGGTATTTATCTTAATCCCAAGAAATTGATTTTTGGGGTTATTGAAGGGAAACTTCTCAGTCACACTGTGTCCCGATAAGGAAAAAAAATAAACCCAAAAAAGGTCAAATACATTCAAGAGCTTGCTCTTCCTATCAATAAGACTGCAGTTCACTCTTTCTTTGGAAAGATGATTTTTTTATGAAGGTTCATTCCTGAATTCATAGAGAAGACTCACCACATTATCAATATGATGAAGGGAAAAACCACTTTAAACTGAACTAAAGAAAGCAAGTCAGCATTTCAAGACATCAAGGAAGTTATCGCCCATGCCCCAATTTTGGTTTGTCCTGACTACACCAAAGACTTCATGATGCATAGCTATGCTTTTGAACATATGCTTTCAGCCATCTTGGTTTAATAAAATAAAGGTGTGGAATCTCCCATATCTTTCATGAGTTGTCCTCTCAAAGCTCATGAGCTAAAGTATTCAATCATGGAGAAGCATACTTATGATAGATAAAGCACTTCCATTTTTACATCTTCAACTCACACACTGTTGCTTTGGTTCCTAATATAATAGTAAAGTCTATCCTGACTCAACAAGATCTTGAAACTAAAAGGGGCAATTAGATTGCCATAATTCAAGAATTTGATCTTGTTGTCAAACCTATGAAGCTCATGCGGGGATGAGGTCTCTACCAATTAATTACTGATAACATACTAGAAGAAGCAGAGTATGAAGAAACACAAGTTGAAGACACGCCAACAATTCTCTTTGTCATGACTATGAATGAGTGGTATTCAAATATTGCTCATAATCTTACCTATGGTGAGTGTTTTTCTCACCTATCTCATAAAGAAAAGAGGACTGTCAAGTTAAAAGATGCTAACTTTGTCCTATGGGACAATGGTCTGTATAAGAGAAACCTTGATGGGGTATTCCTTTGCTACATGGATAAAGTGTAATAGAACAAACTTTTGGAGTCCTTCCACAATTTAGATTGTGGAGGACATTTTTTTGCATCTGTGACTACCCATAAGATTTTGCAAGCTAGGTAATATTGGCCTACTTTGTTTCAAGATTCATACGCTTGGGTTTGTAGATGTGAGCTATGTCAATAGTTCATTGGCAAACCTAAGTTGGCTGCATTACCTCTCAAGTCTGTGGTGATAAAAGAGCTGTTTTAACAATGGGGAATTGATTTTATTGGTGTTATAAATATGTCCTCAAGTGCTGGATATGATTATGTTCTTATAGCCAGAGACTAACTTATCAAGTGGGTGGAAGCTATTCCAATCAAGCATGCTATCTCAGAAGTAGTATGTAATTTCCTCAAAGAAAATATTATTTCCAGGTTTGGATTCCCAACCAAGATTGTAACAGACAATGTAACCTATTTCTCTTCTCATGAGATTACCCATTTTTATTACTATTATGAGATTATTCTCTCCCACTCTTCTGACTATTATCTGCAAGGAAATGGTCAAGCAGAATCAAACAACAAGAACTTGGTGACCATTATTAGGAAGCTGGTAGATGACAATTAGAGAACTTGGCATAAAGCATTGTTTGATACTTTATGGGAAGACAAAATTACACCTAAGAGGGCAATTGGTATGTCCCTATTCCAACTTCTATATGGTCTGAATGCAAAGATACCAATCACCCTAGAATTACCAATATTAAAGTTAGAAAAGGTAGTGGAAGATTCAACTTTTGAAAGTTCTATCGACAAAAGGATCATGTGCTTGACTGAACTTAATGAGCAACAAACTATGGTGGTGGGTTGAGTTGCTACGGATCAAAGTCTGGTGAAGAGACTCATCAACCAGAAAGCAAGGATCTAAATTTTTTAAGTTGAAGATCAAGTCTTCTTGTGGGACAAGAGGAGAAAATCAAAAGGAATGCATGAAAAATTAAATTCCCTGTGGAGAAGCCCATTTACCATTCATCATTTAAATGGTGAAAATAGTTTCTTGCTAAAATATCAAGATGGAATGCCATTTGCTCTGCCTCACAATGGGTAGCATCTGAAGCACTTCAATCCTTGAAGTATCAGATAAGTCCATTTGCATATATGTACATCTTTCTTTGTTTTGTGTTTTTCATTTGGTTTTTGGCACCTTTCTTTTTGGGTAGCATGACTCTGTAGCCCAATGGCATAAATCAAGGCACTGAGATTCTAGTTTCTACTCCTTTTGATTGTTTCAAAATTTCAATCGATGGAAGTTCCCCAACTGGAGCCAGCTGTTGTTCTGAAAATCTATCACTTATTTTTGTGGATAACATGCCAATCATTTTTGGTCTTGCAGGCCAAAATGGTCTCTTTCTTTCTTTCAAAATATTTTGAGTAGTTAAGTTTTTCAAATATTCAAGCCTTTTCAGCTAAGGATGTCACAGGTTCAACAGGTGGGCTTTCTTCAAAGAAAGTTCAAAACACTTAAGGCATTTCCTTAGTGTTTTGAAAATGGTTCAACACAAAGGTTCGATCAAGAGACTTAACGGTGGGATTTAAGGAAAAATAATGAACCACTTTGAACCATTGAACCCCACCTCTGCAAGGTTCAAAGGTTCAACAAGATTGAAGGTTCAACGACTTCGATAGACTTAAAGAAAAGAAAGCTTCAAAGAGTGAAGATTGAACTATTGAACCATTAAACCTTGAACCAAAAAGAGTTCAAAATTTCAATGATTTCAAAGATTCAATGACTTCAACGGACTTAGAAAATCTAGAGAGTTCGAAGCTTCAAAGAAATTAAAGAAATAAGATTGAACCATTGAACCATTGAAACTTGAACCAAAATGGTTCAAAGGTTCAATGAGTTCAACAAGTTGATGGACTTAAAGAAAAAAAGGATTCAAAGAGAAAAGATTGAATCGTTGAACCTTGAACTGAAATGGTTCAAAGGTTCAAAGGGTTCAAAGAGTTCAAAGTTTGAGCATAAGCTTCAAGCGAATGGAAGAAGCGAAAGATTTTATAAAGAAGTTCAAAGAAATGGTTCAACTGAAGAAGAAAAAGAAAGCAAATGTGGCCCTTCACAAAACATTGAACCATTGAACCATTGAACCTTTGAACCAAAAGAGTTCAAGGTTCAAGGTTTAAAGAGGTTCAAAGTGACCAGTGATGTCCCCACAGATGTCAATTTTAGGGTGATGGGATAACCATTGTTTTTCAAAAGACTTGAGAACAAACTCAATGACTAGCCCAAAAATGAGCCGAAAGAACCAAAAGAAAATGAGGAGATAGCCTCGAGAGCTCAGATCACCAAAAAAAGACAAAACGTGGCAAGGAAAGAGAGAAAAGCTACAAGAAATCTAGAAATATCTATAGGAGAGTTATTTCTAGTAGGTGGAACAGTCCACCAAGTGGACATCAGAAAGAACAAACATTCAAAGGCATGGCCTATATTTTTGCATTAAGTAAAGGTGAATAAACAACTGTGTAAGCATCATAAAGAAGACTAGATAACTCATGCTTAGGAGGAGACATTTGAGATGATTTAGAACACCAAATTCAAGGCTGATGACCTATTCCAACATGGCCCTTTCACAGATATTCAATGCCTTCAATTCTACATGGGCCATTTTCATGAAAACAAGTGCCCAAGTCTTTCTTATGATGCTATATATTATAATCTCTCTTTTTGTATAAAAGGGGATATCTCTATTATTAGAAGTGAAGCTCTACCCAAATTGAAAGGCATTCCTGAGACTTTGAGCTCAGACTGTTAATTATATTTTGTTAAGTGAATGAGAAAGCAAGTGACCTTTCAAACTTTGTGTTGAAATAGCTTGTGCTATCTAGGAAATTTTTCTCATGTTTTTTTCCTAAATACAGTCTTGTCTATTTAATTAAATAAGTAGAACAAGTGGAAATAAGTTGGAAGATATCCTAAAGCCAACCGTGGGAGACTTTGTGCTACCATAATTATCTTCAGTCTGTGTTTTGTGTAAAAGATACTAAAGAGACTTTGAGCTCTCCTTATCCTTTGTAATCTTTCACTCTATTTCAGTATGCTGTGGAGACTTTGGGTTGTGCTTAATCCTACGGTGTCCTTCATCCTAATCAATGAGAGAAGAAAGGAAAGACTTTGCGCTTTTGTGGGTTTCTTATGGTTACATTTACTACTTAGGAAGTCTTTCTCTGGTTTTTTGAACATTCATTTCTGAAAGAAGAGAAATGCCTTCAAAAATTACCTAGGAATTATCTACTATTTTGTGAACATCATCTTTGAAAAAAGAGAGATGGATGGTATGATTTCACCCCTGTGTGTATTTTCAACAATTACCCAGGAATTCTCCTCTATTTTGTGAACATTATCTCTGAAAAAAGAGAGATGGATGGTATGATTTCACCCCTGTGTGTATTTTTAGCTTATATACTATAAATTATAGGGAACCTCCTCTTGTTGAGAGGAGAGATTTATCTCATTCTAGCTGTGGTCACCATACCCATTTTGCCGCATAAATCTCCTTATGCTGTGGTTGATGTAACCATTTTGCCATCAGTCAGCTGGTGACTAATTATTCACCCAAAAAACTTGTGACTTTTTATAAATTTTGAATTTAAATTCCTTCTTATAAGGTATTCCATCAATTTTTCTCATTTCACACGTAGCCAAGATGCCATGAAGCTCATACATGTATAGTATTTTCAGATCTTTGATCTCCTCCATAGTAGACACTTTTGAATCAAACTTATTTGTTAGGGATCTTAGTAACTTTTGTACTACTATTGATTCTTAAAACTTCTCTCCTAGACCTCTAATGACATTTACCACTTCATCTACTATTAATAGATAAGATGTAATGTTTTCATCCTCCTTAATTATCAAACTTTCAAACTACCTTTGACGGGTCTGTAACTTTGCCAACTTCAATTTGGTGTTTCCTTCATTTATGGTTTGAAAATTTTCCCAAATACATTTGGATGTTCAAAATTCATGAATTTTAAAAATTCTACCTCTGAAAGACCACACAAGATGGCATTAATTACTTTAGAGTTGTTCTCACTTGCCTTCTTACCTGTTGGGCTAGTTGGTGGTGTAGAATGTCAAGTGAATCCATCAACAAAATATTTCCATATGTCATAGCCAAAGGAAATTATATAGGTCTTCATTTTGATGCTCAAAAATGCATAGTTAGTCCCACTAAAGAGAGGAGCCTTATTGGTTGAGAAATCTCCTTGTACTTGATGACTAGATATGTTTGTGCTTCTAGGTTCTCCTTTAAGTTGTTAAGCTTACTTCAAAGGACCAATATTTGATACCAATTTTTTTAATCATAATAAATGAGATGGGGTTGAATAATTTTTAAAAATATTTCTTTCAATTATACTTTAACATTTCTTTAATCATGAAGGCAATATAACAATGCACAAAGAACCATTCACATGAGTATAACACAAGAAAACACATATATGAGTGGGAAACCCTCAAGGAAAATTAAAAAAACATTATGATATCTAAAAATGGACTAAAATAATATTAAATAAAATATCAAATTCTATTGATCACCAAATCAACTTGGAACACCAACCCTAATAAAGTCAAATACCCACTTGACTAGGCTTTAACAATCACCTACTTGAAAAGAAGCACCAACTCCCTAGGTGACACAACACCAACTCAACTACCTAATGAATTTTGATCACAAAAAATATAATATTATATTATTTTCTCATTTAAATACCTCCTTATGCTCAACCATGCAATATTTTATTCACTTATGTTGTATTCCTCCACTGCCTTGTATATATACAAGTCTCATGGTCACACACCACTTGGTTAGCCACACAAATTAAAACTCTTAGATAAGCCATATAATAGTTATTATAACATATTATTAACATGATTAAAAAATATTTTTAACCCCTTTATATCTATAATAACTCAATTAGGCCTTATTTCTCCTTTAGGTCTCATGGAGACCTAATTGCATTAGGTCTATTCTCTTAGCATCAGAACATGGTATTATTGGGCCTAGATGGAATTTTAAAATGATTAAAATCCATTAAATAACTTATCCAATAAAATAATATGACCTCCACCATGATTTATTATACCTTTATCCTTCATTCACACCATGAAATCTCTTTTAGGACAAACTGCCCTATTAGGACTGTGTACCTCAAAAGTCTATCTTGAAAAATGAAGCTTAAACACCATAAAGCTAATGAAAAATGAAAAATGAAACATGAATATATATTATCCATGAACTTAGGGTTGTCAAAAAATTCTTTTAACATTTTATCTCAGGAGATAAAGGCTCAAGAACATCTCTGTAACTTGCTTACTCAGAACTGCCAGTTTACCTCAAAAAGTAGTCATGGTCAATTAGACATCCAACACTTGTGTAGAAAATTTTCATGACCATTTATGAATTTAAATGGTCCTATGAGATGTATATAATATCATAAGATAAAATATTCACATGGTTTAATGTAAAATATTGGTATTTCAAACTAATTTCTTGACCTTATATCACACAGTCCTATCTGAACCAGATAGGCCATTTCTTGAGCAAATTTTTCTCTACATGTAATAAAATAAAAATATTATAAAAGAATTCAAATGAATTTAAATTAATTAATAACTTATCCATTTAATTTTTTACATCAATATATCATGCATAGACATTCAAATTTATTTTTCCATCTTTGCCTAGGTTTTACACTGTTCACACCATTAGGTCTGTTTGCAACTGGCTAACTTGGATGATAAAATTAGATAATTTGAAGACTAGAAAATATAAAAAATCATTATAAAAATGTAAAATGAGTTTATATATTCTTATACCATAAATTTTATTTTATTTACTAATATAACTTCTTAGAGCTACAATAATTTCTTAATAAACAACCCTGTATCTATGCATTTTCTCTCTCATCTGACTAACCACCACCACTTATAGGTAATTGTTATATTTGAATACATTATTCAATATATTTTATATTAATTTTAATCCATTATTATTTAATTTTAATAATATCTTTTACATTAGGTCCTTATTAGGGTTTTAGGGAGGTTTAACATAGGTTTTGGTAATAACGATTGTTCATAAAGGACTACCCATTGAATACAAAACTAACACCTAGATATATTATCTAGGACCCGTAAAAATCTCTCCTTAATATATTATATTAAAATTTATGGGTTACACATGCCAATGAATGTGTGAAAGTGCTTCTCAGGTTTGAGACCTCATTCTATGAGCTCGAGAAGGCCTAAAATAGTGATTCATGCACTTTCCTTTCAAATATTGACCTAAAACATTGTGATAATTCTGAAAAAACTTATATCACCTATTTAAATGATCATATTCATAATTTCCTTGAAATATGATCTTCATACCTCATTAGGCAAGGTAGGGTCTAAGAGAGGTCTAGGTGCAGACATAGACTGAGGGTCCTACCCCTATAAGATCACCTTACAAATATCATGAATGATTTAATGAATTACATACATTATAAAATAATGAAAAATAACCTTCAAATTCCTTTGGTAATTTATTTTAATGCACATAGCTTTTCATGTCAAGATTAGGCTTCCTATGCACTTTGACATCAATGATAATACTCAACATGTGAAACCCATCATTGAGTGTTTTATGGTTTTTTTGGAATATAATTGATATGAACATGCATAGGTTCTCTATATATATTAATATGGTTTTTATCATATGAGGATTATATAAAATCCATTTTATGTTTTTGATGTAATGATATCTTAATTACTGGTCGCCTAATAAAGGGGATTGCCTATTACTTACCCTTTTATGGTGAATTAGCCTTAGTAAGATTGATAATTAACTAATTGGGTATAAATTTATCTTATTAAAGAGGATGATAATATCAAATTATAAAAACTATAGCTACTCGATTGGTATGAGTGTATTTAACACATCCATGTATTATAAGAAGTCTTGATCAAAGAGTATGTATCTAAGGGCATCCCAATAACATATCAAAGATACCAATGGAAGATATAACTAAAAATTTAGTAACTAAATGTGTGGGACCACCTATAAAGGTAAGTCAATCTCACTAAGAACTTGTTTTTAGGTCCCATCGAATGCTCTAATTGATCTAGTATAAAGGTGTAAATCATGATGAGTATAACCTAAGTGCATAAGTAATGTCATGATGCAAATTTTCTCACTTTCACCATTATAAACCATAATAATAAATATAGGGTGTTTATCAAGGTATACTTGAATGAATAAATAATGAAAATCTAAACCATCATCCTCAACCTCATTGTCATTGAAGGTAATATAATAAATCTAAACCATAAGAGGTTTATGCCATGTATAAGTACTAATAATCCCATATAATGGGTGCCTATAATGTGATGGAAGAGGATGTGTATTTTATGCCATTTTCACTTGTGGTTATTTTTTATAATGCTATCATAAAGGATTGTTAAGTATTTTTTATTTTTGGTGATCACTAGGTTGTGAACCTAATTCCTTTGAATAATCAACAAATGTAATCTTTTGGTCATCGATAAGGTTTTAGATCTTATTATTGAAGGTAAAACATATATTCATTAAAATTCCCTGGTACTCAAAGATAATAATAATAAGCATTCATATCATATCCTTTGGCTAGAGGTTAACTCATATCAACATCTATAAGATGAGGGAGAAATATAAGATGACACTCTACTAGCCAATGAAACGTGAGACTAAGGTAAATGTGTAAATTGTTTCCTTGTTGAATTAGATAAAACAAGCCAATTAAGCTACTGTGAAACTACATTAATCATGGTGGTTATTTCATTTTTAGTCTTAGGAGGTTTTACGTTATAACTTTGTTTGATTGTAAACTTGGCATTGAATGTAGATTTAGTCAGTGTGTTTTCTACATACTTAAGTTTGTTCAATGAGATCAGTTTCATTTCACAGTCCCAAAAAACATAGCATAAGTCATCAATAGATTTAAACTTTTTGAAAATAATGGAATCATTTAAAGGATTAATAAAAATTTGATTGAATATGTCTTGAAGTTCTTTATCTGCGATAGGATTGGTCATTTTAGCTGACATTATCTTGTACCTCAATACATATTCATTGATAGGCTCATTGGTTCCTTATTTAATTTTTGTAATTTGGGCATAGGAAATTTTTTTAGAAATGTTATTAGAGAAATATGCCAAAAATTGATATTTAATAAGTTTGAATGATTTTATGGATTGGAAATTTAAATAATATAACCACCTCAAAGCATAATATTTAAGGCTCCTTGAAAATAATTTGGTCAAAATTTTATCATTAGAGGCATAATCAAGGCATGTTGCATATAAATATCCAAAATGCTACTCAGGATCACCCTTGCCATGATAAAATGGGAACTTAGGTACAAAAAAATTAGTTGGAAAATGTGCAAAGATATCTCAAGTGCAATAGGGTTATGCAACACGTCTTGGGAATCGATTAACATGAGGAGACTTTAAAACATTTTGTTCAATGTTTGTAACCTTGTATTCTAAGGTCTTTACAAGATGAATGAGTGTTTGAGATATATATCCATTGGGTTTTAAATTATCAAGTTGAGTAGTCACCAATGAATAAGTGAACATGTTTTGAGTAGTAATAGGCATTGAAACTGGTATTTGAGTTAAAATAATTGGTAATTCTAGTAATAGTGTTTTTAGGAAAAAAAGTTTGAAATACTTATCCCATGACCATATTATAAGTATTAGGTTGTAATGTGTTTAAGGTGAGGTTTGGTATATGGGGATGACCCATAGCTATAATAACATGATTAATAGATGGACCTTCTTGGTCATCTATGTTTTTGAATTTTTTAGTTTCTAATATGGTTTTTAGGATTTCATCAATATCTTCAGGGTTTTGATGAATATGCTAAATAAGGAAATAACTTAAAATTGATCATGATCTATTTTTTCATGTTTATTGGTTTCATTAGATTCATGGTTTTCATTTTTATAATCTTCTTTTATGGTAACTTCATCAACATGCTACTCATTCTGAACATGGGTATCATCCTGACCCATGGGATTAGGTTTGTCATTAGTTTGAGACATATTAGGTAGTAGGAGGGGAAGCTCAATGTGTTTAATAGGCACACCTCCCAATTTAGGGCTTAACTTAGGTTACCTGTAAAATAATATAAGTAAGAAATGAAATAGTACAACAATATGAGCCACTATCTACCTAAAAACCCTAGGAATCAGAAATGTTTGCATTCATACAAATTAGGTTCACCAAATGTTTAACCCTAAAAATATATATTTGGAAATATATGGTTAAAGGGGATAGAGATAACCTAAGGTACACGTATGGTAAACTATCTCTATATTAGGTTAATTAATTACAAAACTCTAATAGAACATATATTAAATTTATTATATTGAGATATGCTAAAAATACAAAGTAAAAATATGATAGTTATTGCAATGATAATTAAAACAAGTACTTAACTAACTTTGATGCTAATATAGATCTAGATCTAGAATAGGTTGGAAGCATACTATAAGAGTATTCTATAATAGTCCCCAAATTCTAGATTAAGTGCCTCTGTAACCTCAAACACTTATGTTAGCCTAGGATAGTTGTGTTGATGCTAGCATCTAGGTCAGATGTAGGTGTCCTATATGGAATACCTATTGAAATAGGATGTGAATATTTAGATGCTTCTAGGTTTTTCATCACTTTCACTCTAGTGTATTCAAATCTGGGTCATGGATTATCAATCCTTGTCAAATAGTAAAAACCTAGCTCTTCACCCTTATAATAGCTATGGGGAAAATGGGTTAGTTGGAACATGGTGTTGAACTATGCCAAAGACCCCTCTATTAATGAGAACTACCTACATAGCTAATACTCTGAAGAGGGCCTCATACTTATATAGTTATCCCTTACATGTTGATTTGTGTGTGAAGCATGCAATATGTGTAAAAAAGTACAACATTAACCTAACTTGTAAATTATTAAATTAGGATCTTGGGATTCTCCTTCAGTACTTCAAACCTATTTATGTGTTGTTACTATGACTAATATGAGAATAGGAGAAACTATGAAAGATTTTCTCTATTGAATGCTTGATTGAATGATTTTGATAAGTTGCCTTGGTTTGTACTAGGTAAGAAATGAGTGAGGCTTGATATTATAATTATACCAATCCCTTTAAATAATAACTCACATTAAATTACGTAGGCCAACCATTAGGATACACTTCATTTAAAAATTAGATGAATCTTAGGGCACTAGACACTATGATCTAGAAATTTGATTCAAGAGAGGATGGTTAGTATGGTGTTAGTTCCAAAATGAAAACAAAATGAAATAAACACACTAATAGCATAACATATCTAGGCATAGACACTAGGGAGATCTTAGTTAATAAAATAAAATGACAAGAAAAACTAAAAAGAAAGGAATGAAAACACAGGAATTCCTTTCACCTTCCTTGGATGCTCCAAATGCCTTTGTAATGGTGGCTTGCTTGGCTTATACTTCAAGAGGTCTTCTTCAATGGAGTGTGGCTACCTTCATCTCCTCTTGGCACCTTTGGTTTATGGCTTGGCTTGGCTTGGAATCAATTTGGCATTATAATACTAGTTACATGAAGCTTTTGGAACCAATCCTACATTATAACTTTGCATTAAAAAAGCTTAGAAATTATGTTGTGAGGCCTCCTATTTATATATTTTTGGATTTGATTAGAATCAACCTCAACCATCCATATCAAGATTGAGATGTGTGGTTGAGGATTAATTAAATTTTACAATTAAATTTTTTAATTATCCTCATCATGGCATTGGAAGAAGGGGTAATTAAGAGGTATGGAGGGCATGAATCCTAATATTTATGGCATTTATGGCCTAAAGATGTCTTCCTAAGAAATGACATCACTTGAATATGTAGATATTCAATATTCATTTTCAAAACAAAGTATTCAATAAGTTTCTATGGAATTTTTGATTAGGCCTTGATTTGGTTTAATTAGCTCTTAAACATGATTAGGCACATTTGCACAAATTACCTAAATTAATCAAAATGCCTTGTGATTGGTCCTAAATTTGACTGGATTAGAGTTCAAAGTCACTCTTAGATGTGTATTCCCAATTTCTTGTTGTAAAGAACAAATAACAAAGGCATGAGTCTTGTGATGAATATTTGATAAGAAAGAGCAGTCCAGAGCATGTAGGTACAGATTTGGCATATTGACTCAAAATGAACTGATCAAAGTTAGCTGGCCCATAAATTGCATTGCCTCATTTAGGGATAGCTTGGCCAAAATCAGCACTTAAATATTCTAGTATTTACATCATTTAACATGTTTTAGTGTTTTTAGGCCAAATTATGTATTTTAGATGGAAACTAGATAAAAGCCTGATTGGAGGTTATTGGTGGTCATTTTTAGGTGTCTATAGTTTACCCTTATTTGGGAAGGTTTTGAAAACCATATTAAAAAAAACATATTCTAAAAGAATGAAAAGGTATTATATTCCTACAACTACAATGATGATATACAAACTGTATGATGCCCCTTCGAAGGAACCGTTGGCACAAGCAGGTCAACAAACGGTCCCTTGAAAAGAAAGAAGCAAAATAAGGAGACCAAAAAAAGGAAAGATGATGGGGTGAAAACATAATGATATTGAAAAATTAGTCAAAATCACTGAGAATGCGAGTGGGATAGTGAATAATGGTTTGCCCAAAGGCAGTTATAAACATTGTACCATGATAGTGGTAACATGGTACAATAACACAATGATTTGCCTAAAGGTAGTTATAATCATTGAGAAGATGGAGCTATCCAATTAGGATAGACAAACAAGATAACAACATGCCCCTGTATAAATATAAAAAGTAAAGTGGTGACAAAACAATGATTTACCTAAAGGTGGTTATAATCATTAAGAAATATATGTGGGACGGTGTGCAATGATTTATCCATAAGTGATTATAATCATTGGACCCTAATTATGGAAAACATGATAAACTTGATTGAGGATGATGATAACATGACACAGAAGGTAATGATGAATTAGAACTACCTACTAGTATGGAAATGCTCATCCAAAATAATAAAGGTTTAAATTCTTTTGTGGTTAATTAATCTATTTGGGATATGATTTGGAGTGAATCAAGATGTCGATGTCAAAGAGATGCTGCCATTGTTGAATAGACTTTTTGAAGCTGAGGTTTGTTATATCATGTTGTGGTAGGATTTATGATATAACACCATATAGACTTGGCAAAAATATGCATGAGGACTGACTCTCGTACTCTAATACACAATAGAAAATAATGCACCAATGATAAAAACCATGATGATAATGTAAACTTATGAATATGGATAGATTTGAGTGTAAGTGTGGGCAAGGAATCACCCAATGAACACACATAAATTGAATCAAGGTAATAACACTGAAAGTAAACAAATAGGTAGATAAAAAAAATAAGCAGAAACAAACAAATAATGCAATGTAGTACAAATCTTACAAACATTGCCCTTAAAAAATAGGTGACAACTTAACAAACAAATTAAATGGGGGAATAGAAGAAAAGGAAGGGGGTGTCTAAGCTATCTCCATATGCACTAGGCAAGTGGATGCTACCTACATAGTTCCATGGATGTAATATCCAATAAAAAACTTTAGGCCAAATGTAGTTCTTCTAGGGAAGGGAAAGAATGTGATAATTGATGAAAACAAATAAAATGAATGTGATAGAAAAATAGGAATGGTCTTGAAAAATGGAAAATGCATGAGAGAAAAAGGACAAAAAGGATGGGGAAACTAAATGACAAGTTATTTGCTTGTAACTTAGTAAGGGTTCCCAGAATCCTTAAGGCAAAGAAGTGGTAAATGTTTTTGTTCTTTTCTAACAATTTTTTGAAATGTTTTTGGAAGTGTCACAACTTAATCGAGAATGATGAGACACTAAATGATTCAAGCTCATAAAATGGTGAGATAATTCATACTTATGTTGCTCTCAAAATGGTGAGAGCGTTCAAACTTAGATTGCTCATAAAATGGTGAGAGCGTTCAAACTTAAGTTACTCATAAAATGGTTAGAGCATTGGGAAACGGGTAACTACGCTAACCACAATAGTTATTAAACATTGCCTACATAGTCCCAGAGTAGGACTTCAAGTCACTATAGTTCCACCCTTACAATAGAGGAATTTGACTAGTGTAACAACCAATTCAAACAAATTAGGCACAATTAATAAAAAGACATAATATGGCACAGGAAGTGGTAAGTTGGTACATCAAGGCTTAATATTTCCCCTAGTTTACCCATAGGTGGTTATAAGTAGGACACAATGGCATAGATCAATGGTACTAATTTTCCCAAGGATAGTTATAATTAGTAGCAAGAGTGGTGGTAAGAAAGGAATAATAAATGAAGGATGCAACTATCAAACCTTCTATCACACTATCCCAAAATATGATCTCTATCTGAAGTTCTTGAACTAACTAATGAACTGATCAGATACCTTGATGTTTAAACTACAAAATGAATGACACAAACTAAGGTCAAATGGGCTAGGCTTCAGAACATGTTGGGTTGATAGGGTGGAAATGGAAAGTGGATATGACAAAGAGGATGGATAAGAATGGTATGTGTAGAAAGAGGAATAGTGACAAAAAGGCATAACTAAAATGGTCTTTATAGACAATACACCTTAGCATTCAATCATAGTATCACTTGAGATGAATAATATTCATTAGATTTATAGGTTTTTCATTATCTAGAGTGGCAAGCTTGTATGCTCTTGATCCATAATCTATAGTGATGATGAAAGGCCCTATCTAGTTTGGTTTTAATTTCCCTTTATGTTTCTTCTTAGCTATGGTATTCTTTTGGTTTTATTTAAGAACAAGATCACCAAGTTTAAATGTTCGATAATTCACACACTGATTATAGTGGCCTTTGAGTCAATTTTGATATACTTGTAGATTCTTGAGGGTGACTATGCATTTCTCATCTAGTAGGTCTAGCTCTTATAGGTAAGCTACTTGATAGTCATGATCATCCAAGACATGCTTGAAAGAGATGCATAGTGAAGGGAATTCAACCTCAATGGAAAGGATGGATTCAGTACCATAAACAAGTGAATATGGGGTGGTCCCTATGGGGGTATGATGATTGGTATGGTATGCCCAAATAATATGGAATATTTGGAGGTGCCAATCATGATTGACATTATTGAAAATATTTTTGAGAATGTTGACAATGGTTTTGTTGGATGCCTTAGCTTGGCCATTACCTTGAGGGTAATATGTTGTAGAAAAATGTTAGGTGATGTTGTATTTAGTACATAACTAGTCTACATCTTTATTCTTGAATGATCCTCTATTATCAGATATAATGTCAGAGGGGATACCATAGCGGCAGATGAGGTGGTTGAAGATGAATTTGGAAATTTGCTTTCCAGTCATGTAAGTGAGGGGTATAACTTCAACCCATTTAGTGAAATATTTAGTGGTGGTAAGGATATATTTATGGCCATAATATGAAGTGGGGTTAATCTTCCCAATGAGGTCAAGTCCCCATATAGAAAATGGCCATGGTGTCAACATCAGTTTCATAGTTTTTACTGGGGCATGAATCAGATTAGCATGCTGTTGACATTTATCACACTTCTTTACATATGTAGTGGCATCTACATCCATTATGGGCCAATAATAACTAGTACACAAGAGATTTTTGGATAGGACTGCCTTGCTAGAATGGGCTCCATATACTCCTTTATGAACTTCTCTTAATGCTAATGTAGACTCTACTCAAGTTAAATAATGAAGCAAAGTTCCATCAAAACTATGGAGGTAAAGTGTGGATCCAAGTAAAGTATAATGAGTGGAATAATGAATGAAGGCTTTGGTTTTGAGATAGGTTAAGTGGTAGAACTTGGTTATGAAGGTAGTTGTAAAGGTCTAAGTACTAGATAGAATTAGGACCAATAATATCACAAATCATGGAAATAGTTGAAGGTTCATGAGCTGGTGCTGACACATTCTTAATGAGGAACTGATACTCTCTAGCTTTATCTATTTATCAAATTAGAGAACCAATAGTAGCCATGGCATCTACAGTTTAGTTACTAGACCTCAGTATATGCTCAAACTAAATGTTGGTAATTTCCTTTTTAAGAGTGTCAACCATGGCTTTATATGGAACCGACTTATCATCTTTAGTCTAAAAATGATATGTGACCTGATTGATGATTAACTAAGAATAACCATAAAATTGAAGATGAGATATATTCCAATGCACTACTTGTCAAAGTCATACAATAAGTGGTTCATACTCAGCCATATTGTTTGTATAAAGAAAGCTGATTCTGAATGATTTAGGAATTAGATCCCCCTAAGGTGTAATAAATAATAGGCCTACCCCCAATCCATGCATAGTGAATGTTCCATAAAAATATAGCTTCTAGGGATACTCCTCAAGGGGTGTATCAATAATAGTCATGATGGATTCATCAAGAAATGGAAACTTGAGTGGCTATGTGTCCATGAGAGGTGCTTCAACAAGTTGATCTATAAGAACTTGTCCTTTGATTGCTTTTTGATTTACATAATCTATGTAAAACTCACTAATAAGAATGATCCATTTAGCCATTATACCTTGAAAATTGGTTTTAAATAGTAGATACTTGAGCAGATCTACTTTTGAAATAACCATGGTTTTATTATTCAACATGTAATGACGCAATTTTTGAGCTATAAAAACCATGGCTAGACAAGCTTTTTCAATATGTGCATAGTTATGTTCATATTTAACCAAGTTATAAATTAGGTAGTAAACAACATGCTCCTTTCCATTGTCATCATGTTGAGCCAAGAGTGCCCCTAGAACATAATTTATAGTTGATAGGTATAACAAGAATGGATTTCCTAGATAGGAGGTAATAAAATAGGCAGATTAATAAGATAGTCCTTGATTTATTGAAAAGCTATTTGGAAGTGATCATCCCAGTGAAATGCAACTCCTTTCTTCAAAAGATGTGTAAATGGATGGCACTTATTTGCTAACTAAGAGATGAAGTGTTAGATGGACTGGATCTTACCCTACAAATTATGAAGTTACTTCAAATTAGTTGGTGGTGGCATCTCAGTTATAGCATAGACTTTAGCTAGATTAACTTCAATACCTCTATGAGACATGATGAAACCCAATAATTTACCTGAAGTTACATGAAACACACATTTCTTTAGATTTAGTCTAACTTTGTACTCTCATAGTCTTTAAAATATCTTACATGGTACTATTAGAAGGTTGGCTCTAGTCTTGGATTTTCCTAATATGTCATTGACATAGTCTTCAACAATATCATACATCATATCATGGAATATGATAGTCATGGCTATTTGATATGTATATCCCACATTCTTAAGGCCAAATGGCATCACCTAATAACAAAATGTTCCCCATGGATTGGTGAACACTTTTTTATGCTGATCTTTTGGTGCTATTCTGATTTGATTATATCCTGAAAAGCCATCCATGAGTGAAAGCATTTGATAACCTATCATGGAGTCGAAAATTATGTTGATATTAGGTAAGGGAAAATGATCTTTAGGACAAGATTTGTTGATGTCCCAAAAATTAGTACAAATTTTAATTCCTTCGAGCTTTTTGCTAACAGGTACTACATTAGAGATCCATTCTGAGTAGTGAATGGATTGGATAAATCCTATTTCTAAGAGTTTTTCCAACTCTTTCTTTACTAATACAATAATGTGAGGATGCATCTTATGTATCTTTTGTTTTATTGATTTGGAATTAAGATTAACCACAAGGTGGTGCAAAACCAAGGTGGGGTCTAATCCTAGTTTTTCAGAATAGGCCCATGCAAATATATCCATAAACTCTCTCAATAGAGCTGTAAAAATATTGCATTCCTCCTCAGTGAGGGATGCCCTCAATTTTATCCATTTTAGGTCCAAGAGAGTCCCAATGTTTACCTTTATTTTAGCTTCGACTAGGTGGGTTAAACCATCTTATAGGATAGTAGGCAGCGACTTGAACTATTGGACTATGTCAGGGTCCTCTGTTAGGACTTGTTCTTAAAATTCTCTTAGGCATGATCAATCTAAGTCTCCAAATGGGATATTTGGCAATGTAATAAAAATAGTTGAAAATTCTTGGATAATTCTATCAAATACTTGTTTCTCAAAACTAAACTTAGATCCATAGGCAAGTTCATCATTGGTGGTCTCATGGTCTAAATTTGAAGAAGAATGAACACTCCCATCTAATGGCACCTAAAACAAGTTTTCACCACTAGACTGGACTTTATTTTTACATTTTCCCTAGTCAAAAAGTGCCTCAAAGAGGTTTTCACTTTGGGACCTCAATGTTTTAATTATTTATTTTTGGCTAAAGGTGTTCAATCACTCTCTAAAATAGGCTACAGGATCCAATGTGATTGAGAATCATGATTTGTGATCTCCCAATGGAACATTGTCTCTATGGCCTAAGAAATCATAGAATGCCTCATCATTCTAGAACTCATCAATCGGTAGACTAGATTCTTGTTGGTCTTAATATATCAATTTGGGATAATATAATAGTAATGGATTGTGATGAATGGCTTGGGTAAGGGTATAAATGGAATTGTTATCAAACAAGTTAGTTTCAACTAGGTTATCAAAGGTAAGGCTATGATCGTACTCTACTTTACTATCGACATCATCATCACTAGTCACTAGTGATGAAGTTTTAATAAAATATGTGGGGTCACCCCCAAGTGGTTTAAATCCAAGTCCATAAGGTCTTTCATACTTAGTCATGGAAATTGGCTCGATGGTTCCTTGCTGATTCAGTCTGAGGCCTCTTCCTTCATAATTGTGACACTCTATGATCCTATTGGGAATAGGATACTTTGCATTTTTATAATAATCAGCTTGGTCATCATTGTATAACCATGATTAATTCCCTTCAAGAGGGACAGTTCCTAGGCCAGATGCTAGTACAAAGGTGACATGTCCCTTATCTTTGTTCTTTTTTTTTCCAATGCATATGTGAAATGACCTTAGGTCACCCAAAGGTTTTCACATTCTAAGTAAGATTGGTGATATAAAATGTGTCATGGGTCACATATTCTCTTGGTCCATTATCTAAAATGGTGAAATTATTGGAAGCTTTAGGAGGTGGTATGTGGGAAAGGGAATCCAAGGTATTACGATCTATGCAATTATTCGATGAAGGATCAATAAGTATAGGTTTTCCTTTATCCTACTTAGAACCAGGATTCATACCGTATTGATAATTATAACTTTGAAATTTGGCCTCAAGATGCTTACAGTATTTATATGAGTGTAAATCTCCCAAAATATTCACTTCCATCTTTGAGTGGGAAAAATTGATACATTGGTGAAGTGTTGATGGGACTGCATGAATCTCATGTAACCAAGGCCTACCTAGAAGCATGTTTTATGATAACTCAAGGTCTAACATATGGAAAAGTGTATCATGGGTTAAAGGCCTAATTATAAATGATAAACTAATGTTTCCCTATGATTCTCTTTCTTAATTATCATAAGATTTGATAGTTATTATTTCTAGCTAAAGATTTGTCATCATGTACCCAAGAAGCTTGATGAGCTTCAGGGATACTATGTTGAGGCCAAATCCATTGTTAATAAGGACATGTTTCAATTTATGCTATCTAATACAAAATTCTATGTATAATAGGTTATTATGGATCAGGCCAAGGGAAGACATATCACTTTGGTTGAATGTGACTCGTTGGGCTAGAGCTAGGTGTCTAACCAAAGCCTAAAATTTTTCAGGGGATATGTCACTAGCAATAGTGGATTAAGTCAAAAACTCATTCAAGATGTTATTGTGGATTATTGACATCTACAACAAATCTAAAATATAAATTTGTGCTGGTGTCTTTTGTAATTATTCCATAATATCAAACTTCTTATCTTGGTCAGAAGTGAAGGGTTTATTTTGAGGCTAAATGGTTGGTTGGATGATAGGCAAAGTGGTAGATGGTTGTGGGTCTGGGATAGTAATCTTCAACCTATGGGTTGTGATTATACAATTAGGATTAAATACTAGACCATTATTGCTAACTGATATTGGAAATAGTGTGGGACTAGACAGGACAAGTTTCAGTTACGAGTGCACTTGCATGTGGTCATGTGGCAAGAATAAGTTATCACTATAAGATCCAAAAGGGGAAGTCCTAGTTTGCTGATTTGATTGTATGCACTCCCAAGTCAAAGAAAGATTATCCATGTGATTTGGTTGAATATTGTTGTTTAGAAATGGTCTAGGCTAATTAGTGCTTGTTCTAGGATTAATGGAGATGGTATTAATGCTACCCCCTACAATATGACCTACAATTGCATGGTAGGTTTGTTGGTTGTTACCATTCTAACCTTGGTTTTGTTCATTATTTTTTCATTATGGATTATGCTATTGATTTTGTTGGTTTTTTTCGTTTGGCCTTTGATTTTGATACTATTGATTTTGCTACTGCATTGGCCATTTTTATTATTGACGATTGTTCTACTGTTGTTGATTGTTATGTCAGGGAAAGGGGTTTTGATAGATCCCATGAGTTTTATTAGAAGTGGAAGCACCATTATCCAATTTTATCTCCCCATTCTCCAACATATTTTTAATTAAATGCTTGATTTAGACACATCTTCATAGATTATGCCCATTGACCTAATGATAGTCACAAAATTAATTTTCATGGTACCATTCAGGGTGAGGAATGCCTTGTAGATAATCCTTTAGTATAGGCTAACTAATCATATTAGCAGTAGCAAGATTACAAAATACATATTCCATAGGTTTTCCTAGGTCACTAAAGACATGATGTGTAGGGATGGTTCTTCTAAGAGGAGGGGTTTGTAATGGTAAAAACTGTTGTATTTGTTGTGCAGGTCTTCGTTGTTTCACTTGTGGCATTTGTTGGAGAGGTTATTGGGTAGGAGTAAGCTAAAATGGTGGTGTAGATGATGTCTGCATAGTTTGGACATGATGATATTTGGTCACTTCATTTCCCACAACATTCTTATTGCAACTGAATTGCTTTGGTCTTTCATGATTATTGGCTTGTGTTGGTTGTGATGCTTACACTTGGATGGGATGTTTATAATTTCCATGATTTATACCTTGATTTTGATTAGTTTAATTAATCTTGATGACCCCTTTATTTATGAGTGCTCGCTCGATCAATAAACCTTTATCAACGATCTCTTTGAATGTATATGCACATTACAGTTTTAGATGATAGGATATCTCACTATGCAAATTTTTAGTAAACACAATAGCTAATTATTTATCTAGTAAACTATGGATGAAACAACTTACAAGGGTTCTCCATTGCTATAAATAACTTGCAAAACTCTCCCCAAATTTTTACTTTGCTTGTGTCAGGTTTACTAATGAAATCTCATGCTCAAGATTATAAGAAAAGTGTTACAAAAAATTATCATAAATATCATCAAAGTTTATTACTGAATTCTTGGGTAACTTTAAAAACCACTCTAAGGCTTGTCCAACCAAGCTCCTTGGAAACAACAACAAAAGGTATATGTTGCTATATGCCACTAGTTGACATGCAACAAAGAATTCAGTCAAATGGGCCTTAGGGTCACCTTTCCATTTATACTTATCAAATTTATGTGGTTTTTATCCTAGAGGAAATGGTATCTGAAAATACTCCATGTTGAATGGATATGAACACACATCATCCAATTTGAACTTCTTAGTCTACTTCCTCACTTGAATGGCAGCAATTACATCCTTCATCTATTGCAATTCTTAGGATAGGAAACTAGAAGGGATATTGGTTTGAAGGAGAATATTGATTTGGATAGATGGTTGGGAGGTCACAAGTGGGACACTTTGACTAGGGTATGATGGAGACACCTATTAGGGTACATTGGCTTGGTTGGGGAATGGATTATAAATATGCATACGTGGATTGGGATGTCCTTGAAATTACACATTTAGCCATGCGATATTATGGTTTGGGTTGATGATAAAGGTTTGACTTGGAGGATTTTATGTTTGGGATGAAGGGATATAACTATACCATGCCTATTGTGGTTAAAAATGGACATACTTTTGACTAATCAAACCTTGTTTTTGAGTGGGAACTTTTGAACCAAGACCTTGTCTCTAGATTTGTGGCATATTTTAAACCAATGGTTATTTAGTAGGTACTTGAGAAACATGGGTACTTACATCCCTATAAATAAGTGAAATCATGTTGTAGATTTGACATCTATTATTGACCTATATTTACATGTTGCTGGCTAGTCATTACTTGGTTTTGCACTGGCATATTATTTTGTGACTAAAGAGGTATGTTTGTCATTACTCAAAGAGGTAGAATATTAGTTTCCTTTGGTTGAGGTAGTAATGTACTCATCCTCTATTGCATTGATACACTAGACTATGTCTGCTATTATGGAATACCACTCGCTACTTGTTGAGGAGGAGTAGGATTCATCACATTTTGTCATTGAGGCATAATATTAGCCATTGTTTGATTATCTAATCTTGTAAGTTGTGCACTTGAGGAAATAACTAGTTGAGATTGGGGTATAGAAACTCTTATTCTTTAGTATGATGATCTGATCATGGGATTAACTATAGGCACATGTTGTTGGCTAGTTGTTTGTGTGTTAGTAACACTTTGATCAAGATTGGACGTTGTTTACACATTGTCTACTATATTTGGCTCAGTATTTAGTGTAGAAGCTGAAGACACTTCTTCAATAATTGGCATATATATCAAGTTATCTATTGAAGTGGTTTTTGTAAATGGGTCAAAACTTAGATTTTCTTGTCTAGTTAATTCCATCAACACCCCTGTTGAAGGAACTAGGTCAATGAGAGGCTTACTTACCATATTTATCTGATTGAAATCACATGCTAAATTTAGGTAGGTTTGGTATGCTATTGGTTATTCCCAAAATCTATCACTAGTTTTTGTGGACAACATGTCGACCATTTCAGTCTTGTAGGCCAAAATGGTCTCTTTCTTTCTAAAAATGTTCTGAGTAGTCAAGTTATTTCATTGAACAAGCCTTTTCGGCTAAGGAAATCACAGGTTTAAAAGGTGGGCTTTCGCAAAGAAAAATCTCAAAACACTTAAGGCATTTCCTAAAAATTGTAAGGATGGTTCTATTGTCCCAAAAATGAGAAGTCTATATTTGGGGGCAACAACAAGTTAAGTGGATGCTGCCAAGTGTCCTTGCCTATTTCACAGTGGAAGGCACTATGTAAGATCAGTAGAAAGTGCCACCTATCCCTGCTCCCCTTTTGAAGCTTCTCGGGCAAGAAGTGTTGTGGGTCCCATTTTTTGTAAGATTGATAAAGTTTCAAAGCAACAGACTGTGATAGATGTCAAAGGCAGAGCACTCCCAATACAAAGACATGAAGGAATCACTAAGGAGGATGACGGACCTGAAGACATCAAATTTGTGGCAATAAAGTGCCTATTGATCTTTGCAGGATTAAGCAAGGGCTTGAAGGCATCAAATACCTTCAGGCTGAAAGGAAGAATCGCCAAGAGGAGGAACCAAAGGAATTAAAAAGGAGAAAAGATAGCTCGAGGGCTTAAATCACAACAAAAAGAGGGAGAGGCTAAAATATCTACACAATAGTTATTCCAGTAGGTGGAACAATATGCAAATTAGATATTTTGACTAGCAAACATTGAAGACACAACCTATTTATCTCCCTTAGAGTAAAGACAAAATGGATAGATTTGCAGACACCAGATGATCCAAACCTAAAAGAAGACATTTGAGATGAATCGACATGCCATAGTTAAGATAGCTACTCTATTCCAGCATGGCCCCTTGATAGAACTAAAAATGCATTCAAGGCATTGAATGCACATCATGGGCCATTCCATGAAACAAAGCACCAAGTCTCTCTTGGATGCTATATATTATAATCTCTTTTATTATTTTAGGGAGATCTTCTTGATAAAGAAAGGAAGTAAAAACTCTGCCCAAATTGAAGGGCGAATACTGAGACTTTGAGCTCAGATTGTTGTTCATATTATTTCATCTGAATGAGAAAGCAAGTTACTTGCAGACTTTGTGCTGTGATAGCTTTTGTATCATTTTAGGAGATTGTTCTTATGTCTATCTTCTAAATGTGTTCTTGTTTATTTAATCTAACAAGAAAAATTTGTGGAGATAATCAGGAAGGTGTCTTGAAGCCAACTGTAAGAAGACTTTGTGCTGCCTACAGTTGCCTTTGGTGTGTTTGTCTTTTTCTATTTTCTATGTAAAGGATCTTGGGAAGAATTTGTGCCCTCATTATCCTTTGTATTCTATTCCTATGTAAAGGATCTTGGGATGACTTTGTGCCCTCATTATCCTTCATATTTTACTCTTGGGTAGTCGAGGTGGAGACTTTGTGCTGCATCTCAGTCTGCTGGTTACTACGCCCTTTGGTTACTAGTTACTTGTCACTACCTAAAAGAACTCCTACTGTTCCTTGCAAGAACACTTCTAAAAGAAGAGAAGTGCCTTCAATGTTTTCACCACGACTTTCTCTTTTGTTTGTGAACATCATCTCTAAAAGAAGAGAGATGGATGGTGTATCCTACCCCTGAGTGTTATTTTCTGCATATATATATATATATATATATATATATATATATATATATATATATATATATATATATATATATATATATATATATATATATAGCACCTCATAGTTATAAGGGAAACTCCCCTTGATGAGAAGAGATATTTATCCCTTTTTGATGTGGTAAACTTTCACATCTAGATGACCAATCTCCCTATGCTGTTGTTGGAGAGACCTATTTTTATCATCAATTAGCTGGTGACAAAACATTCACCCAATAGTTTTTGGTGACTCTCATATGGGTCTTACCCATTATCATTACAACCTTATCCATATCCATTTATTCTACTAGGAAAGAATGAGTAGTTTCAGTTCTTTCCCATTGTTAATTTCCTCCTAGCTTTGTGCAATAGATTTTGGTGACTCCACTAGGGATGTTACGTGCAGTCTGAAGCCTCAAGTTTTAGATTGAAGTAGTCCTTATCCTTATCCATTTCCATTTTATATCCACTAGGGAACATATCAATTTTTCACAATTTGAAGCCTCAAGCTTTAGATTAAAGCACCACCTGTGTGTTATCCATTATCATTATAGCCTTATCCATCTCTGTTATATAATCTAGTCTATGAAAATAGAGCCACTGGGGAAGAATGCATAGTTTGAAGCCTCAAGCTTCAAGATGAAGCAGGGCCAATTCTTTTCCATTTTTATTCTATAATTTGGCAACTCCACGCTATACAAGAAGCCAGAGAGCCTAAGGTGTTATTGACCCTATTTTTGAGTTGGTGTAGTAAGGAAGTTTTAATTTGTTTCCTCCGCAACTTCAAGTTCAATGATCTAGGAGAGTTACATTCACCCATCACCGATTTTGGGAAGAAAATGGTTTCTTACTAGTTTATCAGGATTGCACACCCTTTTTTCTGCCTCACAATGGGTAGCATCTAAAGCACTTCAATTATTGAAGTATCAGATAAGTTCACCTATACATATGTATATTTGTATAGCCTTTGTTTTTGTTGTGTGTTTTTCATTTTCATTTTTTGGAGCCTTTCTTTTTGGGTAGTATGACTCCATAGCCCAATGGAATACTTCAAGGCACTGTAGATTCTGGTTTCTACTCCCCTCAGCTGTTCCAAGTTTTCATTTGAAGGAAGTTCCCCAACTGGAGCCAGATGTTGTCCCCAAAAATAGACTTATCATTTTTGGGACAACATATGAACTATTTTGGTCCTGTAGGACCAAAATTATCTCTCCCCTTCTCAAAAAAAAATGTTCTGAGCCTTTAAATGCTTTATTATTCAAGCCTTTTCAAATTTCTATGGACTCTATAGATTCAAAACTACTAACTCTGTAGGCTTGAAATTAGCTGGTTCAACAGGTTCAATGACTTTAACAGGTAAATTCTCTCCAAGGAGCAAGTTTCTAGCACTTAGGTAATTTTTGGATTGGTTCAATGCCCTGGTTCAACAAAAAAATATTCATCAGCAAGCTTCTAAGCAAGGATTGAGCCATTAAACCATTGAACCATTTTGGTTCAAAGGTTCAATAGGTTCAACAGTTCTGAGGTTCAACGTGCAAGTTTTTCATTTTGCCTAAAGTTTTGTCTAAGTCTAAAAGTAAGCGGAGCACGCCAAGTGTCATCGTTCATGTGAATCCAAATGAGTCCCGAATGTTTATATAGTGATTCTAAAGCTCATTAGAAGCCACCAAGTGTCATCTTCTATATGACTCTCAAAATGTATCTAAAGCTTCTATAAGTTAAGCATATGCTGCCAAGTGTCCTCACCTATTTCATAGTGGAAGGTGCCATGTAAGATCAGTGAAAAGTGCCACCTATCCCCACTCCCCTTTTGAAACTACTCGAGAAAGAAGTGTTTTGGGTCCCATTTTCTATAAGATTGATAAATTTTCAAAGCAGCAAACTGTGACAGATGTCAAAAGTGGAGCACTCCCAATACAAAAACACAAAGGAATCACTAAGGAGGATGACATACTTGAAGACGTCAAATTTGTGGCAATAAAGTGCCTGTTGATCTTTGTAGGCTTAAGCGTGGGCCTGAAGGCATTCAAATACCTTCAGGCTAAAAGGAAGAACCGCCAAGAGGAGGAACCAAAGGAATCAGAAAGGAGAAAAGATAGCCTGAGGGCTCAAATTGTAGCAAAAAGAGGGAGAGGCCAAACTATCTACACAATAGTTATTCTAGTAGGAGGAACAGTCTACAAAGTAGATATTTTGACTGACAAACATTAAAGACATGACCTGTTTATCTCCCTTGGAGTAAAGTCAAAATGGACAGCTATGTAGACACTAGATGATCCAGACCCAAAAGAAGACATTTGAGATGAATCGACATGCCATAGTTAAGATAGCCACCCTATTCTAGCATGGCCCACTGATAGAACTGAAAATGCATTCAAGGCATTGAATGCACAGCATGGGCCATTCCATGAAACAAAGCGCTAAGGCTCTCTTGGCTGCTATATATTGTAATCTCTTTTATTGTTTTAGGGAGACCTTCTTGATAAAGAAAGGAAGCAAAAACTCTTCCCAAATTGAAAGGTGAATACTGAGACTTTGAACTTAGATTATTGTTCATATTATTTTATCTAAATGAGAAAGCAAGTTACCTGCAAACTTTGTGCTGTTATAGCTTTTGTATCATTTTAGGAGATTGTTCTTATGTCTATCTTCTGAATGTGTTCTTATTTATTTAATCTAACAAGCAGAATTTGTGGAGATAATCAGGAAGGTGTCCTGAAGCCAACTGCAAGAAGACTTTGTGCTGCCTATAGTTGCCTTTAGTGTGTTTGTCTTTTTCTATTTTCTGTGTAAAGGATCTTGGGATGACTTTGTGCCCTCATTATCCTTTATATTTCACTCTTGGGCAGTCGAGGTGGAGACTTTGTGCTACATCTCAGTCTACTAGTTACTACACCCTTTGGTTACCAGTTACTTGTCACTACCTGAAAGAACTCCTGCTATTCCCTGCAAGAACACTTTTGAAAGAAGAGAAGTGCCTTCAGTGTTTTCACTAGGATTTTCTCCTTTGTTTGTGAACATCATCTCTGAAAGAAGAGAGATGGATGGTGTATCCTAACCTTGAGTGTTATTTTCTATATATATATATATATATATATATATAGTATATTGTGCCTCATAGTTATAAGGGAACCCCACCTTGATGAGAGGAGAGATTTGTCCCTTTTTGATGTGGTAAACCTGCACATCTGGATGACCAATCTCCCTATGTTGTGGTTGAAGAGACCTATTTTGCTCATCAGTTAGCTGGTGACAAAATATTCACCCAACAGGTTCAACGTGAAGGTTCAATCAAAAGGTTCAATGGTAGGTTTCAATAATATGGAATGAACCATTGAACTGTTGAACCATTAAACTCCACCTCTAAAAGGTTTAAAGAGTTCAAAGGTTCAACAAGTTCAAAGCTTCAACACATTCAAAGGGTTTAAAGATTTAAAGTTCAAAATTCAAGTGAATGGTTCAAATGGAAGATTCTAGAAAAAAGTTCAACCAAGTGGGTCAAACAATTGGTTTAATGATACATTGAACTCCTAAAGAAGACTAAGTGAACATGGTTCTTTACAAAACATCGAACCACCAAACTACCGAACCATTAAACCTTGAACCATTGAACTAAGAAAGGTTCAAAGGGTTCAAGGTTCAAAATAGTTCAAGTGACTGGTGACGTCCCTACAAACGTCAAATTTAGGGTAATGAAATAATCATTGATTTTTGAATAATGCAAACCTGAGAACAAATTTAGTGACCAGCCAAGGAAGGAGCTGAAGGAGCCAGTAAAAGGTGAGAAGATAACCTCGAGACCTTTGATCACCAAGAAGAGACAAAAGGTAACAAGGAAAGAGGGAAAGCTATAGAGAAATCCAAAATATCTACAGGAGAGTTATTCTAGTAGGTGGAGCAGTCCACCAAGTGTATATTAGAGAGTGTAAGCATTCAATAGCGTGGCCTATTTTTCTTCATTTGAGTAAAGATGAGTGGATAATTATATAAGTATCATAAAGAGGAGTGGCATTTCCTTTTAGAAGATCAGGCGACCCATGCTTCGAAGGAGACATTTGAGATGATTTAGAATACCAAAAGTTAAGGCTGATAACCTGTTCTAGCATGGACCCTTCACAGAACTCCTAATGCATTCAATGTAGCATGCACCATTTTGTGAAAACAAGCACCAAAGTCTTTCTTTGGAGGCTATATATTGTAATCTCTCAGTTTGTAGAAAGGAGATCTCTCTGTTATTAGAAGTGAAACTCTACCCAAACTGAAAGGCATTCTTGAGACTTTGAACTCAGACTGTTAATCATATTTTATCAAGTGAATGAGAAATCAAGTGACCTTTCAAACTTTGTGTTGAAATATCTTATGTTATCTAAGAAATTGTCCTTATGTCTTTTTCCTAAATACAGTCTTGTCCATTTATTCAAATTAACAGAATAAGTGGAAATAATCTGAAAGATGTCCTGAAGTTGACTGTGAGAGACTTTGTGCTACCATAATTGTTTTTAGTCTATGTGTTTTATGTTTTAATATATTGGAGAGACTTTAAGCTCCCCTTATCCTTCGTAATCTTTTATTCTGTTATAGTTTTTGATGGAGACTTTGTGATGCACTTCATTCTACTATGTTATTTTGTCTTAAATCAGTAGGAGAAACAATGAAAGACTTTGTGCTTTTGTAAGTTTCTTGTGGATCTAGTTACTACCCAAGAAGAATTCCTACTATTTTTTGAACATCATTTTTGAAAGAAGAGAAATGCCTTCAATAATTACATAAGAATTCTCCTTTATTTTGTGAACATCATCTCTAAAAAAAGAGAGATGGATGGTATGATTTCACCCCTAACTCTATTTTCAGTTTATATTAGTATATTATAGTTTATAAGGAACCTCCCCTTGCTGAGAGGAGATATTTATCTCATTATGCTATGGTAAGCACACCCATTTTGTCATATAAATCTCATTGTGTTGTGGTTGATATACCCATTTTGCCATGAGTTAGTTGATGACAAAATATTCACCAAAAAATTTTTAGTGACTCCGTTGGGGAAGAACATGCAATTTGAAGCCTCAAGCTTCAAATTGAAGCATTTCCAATTCTTTTCCATTCTACACTCTGACAGATCCATGATAGACATGAAGCCAAAGAGCTCAAGGTATTGTTGATCTTGTGTTCAAGTTTGTGTAGCGAAATAATTTTAACCTTTCTCCTCCATAATCTTGCCTTCAACGAACTAAGAGTTTTCCTCCTACATACATTAGGTCTCCAATACCAAGCAAAGCTTTTCTTTCCTCTACTACCAAAGATTTGTCTATACGTACCCTATAGAGGTTTATTATCCCTCAGCTCAATCATAATATCAAGGCAGCCCAAGGCCCTTGGTGTAACACTTTTGTCCCTCTGAATATAACCCCACCTTTACATGAACTACCCTGTAGTTCAAGAAAGAGTTTTCCTAAGTTTTATGGTGATGGGAGAGTTCATCTTGATAAACATATTGCAAATTTTTGCATAGCTTGTGGTGTGATAGGCATTGAATTTGAAGACATAATAGTTAGAATTTTTGTGGAAACATTGCAAGGCACTACTGCAGACTAGTTTTATCATCTACAAGCATAAACAATAACTGACTGGAACACTCTCAAGACTACGTTTGAGGTTAGGTTAAAACCTGTAGAGGATGAACATGCCTTGTTAGCCCAACTTACACAAATGAAGAAGGAGCCTCATGAACCCATGCAAGACTTCATTGCTAAATTTGACAAGCTGAGGAACAAGATTCCTATAATTGCTCAGTGGACACCAAAAAATCTTAATTATTTCTTCATCAATTCTCAGCTTCTTGAAGTGAGTTTCTTTTTGAGGCAAGTTGGCCACATAGATCTTGCTGTAGCTTAGATTTTGGCCACTGAAGTTGAAGATGATCTTATCTTGGTAGGAAATATAAGAAAAAATTCTAACAGAAATAAATCTTCTTCATCTTCTGAAAATTTCTCTATAGGCACCACTGATCTTATGGTGCAAAAGCTAGCAAATGAATTGCTAGCTCTAAAAAGGAAAATGGCATAAGAGATGTCTACCCCTCCTTCTTATTAGGATATACCATGGAGGATGTTTCCCAACTAGTCATATCAAAGTAATACTACTAGGAATCAAGGGCAATCAAATCATCTTCCTCCCCCACAGGGGAAGCTTGCCATTGAAGCAACACCGGCTAAGTCGGTAGTTAGTTATCATGATGCTGAACATGATTTCTCTTTCCAACCTGAGTTAGACCAAGACTATGATGCTAATATTTTTGAAAAAGGTGAAGAAGAATTAGCTAGTGACTCCAACATTGATTTCTTAATTACCAGGATGAAGCTAGAAAAAAGAGAGAAGTGTTTGATGGATCATACACTATTTTTACTAGGTCCCAGAACCAGTCAACTCAACAAGATGATAAGGAAAAAATAGGGGAAGAATCTCAACCAGTAATTTCAATTGCTAAATGGGGGACTTAACTACCTTTCCAATCAAAAGATCTGGTGGTCAATAAATAAGTAAGTACATCAAACAACCCTACACCTTCTTCTTCAATTTCTCATACTAGTACCACGCCCAACCAAACCTAGAATGATGGACTTCCTTCCTCTGTTCCTAG
This sequence comes from Torreya grandis, assembly GCA_037957365.1. NCBI lineage: Eukaryota > Viridiplantae > Streptophyta > Pinopsida > Cupressales > Taxaceae > Torreya > Torreya grandis. The sequence goes on along the minus strand of JARHVA010000288.1, from coordinate 204,248 downwards.
TTTTTTTCAGTCATTTGATATATTTGACCTTATTAGGAAGACCAAGATATAAATGTCTGAGTTTGAATACTTACAAGCCAACCTTCAGAAGATGAAAGAAACTAAGGTAAATGGTCAGGGGTTTGTACGTATCTGGATGAAGTTTGTGCACCATTATCTAGATGTTGTAGGGACTCCTCTTTGGCTGTGGAGGATGACACCTGCAGAAGAAAGAGACTTGAACAAAAAAATTGTAAGATAGATAGGTGGTAGACTGCCAAGTAAAGCTTGATCCTAGAAGTGTAAAGACTTCCTAAAGGGGTGACAGTCTACTAATTGATAAAAAGCAGAATGTTACTGGAAACAAAAATGATAAAAGACTGAACAAAAGAAATAGAAGCAAATGCGTACCTATATGTGGCAATCTGTCTTACACAGTCACCGGCATCAGTTAGTTTGCCGATGTCGATTGGTAAAGGTTACCAGTGTCGGTTAGTCTATCAAGTTGGTAGGGGCAATGGGTCTGATGACCAGCATCGATTGGGGAAATGAGGCTTTAGACGAGCTTCAGGTCTATTTGTGGTCAATCAGAATGGTCTAGGAGGTCTGTGGGGGTTTGATGGCTTATGCTGGGTTTACAGGGCAGAAAGTGTGGCCTAAATGAGAGATCAGATGGAGGACAAGGGAAAAAAGGGTGATAAGGGTGAGAGAAGGCTTTTCAGCCTCTCTGGGAAGAACAGACTGGGTTGTATCCAAAATGCCTGGAAATAGACAGCAGACTGATTGCTAATGTATTCAAAAGGACAATAAAATAAAACCAACACAAAAACTTAGCTGTGGATGGAGAGGCAGAAGTGCAGGAGGCCTATTTCCATTGTAGCTGATTCGAGAGATGTCTTGCAACCTTCAATCCATTTTGGAATGACTGATGCAGAATTTATGAGCCTGGAGAGTGATGTTGAGACACTGATACGTGTAAGAAGCCAAGGAGTGAGAGTGCTAAAAACCTGGAGCAAGAGAATTCACGTTTGCAGGGGGGGAGCAACAGAATAAAAATGTTGTTTTAAGGGAACCAACGTCGGTGAGGCCACTGACGTCAGCCACATAACGACCGACATCGATGGCTAAAGAATGGGAAAGGAGGCTATTTTTAGCCTTTTGCCCATTCTTGCAACCACCAGGTCTAAGCGTGTCATTGGAAAATAGTCCTAGGTGGATTAAATGAGCATGAGAGGCAAGAGGAAGGGATGAAATGGGGGTTAAGCATTTAAGATTTGGCATGGGGTGAGGGATGGCATCTAAGGAGAGGTATCCAAGGAGGGGTGAGGTGTCAAGGGGGTCTATTAATTTAAAATAGTCAATTTATTTTAAATTAATAATTTGAGTGGGTTAAAAATGTTTAGAAGAGGGTCAAGGGGACCAAGGGGGAAGATGACCAAGGGATAGACATGATTTTGGTGTCTACATTTGCCCCTTTTTGTCTTGTTGGTTGTTCTTGATGAATTGCAAGACAAAAATTAGAGTAAATTGCCCTAGGTATGGGATGAGGTCTTTTCGTCTTATTGGTTGTTCTAATGAACTGCAAGACAAAAATGAATGTAGATTGCCCCGATTATGGGATGAGGAATTCCCCCTCAAAGCGGGAGTCGAGGGAAGGGACCCTGAAATCAGGTGTCAATTTGATAGAGAGTGGATGAATATGGTGAAGTTTGAGTGTGAACGTTGCAATAGTTGAGATTGCGTGCATACCACTTCACAAGATGGTCAGGTCAAATTGTCACAAGTCAAGGTCAAAGAGTGCTAAAATTGAAATAACCAGGCCCCAACATTTAGTCGTAGTTGATTAGGTTATTCGATCTAAGCTGTAGCTCCAATGGTCGTCATGTTCCAAGTATCCCGGGCTCAAGAAGTGCTCTTAGAAAACACAAAAATGTCACAAGTAGTGGGGATCAACTTGCTCGCAATCCAATACTTATGAGGGTTGAAATATGGGTTGCGAACAATTTGATAACCATTCGTGAGGTAGCCTACATGCAAAAACAACCAAGGCAAAGTTGTCTTGGAAGTGGTCATGGTCGAAGGAGATAGGCGCGATCTCCAAGGTTGTTGGTCGAGTCGAAGTAGTTGGTCCACTAGATGGGCAGATGAAGGAATGTGATGAAGGAAATGGCTGAGCTAACCTCAGAAGACCCCATGTCAATTGAGTGCTGCCTACATAGCCCCTGTTGGAAGGGCCTCAAGACAATGTAGTTCTCCCTAAAAGGAAGGAAGAGGGTCGGTTATGGATGGGTTGGATGAGGTTAAGTCATGGTTAAGAGGTCGAAATAGATTGTCCATCAAGTAGATGAACAAATAGATGTGGCTGAGTTAACCCCAGAAGATGTCATGTTGACTGAGTGCTACCTACATAGCCCTTATTTGAAGGGCCTCAGACCAATGTAGTTCAGACTATGAGGCAAAATTATTGATGATTGGTTTGGTCGTGATTAGAGGTGAAATGGTTTGTCCATCAGGTAGATGAACAAATGGATGTGGCTGAGCTAACCCCAGAAGACGTCATGTACTATGAGTGCTGCCTACATAGCCCTTGTTGGAAGGGCCTCAAGCCAATGTAGTTTAGGCTATGAGGCAAAATGATTGATGATTGGTTTGGTCGTGATTAGAGGTGAAATGGTTTGTCCATCAGGTAGACGAACAAATAGATGTGGCTGAGCTAACCCCAGAAGACGTCATGTACTCTGAGTGCTACCTACATAGCCCTTGTTGGAAGGGCCTCAGGCCAATGTAGTTCAGGCTATGAGGCAAAATGATTTATGATTGGTTTGGTCATGATTAGAGGTGAAATGGTTTGTCCATCAGGTAGACGAACAAATGGATGTGGCTGAGCTAACCCCAGAAGACATCATGTACTCTGAGTGCTGCCTACATAGCCCTTGTTGGAAGGGCCTCAGGCCAATGTAGTTCAAGCGAAGAGTCAAAGTTGGTTGATGATTGGTTTGGTCATGATAAAGGTTTAGCACTTCCCATATGTCTGAGGGTACGTGCTTGAAATGATGAGGGGAAGATGATGTTATATCCTTTTCCATATTATGTGATGGTGTATTCTGTGACATTGGTTGTGGTTTTTCATCCCTAGCAATTGTCCATATTGGGTGATGGATGTATGCTAAAAATGAATTGAGTATTTTTATGCTTAAGTAAGTAATGGTTTATGCTTGGCATAAATTGCGTGGTTGACAGTTTCCATGTGTATTGGTTTCCATAGAAACTGGTGTGAATAGGCTATGAGAACATTTTGTGGTCTGAAGAAAGTTTTGTTGGTTTGGTTTGGTTGGCAAATGATTTGGTTGAATGTGACCAAAGTGTAGGGAGGAAGTGAAAGGTATTTTGCCCTTTCATTGACAAGGACCATAATGATAGCATAGGTAGGGTTTTTAGAAACAAAATCCCTGTTCATGCATCACGTCGTTGACCATTGGTTGTGTTAGATAAGTAATCGAATCATTTTGACATTAAAATGAGCTCGAAATCCCTTGAGCAGGTGATATGATATATGAGGATAGGGTAACCCTTTTAGTAGGGATAACTTTTCCCCTTTTTATAGGAGACCCTGAGATGACTACAAGCCAAGTCCATGACCTTTTTTTTTTTTTTGAGCAGACTGATCGATGCGGGAAGTCTGCGAGGGGATGTCATTTTGTTTTGTGGTCATTTGTGAAGCTGATCAATGCGGGAAGCTTCTAAGGGAGTGCTATTTATAGCAAGAGTTTAGTCATAGCCATCCTTCGAGGGAGTGGTCTATGTTTTTGCTTTATATATATATGAGGGCTTTGAATAGCTGTCCTTCGAGGGAGCAGTCTATTAGTTACAACAATGGTAGTATAGCTGTCCTTCGAGGGAGCAGTCTGCCTTTAGAGTTTATGACCTTTGATATTTTGACATCTCAATTTATTTTTGACAGAATTTTGTGTCATGGACAAGACTATAGAAGTTTAAGGGCTCCCTTTTATTAAGACAAAGCATTCATACTTTATAAAAGGGTTACATAGGGTTTGCTTAGAGGAATAGGGTTGAAAGGAATGAGGATTAAAAGGACATGGGTTGCTCAAGGGACGAACTCAAGTTAAATGTCAAGTGAATGAGTACTCAACTAATAGTAGAATGGTCACAGATGTAAGACATTAAGAGGCTCAGGTTCTGGTCGGCCATCAAGAGAAGACAGATGATAAGTCCCTGACCCATACTTGTGCATTATGATGTAAGGTCCAAGCCAATTAGGAGTGAAATTGCCTCATTTACTTCATTCCATATTGGTCACATGTTGATTTTTTTTGAGGATGAGGTCTTCAACTTTGAAATCTCGTTCTCTCAGATTTTTGTCATAGGCTTGCTTGATGTGATTTTGATAGACATGGAGATGGTTGAGGGCGACAAGACGACATTCATCGAGTAACTCAAGTTGAGCTAATCGATCTTGACAAAATTCGTCATTAGAGAGAATGTCATGCAATGAGATGCAGAGAGATGAGATTTGTACTTCAAGAGGTAGGATAGCCTCTATTTCATACACTAGAGAGAAAGGTGTAGCACTCAGAGAGGTTCGAATGCTAGTGCGATAGGCCCACAAAGCGAAGGGAATGTGAATGTGCCAATCCCTTCCAGTGTCGTTGACCACCTTCATGAGAATTTTAGTTAAGATTTTATTGGAAGCCTCAGCCTACCCATTTGCTTGTTGGTAGTAAGGTGAAGAGAAGCTGAGCTTGATGCCAAATGAGTCACAAAGTTTCTAGACAGTTTTGTTTTTAAATGACTTGCCGTTGTCGGTGATGATTTTGTGAGGCACACCGAAATGATAGATGATATGGGTATTGATGAAGTCGAAAATTTTGTCAACTTTTTTGGAGACGAGAGGAGTAACTTCCACCCATTTAGTGAAATACTTAGTGGCGGTGATAATGGATTGATGGCAAAGAGACGAGTGAGGAATAATCTCGTCGATGAGATCTAAGCCCCATTGAGAAAAAGGCTAGAAATCTTGAGTGACTTGTAAGGCGTGGATAAGGAGGTGAAGTAAGTTAGCGTGCTACTGGCACTTGATGCAACATCAAACATAGTCGCTACAGTCTTGATGAAGTGTGGGCCAATAATAGCCCAGGCGAAGGATACGTTTGGCAACCAAATTACCATTGAAGTGTCTGCCACAAATCCCATCGTGGACCTGTTTAATGGCATGAGATGCTTTAGTAGAGGTTAGACAGTGAAGAAGGAGGCTGTCAAAACCTCTTTTATAGAGAAAACCCCCTAGCATGGTATATCAAGCTGTGCATTTGATGAAAACTCACCGTGCATTGCTAGAGAGATTGGGAGGAATGACAGAATGAGCCAAGTAGTCCATGAGTTGTTTATACCAAACATCCTGTGGACTAGAGTCAATGGTGTGGATGAGGTTGATATTAGGAGAAATGTAAGAAGGTAATGGCACACGATGCACCATGACAATTTTTTTGATGAAGATGATGAAGATGGGATATGCGAGGTGAGAGAAGCCATGGTGTCAGCAAACTATTCGTAGATCGAGGAATAGTTTGCAAGAGGTAATGGTCAAAAGATGCTAGGAGAGTGCCAACACGGTGCTTGTACCTTTGCAAAATTTTATTTTTGCAAAGATATGAACCGTTGATTTGATTAATGACAAGTTGCGAGTCACTGAAGATGTTGATGGTTTTGATGTCTAAAAAAAGGGTGGTTTAAAGTCCCAAAATTAAGGCTTCATATTCGGCCATATTATTGGTACATTCAAAGTTGAGTTTGAAAGATAGGGGCATGGGCTCACCCTCGTGTGGGATGAGAATGACCCCCACATCGCCACTGAGTTGACATTTGGAGCCATTGAAGAACATTGTCATTTGATAGACTGTGTTATCGATGGAAAGCACGGTGATAGATTTGTCAGGAAACTCACACTGAGAAGGTTGGTTGTCAGGTAGAGGGACATCTACTAGTTGTTCAACAATTGATTGCCCCTTTATGGATTTCTACTGGACAAATTCCAAGTCGAACTCAGCAAGAAGCATGAGCCAATGAGCCATACGTTGATTTTGGTATGGCTTGGAATGCATATATTTGAGGGGGTCAGTGTGAGTGATGACAAAGGTCTTGTGATTGAGAAGATAATGACATAGCTTGGTAGTGGCAAAGACTAATGCCAAATAGAGTTTCTCAGTATGAGTATACCGAGTTTCATAGTCAACAAGTGTTCGGCTTATATAGTAAACCGCTTGCTCACGGTGTTGCTCATCTCGATGCATGATCATGGCACCTAACGAATGGTTGGTTGCTAAGATGTAGAGGTAGAAGGGTTGGTCATCTTTAGGTGGAATGAGGATTGGTGGGGAGACTAGATAGAGTTTGAGGGCTTCAAAAGCCTCTTGACAGTTCTTATCCCACTTAAAGGAGACATCCTTCTTGAGGAGATGATGAAAGGGTTGACATCGGTCAGAGAGCTATGAGATGAAGTGACGAATGGACTGGAGCTTCCATTATAGATTGCGAAGTTGCTTGAGATTGGTCAGAGGTGGCATCTTGAGTATGGCCCAGATTTTAGTGGGATATATCTCAATGCCACGGAGAGAGACAATGAAACCCAAGAGCTTGCCTGAGAGGACCCCAAAGACACATTTCTTGGGGTTAAGGCAGACATTGTATTGAAGAAGGTGAGAGAAGATGATTTTTAGGATGGTCAAATGGTCATGACAAAGCTTAGACTTGCCTAACAGGTCATCCACATAGCCCTCCATAATTTTGTGGAGGAGATCATGAAAAATGTAAGTCATGACACGCTGATATGTGGCGCCTGCATTCTTTAGGCCAAAAGGCATGACTCGATAGCAGAAAGTTCCCCATGGGGTGATGAAGGTAGTCTTGTGTTGATCTTTTAGTGCAATTAAGATTTGGTTATATCCTAAAAACCCATCCATGAGTGATAGCATCTCATGACCAACCATGAGATCAACAAGTTGGTCAATGTTGGGAAGAGGAAAATTGTCTTTGGGGCAGGCTAGGTTGAGGTCGCGATAGTCCATGCAAATTCAGATCCCCCCAGTTGCTTTGGTGACATGGATGATGTTAGACACCCACTACAGATAATCAATGGGTTGGATGAAAGAGACAAAGAGAAGACATTGAAGCTCCTCTTTGACAAGGAGCGCAACTCAAGGATGCATCTTCCAAAGCTTTTGTCTGACATGCTTAGCCTCTGGGTTTGTGACGATGTTATGGATGGCAATGTTGTTGGGGATAAATCCAAAAATATGATTACACTTATGAAAGCAATAAACCGTGGAATTAAATCAGATAGATAAGTAACTAGAATGATAAATAGCAAAGAACAAGAGATACAAGAAACCACCTTGAAAACTTGTATTAAACTCTTTACAAAAGGAATACAATTGAAGAAACTTCTTTCTTCCACACCTCTCTCAGATACACAAGATCTCTCTCTAGATCTCTATCCCTCAAGAGCTCTCTCTCTCAAGTACAATCAACTCCAACAACCTAGATTGATACAACTCTGTACTTCTCTTCAACATTCACATACAATGAACTACTACTACAATCACAATAAGATAAGAAGATCTAATTCTACATATAGAATTAGGAGACTTGAGCATGCACTTACAACCAACAGTTAAGCCTCTTGAACAAGGGCTCTAAAAATAGTCTTACTAATAATAGAGACGTGAACTTAAGGTTAAGACTTAAACTCATCATGCAAACACTTAGTTCTGTCCACAAAAATAGCTTTTTGGACGCACAGGTAACCGACGGTGGTTCCTGCCTGCTTGCCTGTGACCGACGTCAGCCGATCTCCTGTCGACGCCGGCGTCTCTCCAACTGCACCTGACCGACATCGGTCACTCTTGACCGATGCCGATGACTGTGTAAACCTGCAACGTTGGTAATGCGCTCATATGTGAAGCTTTTAGGCTCCACACCTTAACAATCTCCCACTTGGAGATAAACAACTGCACCAATACCTGTACAGCAACATCTTCGAGCTCCTCCATCTTCAACTCAATCATGAAGACCAACAGAAGTTGAATGAAGATTCAACTTCTCCTTTGTAACCAGTTTGGTTAACATATCAGTAGGATTCTTGTCTGTATGGATCTTCTCCAGCTTCAACTCACCATCCTCCAATACCTGTCTTATGAAGTGGTACCTAAGCTGTATGTGCTTTGTTCTTGAATGAAAGGCTGAATTCTTAGCCAAATGAATTGCACTCTGACTATCACTATATAATCTGCAACTCTCATGCTCCCTTCTAAGCTATTCCATGAATCGTGTCATCCATATCATCTCTTTGCTAGCCTCTGTGACTGTAATATACTCTGCTTCTGTAGTTGACAAGGCAACAACCTTCTGCAACTTTGATATCCAGATAATCACCATTCCAGCTACAGTGAAAACATATCCTATGGTGCTCCTCCTGCCATCCAAATCACCTGCCATATCTGAATCTACATAACCATGTAGAGAAGTATCTGAACCTCCATAGCACAAGTGCCTACTGCTGGTTCCTCTCAGATATCTAAGAATCCACTGAACTACTTTCCAATGTTCCTTCCCTAGATTGGCCATATACTTACAACTCCCACTACTTGGGCAATATCCGGTCTAGTACAAACCATTGCATACATCAAACTCCCTACAGTGGAAGAATATGGAACTTTACTCATGTACTCTACCTCATCATGTGAATTAGGACATTGTTCTTTACTCAACTTAAAATGTCCAGCCAAAGGTGTGCTTACCGGTTTAGCATCCTGCATATTGAACCATTTCAACACCTTGTCCACATAATCCTCTTGAGACAATATCAATCTGTGATTTTTCCTATCTCTCTTAATGCTCATGCCAAAGATTTTCTTTGCTGCTCCCAAATCTTTCATAGCAAACGTTTGAGCTAATTTCACCTTAAGCTCAGAGATATCTTACATGTGTGATCCTGCAACTAGCATATCATCTACATACAACAATAGAATAATATATCTACCACTATCCAATCTCTTAAAATACACACAATGGTTAGATTGACACCTACTATAGCCATGCTCAGTCATAAACCTGTCAAATTTTAGATACCACTGTCTAGGAGCTTGCTTGAGGCCATACAAGCTTTTCTTCAATCTGCACACTAACTTCTCCTTACCTTTGACTTTAAATCCTTCTGGCTGTTCCATATATATTTCCTCATCCAAATCTCCATGAAGAAACACTGTCTTAACATCTAGCTGCTCAAGATGCAAATCCTCAATAGCAACCAAAGACAGTACAATCCGTATAGAAGTCATTTTAACAACAGGATAAAAAATCTCACCAAAATCAATACCTGGCTTTTGTGCAAATCCTTTCACTACCAATCTAGCCTTATATCTCATCTGTCCATTCTCACCTTCTTTCAATCTGTAGGTCCATCTGTTCTTCAGTGTCCTCTTACCAGCTGGCAACTCAACCAAATCCCATGTTTGGTTCTCTCTTAAGGACTCCATCTCCTCAACCATGCCACGCTCCCACTGACTCTTGGACTCCACCTGTAATGCTTCTTCAAAACTCTCTGGTTCTCCACCATCAGTTAGAAATAAATAGAATAATGAAGGAGAATATCAAATTGGAGGCTTACTTACTCTTTCTGACCTCCTGATGGGCATCTGAGACTCATTCAAAACACGCTGTCCACCCAAATTCTCTGATAGTGACCAACCTCAGTCACTTCCAGGCCTATTACTGGCTGACGTTGGTTCTTCCTGACTGACGCTGGTGCTTGTCCTGCCGACGTCGATCTCTGTATGGCCGACATCAGTTTCTATTTTGTCGATGCCAGTTCCTATCCTGTCGATGTCGGTCTCTGTGTTTTCCTGCAAGTGATTATTTCTTTTTCCCATGAGCTCATTTTAGACCGTCACCTCGTCCAATTCACCATTGCTCTGCCCAGATTGATTCAGCTTCTTCAGCTGATCACTATACATCACTTTTTCATTGAAAACAATATCACAGCTCCTAATTATCTTGTTAGTTCCTAGATTCCAAAATCTGAAACCAAAATCATCTGAGCCATAGCCAATAAACGTGCACCTCATAGACTTAGCATCCAACTTCTTTCTATTTTCCTTATCAATGTGCACAAAGGCTTCACAACCAAAAACTTTGAGAAAAGAGAGATCTACCTTTTTACCTGTCCATGCCTCTTCTGAAATTCCACCATCCAGAGCTGTAGAGGGTCCTCTGTTAATCAGATACACTGCAGTGTCAACAGGTTCTACCCAAAACTCTAAGGGCAAACCAACATGCAATCTCATACACTTTGCACACTCCATAATTGTTCTATTCATCCTTTCAGCAATTCCATTCTACTGAGGTGTCCTTGGAACCATCCTTTGCCTATGGATTCCATGCATATAACAATACCAGTTGAACTTATAACTGCAGAACTCACCACCATTGTCAGATCTCTAGCACTTCAATCTTTTGCCTATTTCATTCTCAACCATAGCTTTCCAAATCTTAAAAGTCTCAAATACATCAAATTTCTTCTTAATACAATAGATCCATACCTTTCTTGTAGCATCATCTATGAACGAAACATAGTACTGTGATCCTCTAATAGAAGCTACCAGAGCCGGTCCCCACATGTCTGTGTGAACAAACTGTAACTTATGCTTCTTCTTTGTAGACCCAGTCTTGAGAAAACTCACTCTCTTCTATTTTCCAAATACAAAGTGCTCACAAAACTCTAGATCCATGCTTTTCAAATCTGAAAGCTTACCTTTAGACTTAAGAATTGACATTCCCTTCTCACTCATGTGGCCAAGCCTTGAGTGCCACAATTTAGCATCCACATCTGAAGTAGATAATACAGAAGGAAAATTGTTAGTAACACAATTACATAAATAGAGAGTACCTACTCTCTTACCTTTGGCCATAACAAGTGCACCCTTGGTCACCTTCCAAGATTCTGCTGTGAGAGTTACTGTACAACCCTCATCCCCTATCTTTCCTGCAGAAATCAAATTCCTCTTCAAGCTAGGAATATGCATAACATCTCTCAACACCCATGTGTTGCCATTCTGCATTTTTAGCTGCACTTTACCTTTGCCAATAATTTTACAAGGCTCATCATCCCCTAGATACACTATTCTAAAATCTCCATGGATATAGTCACTGAAATATTCCCTATTAGGGGTAGCATGAAAAGATGCACCAAAATCTAACACCCAAGATTTTATATTATTATGCAAAGAGAATATTAAAGCATCTTGTGCAATACCTAAAACCTTTGCTTCTTCTTTTCCTTCATGCTGATTGTCCTTCTTAGGCTTTGATCAACAATCTCTGCTTATGTGTCCCATCTTTTCACAATTCTAGTATTGTGGCTTCCTGCCATTTCTGAATTTGGATCTACCTTTCCCCTTAGGCTTAGATCTTGCTCTCCCTTTCTTACTCTTCTCTTTTTGCCTTCCCCTACTCTCAAAACTTAAAGTGTTCCCAGATGTCTCTTCTGTGCTTTTCCTGCAAATTTCCTCATTCAAGATAACGCTAACAACATCCTCTACTTTTAAAATATTTGAAGTAAATGCAGTATTACTAACTGCCATTACTAAGCTATGCCAGCTTTCAGGCAAAGAACATAATATTAAAAGAGCTTTTATTTCATCATCAAATACAATTTTGATTGAACTTAATTGATTTACAATTCCATGGAAATCATTCAGGTGATTAGATACAGATCCACCTTCCTGCATATGCAAATTAAATAGCTGCTTCATAAGATATACCTTATTAGAAGATGAGGGTTTTTCATACAAATTTGCTAAAATAGTCATCAACTCTACCGTTGTTTTTGAATATGATAAATTAGATATCACAGTAGATGCTAGACTCAGTCTTATAGACCCCAGAGCCTTTCTATCAAGAACTTCCCACTCTTCATCATCCATGTCTATGGGCTTCTTTGCAATCCCACGTAACGGTAAGTATATATCTTTCTGATACAGATAGTCCTCTATCTGCATTCTATTTTTTGACATTGAACTTCTCCATTCTCAGTTTACTTTCTTCTGCCATTGCTTCTCCCACTCAAATAAAAATCCCTGCAAAAACCTCTGTGAGTAGCCTGTAATCAATACATACTACACAGATCTGAACCACCTGTTAGTGACCCTGAGCTTTGATACCAATTATTGGATATCAAGCTCTAAAACTATAACCAAGGCTCTGATACCACTTGTTGGGGATCAATCCAACAATATGATTACACTTATGAAAGCAATAAACTATGGAATTAAATAAGATAGATAAGTAACTAGAATGATAAATAGCAAAGAACAAGAGATACAAGAAACCACCCTGAAAACTTGTATTAAACTCTTTACAAAAGGAATAAAATTGAAGAAACTTCTTTCTTCCACACCTCTCTCAGATGCACAAGATCTCTCTTTAGATCTCTATCCCTCAAGAGCTCTCTCTCTCAAGTACAATCAACTCCAACAACCTGGATTGATACAACTCTGTACTACTCTTCAACATTCACATACAATGAACTACTACTACAATCACAATAAGCTAAGAAGATCTAATTCTACATATAGAATTAGGAGACTTGAGCATGCACTTACAACCAACAGTTAAGCCTCTTGAACAAGGGCTCTAAAAATAGTCTTACTAATAATAGAGACACGAACTTAAGACTAAGACTTAAACTCATCATGCAAACACTCAGTTCTGTCCATGAAAATAGATTTTTGGATACACAGGTAACCGACGGCAGTTCTTGCCTGCTTGCCTGTGACCGACATCGATCGATCTCCTGTCGACGCCGACGTCTCTCTAACTGCACCTGACCGATGTCGGTCGCTCCTGACCGACGCCGGTGACTGTGTAAACCTGTAACTTTGGTAATGTGCTCATATGTGAAGCTTTTAGGCTCCACACCTTAACAAATGTTAGGGTCGATGCCAGGCATGTCACTGTAGGTCTAAGCAAAGGCTTTTCTATGGTCTGAGAGGAACTTGGTGTAGTTGATCTGCTCTTGGGCATCCAAAGATTGACCAATCTTTAAGACATGAGGAACATTAGAAGATGGAAGGTTAATGTCAATGGTTGATTCATTTAACATAACCTGCATTTCAGAAGGGAGGGAGCATTAGATGGAGTCATCGACGCCCATGTAGGTGAGAATGGCATTGTTGTCTATGCAGTGGACAATGTTGATGGTTGTCGATTCATCGTCTATCATGTTGGGATAAATAAGAGGGAGAGACCTGGACACCCCATTTAGTTGATAGGTTAGGGGTTCCAAGCGGATGGTGTTTATGCAAAAAAAACTAGGAGGGATGGAAACCACTGACTCTATAGGTGAAGAGGGGAGGATAGGCGAGCTTGGGAGAGATTGGTCTAAGATGGGTTCAGGGCAAGGGTCTTCAGAAGCTACAGTAGGTTCTTGGAAACCCATGCCATGTCATTTCTTGGCATTTGTTATGGCCTCGTCACTTGGTGGTTCGATAGGTTGGTGGGAGCCTTATTCGTAGCACCCAAAGCCAAAGCCTTTCCATGCACACCTATAGAGATAAGTATGATCAAAGTCTAGATTGCCAAGAAAAGAGAAGTCTGATGTGAATGGTTGAGGTGAGGAGAGAGGATTCCCATCAGTAAGAGCTCGATCCAGCCCCCCATAGATGAGATTTATTTAGAGGTTAGGAGGACCATAAGGGATGACCATTCCAATCTGATGGTCATAGCTTGAACTATGATGAAGCTGTCCATACTCTTGTGGAGTCTAGAACATGTCTAAGGTATGTAAGCGATATTCCCCAAGTGAAAGTCGTTAGAAGATATCTTCCATGGGGTTCTTGGTTGTCGCTTGAGGAGGTGGTGTGAGGGCGACTGTTGTTTGTGAACTAGTTGAAGCCTCCATGGATGGAGGCGGTGTTTGGGCTGGTGTCTTAAGAGGAATGAGAATGTTGTTTAGTCAATAGGTCATGTTACATGTCTTGAAAGGAAATGGGTCAATGGGAATGACATGGACTTGCCCGTCGTGTTCAAATTTGACACAATGATGCAGTGTAGAAGGAACACAAGCCATGGCACGGATCCAAGGTCATCCTAGTAGCATGTTGTACTGGAACTCTCCTTCGATGATGTAGAAGAGCTCTGGGACTATGCGTGGGCCAACACGAATATGGAGGATGATGGTGCCAATGGTGGTAGTAGTGGTGTCATTAAAGGATCAAAAGATTGTGTTAGTTTTTGATACGCAATTCTTGGGGAGGGCCAATTGGTCAAAGGCATGGGTATAAATGATATTAATGCTAGCACCCCCATCAATCATAACTCACTTAATGTGGGTTTGATTAATGTAGGCCGTGATGAAAAGAGCAGCATCCTGATCTTCTGAGTTAGAGGTAGGAATTTTAGAATCACTGAAAGTAATAGAGGCAACGGGAGATAATGAATGGACTAGGGCAGCGAGTGGTTGGGGGTCTTCGGGTTAGACCTCCGTTACCTGTAAGGCTCTAATTAGAGCTTGACGATGTTGGGGTGAGCTTTGGATGAGGTCATACAAGGTCATCTTCACAGGCATTTGGTGATGCTGTTTTAACATAGAGTCATGGATTGCCCCTGAAGAAGAAGGTTGGGATGCACCCAAAATAGAAATTTTGGGTTTTGGTGGTTGAGGTGGCTTGACAAAAGGGTAGGTCTAAGGAAAAATAAATTTTTATTTTGCCTTATCCTTTTGTGACCTAGTGGTTATGTGGATGGCATTAATTTTCAAGAGAGGGGGCGAAGGAGATGAAGGGACCATACTCTGTTGATGAGATGTCGATGAGGGTGAGGAGGTTTGAGAGATATGGGAAGGTGTCAGAGGTCTGTCGATAGTGTCCTCAAGGAGAAGGGTGTCTTTTTCCATATATTGGTGAATGACAACTTTGAGGGCACAGTAATTCTCGGTATCATGTCCCGGTGTGAGATGATATAAGCAAATCTTAGTATCTTCAAACTAGGAAGGTTTTGACCTGAGAGGTTGGAATGGTTTGATAGGCGGAAGGGTTATGCTGGAGGTTTGCAAAAGTCGGCACAATATCAAAGCATATGAATCCACTAAAGGGTTCGTGCTTGTTGATGCATGAGGTGTTGATGACTTTTGCTTGGGAGGTGTTGAAGGAGGCTTCCGTACCACCTTTTGGGTTGGTGGTGCGAGCACATGTGTAGACGACACTCTCTTTGTGAGAGGTGCCAAATTTTTCAGAGGAGGTAAGCTTGTGGTAGGTAAAAGAAGTGGTGGAGGCAACTTGTTTTGGTTAGGGGTTGGAGTAGGGAGCACTCTTATTAAAGTAGAAGGATCAGGGCCCAAAAT
Organism: Torreya grandis; assembly: GCA_037957365.1. NCBI lineage: Eukaryota > Viridiplantae > Streptophyta > Pinopsida > Cupressales > Taxaceae > Torreya > Torreya grandis. The sequence continues at coordinate 188,857 of JARHVA010000288.1, read as the reverse complement.
GGAGGGTAATGATGATGGTGGAGGAGGAGTTCACTGCTGTGGTTTAGCAATCTTTTTTGGTTTGGTTTGAGGACTACTATTGGGTGAGGCAAGGTTCAATTCTACCTTCACTTACAGGAGAGTGAGGTTAGATACGGTACGAACACCGAGGGATTTGATTAGTTTTGATATGGTGGATGAGGGTTTAGGTTCTGATGTGGATTTTTGAGGTTTTGACAATTTTGAGGTGGAAGTCTAGTCTTTGTTGGAAACTTTTGGAGATTTTGTCATAGGAGGGTCAGCGGCACAAGATGAGATGAGATGCACAAGGTGAGGAGATTTGAGCTACTCCCATAATGCCTGATGCTCCAATTTCCTCGAATGGAGAAGTCTTAGTTTTTCCACCAATCAAAAGAATGGCTAGGAAGATGTCAAATGAGGTTTTGGTCCTTCAGAAGATGTGGATGGTTATGGGGCTGAAGATGGGTTAGGTGTAGCAATCTCAAATTTAAGGCATGAGGGAGTCATAACTGGATCATCTTTGGTTGAAGAAGGTGGAGAGACAGGTTCTTCTCTTGGTGGAGAAGGAATGAGAGAATGTGGCTCCTCAAGAGGGTAAAGGGCAGGGATGATTGTGCCTTCTACTTGCGGTTGAGGAGTAGGAAGGGTAGGGTCCTCCATTGGTAGCAGGAAGGATGAAGGTGGGAATGGTGGTGCTGGTATAGTCGAGGCATCCTCCAATATAAGGGAAGTCGATGGAGAACTAACAAGAGAAGAAGGTTCATCCACGTGTGATGGACTGACGGGTTGACTAGCCTCTTGAGACTGAGAGAGGTTGGTTAGGGATGAGAGGTGAGATAGTGTTGACTGTGCGTATATTATGCTCTTGAGAGTCATTGGTCATGGTCTGCATATTATTTTGGCTAGGAGGATGGTTAAGAAAGGGTTGTTTGAAGATTTCTATGCTTTGATTGGGTGGCACATTTGGGTTGTCCAAGATGAGGTCACCTTTATCTAGCATGTCTTGAATGATGTTCTTGAGAGTCTTACAGTTGTCTGTGTCATGGCCTTTGACACAGTGATAATTTCAAAAGTTGTTCTCCCTATACCATTCAGGGATGGCGCATGAGGGATCAAATTGAGGGGGCGGTTGTATTTAGGGGAGATTGAGAACTCCATGTTTGACAAGTTTGTCCAACACAGATGTGTATGACTCTCTTAGTGGAGTATACTGATGTTGCACATATCTTTGTTGGAATTGTCGTGTGATACTTTGGGATGTGGATGGTTCGGGCTAGTTGGTTGTTGTCAAAGATGATGGTCTAACGACTACATCATTTGCTGATGCCTTAGATTTGGAATTAGAAGAAGAAGGTTTTGAGGAAGGGTCATTTGACTTGGTGTTGGGGTTTTTACTCCGCAACTTGACTTTTTTTTCCTTGATGACACGTAGTTCAAGCTTCTTAGCCATCGTGAAAGCTTCATCAAAGGTGCGGAATGTTTGGACCCGCAGGGTAGAGGAAATATGTTTGGCACACGCCTGAGAGAAGAGCTCAATGAGCTCAGGTTGGGGTAAAGAAAAGGAGAGCTGGTTGATTAAGCCTCTCTAATGGGCAAAAAAATTGGCTATAGATTCATCATCAAACTATTTGATAGAATACAGATCTATGATTAAAACCTTTTTGGTGATATTGATTGAAAAGCAGTCAAAGAAAAGTTGGGCTAGCTGGGTGAATGTGAAAAGAGAGTGACTGGTGAGAGAGCTATACCAATCAAGGGCAACACCAAAAAGCGACATGGGGAATGTGCTTAGCAATAGCACATCATCATGTGCTATCAAGTAACAAGCATGTCTAAATGCTCGTAGATGCTGCTGAGGGTCTTCCTTACTTTGGAAACGAGTAAACTTAGGAAGTTCCCATTGACTGGGATATGGTTGGATTGGGATGGGGGGATGGATGGGTTCATTGCAAATTTGGTCATATGAAAGGACATTTTTTGAACCCAAAATTGAGGTCTCAAGATTAGACATTTTGTTCATCAACATTTTGATTAGGTCAGTTGATGGATTTGAAGGTGGGGCACCCCCTAAGTTGTAAGGCACTTGGAAAGTGCTAGGAGGGGCATATGACATAGTCGGTTGTGCTTGTATAGGCACAACGTATTGATAACTAGCCATTGGGACAAAAGTGGAAGCCAGGGGTGGTTATGTCGTGAAGGTAGAAGGCATGACTAGGATTGATGTTGCCAGAGGTGGTTGGATGGTGGTGATATTAGCTAAAGGATGAGTAGCCACCCTAGTGTTGATGGGGGCAAGAGTAGGCGGGATAGAGACAACTAGGTTTTGGAAGGGTGTAGAAGTTTGTTGAATAGTCTGCAGTTGATGGGGGGCTGAAGCCCCAATGGAAGTGGGCTTAGAGATAGAAGGAGAAGCCACACTTTGAAGATTAGTCATAGGTGGGTTATTAGTCGAGGTGATAGCTTGGGTGTCTATGGGTTGAACCACAGACGCTGTTGGTATGACTATCGTCTCAACTAAGGAGGTTAGCATCCCATAAATTGGGTTGCCTAAAGAGTCTCACGTTCGACTTCTCGTGAGATAATGTTGAAGGGCCTTGACGTTGAGGTCAAGGAACCTTTCAAAGTCTTGGTCCCCTTCAGGGACAATGGGAGGCTGAGTCAGGGTCGGTTGGGTAGGAGTTCATTCAGTCTCTGAATGATACTCCATTAGAGGACTGGTTATGGAAGGCAAAGGTGGAAGCGGTTGTTGCCTCACATGGTCAACAAGAGTCTTGGTTTGACTATGTGTCAAAACCATTCAAGGCAAGAGGTTCAGGTTTCAGAAACTATGTTTTTCACTCTCAAAAAACTAGAATGGGTGTTTGGACAGCAAGAAAGTTGGGTTTTAAGCTTGCTGTTTGATAAGAGGATTTTTGGATAGTGACCGACGTCAGTTGAAAAATTGATGTCGGTGAAATATATTACCGATGTCAGTCAGATAACTGATGCTGGCGAAGAAAGGTTGCCGACGTCGGTGATAAAACTGATGTCAGTTACTGTATTTTTCTAGAAACTCAGAGAATTTGAGAGTTTTTGAGGGAAAGAAGAAAACGTCCTTACTAGCTCAAAAAACTAGATAAAAACAGAGAAGAAGATGAAGACAAAAAGACCCTAAACGTTAAATCCTAAGAATAAACTTTTAGAATCATGTTGGCTTATGCCTTAGAGTGTGTTTGGGAAGTTAGCTTTTAGAATGGGTCCTAGAAGAAGAAGTCTAAAGATGGTTTTAGGTTAGTTTCGGTGCTCAAGATCTGTGTTAGGTTCTGTATGTGTCCTGGTGCTAAGGAACAAGCTCCCCTCACTACACGAGCCCAGTGATAAGCTAGTCTTGCTTAGCTAGTATATACTTCCCCTAGAGATTATACTCTACTAGAGAATAGAGTGGGCTCTCCCCTTGGTAGTGAAGTCTAGTTAGGATTGCCAGGAAAGGTAAGGTATGCGCTAGGTGATGAAATCCTAGTCGGACCTTGTCTCAGGTAAGTTTAGATGTTTGATTTTATGAAAGTGATATGGTTGTGTAACATAAGTGTGCTATGGTTTATTCATAATGCATTTTAAGTTACTAGGTGAGCTAAATGTGCATTCAGGCATAAATGAGATGCAATAGATTTTAAGCCCAAATTGAAATGTGTGTTTGGATGAAAACAAGTGAGGAAAAGGTCAAAGAGTATGAATTTTACTACTCTAGATGCAAGAAAGAAAGAAAAAGAAGGATTCTTTTTAACTTTGCTAATGGTTTCTTTCGGAAGAGATAGAAGAAAAGAGTGCAAAAAGAGACCTAATGCACCTATATGAAAAGTTTGCTTTTAGAAGAAAAAGTATGAACCCAAGGAAAACTCCTAGGGTCCCACCGGGCGTGCTAGAATGTTTCTAACTATTTTCGCTTTTCTACATTCAGAAGATGAAAGAAACTAAGGTAAATGGTTAGGGGTTTGTACGTACTCGGATGAAGTTTGCACACCATTATCTAGATGTTGTAGGGACTCCTCTTTGGCTGTGGAGGATGACACCTGCAGAAGAAAGAGACTTGAACAAAAAAACTGTTAGATAGATAGGTGGTAGACTGCCAAGCAAAGCTTGATGCTATAAGTGCAAAGACTTCCTGAAGGGGTGACAGTCTACTGATTGATAAAAATCAAAATGTTTCTGGAAACATAAATGATAAAAGATTGAACAAAAGAAATAGAAGCAAATGCATACCTGTATGTGGCAATTTGTTTTGCATAGTCGCCGACGTCGGTTAGTTTGCTGACGTCAGTTGGTAAAGGTCACCGATGTCGCTTGCGTTAGTTGGGGAAATAAGTCTTTGGACGAGCTTCAAGTCTGTTTGTGGTCAATCAGAATGGTCCAGAAGGTCTATGGGGGTTTGATGGCTTGTGCTGGGTTTACAGGGCAGAAAGTGTGGCCTAAATGAGAGATCAGATGGAGGACAAGGGCAAAAAGGAAGATAAGGGTGAGAGAAGGATTTTTAGCCTCTCTGAGAAGAACAGACTGGGTTGTGTCCAGAATGCTTGGAAATGGACAACAGACTGATTGCTAATGTATTCAAAAGGACAATAAAATAAAACCAACACAAATACTTAGCTGTGGGTGGAGAGGCAAAAGTGCAGGAGGCCTGTTTCCATTGTAGCTGATTCAAGAGATGTCTTGCAACCTTCAATCCAGTTTGGAATGACTGATGCAAAATTCTTGAGTCTGGAGAGTGATGTTGAGATGCTGATACCTGCAAGAAGCCAAGGAGTGAGAGTGCTAGAAACTTGGAGCAAGAGAATTCACGTTTGCGGGGGGAGCAACGGAACAAAAATGTTGTTTTAAGGGAATCGACGTCGATGAGGCCACCGACGTCAACCACATAATGACTGATGTCAGCGGCTGAAGAATGGAAAAAGGCTATTTTTAGCCTTCTACCTGTTCTTACAACTGCCAGGTCTAAGCGTGTCATTGGAAAATGTTCTTAGGCAGATTAAATGAGCGCGAGAGGCTAGAGGAAGGGATGAAATGGGGGTTAAGCATTTAAGATTTGGCATGGGGTGAGGGATGGCATCCAAGGAGAGGTATCCAAGGAGGGGTGAGGTGTCAAGGGGGTCTATTAATTTAAAATAGTCAATTTATTTTAAATTAATAATTTGAGTGGGTTAGAAATGTTTAGAAGAGGGTCAAGGGGACCAAGGGGGAAGATGACCAAGGGATAGACATGATTTTGATGTCTACAATAATTGACCATATTAGGAAGACCAAGATCTAAATGTCTGAGTTTGAATACTTACAAGCCAACCTTAAGAAGTTGGGTAGGCTAGTTGAATGCATCAAAAGCAAAACCATCCTTACAAGACAAAATATTTCAAAGGTGACTCATGATCCCCTAAAAAATAAAGCCACCCAAAATAATCTTGTCATTACTCCTCTTGTTTCTCCTAGGAAAATAGAACCTTTCTATGTTTCCCTTTTGATTAATGGTCATAAGTTAAGCAACTGTATAATAGACTCTAGAGCCTCTGACAATGTTATGCCCGCCAAGGTAGCATACTCTCTCGGTCTTACTTTAATTAAAAATTTTGGGAGATGTTTCTCTATGGAAAATAAGCAAGTTCCACTTTTGGGTTAGATCAAAGATGCCCAATTTGCATTTGTGGCCTTCCAAAAAAAAAAGATTAAAATGATAGTCTTGGTGGCCAACGTTTCAGCTTCCTATGGCATTCTGCTTAGACAAAATTTTTGCAAGGATGTTGGTGGAGAATTGAACATGGCCCTGTCTAAGGTAAGGATACCTGTCAAGAGAATCATGTAAATGTTACTTCCTGAGAAGGAATAAAAATATATTATCACTCAAACATTTGAACCTAAAGCTCAAATTTTGTTTGAATCCTCAGGAATGGTTAACTACTTTCTATCTACAGAAGATGTTTCTATTTCATCAGATGAAAGTTATGTAAGTGACAATCCAAAAAATTTAGATAAGACATTAGAAAAATTGGTAGAGCAATATTTAGATGAAAAAGTATCTTCCATCTCTAATAAAAAAAAGTCTAAAAAGAGATCAGATTCTAGTGATGTCTAGATTCTATAATTTGATGGCAGCAATTCTTCTACCAGTTCTAGAGCTAGTATTGTTTTGATATCTCCATAAAGAGATATTATATCCTATTCATATAAGTTGAAATTTAGAAATACCAACAACACCGTCGAGTATGAATCTTTGTTACTCAGATTGAAAGCTACTCAAGCTAAAAATGTTAAGCTTCTTCACACCCAAGGAGATGCTAAACTAGTGGTTTGTCAGGTGAGGAACTTGTATCAAACCAAGAATGAAAGATTGTGACATTATCGCAATATGGTGTGGGACTACCTTGAAAGTTTTTAAGTTTTTAGTATTTCTACGGTGCCCAGAGAATTCAATGATCAAGTAGATTCTTTGGCCATCTCTAAAATTCTCATGGTTCCTCACCAAGATTTTAAAAGGCATAAGTACACTATTGAACTGGTATTTTTACCAAGTGTACCTGATAATGCCAACCATTGGCAATTGTTTAATGAGGACAACCAAATCATTTATTTTTCAGAACAAAAGGATAGATTTGAGGAGCTTTATTTTGAAGACGGTGAATATTCACCATGGGAATCAGCTCCTAAAACAAATTTAAAAACTGGTGAAGAGTTCCTTCAACTCAAAAGGAATAAAATTCCTAAAGGGTTATTTTCTCTTGAAAAGCTATTCGATAAGCATGATAGGTTTATCAAGAAGTGACCAATGGATTCAAGTTCCTCCAAAGATTTTGATCAAATAAATTTGAGTATAGAAGATAATCCTAAAATGGTCAACATTCAGAATTGTTGCACTCCTGATGAAAAACTCAAATTCATTACTATGCTTCGCCATTACTTTGATATTTTGGCATACTCTTAGGATGATCTAAAATCTCTCAGGCCTAAAAAAATTTGGCATGAAATTACTCTCAAGGCTAGGTCATTTCCTTACAAGCAGAAACAAAGGCAGTACAACCCCAAGATATTAGGTACTATTCTTTCTGAGATCCAAAAAATGTTAAATGCGAGGATGATTTTTCCAATCCATCATTCCACGTGAATTACAAACATAGTCCCTGTGAGAAAAAAGAATAGAGAAATTCACCTCTATGTTGATTTAAAAAATCTAAATCAATCCTCTTTAAAAGATAACTACCCCCTGCCCATCATGGATCAACTACTACAGACAATGACTGGATTAGAGATGTTATCAATGTTAGATGGTTTTTTAGGGTATAATCAAGTGGAAGTTGGTGAAGCAGAACAATATAAGACCACTTTCACTACACCTTGGGACACTTTTGTATATCGTAGAATGCCTTTTGGTTTGATCAATGTTGGCACTACCTTCCATAGAGCGATGGATCTTGCCTTCAAAAATGAAATGGGGAAGTTTATTGTGGTATATCTTGATGACTTGATCATCTTTTTCAAACATCATCCTGATCATGTGCATCATTTATAATAAGTGCTAGAATGATGTCAACAAAATGGCATTTCTCTCAATCTTAAGAAATCAATTTTTGGGGTTATAAAAGGGAAACTTCTCAGTCACACTGTATCCTAAGAAGGCATAAAGATCGACCTAGAAAGAGTCAAATCCATCCAAGAGCTTGCTCTTCCTGCTAGTAAGACTGTAGTCCATTCTTTGTTTGGAAAGGTGAATTTTTTATGAAGGTTCATTCTTAAATTCATAGAGAAGACTCGCCACATTGTCGACATGATGAAGGGTAAAGCTACTTTCCACTGGACTGAAGAAGGTAAGTCAGCATTTCAAGATATCAAGGAAGCTATCACCCATCCCCCAATCTTGGTTTATGCAAATTATACCAAAGACTTCATAATATATAGCTATGCTTCTAAACACACGCTTTCAGCCATTTTAGTTCAACAAAACAAAGAAGGTGTGGAGTCCCCCATATCTTTCATGAGTTATCCTCTCAAAGTTCATGAGCTAAAATATTCAAACATGGAGAAGCATGTTTATGCTATGGTTAAGGTGGTAAAATACTTCCAGTTTTACATCCTGAACTCACACACTGTTGCTCTAGTTCCTAACACAATAGTAAAGTCCATTCTAACTCAACAAGAGTTTGGAACTAAAAGGGGCAATTAGATTTCTAAAATCTAGGAGTTTGATCTTGTTATCAAACCTATGAAGCTTATGCAGGGAAGATGTCTCTACCAATTAATTGTTGATAATATACCAAAAGAAATAGAGGTTGAAGACATGCCTATAGTTCTCTTTGTCACCACTACGAATGAGTGGTATTCCAATATCACTCATTTCCTTACCTATGGCGAGTGTCTTACCCACCTATCTCATAAAGAAAAGATGACTGTTAAGTTGAAAGCTACTAACTTTGTCCTATGAGACAACAGTTTGTACAAGAGGAGCCTTGATGGGGTATTTTTTTGTTGAGTGGATAAAGTGAAACAGAGCACAATTTTAGAGTCTTTCCACAATTTGGCTTGTAGAGGAAATTGTTTTACACCTGTAACTGCCCATAATATTCTACGAGCTAGGTACTATTGACCTACTCTATTTCAAGATTCATACACTTGGGTGCATAGATGTGAGCTATTTTAATAGTTCATTGGAAAAGCCAAGTTGGCCACATTACCTCTCAAGTTGGTGGTGATCAAAGAGCCATTTAAACAATGGGATATTGATTTTATTGGTGATGTAAACCCATGTTCAAGTGCTAGACATGACTATGTTCTCACAACCACAAACTATTTTACCAAGTGGGTAGAAGCCATTGCAGTCAAGCATGCTACTTCAGAAGTGGTATGTAATTTTCTCAAAGAAAATATTATTTTTTGATTTGGAGTCTCAACCAAGATTGTAATAGATAATGCAGCTTATTTCTCTTCTCATGAGGTTACCCAGTTCTGCTATTATTATGGGATTATCCTCTCCCACTCTTCTGACTACTATCTACAAGGAAATGGTCAAGCAAAATCAAGCAATAAGAACCTGGTGACCATTATCAGGAAGTTGGTAGATGACAATAAGAGAAATTAACTTAAAGCATTGTTTGACACTTTATGGGAAGATATAATTACACCCAAAAGGGTGATAGATATGTCACCATTTCAACTTCTATATGGTTTGAATGCAGAGATACCAATCACCTTGAAACTACTAGCACTGAAGTTGGTAAAGGTAGTCAAAGATCAAACATTTGAAGATTCCATCAATAAGAGGATCATGTGCTTGATTGAAATAAATGAGCAATGAACTATGGTGGTGGACCGTATTGCTACACATCAAAGTCTGGTAAAGAAACTCTTCAACCAGAAAGTAAGGATTCATGAGTTTTAGATTAGAGATTAAGTCCTTTTGTGGGACAAGAGGAGAGAACCAAAATAAATGCATATAAAATTGGATTCTTTATGGAGAGGTCCATTTTCAATTCATTGATTAAATAGTGAAAATAGTTTCTTGCTAAAATATCAAGATGGAACACTATTTTCACGGCCTCACAATGGGTAACATCTGAAACACTTTAATCCTTGAAGTATCAGATAAGTCTATTTGTACATTTGTATAGTCTTTATTTATTTCATGTTGTTCATTTGGTTTTTGGCATATTTTTATTTTTGGATGGCATGAATTCATAGCCCAATGGCATAGATGAAGGCACTTAGAGTCTGGATTCTACTCCTTCAATTGTTTCAAAATATAATCAATGGAAGTTCCCCAACTGGAGCTAGCTATTGTTCCCAAAATCTGTCACTAGTTTTTGTGGACAACATGTCGACCATTTCAGTCTTATAGGCCAAAATGGTCTCTTTATTTCTCAAAATGTTTTGAGTAGTCAATTTATTCCATTGAACAAGCCTTTTTGGCTAAGGAAATCACAGGTTCAAAAGGTGGGCTTTCGCAAGGAAAAATCTCAAAACACTTAAGGCATTTCCTAAAAATTATAAGGATAGTTCAATGCCAAGGTTCAATCAAAAGGTTCAATGGTGGGGTTTAATAATATGGAATGGACCATTAAACTTTTGAACCATTGAAATCCACCTCCAAAAGGTTCAAAGAGTTTAAAGGCTCAACGAGTTTAAAGCTTCAACATGTTCAAAGGGTTTAAAGATTCAAATTTCAAAGTTTGAGTGAATGGTTCAAATGAAAGATTATAGAAAAAGGTTCAACCAAATGGTTTAACCAAGTGGTTCAAATAATTATTTCAATGATACATTGAACTCTTAAAGAAGACTAAGTGAATGTGGCTCTTTACAAAACATCAGGCCACTGAACTATTAAACTTTGAACCGTTGAACCTTGAACCATTGAACTCTGAAAGGATCAAAGGGTTCAAGGTTCGAAATGGTTCAAGCGACTGGTGACATCCTTGTAGATTTCAAATTCAAGGTAATGAAATAAATGTTGATTTTTGAATAATGCAGACCTGAGAACAAACTCAGTGACCAACCAAAGAAGGAGCTAAAGGAGCCAACATATGGTGAGAAGATAACCCTAAGAGCTTGGATCACCAAGAAGAGATAAAAGGTAACAAGGAAAGAGGGAAAGTTACAGAGAAATCCAAAATATCTATAAGAGAGTTATTCTAGTAGGTGGAGTAGTCCACTAGGTGTATATCAGAGAGTGCAAGCATTTAATGGCGTGGCCTATTTTTTCATTTGAGTAAAGACGAGTGGATAGTCATGTAAGTATCATAAAGAGGAATGGTTTTACCTTTCAGAAGATTAGGTGACCCATGCTTCAGAGGAGACATTTTAGATGATTTAGAATGCCAAAATTTAAGGTTGATAACTTGTTCCAGCATGGTCCCTTCACAGAACTACCAATGCATTCAATGTAACATCGGCCATTTTGTGAAAAAAAGTGCCAAAGTCTTTCTTTAGAGGCTATACATTATAATATCTCAGTTTGTAGAAAGGATGTCTCTCTGTTATTAGAAGTGAAACTCTACCCAAATTGAAAGGCATTCTTGAGACTTTGAGCTCATACTGTTAATCATATTTTATCAAGTGAATGAGAAAGCAAGTGACCTTTCAAACTTTGTGTTGAAATAGCTTGTGTTATCTAAGAAATCATCCTTATGTCTTTTTCCTAAATACAGTCTTGTCCATTTAATCAAATAATTAGAACAAGTCGAAATAATCTAAAAGATATCCTGAAGTCGACTGTGAGAGACTTTGTGCTGCCATAATTGTCTTTAGTTTATGTTTTTTATGTTTCAAGATTTTGGAGAGACTTTGAGCTCCCCTTATCCTTCATAATATTTTACTCTATTGTAGTTTTTGGTGGAGACTTTGTGCTGCACTTCATTCTACTATGTTCTTTTATCCTAAATTAGTAGGAAAAACAACAAAAGACCTTGTGCTTTCGTAGGTTTCTTGTGGATCCAGTTACTACCCAGGAAGATTTTTTGTTGTTTGCTAAACATCATTTCTAAAAGAAGAGAAATGCCTTCAGTAATTACACAAAAATTCTCCTTTATTTTGTGAACATCATCTCTAAAAAAAGAGAGATGGATGGTATGATTTCACCTTTGAGTCTATTTTCAGTTTATATTAGTATATTATAGTTTATAGGGAACCTCCCCTTGATGAGAGGAGAGATTTATCTCATTATGCTATGGTAACCACACCCATTTTGTCATATAAATATCATTGTGTTTTGGTTGATATACCTATTTTTACATCAGTTAGTTGATGAAAAAATATTCACCCAACACTATTTGCATTTGGTTAAGGTGATCTTTCATGATGTTTTCCCCTAGATTGGATATATTGGGGTCTTGGTACATTGTTTGGACTAGAGCCATATGATTACTAGAAGAAGCTTATTGATCATAAATGATATTATGGGGCACTCTTACTAGACTTGGTATATTTTCATAGGGGAATTCTATTGAAAACTTAACCCCTACCTCTATGGACCTAACCAAAATCTTGTCTTTATTCTCTAACAAATGTATCTCAAACAAAAATGGATCATACGTGGAAGTTGAATTAGTATAATATGGCTGTTGAAGTACTAGCTCATCCATCATGGGTATTGTAGCTAAGTATTGCATAATTTTTTCTTGGTCCTATTCTGTGTAAGGTGGTGTGTTAACCAAATAGTTAGCTAATGGATGTTGGCTTTATGCCCCTAATTGAGTATTATAAGAGGGATACAAATCTATCTCATAAGTAATCTTATTCACATAGGGGTCTTGCACCATTTCTTCATATACAACTATATTACTAATCCCTGAATTGTACAAGAGTCCACTATGAGTGTAGGAATACATGTTGGGATCCGTAGTCAATGCTTGGTTATAAAAGGTCAAAGAGTTTGTTTCTATACGGGATTTCACTTTTTACATTCAAGAAAGGGAAGATGAGAAACTAAGAAGAATGGACGAGGGTTTGTACATACCCGGGTTATAGACTTGCACACCAGAATCAGACATTGTGAGAACTCCTCTTTGGTTGTGGAGGATGACACCTGAAAGAGAAACAGACTAAAACACGAAAAATGTTAGATGACAAGAAGGTGGACTGCCAAGCGAAGGCTTGGTCCTAGAAGCGCAAAAGGCTTCTCAGAGGATGACAGTCCACAGTTAAAAATAGAATATTTAACAGAAATAAAAATGATAAAAGACTAAAAAGAAGGAAACTGAAAGCAAAAGCATACCTGATATGTAGTAGTCTGCTTTGCATAGTCACCGACGTCGGTGGTTCTACCGGTGCCAGTTAGGGAAGTCACCGACGTCGGTTATACTGCTAACATCGATAGGGGCAATGGTCAAGGTCGATCGGGGTGATAGCCAGGGACAAGTTCAGGTCTAGGTTTTTGGTCTGCAGGGTGGACTGTGGTTTTTGTCAAAGGGTCAGGAAGACTATTTGAGGGTCAGAAGGATCATTTGGGGGGTATGAGGGACTATTTTGGGGTCTGAGGGACTGAGAATATTGTCTGGGAATGGATTGGATGGGTGACAAGGCAAAAGGAGGATGAACGGGAGACAGGGATTTGAGAAGGCTTTTCAGCCTCTCAGGGAAGGACAAGGAAGGTTGTGGACAGTGGGCTGGATTAGTAGATAAAACCAAATAAGAAATGAAATGAAAACAAGAAATTGCTTACCTCTTTCTTGCTTAAGGAAGAATGGAGGAAACCTATTGTTGGAGCTGTTTGAAGGACCTGTGAATACCAAGAGCCTGGAGCTGTCTTTGCAAGGTACCTATAGCTGCTGGCGTTGCTGTGTGAGAGGGAGAGAGGGAGGAACATAATGCCAAAAGTGCCAAAGAGAGTTCACGTTCGTGGGGGGAAAAGAAAAGTTGTAGAAAATAGTTTTGAAGGCAACCGACGTCGGCAGAACTACCGATGTCGGCCACATAATGACCGACGTTGGTGGTAGAAGAATGGGGGCAGAGGCTAAATTTAGCCTCTGTCCGTTCTTGCATGCTGCTGGGGTCAAAACGGTCATGGGAAAATAGTTGAGGAGTGCATAAATGGACGTGGGAGGAAGGATTAAGAGAAGATTTGTGTAATAAAGGCTAGGAGAGAGGTGGGGGCATCCAAGGAGGGGATCCAAGGTGGCATGGGTGAGGTGGAAAGGGGCTAATAAATTAAAATATTTGTTTATTTTAATTTAAAATTGAGGGGGCTTAGGACAAGTGTTAGGAAATAGACCAAGGGGGCCAAGGGGGGAGGATGAACTAGGGGGTAGACATGATTTCAGTGTCTACATTTGCCCCTTTTTGTCTTGTTGGTTGTTCTTGACGAACTATAAGACAAAAATAGGAGTTGGTTGCCCCAGGTATGGGATGAGGTGTTCCCCCCTCAAAGCGAGAGTTGAGGGAAGGGAACCTGAGATCGAGTGTCGATTTGACAGAGAGTGGATAGAGAGAGGGTGAGTGTGAACGCTGTAATAGTCATAATTACGCGTATACCACTTCACTGGATGGATAGGTTAAATTGTCGTAGGTCAAGGTCGAGGAGTGCCAAAATTGAAATAACCAGGCCCCAACATTTGGTCATCACTGATCAGGTTATTCAATCTAAGCTGAAGCTCTAATGGTCATCGTGTTCTAGGTATCCCTGGCTCAGGAAGTGCTCTTGGAAACACAAAAACATCACAAGTAGTGGGGATCAACCAGCTTGCGATCCTATACTTGTGAAGGTCATAAGTAGTCTGCACACAATTTTGCTAACCATTCGTGAGGTAGCATACATGCAAAAACAATCAAGACAACGTTTATCTTGGAAGTGGTCAGAGTCGGAGGAGATGGTCATGATCTCCAAGGTCTTGTGGTCGAGGCAGGTAGAGGCAAAAGGAATCTCAAGTGTGCCCCAGGGGGCTAAGATGACTTCTACTGGAGAGCTGACTAATTAGGGGCATGATTTTGGGGCAATGAAGAAAAATTGGAGGGTTGAAAGTCACTGACGTCAGTGATAAAACTGACGTCGGTGGCCAAAGATGACCGACATCAGTAGAAATTGGCCGATGTTGGCAGACTAGGGCACGCAAATGCCGATGTTGGCGGCCTGCCAAATCTGACAAAACTAGATTGACGGCCCACCAAAAGTCATTTACTACTTGTTGATTGAGAGAAAAAAGAGCTCTAGAGTTGATTGAGTGAAAGTGACCCAGAGTTGACCGATTGAGCGGGGTGGGGTGGCAGATAGGCATTGGTGGAGAGAGGGAGCAAGTTGTAGAGTGATTAGAGGCTGTAGAGGCATTTGTGGGCCAGGTGAAGTGTGAGGGTAGAGAGACACAGTGGAGATGGCAGAGGGGAGTAGAGGACCCGTGGGAGGTCCACCACCAGCGGCACCCATCGTGCCAGCACATCGACGATGTCGAGATAAGGTAGGAGGCCCTAATGAGCTCAATTGCTTTGGTTTTAGTTTTGATTTGGTTTTTGAAATTTTAGTTGTTTTAGGTAGAAATTCAGGGGGGAAGGTAGCTAGGAAGGTGGGTGGGGTGTCTAGAATAGGTTAGGAGGCATTTAGGAGGGATTGGGGGTGAAAGGGGGGCTAAAATGGGGAAGCCCTAATTTTTAGGGGTCGCCCCATTCAGCTCTAAGGCCGAACCAGTTGCCGACATCAGTGGGTTCATCGGCATTAGTTGAACAAAGACTGGCATCGGTCACTTTCCTATTGATGTCAGTCACTAAGTGACTGATGTCGGTTAGGTAAGTGCCGTCATTGGCAAGCAAACTGATGTCGGTGGATGCCTGATCGGAGAGAGGTTGAAAATTGTTAAGTTAAGGGGTCGAAGCTATGCCAAGGGCTTCCTAGGCGTCAAGATAGCCAGAGATAGTCAGGTAGATGGTCAAGTTGGTTGACTTGAATTTGGGTGGATGCAGGTGAGGCAGACTCTGATGCTGCGGGATCGACTGCCAACATTGCTAACATGGATGCGCAGAGGTGTGATGGTCAAGGAGTGGACGCAGATGAGCACAGTGGGATAAGGAAGACTACGATGTTACTACAGAGTGGCACAGAATGTGAGCCTCATGGTGGCATTGATTTAGTGGTGGGACCATGCCACCAACACCTTCCACCTGCCCACGGGTGAGATGACAGTCATGATCGAGGATTTGTACCAGATTTTGTGGCTGCCAGTGCATGGAGTAGACATATATGCATGTTCAAGAGAGGTGTAAGATATACACATGGTGACATTGTTTGGAGAGCATGCAGCTAAGGGGAGTTATCACTCAGCTAGTTTTGCTTATGAGCCATTATATGCGGTAGACGAGGACGCACATCGGCTGGCTATCTTGATGATGATTGGGATTATAATGTATGGGTTATCGGATGTAGAGGGAGATAGGTTTTTGGTCACCATGACCAGAGTGCTGATGAACATGATTAAGTGGCAGATAGTGTTCACCTGGGCACCAGTCTTTTTGGCTCAGGTTTATAGGGAGCTATGGGGGATTAGCTGGCGATGGCGGTACAGCTTGTGTGTGGGCCACCTGCTACACTATTGGGCCTATGATCACATCATGGTTACATGACCTCTCGGCCTCCCAGTGGTGATTCAAGCCAGCTTCAGGGTCAGATTCAGGCTGTGGCATGAGGTGATGGCACAGACGTGGGTGGATGGAGTGGTCAAGGATATCGACCACTACTGAGGTATGTTGGAGGCCCTAATCCCAGTGGACATCATTTGGAGATCATACCTAGGGTATCTAGCATTTAGGGATTAGGCAGAGCAGATGGTCGAGACGTAGAGTAGGTGATGGGTCAGGGGCAGACGAGCCAGCGAGCTTGAGAAGATACTAGCGGAGAGAGTGTGGCGCCAGTATGGGTTGTTACAGGATGTGCCACCCACATTTCCATGGTACAGGTGGGATGACATTGAGGTGCCACTCCCACTGCCAGAGGAGACAAAGGAGCTCGATTTTGAGGAGTTACCAGCAGGACATGGGGTAGCTGACCCAAGGTGTATAAAGGCCTACACAGCATGGTGGACAGGGCAGTACACAGGTATACAGGTGGGTCCCCATCTTGATCTAAAGACCGTGATTAGGGATAGGGATACGACGAGGTAGGAGAGGGATGCTGCTAGACAAGAGAGAGATGTTGCCATCCAGGAGAGGGATGTAGCATGAGGGAAGGTGACCATTTTGTAGGGACATGTCACAGTCTTGCAGGGGTAGCTGGCAGGGGTGACAGGATAGGTGACAGAGATGATAGGTCAGGTGGCAGCACTGACAGGACATGTCACTCTGTTATAGGGACAACTGGCCACAGCCTAGACATAGGTAGGACAGGCAGGGCATGGTTTGATTTAGCATCTATCTCAGTAGCCAATTCAATAGCCAACATAGTCAGCATCAGTGCAGCTAGCGCAGCCACAACCATAGGGGTCAATTCAGGGTATAGTGTCAGGATTGATGGGTCCACCGCAGACTGTGCCTATATCTAGATATAGGACTGCTTTGGCTGAGATCGCCTACTATGATGGCACTATTATGGAGTTCCCTCAGATACAGTGGTATTCAGAGATGAGAGAGGAGCAGAGCCATCAGAGATCGATGTCCCATGCAACTACCTCGGGTTCCCATAGATGGCGATGATCAGAGGGCAGGGACAATACAACATCTTCATAGCCGCCGCCACCACCACCACAGCCACAGCCTTGAGGGAAAATTTTTGACAGGGTGTATATACCGGCCTGCGTGCTGATGATGTGAGATGTACTTAATTTTTTGAGAGAGAGAAATGCACAGATTGTGCGATTGTATAAAACTTTGAGATATATATGATGATTATTTTGAGCATTGACATGAGTTATGGATGTTGTTATGGATGTGTTTAATGTTTATGGCACTTGGATTTGATGCATGTTTTGATATGATGTGTATGATGATAATGAATGTGATGTTTAATGAAATGGTTATATGATGATGATGCTTTGATTTTGTTAATGATTATGAAAATAGGTGATTGTTTGTGATGTGATTGGCAGGTGATAAAAAAAATGTGATGGAAGAAATGCGATGAAGGAATGGCCGAGCTAACCTCAGAAGACTCGATGTCAATTGAGTGCTGCCTACATAGCCCCTGTTGTTAGGGCCTCAGGCCAATGTAGTTCTCCTCAAAGGGAGGAAGGGTCAAAGTTATGGATTGGTCTGGTTGAGGTCAAGGTCATGGTTGAAGAAAAGAAGGTTTGTCCATCAGAGAGATGAACAAACGGAGGTGGTCGAGCTAACCCCAGAAGATGTCGGGTCATCTGAGTGCTGTCTATATAGCCCCAGTTTTAGGGCCTCAGGCCAATGTAGTTCTCCCCAAAGGGAGGAAGGGTCAAAGTTATGGATTGGTCTGGTCGAGGTCAAGGTCATGGTCGAAGAAAAGAAGGTTTGTCCATCAGAGAGATGAACAAACGGAGGTGGTCAAGCTAACCCCAAAAGATGTCAGGTCATCTAAGTGCTGCCTACATAGCCCTAGTTTTAGGGCCTCAGACCAATGTAGTTCAGACTAGTTGAGAAGATTGGTCGATGATTGGTTTGGTCATGTGTCGAAATGATGAGGAGAAGATGATGTCACAGCTTTTTCCATATTGTGTGATGGTGTATTTTGCAACATGGGTTGAGGGGTCTTTCATCCCTAGCAATTTTCTATATTCGTGATGGATGTATGCTAAAAATGAATTGAGGTCTATTTATGCTTCAGCAAATATTGGTTTATGCTTAACATAAATTGTGTAGTCCATAGTTTGCATGTGTATTGGTGTCCATAGAAACTAGTGTGAACAGGCTATGTGAGTGGTCTGAAAAGAAATTGGGTTGAGTTGGTTCGACAAATGATGAAGTTTGAATGTGACCAAAGTGTAAGTAAAAAGCGAAAGGCATAATCGCCCTTTCATTGACAAGGACCAAAATGATAGCATAGATAAGGGTTGTTAATACCAAGAGCCCCATTCATGCATTGCGTCATTGACCATGGTTGTGTTAAAACGGTAATCAAATCACTTTGACATTAAAGTGAGCTCAAAGTTCCTTGAGCAGGTGTTATGATAGGTGAGGATAGGGTAACCCGTTTTAGAGCAGAGATAACCTTGCCCCCTGAGACAAGTATAAGCCAAGTCCATGACTCATTTTTTTTTTTTTTTGGTGCAGACTGATCAATGCGGGAAGTCTACATAGAGATGTCATTTTGATTTGATGGTCATTTGTGAAGCTGATCGATGCGAGAAGCTTCTAAGAAAGTGTTGTTTGTAGCAAGATTTAATCATAGCCATGCTTCGAGGGAGTGGTCTATATTTTTGCTTTATATATATTTGAATAGCTGTCCTTTGAGGGAGCAGTCTATTAGCTACAGCAATAATAGTACAACTATCCTTTGAGGGAACAGTCTACCTTTTTTAATTTGATTTGGTGACCTTGGATATTTTGACATCTTGTTTTTTTTTTTGACAAAATTTTGAGTCATGGACAAGACTATAGTAGTTCAAGGGCTCCCTTTTATTAGGACAAAGCATCCATACTTCATAAAAGGGTTATAGAGGATTTGAAAAGGGGAATAGGGTTGAAAGGAATGAGGAGTAAGAGGATGGGGGTTGCTCAAGGGATGAGCTCAAGTTAAATGTCAAGTGGACGAGTACTCGACTAACAGTAGAATGGTCATAGATGCAAAGAATTAAGAGGCTCAGGTTCTGGCCGTCTGTCGAGAGAGGACAAATGATAAGTCCCTGATCCATACTTATGTGTGATGATGAAAGGTCTGAGCCAATTAAGGGAGAATTTGCCTCGTTTACTTTGCTCCATATTGGTCACATGCTGAAGATGATTAAGAAGTTGGTTGATGTTGGACATGAAGTTGATTGATATGTTGTCAGATTGTTTGACTGGTTGATGTTTGGTCATTATTTGGTTGAACGTCTAGTTGAGGCTTGGTCGATTGATACTTGGTCGAGACTTGGTCAATGTCTGGTCGATGTCTAGTTTGATGATTGATTGAGGTCATGGTCGGGGTGTGATTGATGTTTGGTCAAGGTCATGATAGGCAATATAAAGTCAAACTCCCCCTAGTCATTTGGTGGTAGGAAGAATGTCTAACACCCAATGCAGATGATTAATGGGTTAGGTGAATGAGAGGGAGAGAAGATGAGCAGGAGAGACCTGGGTACCCAACCTGGTTGGTAGGTCAGGGGTTCCCAAGCGAATGGTGTTTAGGCATTGAAAAAGTTAGGAGGGATGGAAACCACCGACTTCGTAGGTGAAGGGGGAGGAATAGGCAAGCTCGGAGGAGATTGGTCAATGGGGCAAAGGTCTGCAGGAGCCTGAGTGGGGTCATGGTATCCCAGGCCATATCGTTTCTTGGCATTGTCATCATTGAGAGGCTCAATAGGCTGATGAGAGCCTTGCTCATAGCGTCCAAAACCAAAACCCTTCCATGCACACCTGTAAAGGTAAGTGTGTGCAAAGGCGGGGTTGCCAAGAAAAGAGAAGTCTGATGTGAATGGTTGGGGTGAAGAGAGAGGGTTGCCATCAGTAGGAGCTTGATTGAGCCCCCCATAGACAAGGTTGGTTTGGAGGTGAGGAGGACCATAAGGCATGACCATCCCGATCTGATGGTCGTAATTGGGGCTGTGGTGAAGGCATCCATACTCTTGTGGAGTTTGGAACATGTCTAAGGTCAGCAAGCAATATTCTCCAAGTGAAAGTCATTGGAAGATGTCTTCCATGGGGTCTTTGGTTGTCGCTTGAAAAGGTGGTGTGAGGGTGACCACCATTTGCGAATTGGTTGAAGCTTCCGTGGATGGAGGTGTCACCGAGATTGATGGCTTGATAGGAATGAGGACATCGTTTGGCCGATAGGTGGTGTTACAAGTTTTAAAAGGTGATGGGTCAGCAGGAATGGTGTGGACTTGCCCGTCGTGCTCAAATTTGACACAATAGTGCAGGGTGGAGGGAACACAAGACATGGCACGGATCCAGGGTTAGCCCAACAACATGTTATGTTGAAACTCTCCTTCAATGATATAGAAGAGCTCTAGGACTGTGTGTGGGCCAATGTGGATGTGAAGGATGACTGTGCCAATGGTTGTGGCAGTGGTGTCATTGAAAGAGCGCAAGATTGCATCAATTTTGGATACACAATTCTTGGGAAGAGCCAATTGATCAAAGGCATGGGTGGAGATAATGTTGATGCTGGTGCCTCTATCAATCATAATGTGCTTAATGCGTGTCTGATCAACATAGGTAGTGATGAAGAGAGCAGCGTCCTGATCTTCTGTGTTAGATGTAGGAATCTCAGAGTCGCTAAATGTGATGGAGGCAATGGGAGACAAAGAGTGGACAAGGGCAGTGAGTGGTTGGGGGTCCTCAGATTGGACCTCCACTGCCTGTAGGGCTCTGATGAGGGCTTGACGATGCTGGGGTGAGGTTTGAATAAGGTCATAGAGGGTCATCTTCATGGGCGTCTAGTGAAGCTGATTTATCATGGAGTCATGGATCGCCCCTGAAGAGGAAGAAGAAGAGAGTTGAGATGCGCCAAGGATAGAAATTTTAGGCCTTGGTGGTTGAGGCAGCTTGATGAAAGGATAGGTCCAAGGAATGGCGGCTTTTTCTTTCACCTTGTCCTTTTGTGACCTAGTGGTTATATGGATAGCATTGATTTCGAAGATAGGGGGTGAAGGAGATGAAGGGGTCATGGCCTGCTGATGAGCTGTTGATGTGGTTGAAGAAGTTGGAAGGATATGAGAAGGTGTCGGGGGTCGGTTGATAGTGTCCTCAAGGAGAAGAGTGTCCTTATCCATGTAGCGGTGAATGATGGCCTTGAGGGCATAGAAAGTCTCGGTATCATGTCCTAGCGTACGATGATATAGGCAAATCTTCGTATCATTGAACCAGGAGGGCTTAGACCCGAGAGGTTGGAAGGGCCTGATGGGCAGAAGGGTTATACTGGAAGTCTGCAAAAGTTGATGCAATATCAAAGAGTATGAGCCCACTAAAGGGTTCATGCTTGTTGATGTGTGCGATGCTGGTGACTTTTTCTTGGGCAGAGTTGGAGGAGGCTTCCATACCACCTTTTGGGTTGATGGTGCGGTGACAGGTGGAGATGGCACTTTCTTCATGTGAAGTACCATATTTTTGAGAGAGGGTAGGCTAGAGATAGGCAGAGGAAGCAGCGGAGGCAATTGGTTTTGATTAGAAGTTGGAATGGGGAGGACTTTGGTCAGGGTCAAAGGATGAGGGCCCAAAATGGAGGGCAATGGTGATGGGGGAGGAGGAGTTTGCCTCTGTGGTTTAGTAGTCTTCTTTGATTTAGGTTGAAGACTACTATTGATCAGGGCCTGGTCTAAGTCCACCTTTACTTGCGGATGAGCGAGGTTAGAGACAGGGCGAACGCTGAGTGGCTTGGTTGGCTTTGATGGGGTAGATGTGGATTTTGGTCCTGATGTGGTTAGTTGAGGTTTAGAAGGTCTAGAAGTGGAAGTCTGGCTTTTGTTGAGAGTCTTGGGAGATTTTGCCATGGGAGGATTGGCAGCATGAGATGAGAGGGCATGGGCATGTTGAAGAGCTTTGAGATGCTCCCACAATACCTGATGCTCCACTTTCCTTGAAGGGAGAAGTCTGAGTTTCTCCACTAATCAGGAAAATGGTTGAGAAGACGTTGGATGATATTTGGGTCCTTGAGGAAATGTTGACGATTGTGGGGCTGAAGACGAGATTGGTGTAGCAGTCTCGGTCCCAAGGCATGATGAAGTCGTGACAGGTTCATCTTTGATTGGAGATGGAGGAGAGACATGTTCTTCCACAGGTGGAGAAGAAACTGGAGAATGAGGCTCCTCAAGAGGGTAGAGGGCAGGAATGACTGCACCCTCCACTTGCGATTGAGGAGTAGGAAGGGTTGGGTCCTCCATAGGTAGCAAGAAGGAGTATGGTGAGACCGGTGGTGCCGGTAAGGTCGAGGCATCCTCCAATATAAGAGAGGTTGACAGAGAACTAATCAGAGAAGGAGGTTCATCCACATGTGATGGACTAATGGATGGACTAACCTCTTGAGTTGGTGAGAGAGGTTGGTCGGGGATGAAGGGTGAGACCGTATTGACTGTTCATATATTATGTTCGTGAATGTCATCAGTCATGGTCTGGACATTGTTTTGGGTCAGAGGATGATTGAGAAATGGTTGCTTGAAGATGTCGATGCCTTGATTGGGTGGCACATTGGGATTGTCGAGGATGAGGTCACCCTTTTCAAGCATGTATTGGATGATGTTTTTAAGGGTCTTGCAATTTCCCATGTCATGGCCTTTAACACAGTGGTAGTTATAGAAATCATTTTCCCTATACCACGCAGGGATGGTGCGTGAGGGATCAAATTGTGGAGGTGGTCGGATTTGGGGGAGATTGAGAACCCCCTGTTTGACAAGTTTTTCCAGCATAGACGCGTATGACTCTCTGAGTGGAGTATACTGTCATTGTACGTATCTCTGCTGGAATTGGTGGGTGATGCTTTGGGACGTGGATGGCTCAGGCTGGTTGGTTAAAGGCAAAGAGGATGAAGGTCTAATGACTACAGCATTTGCTGATGCCTTAGACTTAGGATTAGAGGAAGAAGGTTTAGAAGAAGAGGAGTCATTGGTCTTGGAGTTGGGATTCTTACTCTGTAACTTGACTTTGTTCTCCTCGATGGCACATAATTCAAGCTTGTGGGCCATCGTGAAGGCTTCGTCGAAGGTGCAAAAAGTCTGAACCCACAAGGTGGAGGAAATATGCTTGGCACAGGATTAGGAGAAAAGTTTGATAAGTTCAGGTTAGGGTAAGGAAAATGAGAGCTGGTTGATGAGGCCTCTCCAACGAGCAACAAAATCGGCTATGGATTCATCCTCGAACTGCTGAATAGAATAGAGGTCTGTGATTGAGACCTTTTTGGTGATGTTGATAGAGAAGTGATCAAGGAAGAGTTGGGCCAGCTGGGTGAATGTGAAGAGGGAATGGATGGCGAGAGAGCTATACCAATCAAGAGTAGCACCGGAGAGAGACATAGGAAACGTGCGTAAAAGTAATGCATCGTCATGGGCAATGAGATAACAGGCATGTCTAAATGCCCATAGGTGCTATTGCGGGTCTTCCTTTCTCTAGAAATAAGAGAATTTAGGAATCTCCCATTAACTGGGGTACGGCCTGATCGAGACAGAAGGATGGATGGGTTCGTTGCAAATTTGCTCGTATGAGAGGGCATTGCATGAACCAGAAATAGAGGTCTCGAGACTGGACATTTTGTCCATCAGCATTTTGATGATGTCTGCTGACGGATTGGTGGGTGGAGCGCCCCCTAGATTATAAGGTGCTTGGAAGGTATTGAGAGGGGCATATGACATGGTTGGTTGCGTTTGTGTAAATGCAACATATGGGTAGCTAGTCATCGGGGCGGAAGTTGAAGCCAAGGGCACTTGGGTTATGGGGTTGGTAGGCACAAATTGGATAGGGGCCGTCAAAGATGGTTGAGGAGTGGCCACACTTGTTGAAGGGTAGACAATTACTCTTGTGTTGATAGGTGCAAGAGTAGGGGGGATAGAGACCACTAGGTTTTGGAAAGGTGTAGGATTTGGTTGAGTAGTTTGAGGTTGAGGGGGTACTAGAACCCCCATGGAGGTATGTCTAGAAAGAGAGGCTAAATTTTGAAGGTAGGACACAGTTGGGTTATTAGTCGAGGTGTTGGCTTGATTGTCTATAGGTTGAATTATGGATGCTGTTGATGTGATCATTGTCTCGACTAAGGAAGTCGACATCAAATAAATTAGGTTGCCTAAGGAGTCTCGCATTCGGGTTCGTGTGAGATAATGTTGAAGGGCTCTTCCATTGAGGTCCAAGAATATTTTGAAATGTTGGTCCCCTTCGGGGACAATGGGAGATTGAGCTGGGGTCAGTCGAGTAGGAGTTCTTCTAGTCTCCGAGTGGAACTCCATTATAGGATTGGTTATGGACAGGGAAGGCGGAAGCGGTTGATGCCTCGCTTGGTCAAGAAGAGCCTTGGTTTGACTGTGTGTCAAAACCATTCAAGGCAAGAAGGGACAGGTTTTAGAAACAATGTTTTTTGAACTTCAGAAACTCAGAATGGGGTTTTGGCAGAAAAAGGGTTGAGTTTTAAGGCTGTTGTTTTGAAAAAAAAAGGACAGTGATAGTGATCGACGTCGGTTAAAAAATTGATGTCAGTGAGAATAGATGGCCGACGTCGGTCAGATAATTGATGTCGGTGAGGAAGGTTATCGACGTCGATGGTAAAACCGATACCGGTGACTGTGTTTTCTAGAAACCCAAAAGATTTGAGAGTTTTTGGAAAAAAGGAAGAAGAACGTCCTCACTAGCTCAAACAAGCAGATAAGAACAAAAAAGATGAAGAACACAAGTAGAGCCTAAGTGTTAAATCCCTAGGAATAAATTATTAAGCTCATGTTGGCTTATGCCTTAGAATGTGTTTAGGAAGATTGGCTTTTAAGATGGATCCTAGAAGAGGTAGTCTATGGATGGTTTCAGGTTTGTTTAGGTACTCAAGAGTCTGGGTTAGGTTTCATACATGGCCTGGTGCTAAGGAGCAAGCTCCCCTCACTTCATGAGCCCAGTGATAAGCTGGTCTCACTTAGCCAAAATATACTTTTCCTAGAGATTATCCTCTACTAGAGAATAGAGTGGGCTTTCCCCTTGGTGATGAAATCCAAGTGGGATTGCCGGGATGGGTAAGGTATCCGCTGGGTGATGAAATCCCAGTTAGGCCTTATCTCAGGTGAGTTTTGATGTTTGATTTGTGTAAGTGATTTGGTTGTGTAACATCAAGTGGACTACGATTAATTCATGATGCGATTTGTTAATTACTAGGTGTGGACTAAGAAATGCAAGCAAGCAGAAATGAAATGCAATGTGTTTTAAGCCCAAGTCAAAATGTGAGTTCGAATGAAAACAAGTTGAGAAAGGGTTGAAGAATATGACTTTTGACTAGTTTGAAATGCAATAAAAGGAAGAAAGGTTCTTTTTAATCCTACTTATGATGTCGTTTAGAAGGAAGAAAGAGGTGAAAAGGGAGAAACCTAATGCACCTATATGAACAGAAAGAAAAGGAACCCAAGGAAGACCCTAAGGTCCCACCGGGTGTGCCAGAATGTTTCTATACATGATTTCACTTTTTACATTCAAGAAAGGAAAGATGAGAATCTAAGAAGAATGGACGAGGGTTTGTACGTACCTGGGTTATAGACTTGTGCACCAAAATCAGACATTGTGAGAACTCCTCTTTGGTTTTGGAGGATGACACCTGAAAGAGAAAGAGACTAAAACACAAAAAATGTTAGATGACAAGAAGGTGGACTGCCAAGCGAAGGCTTGGTCCTAGAAGCGTAAAAGGCTTCTCGGAGGATGACAGTCCACTGTTAAAAACAAAATATTTAATAGAAACAGAAATGAGAAATGATAAAAGACTAAAAAGAAGGAAACTGAAAGCAAAAGCATACCTGATATGTAGCAGTCTACTTTGCATAGTCACCGACGTCTGTGGTTTTATTGGTGCCAGTTAGGGAAGTCACCGACATCGATTATGCTACCGACATCGGTAGGGGCAATGGTCGAGGTCAGTCAGGGTGATAGCCAGGGACAAGTTCAGGTCTGGGTTTTTGATCTGCAGGGTGGACTGTGGTTTTTGTCAGAGGGTCAGGAAGACTATTTGAGGGTCAGAAGGATCGTTTGGGGGGTTTGAGGGACTATTTTGGGGTTTGAGGGACTGATAATATTGTCTGAGAATGGACTGGATGGGTGACAGGGCAAAAGGAGGATGAATGGGAGACA
This sequence comes from Torreya grandis, assembly GCA_037957365.1. Lineage (NCBI taxonomy): Eukaryota > Viridiplantae > Streptophyta > Pinopsida > Cupressales > Taxaceae > Torreya > Torreya grandis. Next base: position 162,538 of record JARHVA010000288.1, on the reverse strand, counting down.
GGGATCCGAGAAGGCTTTTCAACCTCTCAGGGAAGGACAAGGAAGGTTGTGGATAGTGGGCTGGATTAGCAGATAAAACCAAATAAGAAATGAAATGAAAACAAGAAATTGCTTACCTCCTGCTTGCTGAAGGAAGAATGGAGGAAACCTGTTGTTGGTGCTGTTTGAAGGACTTGTGAATGCCAAGAGCCTGGAGCTATCTTTGCAAGGTACTTGTAGCTACTGGCATTTCTGTGTGAGAGGGAGAGAGGGAGGAACATAATGCCAAAAGTGCCAAAGAGAGTTCACGTTCACGAGGGGGAAAGAACAATTGCAAAAAATGGTTTTGAAGGCAACCGACGCTGGCAAAACCACCGACGTCGGCCGCATAATGATCGACATCGGCAGTAGAAGAATGGGGGTAGAGGCTAAAATTAGCCTTTGTCCATTCTTGCACGCTGCCGGGGTCAAAACGGTCGTGGGAAAATGGTCGAGGAGTGCATAAATGGACGCGGGAGGAAGGATTAAGAGAGGATTTTGGTAATAAAGGCTAGGAGAGAGGTGGGGGCATCCAAGGAGGGGATCCAAGGTGGCATGGGTGAGGTGGAAAGGGGCCAATAAATTAAAATATTTGTTTATTTTAATTTAAAATTGAGGGGGCTTAGGACAAGTGTTAGGAAATAGACCAAGGGGGCCAAGGGGGGAGGACGACCTAGGGGGTAGACACGATTTCGGTGTCTACAGAGTTATATAAACTCTAAAATGGATAGAATATAAAACAAATACTACCTTGAAATTGGTATAGATTTTTCAAAAATATCAAAATGTTTATGCAAATATTCATGAGGAAATAAGCTAGTGTAATGTATCTAACATTTCACTATTCACACAAAGGTGAGTAAGTAAATGGATAGAAAAATCAAAATGCCAAAATCTAAGGTTAAAGTGTTTCAGTTTAGTCTAATCTAGGAAATTAAAATTTTCTAGGTCTTTTGGCCAAATACGACATCAAAATCTAGGCTCAAACAGGGCATGTGCTAGGACTCTTGGCCAAATGGCATTAAAATTTAGAATTTTTAAAATAGATGAAAGTTTTAATCTAATAGATTTGAAACACTTCTAAAAAACACTAGGCATTCAATTCTTGGACACGAACTTGGTCAAATAGGTATAAGGTATGAAACAAAAGGCACTTTAGCAATAGTTTATTTTCTCATAAATAATGGTATAAAACATGGTTCTTTTTGACAAACAAGCTAGACAAAGGTGAATAGTATAACTATGCTTTAGACAAAGGATCAAAAGTACATTTAGATCAGTCTGAATATGTAGGAATAAATCTAGAATTATATGTAAGAAGGTGTATGAAACAATGTTTAAAATGATTTGGGTAGTGTAACAATGCTATACTACCCAAAAAGGTGTGATAAAAAATTTTATTTCAAAGACTCTCTAAGGCAAAGACAATTTTCCACAATTTTGACAACATAACATTACTTTTCTTGACTCAAAATGTTGTGGTACATAGACATAAAGTGCAAGTGTTTAGCAAAAAATGGCTTAAGTTTATCAAGTGATGATAATGATTATGAGTCTAAAATGTCCTTCAACCTAAATTGGAAATTAAACCTAAGTTCCCTCAAGTTTAGTGCAAATGGTGAACCCACTTAACACATCAACCCTATGAACTTTTGAAGGTATAATTTTAAATTTAAATTATAAGTGAAGGACTTAAACAAATTTGGTAAAGGTCTAGACTCAATTGGGTAGCATAACTATACCAAAGTAGATGATATGACTCTCAGGATTTTGATAAACTTTGAACAAGGTAAGTATATGATCTCATGCAAGCAACATAACACCTCTTTGTTCAAAGGAAAATTTGGACTATGTGTTTGGTTTGGATTATTTATTTACATCGAGTTTTGACTCCAAACAAGACTTTAAACTAGGATAAGATCAAATAATTAATCACCCTTAGATCCTAAACTGACAAGGTTGCTTGGTACTAATGGAATCCATCAATATACATCATTTTAGAGGATTTTAAGTGTTCATCCAAAAGTAAATATGGATTATATAGTAGGGTTTTTACACCCCCCTTCTCTCAAATGATAGTACTACAACATAGACCTTGAGGTGTACCTTGCACCAATAATACTTCCATGACAAGTGGGGATTTGTCTAAATTCTAACAAGTTTTTGAATGGTTTAGGGGGATCAATTGCACAATGACTTTCATGCCAAACAATTCAAAAGAAAAACATGGGTTTTGGGTCTGTATCACTCAGCTTATTGAAAAGAGGTCTAGTATTTTTTACAACTACATCCTACTATTTGCTCAGTGTAGTGTGATGTATAAAGTGCCACTACATTTTGTGTGCAACTCTAAAAGAGTTAAATGAAGTCAATGCCAAGAGATAAAACCCTAGGTCAAAGCTTCCCTAAAGAAATTGCGGGAGGTGATGAAGTCCCCCTTTTAAGCCAAGATGTATAAAAATAAAGAAAGCATGAAAGTAGAAAGACTTTAGGGTCATTTTCAAGGTCACCCAAACTTTGACGAGTATTTGGGGAGTGATTTAGATGACTTTATTTCTAGGCCTTAGACTAGGCTACTTGCAATAAGAATGGCACTTTTGATTCTAAGGATTCCCTGTAGGGGACAAATGGAAGAACATAAACGCAACATACCTCTTTTTTCCAAACAAGATTAATCTAAATAATTATTGAAAGCAAAAATTGACAAGTGTGTTTAATTTTAAACCCAAATGAAATGTTTGGTGGTGTTCATTTGACCCCTTGGTCTTAGTTGTAAACTTTGAAAACATTCACCAAAAATACTTAAATTCTTTGTTAATCACTAAAAAAAGGTTTCTAATCCATTTTTAAGCATGAAAAGGTGATTTAAACATGTATTAAGTGAATTTTGAACTTGATTTTGTAGAAAAATGATAGCATGTCCTTTAGCTTTGAAGCCTTTTTGAATTTGAAATAAGCAACTTTGGAAAAGTAGGTCTTGGGTTTGTGTTTTTGGAAAAACACAGTGACCAATGTTGATCAATACCACTGATGTCAGTTACAACCAATCAAGATCTGATCGATGTTGATTCTATTAAGTGACATTGATTAAGCTAAGTAACTCATGTCAGTATTTTTATTGACATTAGTTACTATGTAAAAATTGTGGCAACTATAAATGACAAAAAAAAGTTTGAAAACCAATTTGCAAGAGTTTTAAAATCTCAAATAAGTTTTTTAAGGTTAAAAAAAGATTTTCTTTAGGTGCAAGATGCATCTAGTCCCACTAGATGTGCCATAATGTGATATAGGAATTTGACTCAAGAGAGTATGGTTAGTATGCTGTTAGTTTCAAAATGAAAACAAAGTGAAATAAACACACTAATAACATAACATCTCTAAGACTAGACACTAGGGAGAGATTAGTTAACAAAAGAAAATGACAAGCACAACTAAAAATCAAGAAATGAAAACACAAGAATTCCTTTCACCTTTCTTGGATGCTCCAAATGCCTTTGTAATGGTGGCTTGCTCAGCTTGTGCTTCAAGAGGTCTTCTTCAATAGAGTGTGGCTACCTTCATCTCCTCTTGACACCTTTGGCTTATGGCTTGGCTTGGCTTGGCTTGGAATCAATTTGGAATTATAACACTAGTTTCATGAAGCTTTTGGAATCAATCCTGTATTATAACTTTGCATCAAAAAATCTTAGAAATGATGTTGTGAGGCCTCCTATTTATAGATTTTTAGATTTGATCAGAATCAACCTCAACCGTCCATCTCAAGATTGAGATGTGTGGTTGAGGATTAATTCAATTTTGTAATTAAAATTTATAATTATCCTCATCATGGCATTGGGAGAAGGGGTAATTAAGAGGCATGAAGGGCATCATGGAAGGAATTGATGAGGCATGGAGGTCATGAATCTTGATATTTGTGGCATTTATGGCCTAGGGATGTCTTCCTAAAAAATGAGGTCACTTGATGATGAAGATATTCAATATTCATTTCCAAAAAAAATTATTCAACAATTTTTCATGGAATTTTTGATTAGGCCTTGATTTGGGTTAATTAGATCTTAACTATGATTAGGCACATTGTGCACAAATTACCCAAATTGATCAGAATGCCTTGTTATTGGTCCTAAATTTGACTAGATTAGAATTGGAAGTCACTATCAGATGCATTGGATGCGTATTATCATTTATAATGTTTCTAACAACAAATAACAAAGGCACGAGTCTTGTGCAAAATATTTGATAGGAAAGAGCAATCCAGAGCACGTAGGTGCAAATTTGGCATTTTAACTCAAAATAAAGAGATCAAAGTTAGCTGGCCCATAAATTACATTGCCCCATTTAGGGATACCATAGCCAAAATTGGCACTTGAATATGCTAGTTTTTACATCATTTAACATGTTTTATTACTTTTAGGCCAAATTGTACATTTTAGATGGAAACTAGCCAAAAGCTTGATTAGAGGTTATTGGTGGCTAGTTTTAGGTGTCTAAAGACACTTGCATCAGAGGACACCTATGTTGATGTAGGTTTCTATTTGAGATATAAGTGTCTAGGGAACAATAAAATAGGGACATGATCAAAACTTGTAGAGGCATAAGATGAGTAGGTTTAAAGCATTCTGGGTAAGATAAAAAGCTTAGGTCATCAACATAAGATTGGTTGGACTAAGAGATAGGATAAGGGGCATAAGAGAGAGAATAATTGAGACTTGTAGAATTAGGAAAATGCATATAATTAATAGGAACAACTAAGGTCTGAGCTTTCCAAGTGTACAAGACTGAGGTGCCATATAATTTATAAATAATGTCTAGACTTTGATTAAACAACCTAGAGTTTCATATTTTTGGTGAAATAAATATTTTAGGACACTCTAACCTTAGGGTTTCATATCCTTATCTCTATAGGGAATTTTTTTATTATATATTTTTAGATATGATTTCTCTAGGGTTGTATTTTGACTACGTGACACCATTACCTTTAGTTTATTATAGATTCTCCATGTTTCTATCTCATGTTAATTAAGAAAGTTAGATCTAAGATATCTACTAGGTGAAGTAAAGATTGAGTTATAAATGCATTAATTTTATTTAAATTGATTGAATTGGTAATTATGCTTGTTTTAAAATTAACATGGTGAATATTGATGACATTCATGCTCCTTATATTGATGATAATGAAAATGGTAGAAATATGAAAGATGAAAATGAAAATAATGTAAATTTGGATGTTTGTGATTGTAATTTTTATGATGGTAATGTTATGAATGACAAAAATAAAAATGAATATGTTTCAAAAATTACTACCATGAGTACACATGAGATCAAGAAAAATTGAAATAATTATCTCCATATATCCTAATAAATTGATGCAATGATTTATGTCACCAAAGGAAAAATAATAAGATGAATGTAGTGATGGAATCTATATTTGAAGTACATGTTGTAAATGAATCTTTAAATACTTTTATTTCACCTACTATAGGTTATCCTTCTACATTAGTTTAAAATGATAGTGTTCATATTTTTCTACTTTTGTGCCTCTACATTTTACTTCTACTTGAGTTATTATGTCTATTCTTTCTCAGCTTAAAGTTTGTATTGTGCATCCTATTACAAGACCTCATTTTCAATTTTCATTTTTTTTATGGCATTTCTCAAAATAATATAGTGTTTATTCCTCAACATGTTAATTCTACTTCTCAATATGCACTCACTCATCAAATAATTCAGTATATGAAATCAAAAATTTAAAGACTTTCACAAGGATCTCAAAGATTAATCCATGCAATTATTACTCATGATTTTTTACTCAATCCATTTTCTTATGAGATGAATTTTTAACATTTCAATAACAAGGGTGACCCTTCACAACATATCAAATCAGTCCATGTTTCATGTCTTAGTTTTTCACAAAAGATAGATTGTTGACTAATCTCTTTCCTAAAAGTCTTAAGGATTATGCCTTGGATTAGGTTTATGCCCTACCATTATGATCCATGTGTTACTTCAATTCTTTTATTAATAGTTTATTATCTCATTTTACAATCAACATTAGCTAAAATATCATGTTTTCATAACTTGTGTAAATTAAACAAGGGCCTAATGAGCCTATTAGTGAGTATGTTCTTAAATTCAATAAATTTATCATGAAGATGTCTCACCAACTACCTTATCATGAATTACATGGTATTTTATCTAAAATTTTAATTCAACCTATTAAGGATAAGGTGATGTTTAACACATATCAATATTTTAATGAATTTTATCATGAATTTAGGAAAAATGAGATCAATTGCATATAGACAAATGTGTTTAAATATAGGACTACTACCCCTACATCTAGTGGTGCCTAAATATCAAGGTAAAAAAAAATCAAAACTAAGGATAGTGAAATCAATCCTTTTCAAGATAAGAATGAGACCAAAAATGTAGTTCACATAATATCTCAACCACCTCGCAGGATTGTCATTTATTTTCAATATTGAATACAATTTAGATGGTCTACTGAGAGTCATTTCCAAGTGCTTAAATGATTTATTGAATGTAATATGATATATTTATCTCTATAACATGAGTTTTACTCATCTCAACCTATACCTAAGAATAATGATGTGAATGATTATTTTAATTATCATATAAATAATGATCATAATTACAATAGATGGTGTTCATTGAGACATAATATTAAATATTTAATTTACATTAATGTCATTTAAGTGGAAGAATAAAATAGTACATTGAATGAATTGGTTTCACAATTGAATCAAAACTTGAATGTGTTTAAAAATCCTCTCTTGAATCATGATAATAAAAAGTATGATAATGTTAATAGGGTAATGCCTAAATTAAAACCACTAGTTTCAAATATGTGGTCACAATTGCATGCAAAAACTTTCATTCTATTAATTTTTATTACTATAAGATTCCAATAGATGATTCTAAGAATGGGCCATTATTAATAAAATGTTTAAGGGTTTCAAAATAAAAGTTAACTAAAGGCATTATGGTATATAATGGTTTAAGTTTAAACATATGTATAATGCAATTTATTACTAGTATAGGATATTTTAAAAATGATTTAGATGGTACAACCATATTTATTTAAGATTATATTCTTAGTTAGACACCTCTCATAGGTATCACATCACCTATCATCATAGGTCAAAGAATTTTCTAGTTTGGTTTCATGTATTTTTAGATAATGTGACATATGATATATTACTAAAATTCCCTTGGCTTAGTAAAATCTGAAAAATTCCTTATAGACTATATAAATTTCTAAAGTTGGTGCATGATAACAATTTAATTACTATTGGATGCACTCCTTATGAGTCACCAAACCAAACTCACCATGAGGTATTACTTAAAGAAGATACTAAAACAACTAATCATACAACCCTATGTGAAAACATCAAGATTTCAAGTAACTACTCATCCACACACTAACATAGTCTTATCACAATGTCTTGTATTAGTTAAAGCTAAAGCACCTATTAAATTTTTAATTACACTATCCAAACAAAGTTATTATTTACAAGTGGATTAAACCATTATTATGGATAATTTACATGATAATTATTAAATGCCCAATGATGATAATTATATTTACTATACAACTCATGATTACATTTTTTATGACACTAGTGACACATATGACTCCTTAGATTCAAGGTCCCTAGGGTTTGATGATCTTGACCATGAAGATATGTTGGAAAATTATTAAGGAAATTTAGATTGGATTATTTGTTAGCATTTCTACCCAATTATTGTGATTGAATAGAAAAATATATTGCACATAGCTTTGTTTTCCATCTTTCCTATATTTTTTTGTAGCTAAAGTGTTTAATTTCTATTTTATGTCATGTGTGGATTTTGGGTTTATCATGCTTCTTTGTAGCTCTACATTGATATCCTCTCAAGATTATTTTATTGCTTATTGATTCTTATATCTTGTTTAAATTTTGAAGTTGCCTTCTTTTATGTTTCTGATTGCTTTGTCATTCTTCTATCCCCTTGGTTTATGTTGATTGCATGTATCTTTAGAATTTTCCTTTAATTGTTTTTTACCATTCTAAAATAATGCACATACTTCAAAATCATGACAAAACACACACACACATAGACACCCACACACACACATCAAGGTTTTTTATGCCAATGCACACTAAATATTGAAGGAAGTTTTAGGTTAATAGAGATATTCCTCTTCTTGTTTACTCTCATTTTACCCCATGGATTTTGTCTTTATTGATTGATAATTTCCTTTTTATTACCTCTTGAATTAACCCTCTTTTATTTTCTTTTGATTCATTTTAATTTTAACTTATTTTCTAGTCTCTTGTTTGGTTCTTTTCTTACAAAATTGCTAAAACACAAAAAAAAAAATTTTGCCTTTATATTTTTTGGTTATATAGACAATTAATTTTACATATCATGTTTATATACCTATATTTAGAGGTTTTCATATAAATTATTACGCATGTACTACTCATGGTATTATTTGAGTTAAATGCATGATATACATTTTACTTATGATTATGGACTTATAATTGCTTTTTAGCTTTATCATGCCTACACTAGGGGGCACACTTACATGGGAGCATGCCTCTACTATAATCATAATAATTTTACCCTAACCCTCCCTATGATTATATGTTTTCTCATCATGTTTACCACTTGGTCATCAAGAGACCATTTTGATCTAAAATAACCCTATATAGAGAGCTTGACCTTCTCGTACTACATCAAGCCCTTCTACACCTTCTTATATCTTGCATGACATTTTTTAACTCCCATTTGGACTCTATGGTCACTTTGGCATCCTAAGCTACCCATTTACCTATTATCCCATAGCCTAAGCTACCACTTACCCAAATCTAACATTTTTTTATCCCATCCATTACAAAATGGCTAGAAATGGCTATTTTTGGCTAGGATGACCCATTTAAAACCATACTTAGATGTGTACTTGCCTAAAAAATCAAAGATTATTCAATTGGATAGATATTAATCTCTCTTGAGTTATTATTCTTCAACTCTTGATCTATCTTGAACTCCTTATTTTACACACTACTTGATTCTTTATCTCTATTGAAATTTATTCTTGGAAATTCATAGATTCATTGGCTATTCAACTTAGATTGATGCAATTACTTATTACTTGTTCCCGTTCTTGTCAAATTAGCTCATAGACTTTATCAATGATTATTATATCTAATTTTTTCATTTAGATCAGCTCTCACACATATTAATTATCCTTGCCTCTCTCTTTCTCTTGGATTTTTCAACATCAAATAGGATAGATCTCACCTCATAGCTCCTTCTTCCTCTAGTCGAATCAAACTTGGAATCTCGATTAGTGGATTATTAAATTTTTATTGAGCATGATTTGAGGGTACTTTTCTTGTAAAGTGACATCATTCATTTTTTTAGCTGTAGTATTAATCTTAGGGTTAGAGATTACATGTTAAGGTTAGCTTCATTTTAAATAAGCATTTCATATTGATTTAGAAAATTTTATGCATTTCCATTTGAAAATGTCTTTCATACAAAATCATCTTTCATACCCTAGGACTACATGTTTCTAAATCTTCTTTATTCTTGATATTGTTTGATTATTTAGATAACTTTACTTTCATGTTTAAAACACATTATTTTTGACTTTCAATTACTTACATTTTTATGCTTATACAAATTAGAGATACCTACTTTTTTGTGATCTTGATCATGCTATCCCTAACCTAGTTACATAAGTCCATATTTAACCTAGTGTAAACTAAAAATATGGATAGCTAGCTTAGAGATTTAGTGGTTTTCTATGTCCATCTCAATACATATTTGATTTTTACCCCTTTTCCAAACCCTAGTGGATCATTTGGATTCTTAGATCTGAATTTTGACACACGTGATGGGATCTTGTATAAGGTTTCATTTTAGTTCTATCTTTTTTATAGTTTTACCAACCCATTTATCACTATTAGATACAAGAATTATGTTGCAGATATTTTTTGGTTCCCTTTATAGTTTTTTTACCTTGAGTTGGTTTTATGTCTTCCTATCCACTAGTTATCTAAAAGTTTTCATCTTATGTTACTTTCCTAGCTATTCTTGTTTCATTATACCCATGGTCAGTCTCCCACCTTTGGAACTCCATTTTCATCACCTTTAATGGGAATCCCCTGAGCTCATTCCTGAGCAAGTGGATATTATAATGTAATGAAATAAATCCTATAGGATATATGATGTAGCTATGCCCCTTCTAGGTTAATATGATCCTCCCATGTTACAGTTGAAAGTTGATTGACAAGTATATGACCAACATACTCATTCCCCTTTTTAGTAATCTATGATTTTCCAATCTGAGGCCACATCCTTGTGACTTCATAACACTCCACATTCACCTACAAGGGGTGAAGATGAACCTCTTGTGTGCTTGAGGATCAATAATATATGTAAGATAATCAATGATTATCTCAAATGACTTCACATGAATGATGAATAGCATTCTTCTTAGAGAAGTAGATCATGTGATAGCTCTAGATATAGAGCCAACACCCATCCCTATTTGAGTGTCTTATCCAATTCCCATTTGAGTTATCTATCCCCTTCTCGATGGGAGACTCCATAACATGAACCTCCTATTATCACTATTGAGAGACATAGGTACCCAAAATTGATTTGTCATATGCATCATGTGGATCCTTCGTATATTCCCAATCCTTCACTTAGTGTCTGTTGATGTTTCTAAATGTACCATAGGTGCTCTTCAGTGTTGATGAACACTTTTCATTTTATGATTAAAAAATCCAAGGCATGAGTTGTAGTTTGTGATAATTTAGTGATGTCTGTGGTGGAATAGAAGTAGAGTATGGGAACTATCCACAATAGTTGTTTAGTTTAGTGGTTGGGAACTACTAGGGTCTAAATTTTTAGATCTTTATGAATTTGATGATTTCTAGACTAATATAAATGAATATTAACAATGATATTTAAACTAAATTTAGTCTTGATAAAAAATAAGAAAAGGGAAGGGCAAGGTAGAAAGGAAATGTGATTACAACTTCCCATCTCAAATTTTATGACAAAACTCTAATTACTTTGAGTACACATGAACCAATTTATGTTATAAAATAGAATGAAGTCAGATCACATCAAAAATTAGGTAAAATTTGGAGGAAATATATAAATCATAAGTAAGAACCAAGTTTACTTTAAATGTTTTCTACTATGATCTAAATAGCCTAAGCACATCCAAATGCAGAGTAAAATAAAATGAAGTATACTTAAGATCTTTACAGTTATTCTAGAATTAGCACAAATCAACAACCCTATGATAGAGAATGTGACTCAAAGTATGGAGAATCATTCAAAATTAAGATGACCACATGTAATTAAGAGACAACATTGACATTTAACAAACTATAAAGACAATCTTCTCAAAATTCGTTAGTTATATTAAATGCTCTTGATATACAATTGCTTAAAAGCTCTCTCCTTTAAAAAATGGTAATCCTTGCCTATTTATAAGAAACATAGGTGGTTTATCAGTTAAATTTCTTAAAATATCCACATGAAAGATAAGGATAGCTGTCCTTAATACAAAGATTAAAATGTATATGACCTATTATGTCAAAATTTACTAAAAGAAACCATATATGCTAACAGACTAGCATATATTTGTTATAAAGGGATATTATTTTACAAATTACATTAGTAGTGGACCCCTTGATTAGACCTATCTAAGGAAGTCCTTCACCTTTGTGTATTGCTCCTTGATTAGCTCAAAATCCATTACAGGCTTCATTAGATAATCCTCTTCTTGATCTACCAATGTGTTGAAATCCTGGTTAGCCTTAGCCATGAGTTCTTTGATGCATTGTGATTCTATGATTTGCTTCCATGAAGTAAGTGTAGAGTAATTTTTACTCTACATCATATTTAATTTATTTTTTATTCGAGCGCTACAATTTTGGTTCCTGTGCACCTTAGACGTAGTGGCAGAGTTTTGTAGCAGAGGACGGGTTCATTTTTGCCTAAGTGTCAAAGTGTAGCGGATGCTGCCAAGTGTCACCCTCTGAGCACGGGTCTTTTTCCCCTTCTTGTTTCCTTCATCTCATTTTTTGCCCAAGTATCAAGTTTAAGCAGATGTTGCCAAGTGTCACCTTTTGAAACATAAAGCTGGTTAGCTGGCATCCTCCGAGGCCCTTTTTGTAACTTTTGAGAGAATCATGGATCATGCCACATACCTAATGGCAGTTAAGTGGAATGCACCATGTGCCAGCATCCACATCTCATAGAGGCACCCACATTTCATTCTAATTTTGACAAAGACTTTCAACGAGCTAAGCATCAGAGAGAGTAGAAAGTGCCAGGTGGCAGTTGCAGGGGCCCTGAACTATCTTTTTAAAGAAACAACAGAAGTCACCGTGTATCAACATCTAAGAGGCATGGTTTCAATGCTTTCATTCAATGCATGAGGGCATCATTTCATTTTGTTCAAGTGATAAGGTGAAATGGAGGCTGCCAAGTGTCACTCTCTGAGTCCCTTTCTACTCCATCCCAAGAAAAAGTGGAAGGCACCACATACCCTTAGACAGAGAAATGGAAGATGCCACGTATCTTCCCAGAAGCAGCAGAGGTCACCACGTGTTGATGCCCGAGAGATGATCTTCGAGTTTTATTGCTGAAAAATATTATGGTGGGCCTTGGGTGTTACTTCAAAGGTCTTCAAAAATTGCCAAGTGTCACCATCCATAAGGGTCTAATATATGCCTCGAAGTGATACTTACAACATCACCAAAGAGAAGCAGAGAGAGCCGTGTGTCTTCGATAAATCTGGTGGAAGGTGCCAAGTGTCATTTTCCAGTGCCTTCTAAGTAACAAGAGGATTTTTATAAAATTGACTAAGTGTCCTCTCCCATTTCAATATAACAGAGTGCCCCGTGTATCTATGCCACAAAGCAAAATGGAGGGAAAATGGGCTGGAGTTAATTTGAGTAGATGGAACAGTTCACTGGGTAGGTTTTTGGGGCTTGCAAGCATTGAAGACACTGTCTATTTATCCCCTATAGGTAGAGGTAGAGTAGACAGTTGAGTGGCCAAACAGGTGATGGAATGAGGAATTTCAGGTGTAAAGGGAGGCACTAGACATGGATTACCATGCCGCAATTAGGGCAGTTTTGGATAAGACCAGGATGCATCCAAGGCATTGAATGTGCCATATATTTTATCCCCTATGAGTGAAGGATGGAGTAGAATTGCATGGGAAAGAAAGCGATGCAAGGAGACATCCGAAGCTATATAAGAAGAATTGTAAAATCAAATTAAGGAGAAAGGGGGACTGGCTTATAGTTTTAGACTTTCTGTAGTTTTTGACCAGTAATATCATTTACTCTTGTCTCAATTTTCTTGAGTTATAAAGTTGATATAACTGTGCATGTTTCTATGCCTCTTATGTGGCTAAATGAATTGAGAAGATTAAGATCCATGCCTTGGTTGGTGTTATCTACGTCATTTGTGAAGTAGTCTATACTGTAGATTTTTTGAAGTTGTGATTAGGGATGTCATTTGCTTTTGTCTCATTTTCTTGAGTTGGAAGGTTTACATAATTGTACATGACTTCTATGCCTCTTATGTGATTGGAAAATTCTATGAAGAAGATTGAACACTATGCCTTTGTTGACATTCTCTGTGTCTCAGCGAAAGAACTCCCTGTTGTGAGCCTCTGTTTATATTATTTTGACCTTTTACATTGATCATGCACTTGTCTGCTCTTAATGTAATTGAATCCTATAATAGTCTCACTGTGCTTAGGTAAGGATTAGGATTACACTCAGGCACATCACCATAATTAGGTTTCAATTCTTGCATTTTGTATTTTTATTTAATCTCCTATCCCTTTTCCCCAACACCCAATACAAAAGAAGAGACCAACTTCTCTAAAATCTGGAGGTTGTTTCAAGCCGCATTGTCCTATAGTTTGAAACTTCTCATTGTTGATTGGTTAAGATCAAGCGTAATTTTAAGTCATCAACATTTTTTGGCACGCTCGGTGGGATCAATCTTTCAATGAGTTGAATAAATTTTGGTGTATTCTTCAGCCAATTAGCCTTTGGAGGTTTTTATCAATGCCAACAATGACTCTGAGTCATCAGCTGATCAAGTAGTATCATTAAGAAATCACCTTTTGGTATGTATAATTATTTTACTCATAGCTATGGGTCTTATTCTCCTCCATATATTTTTAATCAAGAACAAGCTTCTCTTGGAATCATGCCAAGTAATGAGTTTGCACATGGTCATGAGCTATACCAATCCTATGCCCAGTCTCCCCAATATGTCACATCTCATGTTCAATCTAACCTTATTTTCACTTTCAAAAAATCATTGCTGGGATTTAAAAAATATGTGTTAGAGCTTGACAATAGAAGGGGATATGGCTAAGAAATTCCTTGTCACATCATCCATCAAGTAAGGGATGTGGTAGATCTGATTAAAAGAGAATGGGATCCCATTGAAAGGGCAAATTGGCAAGAGCTTACATATGAGATACTGGATGTGTGTGGATTGATTGCATTTATAGAAGAGAGGCTAAGCATTCATGAGAACTAGCCTTACCAAGTCTACCAAACTTCATATTCACCACCACAAATTCCAAATCAGACATACGCCACCCCTGTTCTTGAGCAAGGTCCAACCTGTCAAGGTCACTTCCCCAATAATGAAGAGACTATAATAGCAACAAGTCAAGAGGACCCCAAACTCTCACTTTCCCCTCAAGTCCCTTCCACCCTTACTCAAGAAGCTTCTTGTTTTCCATCATAACCTTCTTCTTCACCCCTTTTTGAAGAAGAATATATTTTGAAGGAAGAAAATGAGTATGCAAAAGAGTACGCTCAATTCATGGCTAGTCAAGAGGATTCCATAAGTACAGATAAGGAGGAAATCACCATAGATTCCCCATTTGATGAATAAGAGGACAAGTCACTAGCTTCTTCCTTAACTTTTGATGAGGAAGAGATCATTTCTGACTTTTTCCTCACTTTGCAAGAGGATATGGAGGAGCATGGACACTCCCTTGATCAAGTCATTGAGATAGGTGACCTTATTCTTAGCCATGAACTGGCCAAATATGGAGAAGATAGCTTTGAGACTCAACTAAGTATGTAGAGGAAATACCAGCTTTCAAATTTATCCTTTCAAGAGGATGAAGTCATCAAGGAGCATGCTAATGCAATAGAGCTATAATTTTAAGGAGACAAGCCAAAAGGTGATGGATATCAGAAGGCACAGAGTGAAGAACCAACAACCAACGATTTCTTGATGACACACGATAGCATGAAGAACCAGTATTTGATGACATTTCAAGGACAAAAATAGCTTATCAATGTCAAAATCATGTTTAACTTAGACTCATTTGAATGCAGGCAAATCCGTGTGGCTGGTGCAAAGGACATTCCATCAAAGATATACCCGTTACAATCACTAGTATGGCAACATAAGTTGGCTGGTCATAAAGAAGATGTTGGAAAGTTCATTTTTGATCCCAGAGGGAAATAATGATATTTAATTAATGTATTTAGAGCAATCAAGGATTATCTGACCATGAGTGGTCTACCTACTAGACAACACTATTGAAGCTGTAAATTTTGAAATTTTGATCGAGCGGGAGTCGAGTTCTTTTTGAGTAGGCTCAAAAGTCCTGGGGGTTGCCAGTAAGTGTAGAGTAATTTTTATTCTACATTATATTTAATTTATTTTTGATTAAAGCACTACAATTTTGGTTCCTGCTCACCTTGGACGTAGAGGCAGAGTTTTGGAGTAGAGGATGAGTTCATTTTTGCCTAAGTGTCAAAGTGCAGCAGATGCTGCCAAGTGTCACCCTCTGAGCATGGGTCTTTTTCCCCTTCTTGTTTCCTTCATCTCATTTTTTGCCCAAGTATCAAGTTCAAGTGGATGCTTCCAAGCGTCACCTTCCAAAACACAAAGTCGGCCAGCTGGCGTCCTTCGAGGCCCTTTTTGTAACTTTCTAGAGAACCACAGATCATGCCATGTACCTAGTGGTAGTTAAGCAGAATGCACCACGTACCAGCATCTACATCTCATAGAGGCACCCACATTTCATTCTACTTTTGATAAAGACTTTCAATGAGCTAAGTAGCAGAGAGAGTGGAAAGCGCTAGGTGTCAGTTGCGGGGGCCCTAAACTAACTTTTTGAAGAAACAACGAAAGTCACCATGTGTCGACATTCGGGAGGCATGGTTCTAATGCTTTCATTCAATGCATGAGGGTGTCATTTAATTTTTTTCAAGTGCTAAAGTGTAGTGGAGGCTGCCAAGTGTCACTCTCTGAGTCCCTTTCTGCTCCATCCCAAGAAAAAGTGGAAGGGAGAAAAATGCTGAAGTGCAGTGGAGGCTACCAAGTGTCACTCTCTGAGTCCCTTTCTACTCCATCCCAAGAAAAAGTGGAAGGCACCACATACCCTTAGATGGAGAAATGGAAGATGCCACGTATCTTCCCAGAAGCATCAGAGGTCACCACGTGTTGATGCTCGAGAGATCATCTTCGAGTTTTATTGCTGAAAAATATTGTGGTGGGCTTCGGGTGTTACTTCAAAGGTCTTCAGAAACTGCCAAGTGTCACCATCCATAAGGGTCTAATATATGCCCCAAAGTGATACTTACAACATTGCCAAAGAGAAGCGGAGAGAGCCGTGTGTCTTCGATAAATCTGGTGGAAGGTGCCAAGTGTCATTTTCCAGTGCCTTCTAAGTAACAAGAGGATTTTTAGAAAATTGACTAAGTGTCCTCTCCCATTTCAATATAACAGAGTGCCCCGTGTATCTATGCCACAAAGAAAAATGGAGGGAAAATGGGCTGGAGTTAATTTGAGTAGATGGAACAGTTCACTGGGTAGGTTTTTGGGGCTTGCAAGCATTGAAGACACTGTCTATTTGTCCCCTATAGGTAGAGGTAGAGTAGACAGTTTAATGGCCAAATAGGTGATGGAATGAGGAATTTCAAGCATGAAGGGAGGTATTAGACATGGATCACCATGCCACAGTCAGGGTAGTTCTGGATAAGACCAGGATACATCCAAGGCATTGAATGCACCATCTGTTTTGTCCCCTGCGAGTGAAGGATGGAGTAGAATTGTGTGGGAAAGAAAGTGATGCAAAGAGACATCTAAAGCTATATAATAAGAATTGTAAAATAAAATTAAGGAGAAGGGGGGATTGGATTATAGTTTTATACTTTCTATAGTTTTTGACCAGTAATATCATTTACTCTTGTCTCAATTTTCTTGAGTTATAAAGTTGATATAACTATGCATGTTTTTGTGCCTCTTATGTGGCTGAATGAATTAAGAAGATTAAGCTCCATGCCTTGGTTGGTGTTATCTGTGTCATTTGTGAATTAGTCTATACTTTAGATTTTTTGAAGTTGTGATTAGGGATGTCATTTGCTTTTGTCTCATTTTCTTGAGTTGGAAGGTTTACATAAATGTACGTGACTTCTATGCCTCTTATGTGATTGGAAAATTCTATTAAGAAGATTGAACATTATGACTTTGTTGACATTCTCTGTGTCTCAGCAAAAGAACTCCCTGTTGTGAGCCTCTGTTTCCATTATTTAAATGTTTTACATTGATCATGCACTTGTCTACTCTTAAATGTAACTGAATCCTATAATAGTCTCACTGTGCTTAGGTTAGGATTAGGATTACACTCAGGCGCATCGCCATAGTTAGGTTTCAATTCTTGCATTTTGCATTTTTATTTAATCTCCTATCCCTTTTCCCCAACACCCAATACAAAAGAAGAGACCAACTTCTCTAAAATCTGGAGGTTGTTTCAAGCCGCATTGTCCCATAGTTTGAAACTTCCCATTGTTGATTGGTTAAGATCAAGTGCAATTTTAAGTCATCAATAGTAAGGATGGTGTCAAGGATATTCTAATTATCCTTGGTAGAATGGCCTTGATTTTCCTTAATGCCCTAGATGTGGACACCAACTATCTAGTTTAATTCTCCATCACTGATCAGGTCCATAGTAGTGGTTTGAGAAGGGTTGTCCAATAGGCTCCCCAAAAGTTTCTCCATTTTGGTTACTAGGTCCTTATCTTCCTTGATGAAGTTGTCAACATTGCTGCACTAGGTGATCAAATATTCTTGCTTATCCATCAAAACTACCATGAGGATATCTAAATGTATAATATTGATGATCTTGAAGTCTAGGGCCTACTTTTTCCTATACACCTTGAAGAGTTCTATCATTTGAGCTTGATAATCCTACCATTGAGTGATTAAGGATTGTGCCATCTCAGCTTGATGGTTTAAAGTACTTAATCGAAGCTTGATGTTATTTATATTCTCAAATGTATCTGGTAAATATTTATTTAGCACTTGTAATATGTCTTTAGGAATTGAGAGTAGGACTTGAGCCTCTAAATCCTACTTTTCCTTCTCCAAGTTGAGGATCATTTTCTTAATTCCTTGGATTTTGGCTAAGGTCATTACTAATTATGCCACCACTAAACTAGCCACATCCTCCTAATGGATGGGATGTTCTCCTACTTCCTTCCCTTAAATAGGAGTTAAGCCTACAAAAGGTTCTACCTTTTGAAAGGTGAACTCCTCGGTGCTAATGGCAGTCTTATTTTTCACTAGTTTTTAAAAACTTGATGTATCTAGATTGAAATACACTATTATGTTAGATTCCTTGAATTGTGGATACTTGAGAACTTCTACATTTGAACTCCCAGAGGCCCCTGGGGTGTCAATTCCCTTGATCTCTTTGTTATGAAGGATTTGGTTCCTTCTCTCTACCTATCTATTTACAATGTCTTGGATCCATGGCTTGACATTATCCTATACATCTATGCCAACTAGGGTTAAGGCCAATGATGGAGAGAGTGATGGGATTTTTTGTAATTTCCCATAAATAAACCTATCAGGAATGGTTAGTTGATAAAAAAGGGTTCTCATCACTAAAGAGGTTAACTTCACTGGTAGGGTGAGTGAAGGTCAACCTAGGCTTCTTTTTAGGTGCTAGGGGCACCAAGGCCAATTTTACTTGTCTCTTTCCTCCATCTAGTGGGGTTAAATCCTTGTTTTCTATATCAAAGGGATCTTTCTCCTTATCAAAACCATAGGATGTTGTAATGTTAACAAGGGCACTCTCCACTTTTTCTCCTACCTCCAGGGCAATCATACTAATTATTTGCACTAGGGGAGGAGGCCTCTACGGGGATTTGATGGGTTGAGGATCCTCACCAAGTCCATTTTCTATCTTTATCTCTTTAACCACAACTTTATCCTTTCCTTTATATCCCTAGGTTGCCCAAGATAGGGTGGTTTTGTTAATTCTAATCATTAAGGCTTAGAAGATTGTCCTCCAATAGGTGGCTCTTGATGAGTAGTCTTAGATGGTCCTAGCAACAAGTGATAATTATAGGGATGTAATTTACCTCTCTCTCTTGAGGGTTTACTATCTCTGACTACCCTATGCTCCAACTAGAAATTGTAGCCCTTGGTCTTAGACATGACCTCTTCAAAGTTATTTTCCCTTGTATAAATACCATCTCCCACACCTGGTTGATGTTTGTATTCAATATTTGGGAGCTTTTTATCTCAGATGTGGTTGGTCACTCTATTATTGGGGTCCCACATCCTAAGGTCATCTAGCTAAAAATTAAAATAATTTATGTGGATCACCATAAATTCTAGTTACTTCTAATCCTTGATCATAATCCTACTAATGTCCAGTGGAAAGGGGTGAACCTGAGCCTTCTTATTTTTCTTGTATATCCCATCCACACCTTGGATGATTTGATATGCAATCTCTTGCTCTAAAATATTACTAGGGACATGAATGGGTAATTGGTAGGGTTGAATCATGATTCCTTCTATTATTATTACAGTGCAATCTAAATAGAACAAAACATCCCCCATGGCTTCTACTTGCCTTTTGATTTGAGGGTGGAGTCTTGGCATAGGGACACCGATGATTTCCTCATATATAATTGGGAAAGCACCATCATAGATAAATTACATGTGGTTCCTATATTTGAATATATGCAATTTAGAGTAGTGATGAGAAATAGTGGTTCTACCATTAGGGGACCAATTTTGGATGCCAAAAAAATCTACAAAGGCCAAAAGTGAATCCAAGAGATAAGATATCATATGAAATTATTTGGAGGTCTTTCTCTTGATGGTTTCCAATTGTTTGTCCAAGAAAAAGCTTATTAGGTCTCTAATGATAGGGGTTAAGTTCCTCTCCAACATGTAATAGACGTAAGATACCCAGATGTTACTTATATAAGAGGTGGAGGGGGTAGAAAAGGCTCGATTAAATAAGGTCATAGCTATCATAATTACCTCTTTGAATTAGACAATATGAATCCCACCATCAGGGCACTTGAAAACATGGGAGCCTTGGATTAACCAAGGTGTGAGGACTAAATCCAGGTCTTGGGTGTTTGTCCACTCTCTCAAGGATGGGAGATCAATATGAGGTAAGGGGAGCTTATAATAAGTTTTTAAGGCCATATGATAGATGAATGTAACCTTATTAGTGCTTCCCTCTTGAATGATCCATTCTTTATCTATTCTACAATTAATAAAAATGGGAGCAAGGAGGTCGATACAATGCATTACCTCTGGTTTGGTTGCAACATGGTGGAGGCCTGCCAACTAAATTGGGACTAGTTCATTGTATCTTTGATTCATGGAGGCATTCCTCTTTTCCTCCTAGGAAATTATTTGAAATTCCTCCACAAGGAAGAATATCTCAGACCAATTCTTGATTCCATGCATGTTTAGGGCTGTTAGGTCCAGTTCTATCTTTGAAGATGCTTCCCTTACTATCTAAAGTTAGATAAAGTTCTACTTCCATCTTCATCTATTGCTTGCCTATCACCATTGATGACACTAAATTATATTTGTAAGGTCACAAAAGGTTTCACTAGGGCACTTACTTCAAGGTTTAGTTACACTATTTTGATTGTTTTTTGACCAATTGAGTTGACTCGAGTCTTCTTTATAAAGGGCTTAGGGTTTTTTGAGCTTTAATGGTGGAAATATCTAGTTTCTTAATCTTATACATGCCTTATATTTTATGGGACCTTATTATCATGACCTCTATGCTTTCAAGCTTAGGAGATCTTTGATTTTGATTTTCCATGCGTATGTGGAGCCTATGTGGCACGGGTTTGTGCCTTTCATGTAATTTTTCATAAATGCTAGTTGGAGACTAGCTATTTGCTTTTAAAAGATTTCTTTATTTCAATCTTATAATACAAATCCAAGTTCCTATGTTCTTATTGGTCCCTTTATCTTTAATTTCATGGCTATGCCACTTGGCACCTCAACAAATCTTCCCATGTTGTTTACTCTTACCAGCTACTATCTCAACTATGCATTAGCCATGTGTCGAGCTCATGGGGCCTTTGAGAAGTCTTTAGGCTCAATGCACCATTGGATCAAATCCAATGGGTGAGTTATCACTAATGATTTTTACAAAGTCTAAGTGATTTAATTGAGCATCTTTACTAAGTAGGTTCTATTAGATTTTTGTCCTTCGAATGGCAAGCTACCATGCATCCTCCTTAAGGGGATCTATGTACCTCTATCAGTTACCCTAGCCATGGGTAGACCACATGTAAAGCTCATAAAGCCTTTGAAAATTATTTGGGTTTGACACACCATTGGATCAAATCCAACAAGTGAGTGAGCAATATTGGATCCTGCATGATGCACACCTTTTAATCAGTCCCATGAATATATAAACTTAGACTTAAAATGATGTTCATAAGGTCCTTTTATGTTAATAAAGATAAATGAACATAGGTTAAGGCATTTTAAACTAATTATTTCTATGTAAAAATTTTAGGAATTCCTTTTAAAGGGTTTTTAGAAATGCCCCCTTTGCTTAGGCTTTGAAAAGTTATCTAGGTTAAATTTGGTGGGATCGGTAATGTCAACTACATCCTCAAAAACGTAAAAGGATGGTGAGTGAGGTTGTCAAATTTGAAACAATAGAATTAATTTGGTCCAATGACTAAGTGCCACACATCAGGCTCTCAATAATTCCTAGGGATTTAGGGTCGATGCACATCATTGGATTAAGGCCCATGAGGTAGCGAGGACCATCAGATCATAATCTGAGTGCTTGATAGCAATTGGTCTCCCTTTTAGTGTCAGGTTTGGTTCATGTCATTGAATTAAATCCTTTGATTTAATGTGAGGCATTAGATCTACAAAAGTGCATGAGTTTTAAGTTAAGGCTCGATATGTATAAAGGTTTAGACTAAGGTTTTGACCTTTAAAAGTTTGTTCATGCTTGCAAACACCAAGATATTTAAACCTTAATAAAAACCTAGTTAATCCAAAAGGGCTCTTGAGTTTTAAAGGGGAAAATAAGAGGTCCAAGTCTTGATTTTATATTAATGTTTGGTCATGTTAAGAAACATAATCAAAGATTAATATAAATTTAGACTTAAGGTTTCTATAACCGAAAGGAAATATAATTTCTCACTAAAATTTTCTCACAGACATTTGAATTCAAACCCCTAGGGTTTACTACTTAGGGTCCCTAGATTTCTCCATAGAACTTGAAACTAATCACCTCAAAGAAAATAATTAGCAACACTAGTCCATAAAACATAATCACAACCAAATACACCAAGGCTCATGCCTTTTAATTGAATTGCCTTTAAATTTCAAGAAAGAATAATGCTTTCACATTCAATCTAGAACATAGATGTTTTGAAACATTCACAAGGGTCCCCTTTTAGAAAAATAAAAAAAATGGCCGTATGTTGGTCTCAACAAATGGTGACTCACAGGGGGAACATAGCAATATGTTGGAACCCAAGGTTTTGGTTTAGACCTGTACATAAGTTTTATTAAATATATATATATATATATATATATATATATATATATATATATATATATATATATATATATATATATATATATATATATATATATATATATATATCCAATTTTGACATATACCATCTCTTGAGTTGATTCTTGGTTGAAATAAGCCTCTTATGTCTAAAATTTGAACCTAGATATTAAAATAAAAACATGCAGTGTGTGCTTTGATTCCACTTATTGTTTGTCATAAGACTTCAAGAAACAACATCTAGGTTCATATCCTTTTGGCCATTGCATTTGAATTTGAGCATATTTAAATATTCTCTTAGGAACAATTATTCTTAATTTAGGGGAGGCTTGGGCATTGCTCTACTGTTAGCTAGGTGTCTATAGCCCTGATAGAGATACCTTTGGCTCCACTTATGGCCTTTCTCCCACTACCAGCCAAGCATCTATATCCCTAGTGAAGATTTATTGAATCACCTTTGACTTTGCATCTTTTGATTTAACATTAATTCTTTATTTTTTTTTAAGAAAGGTTAGGAGCCAGGATAGCTAGGTTTAAGGATTTGGTCAAATGTCCTAGCCTTAAGATACTATACTTTAGTTAAAAATTTAATCCCAGACAAGGATGTGTTTTAAGTGTAAGCATGAATGTGAATTAACAAACTAAATTCACATTATACACATATGATTCTTCTTAAAACTAAGATTCAATTCAAAATAAGGTTTGAATCTTTGTGGGACATTTTGATCTTATACCTATCTATGCCAGTGCCCTTGGTTGCATCATGATGCTTTATCACCACCTTATGTTCACTTTTTAAAGATTCATACTCACACCTTTTGAGCAATTCTAAACAAAGATAATCTATGAGAATTTAATAAAACCAAGGAAAATCACCAAGGAAAAAAGATGAAACAAAAATAAACAAACAACAAAAAAAGACAAACACAAGCAAACAAATATATTTAAGCCCAGTAAGAAAAAACAAAGCAAGAAAGGAAACTAACTAGCCTACCTAATCTAACATTAACAATCTTACATATTTATTCCATGAAGACCCCTGGTGGAGAAACAACAAAATAATGCTTGAGGTATTACCCATTGGTGGGAAAATTAAACTCTACTCCTTGAATATCCTTCAACCTAAAAGTGTTGTTGCCTAATATTTCTACAATTTGGTATAGGCCACTACAAGGGGTGAACTTACCATGTTTACATTTAAGATTTTATGCCTTGTCCTAAAGGAGGACTAAGTCTCGTTGCCTAAACACTTTCACTTTGGAACTTTTATGAAAACATCTTTTCATGGTCGATTGGTGCCTACTAAAGTCTACAAATGCCTTTTCCCTAGCATCTTCCATTTAAATGATGTCCAATAGCCTAGAATTAGCAAGTTCTTGGCTATCCTCCATGTATTCTTGCATGAATGTGAATGTAGGTAACTTCAAGGTGATGGGAAAGATAGGTTCCTAATGATATACTAAAAAAAATGGTGAATCCTTTAGGGATTGTTTGATCCTAATTTTGTTTGCGCATAATGCAAGCTTAAGGAGTTTATGCCATGTTCAGGGTTTATCTTCAAGGATTTTTTGATGGCTTTCATCAAGTTTTTTTGTGGATTTAGAAACACCATTTCCCTAAGGATATTGATTAGAGGCAAAATTTAAAGAGATACCATTATCATAAGCCCATTTGGTCATTTCAATAGATATGAAGGCAAATCCATTATCATAAACTAAGGAAACTGGGATTCCAAGTCTAGTGCAAATATTTTCCTCTAAGAAATTAATCACCTCTTTTGTTCTACATTACTTAGTGGATACTACCTTAGTCCACCTAATGTAGTAGTCCATAGTAGTTAGGACATATTTGTAACCTTTATAAGAATTAGGGTTGATCACTCCTATGAAGTCTAATCCCCATTATGTAAAAGGCTTATCCACCATCATAGGTTGTAAATGCATGTCTACCTTTGGCTCTTTTATGCTGAAGATCTGGCATGAATGACACTCCCTCACATGTTTGTGTGCATATTTAAAAAGGGTGGGCTAATAATACCCAACTCTAAGAATCTTGTGGGCTATGGTTCTCCTTGAAGGATGTCCACTACCCAAATTTTCATGGAAAGTAGACATTATTTGAGAGGCCTCTCCTTTCAACACACATATTAAGTGGATCCCTTCAAAGTTTTTCCTATAAAGGACTACATATTTGATGAGGTAATGGGATGATTTGATCCTTAAATCTCTCTTTTGTTCTTTGGTGAGTCCTAGGAGACAACTAACTTTGATAAAAAGATGCATTAAATAGTTATACCATTCATTGGGTTGGAAATTCTGTTGATCCACTTGCATGACATGGAGCTTGGGGTTGAGATTGGAAATCATTTGAACTAAGCCTTGAAATTTTACTAGTTTGGTAATTGTCATCTCTATATCATACTATTGTAGGCTTTCCATCCACTTGACTCTTATTTACCCAAGCTCATTATAAATCAACATAAGCTTTGTGGCTAGGTCAGGTAAAATGGCATGCACCTTGTTTCTAAAGAGGTAATGTCTAAATTTTTTTACTACCTTTACCAAGGCATAGGATTTCTTATCAATGATGGAATAGTTCACCTCTACATTTTTGAAGTTGGTGCTCATGAAGCCTATAGGTTGGTCATTCCCATCAACCTTTTGAGTTAAGATAGTAGCCATGGTGTGGTCAGAAGCAAATGAATACAAGAAAAAGTCCTTTGAAATGTCAAGACTTATTAAGATTGGGGCTTGACTAATTGCTCTTTTAATGTCAGCAAATGCTTTCTTGGATTCTTCATTCTAGGAAATTTTAGCATCTTTCTTAAGCATATCATTCAAAGGTTTGACAATCTCATCAAAGCCTAAAATAAAATTCCTCATGAAGTTAATCTTGCCAAAAAATGACTTTAGTTCTTTTCGGCTGTTGGGTAGCCCAATTTTAGAAATGGCCTCCACTCTATTAGGATCTACGGAGATCCCATCTTTGGAAATGACATGCCCCAAAAATTTTCCTTTAGTGACATAGAATATGCTTTTTTTGGGGTTAAGAGATACACCATACTTCCTACATCTATCAAATATTTGTCTCAAATGCATGAAATTTTCTTATCTATTCTTAGATAATACTGTGAGATCATCCATATGTATGATGATGCATTTGCCCACTAGACCTTGGAAAGGATGGTCCATGGCCCTCTAAAAAGTTACCCTTGCATTAATTAATCCAAAAGGCATTCTCTTGTAAGCATATGTTACCCATTTAGTAGTAAAAGTTGTTTTCATCCTATCTTCTAGAGGAATAAGCACCTAGTTATATCCAAAAAATTCATCCAAAAAGGATATCATGGAAGATCCTGAAACAACTTGGATAACTTGGTCTAGAGAAGGCAAGGTGTAATTATATTTTTTAGATGATCTATTCATATTTTTTAAATCTATGCATAATCTTATTTCCCCATTCTTTTTTCTGATTGGGACCAAGTTTGCAACCCAAGTGGAATGCCTAATAAGAAACATGATCCTTACATCTATTAGTTTCTTGACCTCCTTAAAGATCATGGGTTCTAAAATAGGGTTAACTGGTCTTTGCTTTTGTCCAAAGGGTTTTCAACCCTCCTAAAGAGGTATAGTATGAGTAATAACCCTTGGGTAAAATATTTTTAGATGTTCATAAGACCAAACAATTACATCTTTGTATTTTATAAGCAGCTCTCTAGCTTTTCTATTTTCCATTTTAGTACAATACTTCCCTATATTCACTATTTAGGGCTAATCATGTGGGCCAAGGTTCTTTGCATGATAATATTTACCGCTTACCTTGGGTTGCTTAAGTGCTTCAAAAATCTTGTTAAGATCAAATAACCTTTCCAATGAGATCATCCCTTTGGGTATCTTATTATCACTTAGTTAGATGATTTTACCATTAAGTCCCATCTCAAGAAAAGTTTCATCAGCTTCATCAAGAATGTGAGCTTCAAAGACTCCAAAATTAGTAAAGAAATCCATAATTTTTTGATCATCATTGAAAACTTGGAAGTGATTTATGTTATCAGGGACTAAGGGACATGGTACAAGATCAATACTGAGGTTCTAAGAATCATGATTAGGCATGAGGTTAGCTAAATAGAGGTAATCTCATCAGTAACTTTGTTTTCTTCCTTGGGGATAAACAAGATATTGAAGGCATCAAAAGATTCCACAAAGTCCCAAACTCTAAATTTGTACCTCTTAAGGTAAGATAAATTACACTGGTACTTGCTCCTTACTTGATTAACTGCAAGTTTAGAATCTCCATAAATAAGGAGTTCTTTGACCTTGTGCTTGATGGCAAGCTATAATCCTAAGACGAGAGCCTTATACTCAGCCAAATTATTGGTGTAGGGGAATTTTAACCTATAAGATGCATGGTATTATTTTTCTGTAGGGTCTATCAATATAATACCAACCCCTAATCTTGATTTTCATTTAGCACCATCAACATATAACTTCCACATGCCAAGCATTGGAAGAGAGCTCTTAGAACTAGGTTCCTTTGTAGTTTCTAAAGTGAAAACTCCTAGATCAAAATATAGGAAGTTTACCCTTTCATTGATATCATTGTATTCTATTATCATGTGTTTCATTCTAGGTTCCATTTCTTATTTTATCTAATTTAGCACACCTTTCTAAGGTAGCCACAAGTGTGAGAAATCAATAGGCATGTAACCATTCAAGGCCTTAGTCCATTCTTTACTCAAGAGCAATCCATAAGATTTAGGAATATCTACCACTTATATGTCAATAAATTATTGAACCTTGGGTTCACTAGCTAGTTGTATATGCACATTTAATAGCTCCCTAATGACCTTGACTCTATATTTATCCAATTGAGTAACCACTCTATCAGACTTGATTGGTTTTAACCTAAGTTGTTCACATATCCTAGTAGGCATGATGCTAGTTAAGGCTTCAAAATTAAAAAGACAATTATGGACATTCTTCCTAAATATCCTAACTATAAGCAAGAAGGGCATGGACTCTGCTTTGGTTACTTATATAGTTACATTTGCATTATCACTCTTAGGGGTATTGCCAGGTTTCTTGGACAAAGATTCCAAGATTAAATCTCTTTGTTCTATAATCTGAGTTAGCTCATGCATAGTGATGTTGGCTTTAATCTTTTTCATATCTTCCACAATATTGTAACCAATTTTGATTAAAGGATCAATAGTAGATTTGGAAGAGCTTCATTTGGGAGGTTCAAGATTATTATTTGATAGTGTCTGGAGGGGTCCCATAGTTATTAGGAGGAGTAGACGTAGTCAATGACTATTTTCCCCTATTTCTTAGAAGATACATCTTCAAAAATTGTTGGAATTCTTGAATCTCTTCAGGAATGTTCTCAGGCTCATTCTCCTCTTGGAAAGGGAATTGAAAATTTTCTACCATGTGCACTTAGTTAGATGGTTTATATTCATAAAGACCTAAAATAACATCTTTGTTTAGAACCACTTCAAAATATGTCAAGTTCCTCTTGGAAATCTTCAAAGGCTTTACAAAATTTAATGCAGTCAATGTCACCATGCTTGGAGGTAGCATGCACCCTATAGTAGTCTGATAAGGCAATATTAGTAAGATTGATGTCCATAGTCATTTCGCTAGAGGAAGACTCATTATATTTATTATTGTATAAACTATCATTCTAAAATCTATTTCTAGGTCTATTAAACTTTTGGAAAGTGAAGTTCCTTCCAGGGTTGTCATTAGCATTACCAACTTGCTTTTATAATTGAAAAAAGTTTGTGTTGAGCTTATGAACCATTTTTAATAAAGATTCATTCTCATTATTTAGAGTCTCAAAATTTTGACCTTGGATATTGTTAATGCCATTGATAGAAACTAAAGCCTTTTGGTCATTAATATGAGATCCATTGGTAGCTTGATGGCTCAAAAAACCTAGGTTCTAATTAGGGAAGCATGGCTGGTAGGTAATGCATTCAAAGTAGGGAACTAGTTTAATGCTAGAATATTTTAGTTATTATTTGGGAAAAGGTTTAATGCTAGCATCTAAGGATTAACATTTGGGACTAAATAAGCCATCTATCCTTGATCTCCATTTGATCAATAATAACCACTACTTCAGATTAAGCTTGGACTAATGTGATGATAATTAGGATAGATATTTTAAGAAATACAGAAGCTATAGGATCAACAACATCTTTGTAAACCTCTAAAGCTAAAGCCTCATTAGGTTTATATGGATCTATGTTCTGACTAAACATATTTTGGAACCTAGCATTAAATGACCTAATAGGTTCACTTGCATCTCTATTAATAGTTGTGAATTGATGATAGATGACACAGGGGATTATGATATTTCCAAATTGATCAATAAAAATAGTGTCAAAGTTATTCCATGAGGTAATATAATTATCAGGAAAATTAAGGAATCATTCATATGTAGCATCTTTGAATGTAAATGGGAACAACCTACATGCTACATATTTATAAATAACATTTAAAAATATTAATGTAGCTTTGAAAGATATAACAGGTTCCTCCGTAATTGCAATACCAGTTGGACTAAATATTGGCAAATTTTTTTTAGGATTATGTGGTAAGTCATGAACCACACCTGGTATATTGATGGGGGAACTTATAAGCTATGCCAAATTTGGATAAAGATCAAACATAGGAATCATTTTCAAGGGTGAAGATGGTAGATACTTAGAATACCTATGCCTTCCTCTATCTTTCTTGGTTCTTCTTTGGATTTATAGCTTGAGCAAGTGTTCTCTAGTCTTTGAATGTGATCTGGTCCTGATTCTTGGAAATTCTAGCTTGAGGATTAAATATCCTATTTGAAATATGATGAGTAAAGTTAGATCTTCATAGATAATCAACAATCAACTTTCATAGTAAGCTTATTTTTACAAGGATTTGCTCATAAGAGGACAAAGGGCATCAATCTTTGACTAAACAAGCTCAAAGATGTACTAAATTATGTAAAGATGACTATTATTTATAACTTATGACTCAAATAAACTTCTTATTGACAAAGAAATGCCAATTTTAACTAGAATAAACCATTCTAATTTCCAATACTAATGAATTCTTAGCACTAAAAGCTGTATTTACTAGAATTAAGCATATGTACTTAAATAATATCATTCTTTGTCTGAGTAAACCCAAAGACTAGTATAAAATCATGAAATTCACCAATTTTTACACAATTTATGCTAAAATAAACACACACATGTAAAATAAAGAGTGATCTTTGACCAAATACACCAAAACTAACAAATTTATTTAAAGATTTTTGGCCCTCCTTATAGAGCCAGTGGAGCTTCCTCTTTTTGATGTTTCTAAATGTACCATAGGTGCTCTTCAGTACTAATGAACACTTCTCATTTTAGGATTCAAAAATCCAAGGCATGAGTTGTAGTTTGTGACAATTTGGTGATGTCTGTGTGGAATAGAAGTAGAGTATGGGAATTGTCCAAAATATTTGTTTAGTTTAGTGGTTGAGAGCCACTAGTGTCTAAATCTTTGGATCTTTGTGAATTTGATGTTTTCCAGACTAATCAAAATGAATATTAACAATGATATTTAAACTAAAGTTAGTCTTGATAAAAAATAAGAAAAGAGAAGGGTAAGGTAGAAAGGAAACATGATTGAAAATTCTCATCTCAAATATTATGACAAAATTCTAATTACTTTGAGCACACATGAACCAATTTATGTTATAAAATAACATGAAATCAGATTACATCACAAATCAGGCAAAATTTAGAAGAAATATATAAATCATAAGTAAGAACTAAGTTTACTTTAAATGTTTGTTACTATGATCTGAATAGCCTAAGCACATCCAAATACATAGCAAAATAAAATGAAGTATACTTGAGATATTTATAGTTAATCTAGCATTAACACAAATTAACAGCCCTATGATAGAGAATGTGACTCAAAGTATAGAGAATCATTCAAACTTAAGATGACCACATTCAATTGAGAGACAACATTGACATTTAACAAACTATAAAGACAATCTTCTCAAAATTCCTTAGTTTTATTAAATGCTCTTGGTATATAATTAATCAAAATCTCTCTCCTTTAAAAAATGGTAATCCTTACATATTTATAAGAAACATAGGTGGTTCACCGGTTAAATTTCTCAAAATATCCACATGAAAGATAAGGAAAACTATCCTTAATATAAATATTACAATGTATATGACCTAGTATGTCAAAATTGACAAAAGGAAACCATATATGCTAACATACTAGCATATATTTGTTACAAAGGGATAGTATTTTACAAATTACATTGGTAGTGGGCATCTCGATTAGCCCTATCTGAGGAAGTCCTTCACCTTAGTGTATTGCTCTTTGATTAGCTCAAAAACCATTACAGGATTCATTAGATAATCCTCGTTTTGATCTACCAATGTGTTGAAATCCTTATCAATCTTAACCATGAGTTCCTTGAAACATTGTTCTTCCATGATTTGCTTCTTTAAAGTAAGGATGGTGTCAAAGATCTTATGATTATCCTTGGTAGAATGACCTTGATTGTACTTTATGCCCTAGATGTGGACATCAACTCTCTACTTGAATTCTCCATCACTGATCAGGTCCATAATAGTGGTTTGAGAAGGGTTGTCCAATAGGCTCCCCAAAAGTTCCTCCATTTTGGTTACCAAGTCCTTATCTTCCTTGATGAAGTTATTGACATTGCTGCACTAGGTGATCAAATATTTTTACTTATCCATCAAAACTTCCATGAGGATATCTAAATGTCTAAGCTTGATGATCTTGAAGTCTAGGGCCTACTTTGTCCTATGCACCTTGATGAGTTCTATCATTTGAGCTTGAGAATACTACCATTGGGTGATTAAGGATTGTGCCATCTCAGCTTGATGGTTTAAATCACTTAATCTAAGTTTTATGTTCTTTAAATTCTCAAATGTATTTGGTAAATATTTATTTAGCACTTGTAATATGTCCTTAGGAATTGAGAGTAGGACTTGAGCCTCCAAATCCCGCTTCTCCTTATCCAAGTTGAAGATCCTTTGCTTAATTCCTTGGATTATGGCCAAGGTCATTAATGATTATGCTACCACTAAAATAGCCACATCCTCCTAATGGATGGGATGTTCTCTTGCTTCTTGCCCTTAAATAGGACTTAAGCCTATAAAATGTTCTACCTTTTGAAAGGTGAACTCCTCGGTGCCAATGGTGGCCTTCTTTGTCACTAGTTTCTGAAAACCTGAAGTATCTAGATTAAAATGCACTATTGTGTTAGACTCATTGAATTATGGCTACTTGAGAACTTCTACATTTGAACTCCTAGAGGTCCATGAGGTGTCAATTCCCTTTATCTCTTTGTTATGAATGATTTGGTTCCTTCTCTCTACCTATCTATTTACAATGTCTTGGATCCATGGCTTGACATTATCCTATACATCTATGCCAACTCAGTTTAAGGTCAATGATGGAGAGAGAGATGGAATTTTTTGTAATTTCCTATAAATAAACTAGTCAGGAATGGATGGTTGATAAAAAGGGTTCTCATCACTAAGGAGGTTAACTTCATTGGTAGGGTGAGTGAGGGTCAACCTAGGCTTCTTTTTAGGTGCTAAGGGTACCAAGGCCAGTTTTGCTTGTCTCTTTCCTCCATTAAGTGGGGTCAAATCCTTGTTTTCTATATCAGAGGGATCATCTTCCCTATTAGAACCATAGGATGATGTAATGTCAATAAGGGCACTCTCCACTATTTATCCTACCTCCATGGCAATCATGCTAATAATTTCCACTGGGGAAGGAGGCCTCTATGGGGATGTGTGGGGTTGAGGTCCCTCACCAGGTATATGTTCTATCTTTATCTCTTCAACCATAACTTTAGTCTTTCCTTTTATATCCTCAGGTTTCCCAACATGGGGTAGCTTTGTCAATTCTATTTGTTGAGGCTTTGAAGATTGTCCTCCAATAAGTGGCTCTTGACGAGCAGTCCTAGATGCTCTTAGAAATAAGTGATAATTCAAGGGATGCAATTTCTATCTCTCTCTTGAGGGTTTACTATCTCTGATAAGCCTATGATCCAATTGGATATTGTAGCCCTTAATCCTAGATAGGACCTCTTCAAAGTTCTTTGGCCTTGTATAGATACCATCTCCCATACTTGGTTGATATTTGTATTCATTCTTTTGGAAATTTTTATTTTAGATGTGTTTGGTCACTCTATTATTTGGGTCCCACATCTTAAGGTCATCCAGATGGAAATCAAATTTTTTTTTTTGTGGATCACCAAAACTTCTAGTTGCTTCCAATCCTTGATCACAGTCCTACAATGTCTAGTGGAAAGGGGTGAACCTAAGCCTTCTTATTTTTGTTTCATATCCCATACATACCTTGGATGATTTGATAGGAAATATCTTGCTCTATAATCTTACTAGGGAAATTAATGGGCAATTGGTAGGGCTGAATCATGATTCCTTCTATTCTTATTAAAGTGTAATATGAATAGAACCAAACATCCCCCATGGCTTCTACTTGCATTTTGATTTGAGGGTGGAGTCTTGGCATAGGGACATCGATGATTGCCTCATAGATAGCTAGGAAAACACCATCATAAATAAATTGCATGTGATTCCTATATTTGAATATATGAAATTTAGAGTAGTGATGAGAAATAGTGGTTTTGTCATTAAGAGACCAATTTTGGATGTTAGGGAAATCTATAGAGACCAAAGTGAATCCAAGAGATAGGATATCATATAGAATTGTTTGGAGGTCCTTCTCTTGATGGATATGAATTTTTTGGTCAATAAAAAGCTTATTAGGTCTCTAATGGGAGGGGTTAAGTTCTACTCCAACATGCAGTGGACATAAGATACCTAGACCTTGCTTACATAAGAGGTGGAAGGGGCACCAAAGGCTCGATTCAGTAAGGTCATAGCTATCATAACACCCTCACTAAATTAGATAATAGGAATCCCACCATTAGGAGACCTAAAAACATGGGAGCCTTGGATTAACCAAGGTGTGAGGATATGAATCCAGGTCTAGGTGTTTGTCTACTCTCTCAAGGATGGGAGATCAATATGAGGCAAAGGGAGATTATAATAAGTTTCAAAGGCCATAAGGGAAATTCATGCAACCTTATCAGTGTTTCCCTCTTAAATGATCCATTTTTTTTATCTATTCTACAATTAATGAAAATGGGAGTAAGGAGGTCGATACAATGCATTACCTCTAGTTTGCCTACAACATGGTGGAGGCCTACCAGTTGAATTGAGACTCGGTCATTGTATCTTTGATGCATAGAGGCATTCCTCTTTTCTTCCTAGGAAATTGGTTGTAATTCCTACACAAGGAAGAATAACTCAGACCAGTTCCTAATTCCTTGCATGTTTAGGGTTATCAAGTCTAGCTCTATGTCTTTGAAGATCCTTCCCTCACTATCTGAAGTTAGATAAAGTTTTATTTCCATCTTCATTTATTGCTTACCAACCACCATTGATGACACTAAAATATATTTTCAAGGTCACCATAGGTTTCACTACGGCACTTGCTTCAAGGTTCAATTATGCTATTTTGATTAATTTGTAACTAATTGAGCTAACTCAGGTCTTCTTTGTAGAGGGCTTAAGGTTTTTTGAGCTTTAATGGTGGAAATATCTAGTTTGTTAATCTTATATGTGCCTTAAATTTGATGGGACCTTATTCTCATGCCCTCTATGCTTTCAAGCTTAGGAGATCTTTGATTTTGATTCTCCATGCTTATGTGGAGCCTATGTGGTGTGGCTCTATGGATTTCATGGAATTTTTCATAAATGTTAGTTGGAGACTAGCCATTGTCTTTCAAAAAATTTCTTTATTTAACTCTAATAATCCAAATCCAAGTTCCTATGTTCTTATTGGTGCCTTGATCTTTAAGTTCATGTCTATGCCACTTCACACCTTGACAAATCTTCCCATGTTGCTTAGTCTTACCAGCTACTATCCTATCCATGCATTAGCCATGTGTTGAGCTTGCGGGGCCTTTAGGAAGTCTTCAATCTCAATGCACCATTGGATCAAATTTAGTAGGTGAGTTATCGCCATTGATTTTTACAAGTTTTAAGTCATTTAATTAAGCACCTTTAATAAGTGGGTCCCATTAGATTTTTATCCTTTAAATGGAAAGCTACCATGTATCCTCCTTATGGGGCTCTATGTACCTCTATCAGTTACCCTAGATGTGGGTAGGCCACATGCCAATCTCATGAAGCCTTTAAAAAGTCTTTGGATTTGACACACCATTGGATCAAATCCAGTGGGTGAGAAATCACTATTAGATCTTGTGAGATGCACACCTTTTAATTAGTCCCATGACTATATAAACTTAGACATAAGATGATGTTCCTAAGGTCTTTTTATGTTAAGAAACACAAATTACCTTAGGTTAAGGCCTTTTATACTAAGTCTTTTTAGTAAAAATGTTAGGAATTCCTTTGAAAGGGTCTTTAGAAATTCCCCCTTTGCTTAGGCTTTGAAAATTTGTCTATGTTAAATTTAGTGGGCTTAGTAATGTCAACTACATCCTCACAAACATATAATGATGAGAGTGAGCTTTTCAAATTTAAGACAATTGAATTGATTTAGTTTAATGACTGAGTGCCATGTGTCAGGCTCTCAAGAATTCTTAGGGCTTCAGGGTTGATGTGCACCATTATATTAAGGCCCTCAAGGCAGTGAGGACTACCAGATCATAATCCAAGTGCTTGATAGAGATTGGTCTCCCTTTCAGTGTTGGATTTGGTTCATGTTGTTGGATAAAATACTGCAATTGAATGTGAGGTGTTGGATCTACAAAAGTGCATGAGATTTAA
Organism: Torreya grandis; assembly: GCA_037957365.1. NCBI lineage: Eukaryota > Viridiplantae > Streptophyta > Pinopsida > Cupressales > Taxaceae > Torreya > Torreya grandis. The sequence goes on along the minus strand of JARHVA010000288.1, from coordinate 126,752 downwards.
GTTAAGGCTTGATATGTATAAAGGTTTAGACTAAGGTTTCAACCTTTAAAAGTTTGTTCATGCTTGCAAACACCAAGATATTTAAACCTTAATAAAAACCTAGTTAATCCAAAAGGGTTCTCAGGTTTTAAAGGGGAAAATAAGAGTTCCAAGCCTTAATTTTATATTAATGTTTGGTCATGTTAAGAAACATAATCAAAGATTAATATAATGTTAGACTTAGGGTTTGTATAACTAAAAGGAAATATAATTTCTCGATAAACTTTTCTTGTGGACGTTCAAATTCAAACCCCTAGAGTTTACTGCTTAGGAATGCTATTTTTCTCCATATAACCTACAACTAATCACCTCAAAGACAATCATTAGAAACATTAGTCCATGAAACATAATCACAAGTAGATACACTGAGGCTCATGTCTTTTAATTGAATTGCCTTTAAGTTTCAAAAAAGAATAATCCTTTCACATTAAATCTAGAACATCGATGTTTTGAAACATTCACAAGGGTCCCCTTTTAGAAAAAGCAAGAAAATGGGGGTATGTTGGTCTCAATATGGTCTCAAATGATCACACTAATTTCAATAAAAAATTATGGGATAGGAATCCATGGGATACATATCATGAGCTTAAACTTCCTTGGGTGGACCATCATATTATCATGTTCAAAAAACACCATGGGTATTTGGGTCATTATGAAACCCCCTAAGGCATGATACATGACTTTATCATCCCCATGAAGAACATTTCCCTTCCTATGGCCATTTATAAATATGTGATTGGGAGGATCCCCATCATGTACATCTACTACCTTAGGAGCTACCTTGACATCATCTTCCACATGCCCAATATTGTGATGACCCCATAATTAGATAGGGAACATCATGGTAACCATGAGCCTCTTTGGGGATCTCATAACCAACTAGCCATCAACCATCAACCATGCTTATGAGGATATCTATAGGAATCTTCTCACCCCTTGGATGTGCATCATTACCCTTCCCACTGTAATCTTTGAACTTCCCAAGTTTAACATAAGATTGAATGATAGTACCATAGAACACATCACATTGTTCATGATGTCATGTATGGAATGGGAAAATGATGAAGGCATGATGTTTAATCTCTTCACTCACTCCCTATGAGCCAAGGCTTTGGTATGGTTCTAAAATATGTCACCAGATTATCTATCTATTTTCCCAACCTTGTTAGATGATTTCCTCTAGTACTTTTATATATCTAGACTATTTAAATTCATAATCTAATTGCTCACTTCCATGGTCCAAGCCAAGGGTGAGTCAAAATTTGATTTCACACATAGATGGGATTCAAACATACATACGTGTAGGATGAGGTTCATGGATGATCAAATTTACAATATGTTCACCTGAGCATTGAGACAAGAGGTTCACCTTGAGGTCCTCAAGTGTGAGCCTAAATCTTATGTTGAAGTTATTAACAAGTATCTTAAGATTGAAGTCTTTAATGTGTGTGTAGGAATCATGCATGTACTTACTCAAAACTTATCCTCCTCACTCAATTTTAATCGTAATTCAATTTATGAAGGTATCATTGATTCTCTATTAAATAACAAATAAAAAAGGATAGCCATAAGGTTAATTATTTGATTAAGAGGCCAAACAAAAATAAATCCCCTAAAAATCATGTAGGGAGGTATATAGTTTTGTATCCTTATAATCATGATAGGTTATGTAAGTTTCACCAGATCAAGGACCATTCAGATAATGAATGTGTTTCCTAGAAAACTAGTTACAAGACTTCATCTGATCCCCAAAGCTATCCACTTTTTGAGCCCAACTGTAAGTTAGATGTTTTTATGGAACCTCTTCCTAACCATGAAAATTAAGATAAGAAGAAGAAGAAGAAGAAGAAGAATAAATCCAAGGACAAGGCACATTCTCTCTCTTCTACCTCTTCTAGTTCATGTTATTTGGTTGACCCAAAAGAAAATGCCAAGTGAAATAGTAGCAAGATCCTTGTTGTTATTAACATTTCATCTACTAGTTATGAATGCTATTTGGACATGCACTTAAGTCAAGTGACTAAAACCATTGGAGATACTAGTGTATTAGGTCTCACAAGCTCACCTATGGGGGTAGGAAATCCTAAAGTTAGGTTTAAATTTTAACATAATATCACTCCCTAGGCTAGGCAATGTCATTCCTCTATCATAGAGGAACTACTATCCCTCTTTACCAAGATATCCATCTAGGACCTTATCTACCTTTACCCTAAGCAATGGGGCCTACCTCATCTTTCATGAGCTTGGTATTTATGGTAAGGTGCCACTATAAGATGAACTTGAGATGTATAAATCATACATCCTTGATTGCCCTCACCCACCTACCTTATCATTTAAACATGCCTCCTTACCAGAACCTTCCATTCTAAAAAAAGGGATATATTTTCACTCTACATTGGGACTCTAGTTAATGATTTCCACCTCAATAGATGCATCATCAATGAGGGTTCCATGTTGGACATCATGCCTTTATGAATGTTCAATGAGTTGGGTACTATCCATAGGAAGTTTTATTGCTCTCAACACAACTATGTTGGTTTTAATAATGAAATGGTCACACCATTGGGTAATGTGAAGCTTTAGGGTAAAGTTTAGACCCAAGATAATTAATATCAAGTTATATGTGTTAGATTTATCTCTTATACAACATGATCCTTGACCATCTATGGATTACTACCATGTAGGCCATTACATTAATAGCCTTTATGTGGTCCAATTCATACATGAAGGTGAGGTTCATACTTTGGAGGCTAAACCAAATCCCTAAGCATAGATAAATCCATCTGATGAGGCTTTGCCATCTCCTCACAGGGCCCCACTAATTCAACCAAGGTACCCATTGATGAATATTTCTTTGTTAAGGATAAATAGTTTAATCTTTTTGACTATCAATCAATGTTCACTTCTCCTATGCCTATTGTGCACTCTTTTTTTCATGATTACTCTTTCAAGCATCAAGATGGTTATTCACTCTTATGATACCTATTTAAAGACATATCTATGACTATAGATCCTTTTAACTCATCATAAATTCCCTATTGTAGAATTATAACTCTTAATGTCTCCCCTACAGAGGTTGTTAAAATTTCCAATTTGGATGTAAAGTGCCATTTAATCTATGTCACATCACGTAACTTATTTAAGGAGAAGAAAGCCTACATGAAGCTCATGGAAGTGTGTCACAAACACTATCATCCTCTCACTCATCTAGGTTTATATATCTTACTCATCAATTATTTCCCTATCCTTGGTGTTCCCATAGTTTAGGTCATGACCATTGAGCTTAAAGAGTTGGATAAAGTATCCCCCCTTCTCCTTTGGCCTCTTTTTAGGCCTGTTAGGGAAATTTTTATCCCTTTAGAGAGAAAGATGTAGAATAACATTCTAAGTCATGGCCTACCTTTGAGGTATGCTATGTTATATGCTACCAATCTAGGCCTATGCCATCAGTATCCTGACTTATTAGAATGCCATTTTTGGTGGTTTCATGTTGATGGATACATGTTGTTCATTATTTGTTAATAAAACTCTATCTTATGGGTTTTGGCCCATTTTCAAATTTGTGGCAGTATTTGTTTCATTCCTCAACATCATTTAGAGCATGTTTTTAAACCTTTCAAGACTCTTTAGTTATTTTGGCCTATGAACTCCACTTTTTCATCTCAGGGTAGAAGTAGAGTCTTTTACTTTTTTTATTCAAGAGTGTTCATGATTGCTTGCATTTGGTCCACTATTGAATACCTCTTTATATTTTTCCATACTCTTTACCAGTGTTTCAAGTTGGTGGTTTCCAAATTTTTATGACTTGATTTATTCTTCTCTTACTAGTGTTCATCTTTCATGGCCCACCTACCATCCCTCTTCACCTTTAGTTATGGTTTGCATTAGTATTTGTATACACATAATATTTTTAAACTTTATTAGTTATTAATGCATTCTATCTTATTGGAACCTACCAAATCTCAGTATCTCTAAGTGCATTCCTTAAAGGGTACATTGGAAAAGGGGTTGGTAGACCTTTGGTGCTTTGTAGGATTATTGGCCCCTATACCTCCATCTAAAATAAATACAAGATAATCCTATCTATTTACCTAAGCATTTACTCCTATCTATTTACCTAAGCATTAAAACCCTAATTATACACTTCCCTAAGCATATCACCACCTAAAATATCCCCTACCTAAGAAAAAACCCTTTTACCACTCTTCTTACTATATTGACTGTGTCAACTTTATTTTGGGTTTAACACATGTTACAAAACTCTATCAGCCTAAGATGACATAGTTTGAGACCTAATGACTCTATTTCCTACCTAACAAGGTTAACTAGGCTAGCTGTATTGATTAAATTCATGAGAGAGTTTAGGGTTAGTCCATAGCTATATATACCCCCTTCATTTCATTTATAAAATAGGATCATTGAATTACACATCATTACTACTCATAAATCTACATATACAATCAATATGAGGTTTCATTACGTAGGTTTTTGCCTTGGAGAAGTATCGCTTATCTTGTGGAGGTATTATATGCATAGGATAAGTCTTATATCCTAGAGATAATTTTTCCTTGTGATTTTTACAAGCACACAACAACCTCTTAAAAATAAACATTATCCAAGGGAGAGATTGAGGTACAATAGATTTACTTTAACAAGGTAAGTATATTCCTAACCTTTCATATTTCGATAAGTAGATGTTGTAGAACTAATGTATTGAATTGAATCTATCCTTGATTAGATAATTTCTATGTTATATTAGATAGATTTGTATTTTCATGTTGATTATCTTCCCTAATTATCCCACAAGCTTTGGTGAGCAATAGATTAACTTGCATATGCATTTACTATATTAGCTTGCATAGTTATTTAGTAGATTAGTTTGCTTAATATTATTTATATATATAAGGCCTAGATAGGGTTATCACAAAATGGCATTTGAATAGAGGCATCAAAAACCTCTCCTTTGCCATTGTGTGATAAGATATCCTTAGTGTAGAATTAGCAGATCCATTTTTGGTCATGACCTTGATATAAACATATTGCCAATAAGACTTGTCAGTTAATTACCTTATCCAAGCTTGAATATTATTGAATAGGATAAGTTATAGATATATCTAGTTTCACTTGCATACATTCTAGTGAATTTGACATGAATCTAGATTTTAATTTTTCTTTTTAGACAACTAGATCGACCCTATCAACCTAGTTTAACCCTCTATGCATAGGTTTTCATACTCTATCAAGCCTATCACATTCATTCAGCTTTGTGTGTAGGTTTTGTTTTATAGTTTCATCAACCCAGTTGACCTAGTAAGGGAATTTTTTAAGGTTTTCCAACTAAGGCAAACCTATTGATTCTATTTGGTTTTTTGTGCACAAAATTTTTAGTATAAAAAAAATAGATTAATCCAATCGATTCAATTTATTTTATCACTTTTAGTCATTTAACTGAATCAATCTACTTGATTCTTTTATTTTACACACTTCATTTAATGATTATTTTTATCTGATCAACGTAGTTCTATTTATTCTATAATTTACCAATTTTATATATATTAAGTTGACTGGATTGATTCTATCTATATATTTTGTCTTTTACCTCTACAAGTTCAAATTTCCACTTAGATAACATAATTCAAAACAACAACTCAACATATTAAAGAAAACTACTGCATCAACCTAGTTGACTCTATATTATTTACAAGGTTCACTATAACTAGATCAATAATTTATCTTTATTAAATTTTAAGTAAATTTATTTTCTTGCTATTTTTCAAAATTTAAATTTTAGTATTGTCTTTACCAATTTTTTAGTTTTATAAAACTATACCTTTACAGTCAACTAAGTCAACCAACTTGAATTAGTTTTATATCTACTTTTTATACAAAAAACTAAGTTGGCTTGCTTGACTATATTCATTCTAAATTGTCTTTCAATAGATTGAGTCGATCAACTTGACTCTATTATGTTCTATTTGTATAACTTGGTCGATTAGGTTGACCTCATTTTTTTTATTTTTATTCCTAGTTTAAGCAAAGGTAATTAACCTAAATTGATATTAATTAAAATGAATTCGATTTTAAGTTGGTTGCCTATTTATTTACTTTCTAAAAAATACAAATTAGCTTTTGAAACTTTGATTTTTTCTCTTATTTTTCAATTTTTTGGGTTTCCTTAAAAATGATGTACCAATAATTTTCAAACTACATATATACTATTGTGAAGGGATAATCGATACTCTATTTATCAAAATTCATAACAAATTCATAACCAGTAGGATCTCTCTTGCAAAATATTACCACATAATATTCATCTTAGACATTGTGTACAAACCAATCTCTGCATTATTTCCTCAAAGTGAATAATACAATCCATGGATTTATCTCTCCACCACCATCATAATAGGCTAAGAAATAGGAGTGCCTATTAAATAGGCATAATAGTTTGTTTTGCATTACAAATAATTTGTTGTGTGAAACCAACTTTAGTTGTTATGGAATATTTGCATGCATAAAATAATGATGCAAATATTCAACATTTAAAAAATAAATAACCAACTCCCAATTTCAACTTAACTCATAAACGAGTGTGAATGCTCACTCCAACACCCTCCTTTAAGTGCAAAATAGGGAGTAAGAAAAAATAAGTAAAAATACTGAATGGGTCCTAACAACTAGGCCTGATCAGGTACCCATGTACAAATACATAGTTAAATAAAAAGTGTCCCTATGGTAACCAATCCATATTATGAGACTACATGGATGATGAATCATTATAACCACCAAGTAAAATAAGATTTGGTACTCTGTACGAGGCTAACTTTGTAAAAACCATTGATCTCAAAACACTAGGAAAAAAGAGTCACCAAGAATGAAATGTATCACTACAAGGTGCCCAAAAAATAATAACAATAGCTAAAGTTGAGAGAGAAAAAAACATATGCCTCAAGGTACCCCAAGAAATCAAATGGCTCAATACTTGAACATAATACTGAAGAGGTACATTGGATGGAATGAAGGAAATTAAATATAAATGCACTCAATCAACTACCTCCAAAAGAAAAAAATGGTGTACTAACAATGAGCACAACACCTGAAGTAGTAGTCAACAACCCACCCCCCCTCCCCTCCATAATTTTGAAATGGGTGTAGTGACTAAAAAATCATCTAAATGAGTGGGCCAATCCCATTATGCAAACATTAAAATGATGACACTGGGCTACACTAGATTAGATACTCTCTAGAAGGAGAACTAACTCCACCAAAACATCTAAAGGAGACTGTCAATAATCAGATACAAATATGAAATATATTGATGGGATATTCAACAACTAGATAAGTAAGTGATCAAACATGGAGCACACACATGAAGGGAAAATCTCTGTGAAAATCAGTGTGACTACAAACAAAGGTCCCATCTTAAAACAATATCACTAAGGAATGCATGAATTTCCAAAATGCACTTAAGCTATGTAAAATGAGAGATGTAAGGTTAAAAAACACATCTGCCTAACAAGGAGCTCAAAACAATAAGGAACATCAATAGGTAGTAGGAGCAATGTGTAGTCAAAGATGCTAAATAGTGAAGTAATGATGTATGTAGTGTCCTCACCAATAATGCTTATTATAACACCAAAAATGATCATAAATCCACCCCAAATGAACATGAATGGTGGATGAAGATGCTTGAATATGTGTGGGTGCAAAGTCCATAGTAGAAGAATGTGAGGTAACATCCAAATAAGTGTCAGGTAGATCATGTCTGACCATTGTAATCTTAAGTTTCTCAAGCCAGAGTGAAGGTGAAAAAGAGCCCATATGTTACTCATTATCCTCATGAAGAGTGGAGTGAACAAAAGATATAGCTCTATCAATAGATCCCAATGAAGATGAAACACCTACATCATAACCAAGGCCATGTTGAGAAATCCATATAATAAGTTGAATAGGGTGAGCAATGCCCTGTAAATGCTTCCCAATGCCCACAAGTCTAGTAGTGTGACCCATTTAATGAATAATGCAAGAGATAAAGCCAATGGTATGCTGCTCAAAAGAAGTAGGCATAAGTGCAAGTGGACCTAAAGTGGGATATGCAGAGTGTGCATCAACATAAGACACACAAGTATCATCTATAATAAGAAAATCACTAAGAACAATGAGCTTCTCAGAATATAGTAAATCACATTGTAAAAGTGCATCAAGTGGATGTGTACCAAATTAAATAACACTACATGATAGAATGCTAGACTAATGTTGTGTATGAACTAGTTTTTTTACAAAGAACAAATGAGGGCATCCTTTCCATGAATCAAGGAGCAGAAGAGAATTTCACATCAAAAGTTTCTTGTTTACTTCTTGAATTGCTTAGAAAGAGGCCATATGATCATTAGGTTTCTTAGGAATTGGTAGGGTACCATCAAGAGTCATACCAAAGTCAAAAATAGGAGCAATAACCACTATATCAGAATGTGCATCTATAGGTGGAGGTGTAGATACCTCATCCAAGTGACCATCAATAACAAGTGTCTCATCCTCAAAAAATATATCCTTACTAACAATGGAAGGAGGACAAAAACTAATAAGAGAAGATGAAAATGCCAAAGAGTCTTCATGTAAATCATCATCAAGTGAAACATTCTCACAACTAGGAGAAGATGGTGGAGAAACACTATCACCAATAGAATAATCCTCACTATGAGAGAGAGGAGAAGAAATAGGAACATGTAGAAGTGAAGTGACCTCATCAAACAATGTAAAAATAATGTCCCAAGCTGCTTTAGGTGACGTAACATGCTCAATATGAGTTTGTAAACTATTATAAACATGGAGGAAAATGAATAGAAGTGACTTCTTTTGCATGGATGTAAGCCATGTAATATTGTCCTCATCTGTGAAAAAGGGAAAATCATTAATGACAACTCTCCATAATCCCTTCATCTACAAGTGTAACATCATCTTGTGCTTCCATATGGTGTAGTTAGATGAACTAAGGGGTTCAAACATGAAAGAATCCATATTTGAAGACATTAAATAGAAAAAAATAGCCAAATTCAAGCAAAATGAAACCCTCAAAATGGACGTCGGTCATAACTGAAAATGTGTCCACAAATGAAAGGAGTACAAATCATACCACAAAAATGAAGTGTTTTTATGAGGGGGTCTCACCACCTATGATACTAGACCTCAAATTTGTCTTCGTCTAATGATATAGAAAGTAGTATCCCAAAAAAAAAAATAGTTTCACAATAATAAAAAATTCCCACTTACAAAATTTGGCTCCAGTTTTCAATTATTCTCACCACTTCTAAAAATATGATCTGTTACTTTTCCAAAAAATAAAGCCCTCATAAATATCACCTATTAAAATGTTTTCTCTCACTAATGCCAATTTTTTTTATCATCACATTAATATTTACTAGTGTGTTCTCCAATTCAAAGTCTTAAGAGAGTTGTTGATAGTCAAATCAAATATCAATAGTTTCAAGCATACAAAAGAAAAAAAACACTATTTAATGTTTGAAAACTTTGAAATTTTGAAAAGAGATATAAAGCTAATTTTTGACTAAGTTTGAAAGTGGTGAAGGAGATTTTATAATGGTAGCTAGGAGGTGGTTTGACTAGTGGGTTTTGATGTGGAGGCTAAACACAAAGAGTGTTACCATGGCTGTGCAAGGAAGAAAAGTCAGTGGCGATGCCAAGGGAGATGGGAGAATAATGACCCATTCACCTTTGTATTTTTTGGTGATCTATGAATGGGATACAACTTATAGATGGGGTTTAGACTTAAGGTGATAGTTGGTGGAAACAAATATCAATGAAAGTTTTTTGAATGACAAATGTATAAATATTTGATAAACTATTGAGATAGCTTTCTGATGCCAAAAAACAATGCTAATTTGAAGGCGAGAGTTAATATGTATCCATGTTTGGGATATAAATCACACTGATGTCAAGCCCATGTTTGAATGCTTGATGAACCATAAAGAAGTAGGTGTGGATAACCTGTAGCCAAGTTGAGTTCAATAAATACTACCACCAAAGCTTTAAATAGAAGAATTACCACCACTTAACCCAAATTTATGTATAGATCTATCATCATTTATCTTGAAAAACCAAATCCCAAGATGTCAATTTGGGTGTGGCTAAGTGAATGAGACTTTTAGCTGTATGATGCTGTTAGTTCTACCAAATGCCAAGATCAAAAGGCCAATTTTAGAGATGCAACAAATGTAGACCTATATCAAAAAAAAAATGAATGTGTAGGATACCTACAACAATGTTATAAAGATATGCTAGTCATCAATTAGGGTAGCATGGCCCAATGACTAAAGAAGGTAAATGAGGCATTCAATATTAAAGAACAACTTAGGTGAGGAAGGTCAAGAAGGCCATTGGTGGCTAATATGATTGCTGAGGAAAAATGAATGCCAATCTAAGACTCTAAGTTGTTTCCATAACTAGGTACAAATAAACAATGCCAGTCACAAAGTAGATGTTGGTGCACTAGTACAGCCCCTCCAAAATAAGTAATAAGAATATGAATGAGCCATGTTCAAGAGGTGCCAACCATTCAATTCGAAAATTGCTTGAATGACCTTATTTTAAAAATATATAGATCCAAATAGAATTGATTTAGGGTCAGATCTGAAGCTTTAATAAGGAATGTGAAAACTAGATCAAATCCCCATAAAAAACTACACAAAACCAACTGTACGACCCTATTAGATCTACAAAATGCATGTCTGCCCCTCTCAAAATAGAGTTTTTTAAAAAATATAATCATTCAATGAATAAATCAAGATTGAGCAATGGATAAAAAAGGTAGCTCTGATACCATTTAAAAATTCATAACCAACAAGATCTCTCCTATAAACCATTACTAAATAATATTCATCTCAGACATTATTAACAAACCAGTCTCTACATTATTTCTTCAAAGTGAATAATACAATCCATATATTTCTCTCTCCACCATGCATAGGAGAAGTAATAGGAGTGCCTATAAAATAGGCATAAAATGTTGTTATGCACAACAAATAATTTTTTGTGTGAAACAAATATTAGTTGATATGGAATATTTTCACACATAAAATAGGTGTGTAAATATTTGACACATAATAACTAATTAATTGACTCCTAATTTAGCTTAGCTTCATGAGTGAGTTTTAACACTCACTCTAACATTATTTATGATCTTTGTCTATCATTTATAGTACAAAGCTAAACTTAATCTTTAGTTTCCACCTACCTCATAGTATTTTGGAAACTCTTAAGATTTCTCTTTTTATTGAACCTTATGAATCTGACCATCTATTTTTGTGTGTGGTGCATCAATTAGTGGTTAACTTTAAGAAGCTACTTATAAATTACCCTTGAAACTAAGTTTAGTGGGATATAGGAATGGTACTTCCTTCATAGTAAGTGTTCTAAAATATTGGGATGACACTATCCAATGGACAAGCAAGTATATTTTAAAACCTACACTTTCAATCAAAACCTTTAGTATAACTTCATGATCCTATTTTCAAATAATTAATTAGCTTCTAAATTTTATTATTATTGTTTATTGTCCTCTATTCTATGTTTAATTGCAAATATGTATTAGATAGCATTGATATAAGGTTTGTGTTGTGTGTGCAACTAGATCAGTCAACTTGACCTAGTTCCTTGTGTGTTTAGTTCTCTTTTCTATAACTAAAACTAATTCTAGATTTAGACAATTTTAAATTTTTCCTAGATTGCAAAATTAAGTCGACCAGATTGACCCAATATACTATAGATTGTTCCATTTTATTTCTTACAAAACTTAATAGACCCGCTCGACCCTATCTTTTATAGATTGTTCTATTTTCCTTCTTTTAGAACTTAGATGACCATATCAACCTAACATTTTATAGATTATCTTATTTTACTTTCCTTCTAACTACATCAACCTATTTGACTACATACCTATTAGTTGATTTAATTTTATATCAAATTGATTAATTGTCTACAACTCAATTCTCTACTACATTGACCTAATTGAATATGTATTAGCTGGTCGACCTAGTTTATCTATTTTCCTATCAATTGTCTATTCAAAAAGTCATTGACCTATCTGATTATGTAGTACTTGGTTGACATAGTTATTTTCATTCCCAAATGTCAACTAGTTGATCCTATACAATATCTAGTCGACTTCATCTTATTTCCATAATTTTCCTCATTAAACATTATTTACACTTAGTGTTATTTTTACCTTGTTTAAACATTATAAAATTGCCTATCAAAATGTTTTTTGATAACCTTAACCCATTCAAATGATACATGGGTTGTTCTTTTTTACCTAATTTAGCTACCCAAGAGGATAATCACTCATAGTGCACTTTTACCCATCCTTCATATATTAATTTCAACATGGTTTAATCCACCCAAAGTGATGATGTAGATGGTTCTAATCCATTTAAAACTTCTCAAGATAATACCTTATACAAACTACCTTACTACACCATTGGAACAATTGATACAAGATTAATGAATAATACCATAAATAATCCTCTAATAGACAACATCTCTACCCCTAACAATGGGAATATTCCTCTTACCAACACTAACATTCATTCTCTCAACAATCCTACTATTTCACATTTAAATATTAATAATCAAAATACACATATTGACACTAGTCAAATTCTTGCACAAATAGTCCAATAAAGGAATGTTATGCAAATGATAGACACATCTCAAATGATTAAAGTGCAATATCATTTATTAAAAATGAGTAATCAACCTCCTCATATATCACCTCAAAATAACCAAATTTTTTTCCTTTTCCTATTAGAGATGCAAATAGGAATATCATTCCACAACCCATAATGCATAATAAGATGCTTCAAATATCCAAAATGAACCTTTAACTCATTTTATCATCTCCATTGATATTGGAAACATTTTTCCAACTATTAACTATGATGGAACTAAATACCCTGCATATTTTCTTCAAGCATTTGGTAATCTCTACAAGGAATGGATTAAAAAAAATACATTTGATACTACTAAACTTTTAGTTAAAAAATTTACAGATCATGTTTTATAATGTTAGAATAAATTTCCTCAACATTCCATCACACAATTAGAATATTTGGTTAATGCTCTAGTCAAGGAATTTAAAAAAAAATAATCTTTTAAAAAATTGTCTTAGTCATTTTATCAATGCTAAGCAATCAATCTCAGAATCAACTCATGATTTTATCAAATGATGGAAATCATTAAATCATAAATTAGATCATAAGATGAATGATGATAATCTCTTCAAATTATTTATCACTGCTTTAACACCTTAACTTTAGTATAAGGTCTGAAATTGTTTTCCACAAAATTTAAATGAGGCAATTGATCAAGCCAAAAGGCAAGATTTCATTATGAAACAATTTTAACTAATTCATAGATCAATTAAAAAATATTTCTAAACAAAAACTAACATAATTATAAGATATAATTCTCAAATGAAAGTATTTAAACTACATAATCAACCTGCTTCCCACCCACCATTAACAGTACCACAAATGAAACAATTATTATCTCCATCTAAACCCTTCACCTATAATACTACCTTACCTTCATGGTATGACCCTAACAAATTTTGTTGGTTTCATGCTAATGTGGGTCACTCTCAAGAAACACATCATGGGATTATCAATTTTTTTGTTTATTTTATATTAAGAGACACATTTGACCATGATGCTATGATCAAATTATGTCATCATGATTATATTAAAGCATTTCAAAAGAAATAAGTTACCAAAACCATATATTATAAACCTCAAAAATATTTTTATACCTCTAACATAAAACATTAAAAATGATAATATTTAAGTAATTGATGTTGATTATGATCAGTATTAAACCAATTCTCAATATGTGAATGCAGTGAAAGTCAATTACAAATAAAAAACTGCTCACAAAGACCCTGTCATTAAACTTAAAAAAACCTTCCACTAAGGAATAATTACTTAAAGACACTAAAAATACTACACCCACATATTTTTAATCAAATGAGGAAACTCTTCTACAACTAGAACCCCAACCTAGTTCTCCTATTCTTATGAAAAACATTGTACCTCAAAAACCTCATGTTTGATCTTCATCCTCTAAATTGCATTGGAATTTGTTAGATGAAATTAATTCAATGCTTTGTAAAAGTTACCTTATGGAGTTAGTTCATACTTCTCCATATCATTGCAAATTATTTGTACAAAAATTAAAAAATATCAAAGAACCACCATCACTTGACTCAAAAAACCCTTTTAACAATCCTTCACTTACAAAAGTGCATACAATTGAAACCATTCCCACATCCTCTAAATCATCGATAGAATTTCTTGAAGAGGATATGATTAATTATGAAATTATTTTTTGATATGATGATCCACCCCTCTTTATTAAAATTGTTATCAATAATAGCCTTATTCAAAAAGTATTAGTAGATTAAGGATTAAGTATTAATGTTACCTCTATTTGGTTAATTCAACAAATTAGATAAACTAAAGAAAATCTTAAACAAACACATCTCATGTGTAGAGGATTTGATAAAAAAATAAAAAACCACTTGGTTGTATTTGGCTCCCAATTACTATTGGACCTAAGATAATTCACACTAAGCTCATGGTAATTGATCTACCACTATCTTAAAACATGCTCCTTGGTCACCCATGGACACATCGTATGTGAGCTATTGCATCTTTAGGTAGTCAATGTATCAAATTCACTCATAACATAAAATATTACAAACATGAAGTTGATCCTAATCCATGGAGTATACAACTAAGAAATCCTAAATCTCAATATCACATTCCAACCATTACCCACATTGATAGTGCACCTCTCCCTAAATTTGTTATCACTAATCATGATTTACATGTTACTCTCATTAATTTAGATGATGATCAACCTAATTAATTATAAAACACTTATAACACCACTAGACTACCTCCTTATATTACAAAATGGATTCCTACTTATTTACTTCCTCATGATTACGCCATTCCTCTAATTGATGATATTCCTAAGACTCCCCCTCCATGCAATGCATCTGAAGCTTCTTATACAAAATATGAATTTACATGTGATAAGTATGGAGTGGCCAAATTATTTCAAGATCCTTTAACTATGTCTCCTTGAAAATTTAGCAATTTCAATGTTTCAACTACCAATTCTCCCATGAAAATATAAGCATGCACTATTTTTCACACTTATGATGATAATTATATCATGTCCCAAGCCCAATCATGATATTTATATGTACAACATTATCAAATACATTATCAAAACTACATGCCTTCAACTATAATGTCCATGTCATTTATATATCACCTGATATTGAATTAGAACTTGAAGGTTATGTACCTCATATTAATCCTCTAATATTAGATAGCCCATGGGTAATTGAATAAATATTGACTCATGAATCTTATAAAATTTCTACACAGACTCATATATTGAATAAACTAAGACAAAAATTATTAGTTTAGTTGACTCTACTCAACCAAATATCCCTAATACAAAATTTATACACACTATTACACTATTAAATCATTAATTACCTTAGACGCTAAAGCCACTGATGTCAAACAAATACATTCTACATATGACAGTAACACTAATCAAATTATTTATTTAGAAGTAGATGTCAAACACTATGGAACATTACCTATGCTTCCTAGTGTGAATCTATACTTGAGCTACTCATTTCTAGAGAACCTTAGCTTTCACAACAACATCATACAATTGGTAACTTTAAGTAAAAGGTTCCTTATTTTAACAATTTCATTGCATGTGTGGATGTTATAACACATATTATTTATTCCCTCCCTCCTAATCCATACCATATCTAAGATGGAAATGTTATGCTCATTGAATAAAGTAAAAAAATAGAATATATTACACTAATATGTCCTCACCTTATTGTTGTTTCTAAAGAGTTCACCCCTGAAGATCATGATAACTTTAGTTTGTTCTTTGAAAAATATCATCAATTGTTTACTTATTCATATGAAGATATGGAGGGAATTTTTCCTATCATCATTGTTCATAACATCATCACTTATTCAAATGCTAAACTCGTTAGATAAAAGCAATGAAAGTTCCCCCTTAAAATTTTTACCTTATGTAACAAAGAAATCATTAAAATTTTGAATGTTAAACATTAAACCCATGGACTACTCCTAATGGGTATCAAATATTGTTTACGTTTGTAAAAAAATCACAATGGTTATTTTTATATGTAATGAATTTTATAATCTAAATTTAGCATGTCCAAAAGACAACTTTCCATTTCCTTTAATAGATGTTATCATTGATTCTACCATTGGGTATAGAATGTTATCCCTCATGGATGGTTTATAAAGTGATAACTAAATTTGCATATCTCTTAAAGATTAACATAAAACAACATTTACCATATAATGGGGCACCTATTGCTAAGTTAAAATGCCTTTCAGTCTCAAAAATGTTGGAGCCACCTATCAATGTACAATGACCCATATTTTTCATGATCTTATTTAAAAATTTGTCAAAAATTATGTGGATGAACTCATTACCTAATCTAAAAGTCATAAAACTCACCTTAATGATTTAACTATCATTTTTGATCGAATAATTAGATATAAAGTTAGACTTAATCCATATAAATATGAATTTGGAGTTACATAGAGTAAACATCTAGGTTTTCTAGTTTCCCTTTGAGGTATTGATGTCAATCCTGCTAAAATCAAATCTATCATCAACATGCCTATTCATTGATCTTTTATTGACATATGAACATACCTTGAAAACTTGGGGTAATTCATTGGTTTTTTACATAAATGGCTTACCATATTTACTCCATCAATTCTCTTATTAAAAAAGGTAATTCTCTAGAATGGATAGATTCATGCCAAAAATCATTTGATAGTATGGAAGAATCTTTATTTAAACCTCCCACTCTTCATCTACCTTCTTAATTATTATCTATTAATTATATGTACATCCTTTACCCCCATATTAGTTGGGGCAATGCTTGACCAATAAGATGATATTGGTAGAGAATATGCTATTTACTATATCTATCAAGGTTTAATCAATTATGAAAAATGTTATACCAAAGTATAATGTGATTACCTTGCTATCTATTTCATATCTAGAAATATATATCATTATATGATCTATCAAACCACTTATGTCATTATCTATTTTGATCCACTTCATCATTTCCTATCTAAGCTTTTCATACCTAGAGACAAAATTGACAAATGGATGGTCCTATTGATGGAATTTTACCTTCAAATTGTTACACAAAATTATGTCAAAGGATAAGTCATCATAGATGAAATTATGATGAATTATTTACCAACTAAAAACCACCTTAAATATACTCTCCTTGATGAATAAATTCTTTATATTTAAGGTCTTAACCGAGCAATTTGTCTCAAAGATTATTTTCACAATTTCACTGCTGATCTAGAAGTAAATAACGAAGAAGAAACTAATTACACTCCTTATACAACAAAATCTAAGGTAGTCAACAAATAATTATTGTAATTTAAAATTGACTTACATGAAGATAGTTAGACACTTTACTTTGATGGAAAAAAATGCCTTCAAGGAGTTGGAGCAGGATGTATCCTAACTAACCCACATGGTAAAATTATACCTTTAGCATTTTGATGCCACCAATAACATGGCTGAATATGAAGCTCTAATAATAGGCATTCAAGCTATTATTGATTTATACATCCCATATTTACATGCTTTGGGTGATTGTGAATTTATATGCCATCAAGTTAGTGGAGATTATTAATGCAAAAGTGAAAAATTAATCACATATCATCAAATTTATACTACAATTGCCAAAAAAATTGCCTCTTTTACCAACCAATTCCAAGAGATTAAAATACTATAGCTGATTCTCTTGATTAATAAACATATTTATTTCACCCTTTGCAAGTACTTCATAATTCTTAATTTATTATTAAAATAAGAAAAACATCTTCTTTACAAAACAAAAATGACTCTCTAATTCATCACATTGAAGTTGATACTATTCAACAAAGCCCATAGTATAAAAACATAATTCAATTTATTAAACATAAAACTTACTCTTTACACAAGGATTCTTGTGAAAAAACTTTAATTTGCAAATAAGATTTCAAAATTCCATAATTAGCCTCATGATAGAGCTGAGGTACATTAGGGTGTAGTAGGCCAATAAACTAGGATAGAAGATTTCAAAATTATCTATAATGCTACCTACTTTTTCACACAAGTACCCAATCTTCACAATAGATCGATAGCTCTATAAGGGTTCTTGAGGAATGGGGAATACATTGTGGGAAGGTAGGTCCATTTTAATATTCATGCATATATACTTCATGGGATGATATTTATACTTCAATAGATAATCCAAATTTATGTGGCTAAGATAAGTTCTCTCGAGTCTTTAATGTCAAAATTCCTCTTATTTTTCCATCTTAATTTTAGTGTCTTGATCCTGATAAATATTTTATACCTTGGTATCCCATATATTTCCCTCACCACCTATTTCATTTTCCCCCTTGACAAGAAAATTTATTTCTAAATTTGTTTCCTAACTTCTTTATTCCTTGTTCTTCACATTTTCTTAAAACATGTTACTAATAGTTTTATTTTGGTTTTGTTTATCTTAAGAATAAAACTATATTTTTTAGTGACTATGCATTACTTCCTTACACCATTAATTTAACATTCTTGGGTTTCTTCTATTTCTTTTAAAAATTGTAAATTTTTTTAATCACTCTTTTTATCGATAATCTTATTCTATTTCTCTATTTTTATTTTTCCATTGTTGAGTGAGTTTGGATTGCTACTTCTCATTCATCAATTTTTTTACTTTATGCTCCTTTTCCATATTTGTTTAATTTTGGTTTGTTACTTATTTTGCATTGATGTTAGATTTATAATTTTATTTTTGCATGTCCTTGATTTGATCTGGTTTGTTACTTTTATTACTTAAGGTATATTTTGTTTAAATTTTTAGGTTATTTAATAGCCTTAGTTTTTTTGGCTACCTAATAAAATCTCAATTTTGCTTTGTCCTTTTGGTTATAACTTAACATTTATCACCCTAGATTAAAAAATTACCTAGTGATTTATTTTAGTTATACAAAGTTCAATTATTTTTATTTCCCTATGTTTATTTATTTTTGTTCTTTAGTTTTATATCCCTAGGGTTTGTCCAAAATAATTAATGCACCCTCCATGATCAAGATTATAAATACAATAGAAAACCATTCAATGATAAAGGTAATTCAAGGTATGTATATGATACTTTTAACTTAATTTAGTTATTTCTAAGCTATCATTTCAATTTATGTTTTTAATGTAATTTATCAAATTAGCATTATGGGTTGCTATGTTATGTTCCCAAAACATCATCCCATGTTAAAACTATGTGACATGTGATGATATTTGAGTGGGGAATATCTATACACACAATATTTTTAAAATTTATTAGTTATTGATGTTTTCTCTCTTACAAGAACATATTAAATCTCAATCTCTCTAAGTGCATACCTTAAAGGGTGCACTGAGAAATGGGTTGGTAGACCTTTGGTTCTTTGTAGGATTTTTGGACCCTGCACCACCATCTAAAATCAATACAAACTACTCTTATCTATTTACCTAAGCATTGAAACCCTGCTTATACACTTCCCCAATAAACTCACTAGCCAAAATAACCCCTACCTAAGAAAAACCCACTTTTACCATTTTTCCTACCATGTCAATTGTATTGACGTCATTCTAGGTTTAACACACATTACGAAACTCTATTTACCTAAGCCAATGTAATTCAAGACCTAATAGCTCTATTTTCCACATAACAAGATCAATTGGGATGATTACATTGGATAAAGTCCATGAAGGGTTTAGGGTCAATACATGTCTATGTGTACCACCTTCATTTCATTTCTAAAAGATGATAATTTATTTCACATCATTATTGCTCACAAATCTGCTTATATAATTAATATGAGGTTTCATTTTTTAGGTTTTTTCCTTGGAGAAGTAGCACTTATATTGTGGAGGTCATGGATGCATAAGATAAGTATTATAGATTAGAGATTATTTATCCTTGTGATCCTTACAATCTCACAATAACCTCTTACAAAGCACCATTGGCCAAGGTAAACATTTAGGTATGAAGAGTTCACTTCAACAAGGTAAGTATATTCCTAGCCCTTCATATTTTGATAAGTAGATGTTGTAGAACTAATGGATTGAATTATATCTCTCCTTGCTTAGAACATTTCTATTTTAGATAGATTTGTCTTTGCATGTTTAATATCTTCCCCATTTTTTCCACAAGTTTTGGTGAACACTAGATTAGCTTGTATATGCATTTAATAGATTAGTTTGCATTGTTGTTTAGTAGATTAGTTTGATTAATATTATTTATAATCATAATACCTAACTAGAGTTATCAGAAAATAACATTTAAATAGAGGCCTTATAAACCTCTCATTTACCATTGTGTGATAAGAGACCCCTTAGTATAGGTTTAACATATCCATTGTTGGTCATGACCCCAATATAAACATATTTCCAAGTGGGTTTGTTAATTGATTACCTTGTTTGAGCTTGAGTATTATTGAGTAGGATAAGTTATAGATCTATCTAGTTTTACTTGCATATAGTCTCTTTCTTATGATTGTGGCTTTGTCACAATATTCATCCCCCTCATGTAGTTTTATTATTTCACTTCATGTCAATATAGTCCCCATGTGGTTGTGTATTGCATCCTTGAGCCCCATCATGGTGCACTATTTTATGGTAATTCACATTGATAGAGGTAGTTGAGGTAATCCAAGGCTTATGGCTGTATCCTAGACTATTGATGACCCATACAACCATAAATTCACTATAGCTAGTTTCTTCCTTATTAATGAGATGAAAAATGTTGATACTTAAAATGTAATCCTTGGATCCTTGAATGATGAATGTGTGCTAGGCGTGTACTATATGCAATTTTTTTATGACTCACTCTTAGTTGTGTCTCAACTCACTGGGGTATGAAACATACTTAGTATTAAATTGTTCCACATCTTCAAGGTGACATGTAATTTTATCTCCTCTTTTGAGGAGTTTTATATCTCCAACATTCCTCTTTCAAATAACACTAGAGAATATGATCTAGTGGATGCCATCTTGTATTTCTTGGTTTGATGCCAATTTTTGTCTCTTCTTATGTATGAGTTGAAGCTAGAGATGGATCATGTAGAGCTTATAATTATATGCATTATATTTCATCATTGATATTTTATTTTCTATTATTTTCTTTAGGTGAGTTTAGGTGATGTTTATTTACATTTTTGTCTCCTTAACTTTTGTTGTGGATTCCATGGATTGCACAACACTCTTTATCCTCTTGAACATTGACTGGTTGTACCTTAAAGGCATATGTAATCATGATAATTTTAACCTACTCCTCATTATGATTATATGAATAATCA
This sequence comes from Torreya grandis, assembly GCA_037957365.1. Lineage (NCBI taxonomy): Eukaryota > Viridiplantae > Streptophyta > Pinopsida > Cupressales > Taxaceae > Torreya > Torreya grandis. The sequence goes on along the minus strand of JARHVA010000288.1, from coordinate 105,210 downwards.
TCATACTTACTGCCTAGTCACTAAGTGACCATTTTGATCTAAAATAACCCTCAAGAGATAGTTTGGCCATTTGGTACTGCACCTAGCCCTTATATTCCTTCCCTCACCTTGCATAGCATTTTCCATCTCTTTTTAAAATCTTATGGGAACTTTGGTAGTCTAGGCCACTAGTTGTTAGTATAACTAGTAGCCTAGGCCACTTGTTTTCCTTACAACCCATGACCTAAGCTGTCACTTTCACAAAACTTCCCATTTTCACTCTTGTATGTTTTACAATGATCATAAATAGATAATTTTGGTTGGGATCACCCAATTTTAACCATATTTAGTTGTGGATATACCTCACAAATCCATACTTCTTTAGTTGGATAGATCTTCATTTATTTTAATCTCTTCTTCTTTAGCGCTTCATCTCTCCTAAGCTCCCTATTTTATACACTAGATTCTTAAGCTCTCTTGATTTTTCCTACTATAAATTCATAGATTCATTGGCTATTCAATCTAGATTGATGCACTTATTTTTTATTTGTTCCTAATCTTTATGTATTGGCTCATATGCTTTTATCAATTAGCATTACACATGATTTATGCAGTTGGATTGGACCTCTCATCTCTTGATTGCCCTTGCATCACTTTCTCTCTTAGATTGTTCAATATTGGATTGGATAGTGCCCATATCAAAACTCCTTCCTTTAGTTAGATCAAACTTGGACTCTTAGTTGGTGGTTCATTTAATTCTTGTTGAGCATAATGAGGGATTTTTAATTGCAAAGTGATACCATTAATTTATTTAGGTTGTAGTATCATTGTTAGGTTTAGATATTACATGTTAGGATTAAATTCATTTTAAAAAAGAATGCAGTGTAGATTCTAATGTTTTTATGTGTTTCCCTTTTAAAACATATTTATTTTAAAATAATCTTTCATACCCTAGGGTTGCATGTTTCTAAATCATCATTTCTTCTTGAGAAATATTACTTTCTTAGATATCTTTTATTTCCTATTTAAAACACATTGTTTGGTCCCTTTAATTACTTACATTGATATGGTTAGATCAATTATATATACTTTCTTTTCTATGATCTTGATCAATCTAGGCATAACTTGGTTTTGTAAGTTCGTCTTTGGCCTAGTGCAAGAAAAGAAACTAGATAGCTATGTTTTGTACTTGCTCATGCTTGTGCATGTTGTTTGGCATGTTTTGTATCATGTTATATATAAAGGATCCTCTATTTGTTAACTTTTTATCGATCATGTGTGATTTATTTATTATTATAATTTGATCATTTTGTTTCATTCAATGGTTTCACTTATTATATGTGGTCACATGATTATGCATGGTTATATTGGTTGGCTATAATGTGTTATTATATGCTTAGTGCCATGATATATAACATGTAAACTATCGATTTTGGTATACTATGCTACATTTCAATGGTTTATAACATGAACTTATTGGGACATATTATTGTGTCTTTCATTATTATATCTCATCCTTATAAGGACATATTGTTATGTTGGGGTATATCATTTATCCCTCCAAGTTTGGTACACCAAGGCATATCACTTACTCCTCCCTTATGCATTCCTTTACTAATATTTAGTTTGGTCCAAAATATTAATATTGGGTTATCAGTGATATTTTATGATCAAATATTTATATTATTATACACGTGTTTACAAAATCACAATTAATATTATTACATATTTCTATTTCTATTTATGTTACACATGGTGTGTGTTGTGATGAACATGTCCCCTTTTTAGGTAATGAAAATGGGACCCATTTGACCCAAAAATGTTATGAGAAAATCAAATATTTATCCATTTAGACTATGCATTAATATTTTAAAAAATTAGGCCCACCATTAATGAGTCAATATTTAGTCAAGTCTAAATTCATGTTTTCACAAGGTTTCTATTGATCCTAGTCTGATCAATACTTTATTTTTTTAATGGGTTTATTATCATATTAAAATTTATTCCATTTTTTCTTTTTAAAATTTTTTTACTTATTTTATTATGGTGACATAATTTTCCTTAGTAAAAGACAATGTTGACATGGTAGGTCCTATGATCTTGGAGTCCCAACGCCGTATTATTAAAGTTTCGTTGACCACCTATCAGAGCTTGTTCATGACTAGTAAGCACACTTTTCTCTATAAAATAGTTTTATTTGACTTATCCTTCTGATTTGTGCTAGAGGTCCCAAATTCTAATGATGTGTCATAAATATTACAATCTCAAGAGGCATTTTCCAATCACAACTTACCACTTATAAAGTCATACGCCTAGAGATCAATGATGTTTCAAAAGGCTTATGATACTCATACTTGGTCATAAAATTAGAGGCCACATGGCATCCATAGCACCCAAAGTGGTAGTAGGGAGGTACGATGTAGGAGGTGCCATCTAACTAGTGTTGTTTGTATGTCAAATCATACTTCTAGGGTTTGTTATATATCATAAAATTATATGATGAAGAGACCCTTAAAATAATAAGGGAGTGTAATGTGGAACTTATATACCTCTTGAGATGTCAAAAAATGGTATGGTACAATAGGCAACATCTAATAAACATTTTCCATGTGTTCTTATTATACACCCAAATCCCTGTATATAACCCAAACTTATCCTTAACAACCCTCAAGTCTACCTCTACACACAAATGACACTTTTAGATTGTGGGCACTTCCTATACTACCATAAAATAAGAGTTTGGGCACATGCCTAACATGCTCTCAAAATTTAATGGGTCAAATAGGTGACACCCTCGATACATTTGGAGGGGTCAAATATTGACACCTAGATAGGTTACATCACAACACAAGTTTTAAAGCTAAATTAAAGTTTTTTAAATAATTTTTTTTTTAAAAAAATGGTGGCTAATTTGAATAAAACCACCAAATCAAAAGTTAGTACACACATTGGTAAACTCCCATCACCATTATTAAGATCCCAATTAGAAAATCCATAAGGTCCCATTTGAGAAGAATCCATAGCTATTTTCTTACAAATTTAAATTATCAAAACTCTATGTATATAGTAATCAAAGAGATCCCAAAATATTTGTTTACAGGGCCAATGTTTTCTAAAACTAAGTCACAATGATCTCTAAGTTAACATCTAAAATTGTAGACTCATCTTAAAATATTCAAAATTCTCAAAAATCCAAGGATACCACCTTTATAAATGGAATAGTCAGATATCAACACTACAACAAGATCTTCAAAGAAGTAGATGAGATGTGAAAGCCATCAAATAATGATGATGATGCTAAGGATGAGATTGAGTTTTTAGATGACCTATTACCACTCAAAAATTAGAGATCCTCATTTTTTTTGTCAAACAATAGGTCTTACCCTATGGTGATCTATTTTACAATATGCTCAAGTTATCTATATGTAGAAATTATCTCATTAAAATAGACAATAATAAGTATATAATAGCTTTGATATTTAAATATTCCTTCAAATAAAATTACCATTTCTTAGATGCTGACATCCCATATAGTAGAGATGTTTCCATTAACTGGATGAAATTCATGATTTTATAGAGACTTTAAAGGATTGGGTAGAAGATATAAATCAATTGATTAACAAGGAATACATCGACACCTACACAATCAAGACTTTAAGGGAAAAAGTCAGGGTTGGCATGTTGTTGCTCAACCAACTATTTAGATCCAGTGACATCATACATGTTAACAAGTTTTGGGTTTCCTCTATCAATATAATCATTGAGAGAAATTAGGTCCTATCCCTAGGGAAATCATCACATTCAACATTATTTAGCAAGAAGCCCAAGTCAAAGTAGGGGATAAATTATACATGTTGTCCTACTGAATGGATGCATGATATACCATTATGCCTTTCAAGCATGACTCTTTTCCCCCATGGATACTTTCTAGTTAGTCTATGCATATAGTGTATTCTAAGTTGTATATTCACCATTTCAATGCTCATATTAAGGATTTTTACAACCATTTTTATCATCCATTTTACTTTTTTATCAATGAAAGAAACATGCCCAGGTTATCTAAGGATATAATGGATTGAATCATAGCTATTGGATATTATTGGTATTACCAAGACTTTATGATAATAAGAGTTGAATGAATTTAGAGTCCCCTTTTCAAGCTTCACTATTATGTCCTTGAAAATTTATAAGAGTAAGAAATAACATACTAATATGCTAATAATGTGGCTATCACTAGGATAATAAGAGGTAGAAATAATATCCATACCCTCATCATTGGTCACCATGAGTACAATATTTTTGTAATGGTAGTAGCCATGGAAAATTTTAGACTATCCTTCAGCCTAATTTTTCAAAATTATAGACAATAAGACCCCTAGGGGATGTCTACATGCACATGGAAGCACCAAGATCCAAGATAAAAATTACTTATCATCATGAGGCTTATGAGGATGATAAGTATGACTTTCACCTAATCAATGACAATGAGGTAATTGGGTAGCTGAATAATGTAAGGGAAATTTAAGGGTAATAATCTAGGAAGTAATTTTTGGAGGAGAGACTTGATGAGCCCCGATCCTATGAGGAAACCCTAAGAACAAATAAAAGGCTTAAAGATATAATCTTATAGGGAATATATCTAGTGTTATTGTGCTACAAATATAGTTTGGTCTAATTTATTTATCATGAGCACATTATCACATCCATGGTCCTAAATTTTGATGAATCAACTCCTATGCTGACGTATCATGCCAAGGATACCTTGCATGCTCACCCAATGTGCAAAAAGGGGTAACTAAGGTAGGTTGAGGTTATTTACGTGAAATAAAAGTGAGTGGGAACATGGAATGACATGATTTAATAGACATGCATGAGTCACTATGTCATAATTAACCTTAACTTAGATGTGTTTGTACCATAGTAATCTCATTACCTATTTTCAACACATGATTCACTATGTAACAAATAATCCTAAGTTAATAAATAATGCCATCATTTATAGATGTAAAAAACCATCATGTAGACAATAACATAACATAATTAATAATCTCCTAAAATATTTATAGATGTTGATGCTTTACAAGGAACTCATTGTGCTCACAGTCCTTTAACTACTACTACTACCATTCCTATCTCCACTCTAAGTTATTTCTCTACTTCTATATAATCTAGAAGATTCTCAACTTACTAAACTCATTCACTAACTAGTTATCCAACTAACCTTAAAAAAAATGTAGGGATAAATCCATTCTTATTCTTGAAATGTACATTTTATAGGCTCTTAAGATCCTTTCTTACCATTAATTTTAACCTCATATTTATTATGCCATTCTACCCACCTAATAATTAATGTCTGTGTTGATCGATGTTATTTTCCACTATATTCCACTATCAATTCACAAATGTCTATCAAGATCCATTTTTAGACTTAACTCCTATCACTTATCCCTCATGATCTTCATTATAGTTCTTGGGTCTAGGTCATTATGTGTTTGGGTCATATTGTTTTGTTGTTTGACACATGTAGATAAGGATTCTAAAAATTTGAACCTATATTTTTGGTATACTCTTTTTGGGTGTGAAACCATGATAACTTATTTGGCATGTATCATGCTTTCTTTCTATCCTCTTCAAGTGTGTTGTGTGCATGAAGTGTTTTTGGTCATAATTATCTTACACACACCTTTATGCCTTTATTTCATGTGCATGAGGGTTTAAATATTACACTACACTAACTCAATTTTCAATCCCTAGATAACTATTAATTTCTTCCTATCTACTACCTTGATCTTGTATCTTGGTTTAAGTGGATTTGAGTGCTGGGTACTGCTTCCTTAGTCTTGACACCATCATGTACACTAACTTCCATTTTATCCATTTAGCTCACTTCTAATTTTTGTAAGATCCCAACCCCTCACCTTCCATTATCTTTCTTCATGTCCCATGTTTATCTTTTCCACTCATTTTATTTTATTTGACACCACTTTGTACCTTTTCACCCCATACTAAATCCTGCATCTAGTCTTTCAATGCTAAAATAACCTCTATATTTTCTTCATCTTGGTATTATGTGTAGATCTTGATATTCATTTATTATAATGGACACCAAAGTATAAATTTAATGCCATCAAGATGAGCTTGTGGTTCAATTATAAAGGAAAATGGGCATTCTTCTAACAGTCTCCTCTCAAAAGTCTTATGCTTCCAAAATTTACTCTAACTCATTGGATTAAATTTTTGTATCAATATATAACACATAATTTACATGAGAGTATCCCTCATACCATCCCAATATTGTATAGGTCCTCATATCACTTCCAGATTCATACTCTCCCATCTACCTAAGGTATTGTTGGTGATCACTATCTATTGAATAATAATTTTTTTACATCTCATGAATATAAAGTTGTCTGGTTCCATCATGTTGAAATATTTATCCCCATCTAAATTTAAAAATCCATGCCCCTTTCACCTTCTACCATTCACACTACTCATACACATAAAAACTTAGTTAATTACATTAACATGTTCTCTACTCTATTGTCTACCATTACAACAACAAAATTTGATGTGTCTTATTTATGAAACCAAAATGTTGCCTTCAGAGTCTAGTCTAATATAATATGTTTATCATGAGCACACTATCCTAAATTTTATATTCAACATTAAAAAATATAACTCTTATAATAGCATATCATGCAAGATGACCTTATGTGCTAACCTAAGGCATATATAAGGGTAATCAGGGTAGGTCAAGGTTAGTTGTATGCAAAAAACATTGATGAGAACATGGAATGACATGATTTAATTTATGATCACAAGTCATTACATTGTGATTGACCTTAAATTATATGTTTTTTCACATAGTATTCCCATCAAATATCAACAATACATGATTCATTATATAATGAACAATCTTAAGTAAGACAAAACTGCCATTCATTTAAAGATGTAAGTAACCATCATATAGATAATAACACAAATTTATAAATAATATCCTTAAATAGTTATAGATATTCATGATTTACAAGGAAATCATGGTGTTCACAGTCCCTACCCATTTATGGTCCTATATATTGTGGGATATAAGATGTCTATTGTCAGTGAAATTTGCTTTTTAGATTGATATTTGTGAAAGATACTATGATCTTCATAAATTTTGTTTTTAGGATATTATAATGAAGGCATCTATGGTTTTTGACCAAGAGGAGTGAAAATAGTCATGACTTCATATAGTAGATATAACATCATATAAAAATTTCCTTTGGGCATATTCTCCAACTTGTTCATCTGGTATTTGAGATTAAAACTAGTGATTTCTCCCAAAGTGGGCATTCTTTTGGTGTCTAAAATAATGTAAAGAAGAGGGACCAATTTTTTTTTGACATATTTATATTATAAAAACCATATAATCTATTCAATAGGTCCATGGTGATTTGAATTCTAGGCTTGAATCTAACAATTGGAGTACTGCTAATCTGAATTACTGATAAAAATTTATTTGGGTATTCTGCCCATGTCCTCAACATATCTTTGACATTATTATTGGGTAACCAAGAATACACATACAAATAATTATAGATCATATTAGATGCTAGGATTCGATAATATGCTTCAAAAGACTTTCTAGACATGTAAGCCATAGGCATAGGGATATTGAGATGGTAAATGATGTTCCCAATAAAGTCCCTCACAACAAATAAGTTGAAAATGGAATATATACAAGGTAATACATCGAGTTTGGTGGATGAATTATGTAGTTCCATTATGTTAATATTAAATAGGTTGTGCATATATTCTCAAGCTTGTAGAGGCAACTATTTATTTACCATGTACAGATCTAATGTGTTGACATCTATCCATATTTTTATATAATATTGAAGTTTGTGGTTAAATATGTCTAGATCAAAAATGATGTTTGTATACTTGATGTTACCCCTGAAATTGAACATGGATAGAGTAGGATTTCTTCTTTAAGTTTCCATTTTAATTCTTCTAAACAATTTTATGAAGTCACAAAGGTTAGGCCTTTATTTACGAGAGAGATCTAATAGTATTTCATAGAGATAGAAAGTAGTAAATGTGTTTTACTTTTACATTTTGGGACCAAGTATGTAGGTAATTTAGTTGAACTTAAACATTCATTTCCCATATCCTCCATTCATGGGATTTAATTATAGACAATAACTTTGCTAGCTATATATTTTATTTTGAATTTGATTTTCATGATGTCAGGTTTCATGGGGTTACTTACCATGTGGTACTTTGTTAATTCCATTTATTTTCTAATTACCTTGATAAGTCATCTATTGTGACACATGCCATTACCTCACTTAATAAAATATTATATATTTATTTACATTTTCTTATTTAAAAGATGACACATGGCTTATTATTACTTAATCATTTAGATTTGATCTTTATGTCTTTAGTTATTGATCATAACTCAATGAGATACAAAAACATGGCCTAATTTATTATATCCACTAAGTCACTTGGATTCATGGTTTTGATATTGATTGTTAGCCACAAATGAACATGATATTAACAATTGGATGGATTTCAACTATTTACCTGATCATTAGGATTTGTAACTTATGTCATTATGTATAGGCCATGGATGAACAAGATGATGACACATGGATGGATCTCTCTTATCTAGATGGTCACTGAGAGTCAATGATTTGGTTCTTTATGTATAGGATAAAAAAGAATAGGGTGATGAAACATGGATAGATCTTACTTTTATGGATGGTTTCCTAGGTTAAATGTATTTGATTCACTATGAGTAAGTGAAATGATGACATGTAAATGGTCCTCACTTATCTAGATGCTTGATAACTCTATACTTGATACCTATACCTATAATTATGGATGATCTAGATGATGATAGGTTAATGATTCTCACTTATCTGGATGGTCATCAAGGGTCAATGTTTTAATTCATTGTGGGTAATCAGGATTATCAAACATAGATGGTCCTCACTTATTCACATGTTTATGAGCTTCATGATTTATTTATTTATTGTGAAAGAGTGAGTGGGAAGGATTGAGATGTGTGGCATGATATTGTTAACCCAAATAGTTAGAAAGCCTTGTACCTTAGTCCTTTTATATATAATTTTTGAGTAAATATGATGGTAACACATGGACGGTCCTACTTGCTTAGGTGTCTAGATGAAAATAGACTTAGAACCTCTTTTATAAGCCATGAATAGATGGGATTGAGACATGTGGATGATCCTCTCTCTCTTGGCCAGTAAAAGAATTGAAAATTTGAAGTGAGGAAGTTGGATAATGATGTGTGGCATGATCTTTCCTGATCTACCTCTTTAAACATTTGTAATGCTTTTCCACTCTTGGATTTGATGATTGTTTAAGTGTAAAATAGGCATAGAAAAAGTGATGTTGACCTCTAAATTTAGTATAGCATGTAAAAGACAAAACAATCCTTGTCAAACACCTTAGCTTAGTTAGTCTAGAATAAAGTTAAAACCTGGTTTTCATAAATATTTGATTTGAAAGTCAAAGATCTATAAAGATAATTCAATTTCAACCTTTATTTCAACTTAAACATAAGGTAAAGACTCATATTTTGGAATTGTAATTAATTTATCAAAATAAGACATGAACATGAAATTTTCAGGGCCAAAGTGAGTCCTCATTTTGAAAATTTGAAAATGGGGTGTGTTGGTCATAATAGGTATTGAATTATAGTGGATGGTAGTGACCTATGTGTAAAAATGTGTCTATGACCATAGGTTTACCTTAAAATGTATATAAAATATTTGTTTGTAATATTCTAAACCCTGATGATGTGCTCAACCCCAAAAATCAACCTCCTTCACCTTAAAACCCTAGGTGTACCTATTAGGGAAAAAGTTTTAGCAAAACTAGGAAAGTGTAATAGGATAAGATGACCCCAATCACCCAGATAAGGATTGAACATTACATATGTATCTAATAATCTAAAGAGGAAAATCAAACCACACGTATTTCTCCCACCTAGTATGATTTTTTCATTATGTTACTTCACTATATGAATGTAACTAATTATTTGGATTTGATACTTGAAAATATTTACTTTGACTTGGCTTTGGTATGCTTAAGACTTGGATTTTGGTTTCTCATAGTGATTGGTTTTAAATTTTGGAATAATGTGTATTTTTTTTATCTATATGTAATAGTATATAGATGTGTACTGGATAGGTATCAAGTCCCATATCAGTTAAGGCATTGATTTTTATATATAAGAGTCTAAGTGGGTAATTTTTAAAGCTACACTATCCAAAACATATGGGTCAACCCACAATAATGTCTTAGATTTGAAAATTAATTTTTATTGGGAGAGGTTCAGTACCAGTAGGCTCATGTCAATATTGACTAGCAATACTAACTTAGTTTTATAATAATGACTCATGAATAGGAGGACTAAAATGATCATCTAGGCATGTCTATGCAAGATACTATATGTGTTTGAAATAGATAGTGAGGTTATTATAGGTGTGTAATAGTAGATCGAAGGGTTAAACCCATAGAAAACTATAGGATAGGGTGAGATGGTTAGTTAGTACCATAGTTTTGCCCAAAATTCATGCATGGTAAATATATGTCAAGCTTGTCATTGTCAAGTAAATTATACTATTTTAGTGTATACACCATCATGATGTTATGTTTCATTTTATCTTGATTAATCATGCATACTTTGGGTAGTGTAAGCCCTCACTTATTGATGAAAATATTTATTTAAATGGTATTGATGCTTTACCAAATGTTCCATATATTAAGGATATTTCTACATTAATAAATGAAGAAACAAAGGAATTTAATTATGGTATTACAGAAGCCCTTAAGTTTTTTTTTTTGTTAAGTGAATTGAATATTTATAAAGAGAAACAAGACCATAGAGCACTATTAATTTTACTTATATATTTGATTGGTCTCATGTTGATATGTATGGTATTGATCCATATATCATAGTTCATAGTCTAGTTATCCATCTTGATACAAATCTAATTAAGTAAAAGGTTATAAATATGCATCCTAAATTTTCTTTATTAGTTAAATAATAAATTCAAAGGTTATTAGATGTTAGTTTTGTGTTCCGTAATGATTATTTACTTTTTATTTATAGTTTTATCCAAGTTTCTAAACTAGATGGGTTTGTTAAAATTTGTATGAACTTTATAGACTTAAACAAAGCATGTCCCAAGGATGACTTCCTAATACACAATATTGATATTTTCATCAATTCTAGCAATGGGTACAAGATGCTTTCCTTTATATATTTATTTTTTTAGTTATAATCAAATCGTGATAAATCCTAGTGATTAATATAAAGATACATTTACTACTTCTTGGGGTACACTTTGATATGTTGTCATGCCTTTTAATCTTAAAAGTACGAGATGATTTCCTTTATATATTTATATTTTAGTAATAATAATGATAAATCCCAATGATAAATATAAAGCTACATTTAATACTCCTTAGGGTACACTTTGATATGTTGTCATGCCTTTTAATCTTAAAAACGTTGGTGCAATTTATCAAATGACATATATATTCCATGATTACCTGCATGATATTTTAGAGGATTATGTTGATGATATCTTGGGAAAATATAAAAAGTGTGAAAATCATGTTAAATACTTTACAAAATTATTTGAAAGATTGCTCAAGTGCAATGTTAAGTCAAATCCTAAGAAATGTGTCTTTAATGTTACATCAATAAAATTATTGGGTTTTTATTATTTATCAACGAGGTATCAAGGTTAATACTTAGAAATTATAAATTATTTTCTATATGCATTTGTAAAAAGGATCAAACAACTAAGAATTTTACAAGAAAAATATAATCCTTAGATTGTTTTATTGCTCAGTTAATTGATAAAATACAATAATTTTCACAATTTTTATGCAAAGGCACTAAGTTTGAATGGGATGAACAATGTCAAAATGTTTTTAATGAAAAATAATAATATTTAGCTAATCTCCAATTATTATTCCATTTAGTCCTTATTAAGCTTTGTTACTATACATATCTACTATTGAGAATGCCTTGGGAAACTTGCTTGCACAATCTAATCATGAGCATTTATAATGAGTTATATATAACATTAGTAATATATTGGTTTATTATGAAAATTAGGAACTCAGTTATAAATGTATGCTTATTTATTTGTTTTCCACATAGAGACTTAAAAATTACATGTTAAATATTGAGAACCATGTTATTACCAAGATTGATATATTAAAGTATATCATGTCTAAGCCTTATCTATCTAAATCCATAGTTATGTGGGTTATGTTGCTCATGGATTTTTATCTTAAATTTGTACCACAAAAAATAGTAAAATGGCATGCCATCATCGATCAATTAGTTGCAGTTCCCTTATTATACCACACTCCTATATATTACTCTTTTTTGCATTGAGTTTGTTATGTGAACCAATGTAAACAAAACTTGGATCATGCATTTTGATGGTTCCAAATGTGCTTCAGGTTTTAGGATTGGCATTGTATTAGTAGCTCCTCAAGGTCAGACTATGCCATTAACATATCAATTGATTTTTTCATGTATAAATAGCATATCATAATATGAGGATTTGATTATAGGATTATATGTTGCACAAACATTAAAGAGAATACTATCACATTTTATGGTGATTATCAAGTTTTCTTTAATCAAATATAGGGTGCTTATCAAACAAAAGAATAAAATTAATTCC